>CM031235.1:390290728-391490728 GCA_018340775.1 Taxus wallichiana var. yunnanensis
AAAATATATTCATAGTCAAATAAAAAAATTATAATGATTTTTTGAAAAATGTTTCCAAAGCCAAATTTATAAAAGATTTTTTTTTCTCAATTTCATAGTGTAACTTAATCTGGATAATGGATCCATTTATTATGTGAAAGATCATACAATTTATAATATAGAGATACCCTTATACGAAGGATTAAACCATCATCCAAAGTCCCTTTACTTTCTCAACATCTCCCTACTAATCTTCCTCTAATCTCTCTCATCCCTACTTTTATTCTCTCACATATCTTTAAACAAATATATCTATTGGAGTTGTTACTCATGTACAACTCTTAAACACAAAAATACATTATTGTCATATATTTTCACACTCACAAATATTTTATCCTCATGACATTCCCCCTTAGTGTGAACATGGGGTGAGGAGCACCGAGAACATAATCGTATGTTACCACATACTTTTAGGTTTACATATTACTATTTGGATCTTTCGATCATGATCACCTAAATAAAAAAATTGTTCCTTCTTTCACTTCTAGTGAACATCTTTACTAGCTGACCATATTCCAATAAAGTATGGAAATAAGATGATCTATATAGTCAGAGGATCTCTACAATCATCTATCCTCATATACAACTATTTACGAGTCTTGCACCTTCCACACCATATCAATACAATTTCAAGAGATTGTATTAGGAATTCTCACACGTTCCAAGTGAAAAATTACAAACTGGTGTTCTTATTTTGCATACCACAACATAAAGTAAGCATACAACTAAAAATATGTCAACAATGCATGATCTGGGCCCCCTTCATTGATTATCGACGAGAGGCATTGATTTCCCTCCAAACTTTGTTTCCTCTAACCTCCATTATGAAATTTCTTAATTAATCAAAAAATATTGATTTAAGGATCATTTTACAATATTACCCCACAATGTAAAATGGGGCTAATTGATAGGATGTTAGTTACCATTGAAAATCTATTTTTAAGGATTTTTTTAGTTTTGAACTATTGATGGTGAGAATTATTGACACACTTTACAAAAACTCACAATCAAAGAAGAAATAATATAATAATACAAAATGCAAGATAATTTTGATAATGAATTTTACTATAGAACTTGAATAGCCTTATAGCAATATAAATCACTATATTTAACCAATTTTTTTGTAGGATGATTCTCAACAATTGAGAGCTTATTGACCAAGCACTATATAATAAATAATTTTAAACAACATACCATAAATCCATTGTGGACATAAATATAGAAATAATCTATACAAATAATAACTAGACACACATGAACAAACTATAGTAAAATTAATATTTAAATGAAAATCATACCAAAAACATAGATGATTCTTCTATTATTCCCTATTTTTTGTCTTCTACTCAGAAATCACCTTAGATATATGTTACAATAGGTAGTTTAGAAAAATTTGGCATACTATATGGGCCAAGTGTAGTGTAGAAAGAGACGTATTTGTTATTTTTGTCAAGAATAACCCTCTTAGGATATTTTGACAATGTAAAAATTCAATTTGGACTTAGGAAAAATAAATTGAAATGCCAAAAAATACTAGAATTTAGTGTTCCATGGATTGTAGGAACTTGGTGTTTTGTGGGTTCTCCAAACCATGTAAAGAATAAGTTTGAGCTTGAGGCTTAGGTGGATTTTGATGAAATATGGGACTTCGTGGCATGATAAAAAGAGTGTTACGTGGGTTTGGATTTTTTTGTGATTTGTAGAGTTGGTCAATTCCACGAACAAAGGGATGAAATCCTTCATGTGAAAGACATGGTATCTAGAGGAAAGTTTGAAGCATCGCATGGAACTTGAAATGAATAATTTGAAATTAGCTAAGTCCAAAATTCATAAATACTTCCTAGTGTTCTATGGATTTTCCCAATGTAGTATTTTGTAAATTTTTAATAGAGAAAGTAGATTGAAAGAAACTCCTCTATGGCTAGAAGTGTTAATGTGAAGGTGAAGTGTGAGGAAGTTAGAAGTACGTGGTGCTTCATGAGGAAGATTCTGTGGATGGTTATATATTATTATCTCATCGATTTCTAAATCTATGAAGACATTCAAATATAAGAAGCCACATGATGTTACAAGTTATTCGTAGAACAAGGTGGAGATGTTTTGATCATTTCCTTTGGCGCATTGCTCCAAATTGCATAAGATTTGTTTCATTCACTTCATCTCTTCTAATTCTTTATGTTTGAATATGGAGTTATGAGATTGAAGGAATTTTTGGGCTAAATCATGAGAGACCAAGAGGAATAGAGGAAATGCACATTTGCTTGTTTTAAACACCCAACCACCTCTTCTATTCGAGTAAAATCTAAAATGAAACCCATTCCCTCACCTATGAATCTCGATAGCATGTTGTAGTAACAATGGTTATCTTTCAAGGGAGGAATTAATGGTGACAAGATATGTGGATGAAATTTTTCTTCATTCATGGCATGTCCAAATTTTAGTTTCTCTCCATATCCCTCTCTCTTATTCTCATATTGTATAAATGTAAGTGTTTAGGAATATTTAACGGGTTCCTTTCTACCAAAAATACATGTTCTTCCTTGGAGCAACATATTTTCTTTCCTTTGGACCTCTGCAACTCCACATTTTACAAGAGATTCTTAACCTCTACTTTATAAGCATAATGAATATCTTATAAATATAATACATTTGTGGTTGTTATCCCTTAAAATTCTTTATATTTTCTTTATATTTTTACCCTATTATTTTCATTGAGTTATATTCATTCATGTCTTTCAGAATCCTATGTTTCCATTAGATCTTTACATGTGCAATTGTTCTATGTCTTTCTAGTTGGATTTGAACCTTGTTTTAGCTTTTGTGTGTCAACTTATTTATTTCAAAACATGTTCTCCCTTTTCTCTCCCCTGGTCTCACTTTGTAAGTCCTACACTTGGAGACATTCCCATGTTCACAAAAATTTTTGATGTTCATTCATGATCATTTATAGGGTACAATGTTTTTGTGTTAATATTATGGCATGCTCGATGGGATTACACTCTGAAGGATCTCTTTTCATTTCACTAAGATTTTGGTGTGTATCTTGGTGATATCTATCTTTTGAAGGTTTCATTGTAACACACCTAGAAATTCCCAATTATCATATCTACTAGTTTGAGCATTAAAGTTCCTTAGTCTCATGAGAAGATTTCAAATATGAAAAATGATAGCTAGTGGAGATCCTTTTGACTACTTGAAGTTGTCACCAAGGAGAAGAAGAAGAGGCATATCAGATCAAATATCACTATCACCTCTAAATATATTTTTCTCTACTCCTCCTATTAGGTCTTTCTTGTTGTCCTCTAGGGTTCTAAGACCCATTACATTCATGGATCATCATAGGAATCATGATTTTGTCACATTTAATGGAGGAAGTCCTTTAATTTTTTCTCAAGTATGGTGACATTGCAGTTACAACCCTAAAAAGTGTTATTTTGTTCACTGGAAAAAATACTACAACTCCTATTAAGTACATTAAAGATGTTGTAAATAGATGCTCAAGTAAATTGTGTTACATAAGACAATGTAGTAGTCATATTATTGGCTTATTATTTCAAGGGAAAATCTCTACAATGGTACATGGGTTTGAGAAAAATGCTATTACCAATTGGGATGAGTTGTAGAAAGCTCTTTGCAACCATTTTAAAGACAAGTAAGACCATATATCCCTAGTGAAACAACTGAATACAAAAAGGAGAGAACCTAATGAGATAATGGATAATTTTAGTATCAGATTTCATAATACTTAGGATAGAACTCCTAAAAGGTAATATAGACACCTCAATATGCATTTCTTTATTGTCTAAGGGATTAAAATAGTGATTTTTTTCATGATTCGATCAATAGGGGGTACAACTTTACTAGATGCCTATGATATTGCTATTGGAGTAGAAAACATTCTTATTCGGGATGAGAAACATTCCACTAGACATCCACTACCCATTTTTTATTGGTAGTGACATTCATGCCTTACCAAACCCCTAAATTATCTCTTATTCCATCCCTAAAATCCAAATCTCAAGTCATGCATCCACCTTTGCAAACCATTCAAGTGAGTTATAGAAATTCATAAAGCAATTAGATAACTTTAGAAATGATTTGGTATCCTTGAATAGAAAAAAAGCTAAAAATTTGAAACCTTATCAACCTCTGTACCAAACCAACAAGCTTCATTATTTTCTAAAAAACCACCATTTCAAGAATCTCCTCAAAATAAAATTACCCCCTCAAATCCATATTAGTCTTATAATCTGAATGCATCTAGTTCATCTAAGGCTTTTGTTCTAGTTCAAAATAATGTTATGCAAGATTACGAGTGGTGTTTCCCTTAAAATCTTATAAAAACAAAAAAACCTTCCCTAATGACATTCTAAGATAATATTTTATGGTCTAAAATACATCCTTCTCTCAATATGCACTCGTAGAACAAAACCCACAACAAGGACTACTCAAGAAATACCGCCAAGTGATGCTTCACTTGTGAATTGGAAAATGGAGGAGTTAAACAAGATCAATACACTTCAAGGGATAAATCAACCACCTCATTAAAGTGTAGAAAAATATGCCATGTCAAAGAGAAGGAAAATTGAGCCATATACTCCACCCCTTACTTCACCAAATCCACATCCTCATTTTCTACAACCCGTGGACTTGGGTAGATTTCGGGATTCAAAAAGCAATCTATGGAACATGGTAAACCTTCCATGCACTACATATCAAAAATACATTACAGATCCAATGTAAAAATATACCCCACTAAACAAGTAATTTCCATAAGACAAGAAAAATTTGCAACTCAAAGAAATTCCCGAGAATGCTGAAATTGCGTCATTCAAAGAAAGACCGTAGATTGAGTATATAAGAAAGGAAAATGCCATTCCTCTATTACTTAAATCCATGGATACTCCCTTTAACATCCTACAGAAAATTAAAATAACCAATGTGAGCATCTTAATGTGGGAATCTATAGTTATTCACAGATAGAGAGATATTTTGTAAGTTTTCATGGTCGATCTTCCTATGCTACATGAGTCACCTAAGTAGAAGAACAAAGTGGTGATCACCAATACATCTCAGGAAAAAAACCAACTAGGTAAAAACATGAAGCTACTAACCTTCTATGTGTCTTTAATCATACAAAATAATATGGTGTACAATTGCATGATTGACTTTGGGGAAAATAGTTCATGATGCCCAAACCAATAAAAAACCAACTTGGCCTTGAATACGAGTCACTCTATAAAGTAGTAGTGAAATTAGATGGAAACATGATAGGAAATATTGGAGTAGTAAGAGGTATAATTCTCACCTTTGCAAGAATTTCCTAATTTATCAATCTCGTGGGATGGTTTCACCATTCACCTTCCCCTTTCTTCACCTTGTGGCTCTCAAGGATTTCACTAATAAGATAAGAGGATACTTTATTAGAAATCACATGTACTGATAAGAGAGGGGTGAATCATTTTTTCTTAAAAATTTGAGAACATTTCAAAAACATCAGTAATCTACTCAATCTTAATCAAATTTTTCATGAGAGAACAAAGACATTCAAACAAAACCAAATAACTTGCAAGCACACATGGAGACAATGTTTAATGTGGGAAACCCTTAAAGGGAGAAAAAAATCTAAAATAAATGAAATAGTGTGGAAAATTATTATTTAAATATTACAAGGTTTCAACTTGTTGAGAAACCACTCAACTTGAAGCACCCACTCCAAAATTTAGCCAAGAACCCACTTGATCTTTAGTAAGATCCTACTTGCATGGAAGCAACAACTCCCAAGAATTCAATCAAGCACCCACTGACCTTCTGTAAGCTAAAAATTACAAGGAATATTCAACTCCCTATTTTATAAGAAAAAATATAATTATTGCAAGGTTTTATTCACTCTCATGTAGTTGTCAAGACAACAAATTTTGATATCTAAATAAGCTCTTCTATATTCTTTTTTTCACCTCTCTTTCCCCACTTCATGTTACTTCGAGAAAAAATTAAATGGTATATATCATACAAATTTTTAAACCTCATTCACATATGAATGAAATCATCTTACTTCACTCTTCATTAGCTCCTTCTGCTCATAATTCAGTCTTCAAGTCACACACACTTCATCTCATACACAAGGATAATTAACAATTTTTACATCGGCTTCTACACACTTAACATGGGCATCAACAAGATATTTTTATTGAAAAAAAAAGGCCTTCATATACAATATCATTACATACTCTTAAAATTCCACTTGTGACCTTTCACATACTTGTCTCTTCAACTCGTACCAATGGTGGAGAATGACATCATCAAAGCGCCAACACTTGTCATCATTACATTTATAACATGTCGGTTATGGCATGTGAGATTTCTTGTGCTTCTCATAATACCATTAACACCTAAGGTGATTTCAAAAACTCTCATTAGCTCTCCATACCTTTGAATTAACTGAAAAGATACCATTTTTAGACTAACATCTTACTTTGTAGAATCATCAAGTTCAGTTTTATCTTCTTCTTCCCAACATAGATTCCTTTGTCTTTTAGAAAAATTATAACTCATGCCAAGTATTATGAGATTGTGTGAATGTTAAAATATTATTATCACAATATTATAAATCCTTGGTGATCTCCACAACTGCTTATTTCTTCTTCAAGACTCCATAAAAACTCATATGCTACAGAAGGTGTGCACATACAAGACATTTTAAAAAACTAGTCAAGAGATTTCTTCACCAAAACAAATTTATGCAATGTAAAATATTATTTCTTCTTGGAGAATTTTTTGGGGACCTATAATTCACCCTAATCATTTTGAAGAAGATAAAACACATCCATTCTCATCAAGAAACTAATTTTGACAAGGTCTTAAAGGAGTTGTAGACCCAGAAAATCAGTCCTCACAAAATGAGGTATAACTTCGTTCAAGAACCTGTTCATGGATCCTATCATACCTTTATGTAAATCTATTTATATTTTTCATCCTTTAATCTTACTAGAAATCTTCATTTCAAATATTTTAGCATGATAATGGTTGCATTTCTAAGAAAACTATGATTGTCTTTTAGAGCACAAACTTGAATATTTTATTTGATGGATTATACCACTTAAAAAAACTTTTCATGAAAACCTAATGATTTTAAAAATCAAAAATTTCCTCTAATTCAACTTAAAGAAATCACATTAAGGGGTTATGAGGAGAAAACCTCATTTACACCTCCATTTCTCAAACCTACTTGACAGATCTAAAAGGGAAGTTTTGGCCATTGTAAGTTGAACACATAATAACCTCCTAATATAATATCATGGGATAAAAAATGTCATATGATACATCTATCAACCATCCAAGCTCACAAATCTCTTGAACTTGCACTTGCATCATCATCCCTTCAGTTCAACTTGGCTAGTTTTGGATTTTCTAGCCCTTAAGAATATACCCTCTTAGTTGATTTGTTTCACAAAATTTATGTAAGGAACAAAAATTAAACTGCTCATGGAAACTTGGGGAACATCCCAAGATTTATCCCAAACTAATATATTCAACATGAAACCTCTGTCTCTTGATTGTACCATCAAATTTATTCCAAATAGAGTTGTTTGAGCACCTTACTAGTTGACCTGAAGAGTGAAACCACTACTAAAATGAATTACTTGGAGTCCTATACATTCCCAATACACTAACTCAGATTTAACATTCCATTTCATGAAAAAAATCCTGATTTATTCTCCATCTCTCTAGAGGTAGGGTTTTGGGAGGGTTTGGAGTGACTTCCATTATTAAGTTTCGTTCATAAATCGTAGTCCATTATTATTTCTCATTATAAATATATAATTATCTTAATTCCATTACCCAACTATGATGAAAGATATAGGACACCATGTAGAGTTTTTATGTACCAATGAGCTCTTCAAAGTTGACCCTCGAGCTAGGAAAGAGCATTCTAGGATCTTGGTAGCACTAAAAATTATAACTTAAAACTTATTCTTCACCTTTACATTAAATTTGGTCTAAAACACTAGAGTACCCCTGTTCACATGTTTCAATACTTTTTTTTCTCATAAATAGACTTGTACATCCTTAACCACCATGGTTTTTACATGCTAATCTTACTTATTCTCAAGGAAAATCATAAATATGGCACTAAACATGCCTCAAATGGCTGATATATGACTTGTACCATCATATGAGACATTTATAAAATAACCCTAAAACATTATCATCCCTTTCCTACCCTCAATCCATCGAATAAGTTATCGTGCTGACTAGGCCTAAGAATTAGGCTTACTAGACTAAGTTATTCATACGAACTCCACTCATGCATCCTTGTATTCAACATGTTGACTATATTTCCACATCACATACCTGCTAAACCTATTATTCCATCATCCTAACATGATATCCCATCACCATTGTACCTCACACCGGTCGGTAGATACTCAAGAAGTTGAGTCCCAACCATGTGTTCTCATGCCATTCCTTGTTCTACCTTGTCACATTCACTCCAAGATTCCTCTTACTCTTCTTCATCCTCCTTTTGCATCAATTAAAAATCAACAATCATATGATAACAAATTCTCCCTTTTTCATTGATGGAAAAATTTCTAAATCTTCTCCCCATTTTTGCATTAATGAAAAATTACATGTATGTATTCATTGTCTTCTCCTTCATTATCTAATTTGGGCCCCATATTGGTTGGAAACATCAACCATATTCATCACTCAAGCTTACCCTCTTTTCTATCCTTCTTTGACTTTGTTTTTGTCTTCACCATTCATTGAAATCACTATTTCCATCCCCGAGAAGATGCCCTCATGGCACATACACATGCCAAATAACTGAAATTTGAATGAAAAATTCCTCTTGACTCATGAATAGACCTATGTCAACTTAGAAAACTCAAATCTAGTCTTAACTCTTCCATATGTTGATTGTAGTCAACGTTTAGGACTTAGGTCCTGTTATCCCTGTAAAATTGACAAGGGCAATTTTGCAGTAGCCATACCAAAATTGCGTTTCAGTCCCCTTATAAAGTCTAAATGTTCTGAATGGCCTAGAAATCCCTTCAAAAAAATCAAATTTTAAGAACTTGGTCATTTTTAACCTTTTTGGGTTGGGCGCAAGAACCATTGTTGCAACATCTTGCAAAACTGTGCCCATCTTTGCCTTTGGCGCACTTCCTGGAGTGTCAACACTCCAAATGTTGCACCTCCCAAAGGTGCACCAAAGCGCACCCATCATCCTGATTACACTTCCCAAATTGTGCCATGCACGCTGGAAAGGTGATGTCGACACATCCAAACCCACACCTAGGCGCAATCTCCTCCATGTCGACGTCTCTCCCAGTGCGCCAAAGGAAAAAGTGGTTGGCGCATTAAATGTGGAATTTTCTATATATATGCACATTGAACTTGTCATTTTCACAAGTTGAAAATCATGAAAATTATTCCTTTGTGCCTGTCGTTATCCTGTCACTCGTGCTTGCCATTTGTCGTGTTCATGGACCCCACCTCATCCCTTCATCGTTATTTATACCGGGTAAGTGGTTCCTGCCATCCTCGTTATTGTTTTTGTGGTCTTTGTGGTTTTTATGTCAAAGTTAGGAGAATAGGGTTATGTGATAAAGGAAATGAATCTAGAAGAAAGGGATAACACCATTTGCAAACCCAAGTACTCAACTACAAAACCCCTTCTCCTCCTTCCAGATCTGCAAATATGGAAGGCTCTGCCACAAAATGAGCCAAAACCCATTTGTCCCTTACTCCCTGCCTTGCTAGGTTTTCCCTCCTGGACATCAAAGTCTAAGCCAAAAGAGTGAAAATCATAAAATAGAGCAAACAACCCACTATTTTTCTTCAGCGTGATCTTCATTCATGTTACATCAAACACAGTCGCGCCATAGGTGCATTGTCCCTGCATGCAAAGCATAAGCCTTTCCGCGCCTTATAAAACATTGCAAAATTCCCAAAGCACAAGCGCTGGCACCAAGGAAACTACAACAACACTACATGTTGTGCAAACCCTTTCCACGCCGTGCAAACTAAACCCCTTGGCGCACTTGACCTTTGTGTTACACCTTCTACATCTGCACCGATGGCACACCCTGAGACCCTGTTACGCAAAAGAAATCTACACCCAGTTAAAGCACTTCCTATGCACTGGTGCAACATCTGTGACATCAACATCTGAATGTGTGTGTAGCCTTTCTATGCCACGCACCCCTTTTGGTGCAGATTTCTCCTATGTAACACTCCCTAAAAGTGTGCATCACTTTTCAAAGCCCCTACAGCCTGTAGTAAGGATGCACCTTGTGCCCAAAGGCTCATAAGTTGATAATTTTTCATTCTGCAAATCTTTTATGGACAACTTGATGGCTAACATGGCCCTTCTACGTTGAAACTCTCTGATTCTTCTTACAGAGAAACAACAATCCTCGAGTGCACTTATGTCTTCATCGAGTAAGAAGCCAACCAAGTCAAAAGGCAAAGCCAAGTTGACGGAGCAAGAAATGAAGTATAAATACCAAAAGGTCAGGATGCCTAACTCACTTGTAGAGTGCAATCTCAATATTAGAGATTCAAAACTTGGTGTAGACACCAAATTTGTGTTTGACGACCCCCATGCCCTGCATCTCATTTTGCAACCTAACCTCATCACCTAAACCTTACACAATTATTTATTAATTACCTTATAATTAATAAATCCACATCGCCATACTTGCCACCTCATTTCGCCACCTCATCATGACCTAATATTAACCCTAAACTAACCTAATTAAGACCTATAACTTGGTCTACATCCACACCCATGACTAATGACTCCTCACCCGCACCTAAAACCAACATCATAATGACTTGACCAAGCCCACAACTAATCCCTCGGGAGAAAAGGAGGGAAGGCTGGCTATTTTACTAAAAATAGCCCACCTTGACCTGACTGATACCGGTTCCTACTCGACCGCCATCGGTTACATAACCGCCATCGGTTCCCTGTAAATGACCACTCCCAACCAAAAACAAAGGGTTGGATTTTCGTGGATCCGAATCAGAAGTCATTGGAAGGATCCGGAATTTACTTGGCTGAACAGAGACAAGTGAAGGAAAGAGAGGAGTTGGCAGAGAAGGACATCAAGCCCAAGACTGCAACTGAATAACCAGAGCCCAGTGACACTCATCCAAGCATCAGGAGAGGAGATAGCTCATCTTGGATTGTCAGATCATCCCACTTGAGCTCTGTCTTCACCATCGCAGTCCCAGAACCTGCATTTTCATCAGGAATTAGTAAGTCTTATATGTTCTTTTAGTAATATTTCTTGGATTTCTGAATCACAGTAATTACAAGTCTACCCCCAGATCCACTACCCGGTAACACTCTCCACCTAACTTACATTCCTTTACCCCTATTTTGCTCCAAGAACAGCCCCCATACCCTCTGAGTCTTCTCCATCACCTCATTACCTATCCCAGTTATTCTACCAGCCTTATAAACACCATAACTATCATATAGCCATCTTATAGCCAACCTTCACCCAACCCCTTAAATCACTACCCCTACCGATATCGGTTATCATCAACCGGTACCGGTGACACTGACCGGCATCGGTCACCGTGATTCTAAACCAAGACTAGCCCTTTCTCTATTGTTCTAACAAGGTAAACAAATTGTAATTGGACAATAGCTTATTTGTTAGAATTTGTGTTAATTCATATTAGAGGAGGCTGACCACCTTGAAAGGAAGTTTTATATTTCTGGGCCCAAGGCGGTTCCCTCATTTCTTGTCTAATTAAAATATGGTGGTCTTGTATTCTTACTTGCAGTAGTCCTTTCCAAGACAAAAGGAGTTCTTCGCGGTCGATCTCGATCTCTCTCTACTGAGTACGCGCACACCCTCTCGACATTCAACAGGTATTCCTCCTAGCCCTAACCCTTATCTGTTTCTCAAAGGAATGAAAGGATAGAAGCAAGTCTATTCCAAAAATGGAAACATTATGTGCGAAACATTTTGGCACCCCGGTGGGACCCATTTCGGGTTTCTTTCTTTCTTGCTTGCTTTCATATAGGGAGCCTACTTGTTGTTTTCTTCTTCTTAAGATATTCACAAGGTATTTTGTTATTTTGGTAAAAGAACTTGCTTTGCTTTTACATCTTTGCATTAGTGAAAGTCATCTTCTTTGCTTCATCGAATATCATTTTCGATTTGGGTTTAAAACACGTGCATTACATTCTTGCTTGCTATTTTCAATTCTAGTGAACGTAGATTAAGTAACAGGTCGTACACGTGGGGGTGATTTCCATGGTATTGATAAGAAATTAATCTTACTTTCATTGCACAACACATACCGAATCACGACATAATCAACACAATAACTCAAACATCCCCCCTTTTTCCGCGGTATTCCTCCGCCCCATTGAGGTAACCTTATAAGCCAAAACAAACTTGACATTTCCCCTAAGTCTTTTGTTTAGGATTGACATCATTCTGCGTCTAAAGGCATAAGCCCAAATTGATTAAAATTAACCCTAGGGTTAGTCTGTTAATTTGTTTGTGCATTCTTGCTTGTTCTCGGTTCTGTTTCTCTGTCATACACTATTTTCTGTGATCACTTCAGAATAGTTTGATAGATGTACTAAGTATTGTTAAAAACTCAAATCAGCAGCTTCTTATAGTTTGTTATACCAGTCCTATTACACCGACATCGGTTATTTGACCGACGTCGGTTACAGCCTAACCGACATCGGTTAGAAGACCGATATCGGTTACTGTCTTCTACAGTCCCTGATAAACCAGCAACCTACCAATTTCAACATTCTGGGGTTGTTTCTGTTCCTAATAAATTGAAACCTTACTGTGTACTCTTGCTCATGGTTGTTATCACTTGGAAGCAAGCCGCCACCATGGTTTCACATGCCTGCTCTGTGCCTTTGCCTGAATCACCCCCTTCACATTCTATGGGGAACCCTACGGACACCAGTGAGGTTCCCAAAATCCCTGTAGGAGATAAAGAATTTGTGAAATTTTTGGATGCTAATCCTATGTATAATACTATTTGTCTCATGCCCCTGACCGTACGCCCGATGGTCAACTCCTTGTTGGCATGCCTATTAGTATAGCTGCTCATTTAGCTCCTTCTCCACTTGATAACTCCGCTTTGCCTTCTGCATCCTTGGCCCCGTCTCCCAATCCAAGCGGCTTCAGGGGTTCATACGGCACAGATTGGCTTTCCTTTGGTTAATCTTGGGCCCCACATATCATTACCGCTGACTACTCCTACCTCGTCTCTCTTGCAGACTGCTCTCGTTCATGACTTGCTCTCTACCACCTATCCACACGAGCTTTCCTTCTCAAGCTCCGCCCACCTTTTCATTTCCACACACGTATCCAGTGACCTCAACATCTTATATAGGACATCCCTATTCGGTCACCTCAACATATTTGTCCTCCATACCTTGTCAACATTTAACCCCACCATTGTCTAGTGGAGGCCCTTGGCCCAATTTGCCTCCGTTTACCACAACCACACCATCATCTCATCCAACCATGGATTTCATCAAACAAATGATGGACAAAATGCAAAATATGGAGGCTTCTGTTTTGGGAAGTCGTAGTGCCTTGACATACGAGCAAGTTTGTCGGGAGCCTATCCACCCTTCTGTCCCCCTTCATTCATATCCTCCTCAATGGGAACTACCGAAATTTACTCATTTTAATAGTAAAGAGGATCCTCAACAACACTTGCGATCATTTAGACATGCTTGTTATTTGATTGCTCATGATGATGCCTTGCTACTCCGCACCTTTCCCATGTCCTTATCAGGACCCGCCTTGGAGTGGTACAGTGCTTTAACACAACACTCAATCTTCTCTTTTAACCAACTAGCCCAATCTTTCTTGGATCATTTCTCCATTAACATTGCCAAGAAAGTATCTATCACCGACCTTTATGCCATCCGACAATTTGAAGACGAATCTATCGCAGATTTCGTTGGACGATGGCGGGGCCTTATCAACCAACTTACGTATGCCTTGCCTCAGGCCGAACTTATCGAACTTTTTACGCGGGCCTGCGCTAAGCACATCTCTCCTACCCTCCAAATTCAAACTTTCCACACATTTGACGAGGCCTTTACTATGGCTCGAAAACTAGAGATTCGAGCCTTAGAGGAAGAGAAATTGCGGTTGCGCAACAAAAACCCCAATTTCCAAACTCAAGACTCCACCAATAAACCTAACACCACCACTCCTCACACATCCACTTCTTGAAATCAAAAGGAGCTGTGCACGCGGTGATGGTTAAATCTCAAGCACCATCTAATACCCCACCAAAAGCTGCCTATAAGTATAAAGCCGAGCCCATCAATTACACTCCCTTGGGAGAAACTTATGGTGTCATCTTGGAAAAATTTCTCAAAGCCGGAGCTATCACCTTGCCTCTAGTTAAACCTCACTCCGGGTTTGACTCCATCTGCGCTATACCTTCTTAGTACAAAGAAAATGACTTCTGTAACTTTCACCACATAAAGGGACACAGTCACAAAAACTACAAGATGTTGAAAAACATAGTGCAGGAAATGGTTAATGCAGGGGATATAACCCTCGATAATCCTAATGCCCCCTGCTAGCGAAATTTGAAAATCTTCAACAAACCATTCCCGAATCACTCTTCTAACAGTAACATAAACCAAGATATCTTAGCCGAGGAGAGTGTTCATGAGATCCATGCAGTCTTCGACTCCCAGCCAAAAGCCTCTATCGAAAAAATTCTGAATCAAACTTCTTCACTAACGCAGGAACCCGAACCCCCTTCCTCACCATCAAGACAAGACAAAATCCTTGTCGTTCCTTTACCCATCAAGGAATTAACCACCCAGAGTTCTCTTCTTACAGATGAAACTTCTTACACCACATCCTTGCAAGATTGTGAGCGGATGTTATCTAACTTATCTATTTCCCAAACGTCTCCTTCTACCATTCTTGCTTATCAAGAGGAAGGCTCGCAACTTCTTTTGTCATCCTTAGATGAGAGACCTCTTGCACCGACATCACCACATTCTTTAAACATGACGGATCCTCTCAAACACGCCCTCCTACCTATTAGTTCTTCATCACCTAAATCTTTTCAGCGACCGGTTGACCTCTTAACGCCCATTGATACAGTGCCTCATTTACCCCCTGTATCACACCCACAGTGGACCGGAATCACAACACACCTCTCTTCCATATCAAAATTCCAATTCACACGTGAGGATTGTCATCCCTCAGGAGATAGACGAGTCCTATGGGAACGTTTGAGTACGCCATATTCTACTCAAATGCAGATGACCGATCCAGACGCCTCTACCATATACCCGAAGTGTTTACAGAAGCTTAAAATTCCTATGTCCTCATCTTCACCCCCCTCATCTCTACCAAATACCTCATCCACCTCTATTAGCCTAACAAAATCTTCCCCTACGCTTGGGACCTCACCAATAACCAGTCTAACACACCCACCTAAGCGGCTAGATTTATCTAAAAATAAAGCCGTCCATCCACTTAGGAGATAGACTCAATCTCCTCAACCTATGTCTCTATCACAACTAAAACCATCATCGTCACACCTACCTTCCATATTGGGACCTCATCCCTCCACCTTGCATCAATATATCATACCTCCTGCGTTTTCTTTAAAATGACCTATGCCTTCTGCACCCATACAGAGATCCAAGGGTATATCAACACCATCACCCCGTGTATCCTGTCCACCTATCAACTCTAAACAAATTCCATCATCAAAAGATTTGTTTGCTGTCACTCCTATTTCTCCGTGGTTGTTTTCTGATACCACATCATTTGTGGCCTCATCATCTAACCAGCTAAACATAGCTTCTATGCCAAAGAAGCCACGTTTAGTTAAAACCCATTATCAAAACCCCTTGGCTAAACCGCCACCCATACAAATCAACCATACCCCGTCATTACCAGAATCTACCCAGTCAATAGCCTCATCTTCCTCTGACTTTGACCCACTCAAAGGGTCTTACGCCAAAATCCTTGCTATGTTGGTGGAGAATGCGACCATTTCCCTACCCCCACTTAGACCTTATGACCCATCTAAACCTCGACCAATAGGTTATGATGAGTCTAAAATCTGCGCTTACCACCGCACACCAGGACATGATGTAGAGGGATGCAAAGCGTTGAAAGCCATACTTCGTCAGTCACCTCTCTAGATAGAAAAGTTAAGAAAGACAACTTACGAAGGGAGAGACCTTTAGCTTCGATTCCCTCTCCTATACTACCTGTCCCCACCTCACCAAAATCTATCATTATTACAACTCCACCTCTCGAAGACCAGGACTTATCCATACCGTCTTCCTCCTCTCGTATTCACGAGATCAATATGATTAGTGTTTGCTACTACTGAGGCGAGAAAAACAATGGGAAAGAGAAAGAAAGCACACTGCGGCCTCCCTTTCTCGTCCACCATCCCGATCGCACCACCACCTAAAGTGGTTATTCGTGGACCCACCTACCCCATCTCTAATGGAGTTCCCACCGAACCATGATCAAACAACTTCACCAATCACTGTAAAAATGACCTTTGTATGATCTCATTCGGACTTCGAATCTCATCGACAAGCTCTCGTTGAAATCCTTGAGGATAGAGGTCTTACCTAATGAAACCTTGCATTACCTCCATTCTCACACCCAATCATGTTTCTTCACTCACCAAACAACCCATCTCCCTGACCACTTTTCTCTCTGCGTACAAGCAGCTCTTCTTTATCGGTTTCTCCGAAGATGAAATTATCGACTTTGGTGCTTTGAAGATCCTAACCCTGCTCTTTTCATCTCGGCTTACGTGGGACATTCGGGTACGTTGTGTTATGATTGATGACGGGGTGCTTAGCCTAAACATCATCTCTTCAAAAGCCTTCCAACAAATGAATATCCCTTCTAGCTGCATGTGTGCCAACCCCATCATGTTGCGGTCATTCAATGATGCTATTACTTCTACCTTAGGCACCGTGATCCTTAACATTCGTGTAGGACCACGTACTTTACCCGAACTCTTCTATGTCCTTGAGGGAGAGTTCCAATACAATATGTTGTTAGGCCACCCTTGGATCCGGGCTATGGGATGCGTTCCCTCCACCTTACATAGATGCATAAAATTTGAGTACGAGGGGAAGTCCTACACCGTAAAAGCTGATCCTCCCCCCTTCAAAACCTGCAATATGTTATATCGCCCTAATGATGTGCTTGTACCAGTCAAGACACCCATTCATCTAACCCAACCATCCACTCCAACCACACCTCTATCATCCACTTCAACCACACCTACACCTTCAACCAATGAAACCGCCATCACAAATACCACTTCCTTTCCCGCAGCTAACATCCCAACCTCAGACCCCTTAGTAGATGTTTTTCAATGCCTTATGCTGGGGGAGTATCGCCTATATAACGTTAGTTCTTTCCATACCCCACAGGAGTACGGACAATTACATGCGCATCCTACCTATGACCGTCGCGTGGGGGAAGTAATCCCCTACGGACCACCTCATTGCCGCACCAACCTAACGTATGGGGGTGTCGACGCTTCCTCGTTACCCCTGAACCTCCTCTTGGTGTGGTTCCTTTCCAATCTGATTTTCAATACCTGACAAATTGTCATTTTTCCCTCACCTTCTTGACTCGTTGTGCTTGGAAAGGCTTTGGTTTTGGTCTTTATGAACAAGGTCGACATACAATCATTCCTGTAACTACACGCAAGCACAATGATCGTAGTGGTCTCGGTTTTCCTGAAACACTTACACCGGAGGAACCTCATGTCAGTTGTCTCCTGGAAGATGACGATGTCACCCCTACCGAACCATCATCACCCATTTTGCCATCGTCACCCACAGAGTCGATAGATCCTGAATCTATCCCTCCTAACTTTTTTTTTTCATAAATGCTATCTTCCTAGGTCCTCTCACCTATCAACGTGATAATGAGGACCCGTCTTCTCTTCCCTTTCTGTATCAGACATGATCGAAGAGGATTCACCTTGATTAATGTTGTTGAGTGCGAGATGATGACTCCATCCTCACTTACCTTGAGTGCGGACGACTCCTATATTCAACGCGCATTACCATATGAAACTCAAACCATGTTGAATGAGTCTACTATAGAAATTAACATCCACATGAGGAGGATCCTCACATTGTGAAGATCGGACAATCCCTTAACGCATCGAACAAGTCGCCTTTACTACCTTTCTCGTACCCATGACAAGCTTTCGCTTGGTCCTACTCGTTGACATGCGGGAATTGATCGACATTGTTGTCCATAACATCACCCTAAAACCCGATTCCAAACCAGTCAAGCGAAAGCGAGAAAAATGCATCCACGCATTGCCCTCTTGGTCAAAGAAGAGCTTCAATGACTTCTTTTCTGTTTCCTTCATCTTGCCTATTATTGATTATCCTCGATGGATTTCTAACATCATACATCACTAAAGTGACGGGGGACTTCGGATATGCATGGATTTTCGAGACCTTAACCTCGCTTGCCCCAAGGATGACTTCCCCCTCCCAAGTATTGA
The DNA here is from genome assembly GCA_018340775.1 of Taxus wallichiana var. yunnanensis. Taxonomy (NCBI): domain Eukaryota; kingdom Viridiplantae; phylum Streptophyta; class Pinopsida; order Cupressales; family Taxaceae; genus Taxus; species Taxus wallichiana. The sequence continues at coordinate 390,309,329 of CM031235.1, forward strand.
TCAACTTGTTGATCTCACTGTGACCATGAGATGCTTTCTCTCATGGATGGCTTTTCAGGATCTGATCAAATTTTGGTAGCCCCTGTGCCGATCAACATAAAACGCCTTCATCACTCCTTGGGAACCTTTTGTTATCGTGTCATGCCATTTGGCCTTAAAAATCTTCTGGTATGACCTATCGGTGGGTTATGACTTACATTTTCATGACATTATGCACACTATTCTTGAAGATTATGTCGATGATCTTCTTGGCAAATCTAAACATCGCGGTGAACATCTCGATGTTTTAACCATTATTTTTGATCTTTGTTACAATATTCTGTCTGTCTTGACCAAAGAAATGTGTCTTTGGTGTCCTTTGAGGAAAACTTCTTGGTTTTATCGTCTCTTTGCGTGGCATTGAGGTCGATCCATCTAAAGTCAAAGCTATCCTAGAAATGCCCCCACCTACTAACCTCAAACAATTGCGTAGTTTACAAGGTAAACTCAATCTATCGGTGTTTCATCTCCCGACTCTCGGATCGATGTCAACCTTTCCATCACCTCCTTAAAAGGATATTGCCTTTGATGGAGCGAAGAATGCCACCAAGCCTTTGAGGCTCTCAAAGCTTATCTCTTGCAGCCACCCGTGCTTATCCCACCTCAGGACGATCACCCTTTCTACCTTTACCTTTCCACCATTGACCATGTTGTAGGGGCCATGCTCACACATCGTGACTCGAGTATCGAGAACAAGCCATTTATTATATCAGTCGTACTCTGGTAGATTATGAGACTAGGTATACACATGTAGAAAAGTTGTGCCTAGCCCTATCATTTGTGGCCACCAAACTCGACACTACCTCCTGAATCACAAAACTTTCGTCATCACCAACACGGACCCCATCCATTATATGTATGCCAAACCTCATCTAAACCAACGCATCGCCCGATGGCTTATGCTCCTTGCTGACCTCGACCTTGAATTTATACACCAGAAGTCAATCAAAGGACAAACCATTGCCGACCAACTCGCGGAAGCCCCTTTACCTGGGGCGCAATTTACCAATTTTAATTTCCCCGATGAACTCATCGCCACTCTTTCACTCAGGGAGGAGTCGTATCCAATGACCCTCTTCTTCGATGGATCCAAATGCCAGCGCGGTGGAGGAGCCGGCGTTGTTCTCATTCCTCTTGACGCTGAGCCTATGCCTCTTTCATTCGGCTCGATTTCCCCTGCACTAATAATACAGCGGAATACGAGGCCCTAGTTTTGGGTCTCCAGGTTGCATTACACTTAGGTGTCAAATCTATCAATATTTTGGTGACTCTCAATTGGTAGTCAATCAAGTCATGGGCATCTACCAATGTAAAAATGAGGAACTTCAAAAGTACAAACACTACGTGGATTCACTTCTAACCTTATTTACTCATTACTCTATCCAAACCATTCCCCGCTCCACTAACAAATTTGCAGATACTATGGCTTGCTTAGCCTCGCAAATTCCTACTTCATCAACTGACTCTGACATTTTCGTCTTGGTCCAACAACTCTTTGCCCCATCTTACTCAGCCCCGGTTGTTTGTATGATAAATAATGTGTCTGCTAATTCGTAGGATACCTGGTATCACCAATTTCACGACTACCTTACAACCTCCGTTCTCCCACCTGACCTTACTAGTACCGGAAAACGTGCTTTTCTTAAACGTGTTTCTCGTTATGTCATCATGGGGGGACTCCTTTATAAACATGGCTTTGATGGCATCCTCCTTCGATGTCTAACCGGTGCGGAGGTCACCTATACCATCCAACAGGTCCATGACGGTATTTGTGGTGGACATTTTAGTGGCCTTGTTGTGGCCAAACGAATCCTTCGCCTAGGTTATTATTGGCCTACTCTTAATGATGACTGCTACGAATATGTTAAGCGTTGTGTTATGTGTCAACAACATGCCAACCTTCAACATACTCCTAGCCATCCGCTACTGAGTCACACGAGATCTTTGGCCTTTCTCTGATGGGGTTTAGACCTTATTGGTGAGATTCATCCGCCCTCTTCACAACGTCACCGATGGATAATCACAGCAACCGAATATTACACAAAATGGGTGGAGGCTATTCCACTCATTTCAACCAAAAAAGAAAAAATTGTAGAGTTCATTAACCACCACATTATCTGTCGTTTTGGTGTTTCCTCATCGCACGATAACGAGATAATGGAAAATCTTTCAAAAATAAGTTGTTACAAGACCTTTGTAACAACTTTGGTATCAAACTTAGCTTCTCGTCACCGTACTATCCACAGGCCAATGGTCAGGCTGAATCTTCTAATAAAACCCTAACCAAAATCCTCATGAAAGTTGTTAATGAGTCGGAAGAAATTGGCATGATCACATCCCCTTTGCCCTTTGGGCTTATCGTACTAGCATTCGTACCTCCACTAATGCCACACCTTTTTCTTTGGTATATGGTACCGAGGCTGTCTTGCCTCTCGAAATACAAATACCCTCCCTCAGAATATCTCTTTAGGATATTCTCACCAATGATGATTTCCGCCAAGAGCGGTTAGCCCAATTAGAGCTTCTTGACGAGCGTCGTCTTACGGCTCTTGACCACCTTCAAATCTATCAAAAACGCATCAAGCGTGCTTATGATAAGCGACTTCATGAGCGTACCTTTAAGGTTGGTGATCTTGTCCTCAAAGAGAATCAACATGTAACCAAACTAGAAAAGAGAAAACGTGGAAAATTTGCTCCCAATTGGATTGGGCCTTACATTATCACTCACACTTATGGAACAGGCACTTATCGTTTAGCTTCAGCTTAATGGTAAACCTGAGCCTGAGCCCCTTAATGCCTTGCATCTTCGACCATTCTATTGTTGAATTTAGTGTTATATCACTTATTATCTACCTTGCGCTCGTCCCTTGAGCTCATTTACCACCGCATACACTTTGTTTCCTACATCTCAAAATAAAATCAAGCTCACATGGTTTGATTATCACCTCCCTTTAAAATGCCTTCCCCTTTTTAGTCTAGTCCATGACTTCCAAGTATTCAAATGACACATTCTTAATTAAACACTTATGGGATTTTCTTGAGTCAAACTTCCTACAAAACTAGATGCTTTATGCCAAACGGACATCTAGATCTCTAAATTATACATAGACTGCTCCCTCGAAGGACAGCTATATGCCAAACTATTGCTGCTATTATATATATAGACTGCTCCCCCGAAGGACAGCTATACACAAATGCCGCATCTGCTACTATAAATAGACTGCTCCCTTGAAGGACAGCTATACATAGTCAGCCTTTATCAGAAGCTTCTCGCATTGATCAGCTTCGTGAAGACCTCAAGAGTAATAAGATACATATCCCTTGTAGACTTCCCACATCGATCAGTCTATATCCAGAAAAATAAAAGCAGTATTCAAAAGAACTTTTGAGTCATGGACTTGTCTATTTAGGTTAGGTTCTCTTTCGTCAGAATACTCACTTTATAACAAGTTCTCGGCGCCTCAGCTACACCATCCACCTCACCTCACCATTTGTTTACACAACAAAACTCAAGGGACGTGACGTATACCCGATATATTGTGATTATACAACTCTTTTCACCTATCGACTTCTCGTTTATGCACGGTACCTAGGGGTTCAAGCTCATTCTACGTTATTATGTGGTTTGTTTAGCTCTTTTCACCTATGGAGCACTTTTTCCTCTTTGACTCGAATCTAGGATTATGTGTTGATCTTAATCAGGACATGGTTCCCTACCACTTGGGTAGGCTAACTTTCGCTTCACCTATACCTATACCAACATCGCCAATTCCTTACCAACACCAACAACATTACCCTACCAATATCAATATTTTTACCAACCCACAAATTGCCTAAACATACCTAAATTGCCTGAATTCACCTCTCCCTGGCCCTAAGGGAGAACTACATCGATCGAGGCCCCTCCTTGCTTTTTGTGCAATGGGCTATGTAGGCAGCACTTAGGAGACATGGTGTCTCCCAAGGTTAGCTCGACCATCCCCTACCATACCCTATCATGTGTTGTAAATATAAATATTTTTGTGTATTTCTATTTTGACAACATTCATCTTTATCCTTTTTCAAAACAAACAAAAACAACATCCAAAACACAACCATTCTTAGTACTATCATCACTCAAAACAACATACATATTTAGTTTTTAGATGTTAAACAAATACATCTTCTCTATCATCGACTCGCAGGTCGGCATCCTTATTTATTCTTATACTCCTATGAAATTCACTTAGATCCTTGCGCCTCCTCTCGAATCGGGTGGTGATCGTGATCGTCGACGCGCCACTCACTTGGCCTCTCCATCCTCAAAGGTGCCACGCTCTTGGTTCCTCCCAGCGATCCACCAACATCTCTGTAACATACGAATACGTCCTCTAGCGTGGAGGAATCTTGCCTCTCAGTCTCTCCACTCGTGCTTTGAAACCTCTAACAATCCCGTTGTCTCATTCACTTGTGTTTGAAGTTGGTGAACCAAATCTGTGAGACGATCTCTCTCGCTATAATCACGGCTATGTCGGGCGCTCACGTGCACCTCGCGGCTCTCTACCCACCATACTCTATAGGCCTCTGTTGTTCCCACATCCCTTACCCTACGATCATTTGCTTTATCTCTTTGGCCCTTACGGAGGTGTCGGCCGGGGAGGTGAGAATGCTGCCTCGGCGTCGATCCTCATGTATGGTCTATATGTCATAGGTATATCCTGAACAAACCCAAATTGTCGCCGCACGCGATCTAGAGGAATCCTCTCATACTCACACTTTGTGCCTGTGCCCCACGATCCACCTCAATCGCTCTACACCCCTCAACTCCTCAGCTATGTTCTTTGTTACCATATAGTTCCCGTAAGGCCTCCAACAGATATCCACAATCATCACCATCTCCCATACCTACCTATAATACTCAGTGTCACCTGTCACGGCCTGGGATCTTGCCTCTTGTTCTGTCTGGACCCATCGTCTGAATCCCAACCTCTGCACTCCTGTCTCTCCTGACTCGATGGGTCGGCCTATTGGGCACACACAAACAATGTGCTCATAGGCCCAACAATGTAATAAGTATGAACAATCCAGTGTCGTCCTGTGATTTCACCTACAAGCCCATAAACCCCTGTATAACTCTGCCAGGTATGCGGGTGCCCATGCAAAAGTCACGTTCCTTTCTATCATTTCCCAAATAACACTCATCAATGCTTTTGGAAATCTTCCGCCATCCGCTCTCGGTAATGCATAATACCCCACCGCTATCATTAATACTACACTTGCTTGACCTTGTTGCCTCGGGGTGTCTTTGCATACATTATACCATAAGTGAATGTCAAACCTCGTTGTGTCAAATCTCATGCGTATGGACCAAATCTTTGTTGTTATCGCTCCCCACGCGCTGCTAGGCAATGCACGATATCTTGGTCTTCCTATAATTGGGAGTCTTAAAATATGGAACACATCTTCCGATGTCTTTGTCATCCCCTGTTGGTAGATAGAAGGTATTCCTCTCTGGATTCCATCTCTCAATCAACGCTGTAACATAACATAGCATGGTTACGTGCGATTCGTGAATAATAATGGATTCCACTTAACCCCAAGCGATTTATCAATGCCCATTCGGATGTTACATCCGCTCGGATTCGTGACAACAATGCTGCGCAATATCATTCATCCTTAACCCTGCCTCCACTGCACACATCAAAGCGACACACCGCCATTGATAAATCAAATCCCCGAGGGTTTTTTCTCACATTCGGAAATTCCTACGATCATAGGTATCGGTTATAGCTAAGCAGTACCGGTTGATAACGATACCGGTTATCTCTAATCGATATCGGTCACTGTCAATTTTATACACCCTGTCTAAACACACCACCTACGACAATAATTTGATCGTTTACACCTCTCTGTACATACAAAAATACCCAGAAACCCCTGATTACCTACCCCATAACACTCACCTCATCCCAAACCCTTGCCTATCACCTTTTCTTTCTCATCTCTACCCACTTACACTTCTCTCATCCTATTCACAAAACATGCAAGAATCAAATTACAACCAAAACGTTTACCTCTTGGGCTGCAGCAGCTTGAGGTGGAACTTGCCTTCCCTCTCGTCCTTGCCTGCTGGATGCTTCTCCTTGTTCAGCCATGTTCACCACCCTCTTCAAATATAACTTGTCTTTCTGCCTTCTGAATCTCAGCCCACACTCACTTCACCTGTCTCTTTCCTCCTTATCACTCAATTCTTTCATGCAATTACCTGTATCAGTCATCAAACAGCGTCGCATTCGCGTATTTAACTTGTTGCATGACTCTAAAAATAAGAACGCTAAAAATAAGAACTTAAGTTGCCAACCAAGCAGTTCTATTTTTAGGAAATATAATTTTGGCATAACCGATATCGGTTGCATAACCGCTATCGGTCACATAGCCACCGACATCGGTTACATAACCGATATCGGTCAAGAGCCTACTTTTTCTTAAACATAGGCCTTTTCTTTATTTTCTACCTAGTTTTTGTAGCGCCCGCCTCTTTTTTCTGCATAACAACACCATTATCAATATTTGTCATCCAAATCACATATATATATCCTCACAATTTCAGCAACATCATCTATCTACATTATAACAACCATCGACAACATACATACGACATCATATATATATACATCAAAATCAGCATACACAACATGTGAATTAAACTCATCATCTATATATACATACATTTCATTTCAAAAAGCCATCAACAAAAGACATCAACACCATCAATATATAAACCATGTGGATCAAACTCATCATACATTAAATTTCACAAACCATCAACAAAATACTTAAAACATTTTAAACACAGCATATGGATCAAAATCATCATATATATATCTATATATCAAAGGTTTCAAATATACAACTTACCCTGCATAGGGGCCTCTGTGATCTCATAATAATACAAAGCCGGCACGCAGGCCGCAATAACTATCAAACATCTCGACTCGGCTCGCAGGCCGGTCTCTCATATCAAAAATATACTCGGCTCGCAGGCCGGTATCAACTGTACAACCCGTACTCGGCTCGCAGGCTGGTATATACAATAAATGAATAAATGAATGAATAAATCATATGTGGGCACGCAGGCCTCTATAAACATAACCGGTTCGCAGACCGGTGCCTATACCCAATGTACAAACAAAAACATCTATCTCTGACCCGGGGATGTCTCAACTCTCTCCACCGCCCTCAGCACCTCTCCCTGCGGGTCCTGGCCCTGGCTCCCACCTCCTCCCTGTCACGGACCCACCGGCTGTGGCTGCACCCCCCTAGGATCTCTGGCTACGAGAGGTCTCAGCTCTGTGTGCCGCATATGGCTGATAGTCAGCCCTGGTACCATCAAGGACATCCTGATAATACCGGGCCTCCGCTCTCGCCTCCATATAGCGGGCCCGTGCCACCATCACTGCTGGGGCTGGTCCCCTGACTCCTAATAATAATGGCCCCTATGCCGGTGGTGGGTATGCACGTGGCTGCTGCGGTGGTGATGTACATGCACATTTGGTGCTTGCTGGTGGTGCATTGTGGTGGTGCACTGTGGTGGTGCACTGTGCTGTACTCCGCTGGGCTAGCTACCCTGTAGGACACCTATCTGTGCCTGTGCAGTAGCAAGCTGCCCTGTAACAACTGTACCTGTCCCCTGAGCTGGTCCCTCTCTGCTCTAACAGCCGCTAAGTCTGGCTGTGTGGGCTGTGCTCTCCTCGCGGCTCTCTCCCCTGCCCACCATACCAAAAATGATCTGTGCAGCCGGCGTCGTCTACGGTATCATCTGCTGGCCTCTCTGCTACCCAATCTGGGTCCACGGGCTGTGGTACAGGCAGTGGGGCCTCTACATCATCCCTCCAGTACTGAGGGAAGGGCGGTGGCTCATCCTGTCATAACCCCAACTGCCGTCGTACCCTCTCAGGGGTATCGCTCATGCTCTCCGGCCTCGTCCCATTATCCAGGAATGTATCTTTGGATCCACACAATTGTGATCGGGCTCCTCCACGGGGTGATGACCTTTGTAAGGCCTCCATACAATATCAAGGCTAGTCACGCCCTCTAATACATGATGGTAATACGCTACATCCCGTCCGGCGAGAACTGCTCGTGGCTGGCCCACGACCCCCAACCACCTCTGAAACCATATCTATATATCACCTGTGGCCCAGGATTTCTTTGGGGCAGCCCTACTGGTCGAATGCATATGATATGCTCATATGCCAGCAATGTAACAAAAATGTGGAACAAATCCCGAATCGCCTCATCGGCGATAGCCCCACAGCTCTCTGTATATACTTTGCGCGGGTATCTTTGGTGCCCACGCATAACATGTATGCTCCTCCACCATCTCGTGTAGCACCCCCATCAGCGCCCATGGAAAGCGGCCTCCCTCTGAGTCTAGGAGGGTGAAGCATGTGATGCCGATCATCATCAACACGGCAAGCCGTGTCTCATGTCTGTGGGCACGATACATGTCCCCATAGGCAATGCTCACGCTGTGATAGGTCAATAGCGCGGCTGCATCCCCAAATACCTGTAGAATGTTGTCCATGGCTGTCTCCGCATCTACCTGGAATACTGCCTCTCCATCGATCGGCAGTCTAAGGATGTGATACACATCCTCCAGTGTAATCATCATCTCTCCAGTCGGGAGATGGAACACATTGGTCGCCGGATCCCATCTCTCGATGAGGGAAACCATAAGACTGTGATCCCTATCTATAGCCCTATATCAGTTGGACTCCACCGAGTCCCACCTCGCGCATGATGGCCCACTGCTGCGGACACGTGTGGCCACATCCGTCTCAATAGCGGGGGCATCCTATCCCACATCGTCAGCTGCTGACGTGCCTGCAAAACCAACCCACTGCATTAGCCCTACTCTTTACAACAACTACTACTTTAACCTTCTATACCCCCTTTTACCCGCCCGACCACACAACCGCCCCATTTTTCCCCCACCCACTAATCACCCTTCCTCTCAACCTCTACCCCTTCCCTCTTCACCCCCAAAAACACAAAGCCCAACAATAAACACAAAACCCAAACCATTAATACCAACACACCCAAACAACAACCCAAACAATACCAAAACACCCACACAGCAACCCAAACAACGACCAAAAATTCAAAACAACAACAAAACCCAACCAACCAAATTAATAATCCTAGCTACGGACCGGTACCGGTCACCCATGACCGCCACCGGTCCTCCCTCCACAATGTCTCCACCGACGCCGGTCGTTGGCGACGACCGACGACCGTCGACCACAAACCAACCTTGCCCCAAAACTTCTTGACCGATGCCGGTCGCTTAGTGACCGGCATCGGTCACTGTAAAATCATGGAGCCGAACCCGACGCGGCCCCCAAACCCTTTTTTGACCTATTACTCCCATTTTACCCATTAAAAAATCCTAAAAACCTACCCACCCTACCGTTTTAGCCTAACTACCCTACCTACCCTCTCCCTTTTCCAAACCACTTCCATTTATTAATTCTTTTATTAAAAACATGGATTCCTACCCCAAACCCAAATATAGTTTAACAACATCAAATTCACACAATGAAGGGTTTCGAACCTACCGGTACGACGACACGTCGTCGTGGTGGGATAGGTGGTGGTGGTCCAGCTGGTCCAGCACCTCCTGCTCCTCCTGGCTGTGCCATGGCTCTAACTCTCCTCTGCTGGGTCCTCCACCAATCAACTGCTGCCTCCTACTCACTAGGGCCTACCAACCACTCACTTCTCCACTCAAATAGTGCCACCTCAGCCGACAAATGCACCAATCTCAACAATACACCTCAGACAACTCAAATTGGTTTTCAAATTGACAATTTGACAATGACAGGCCGTATTTTTCTTTTTATAGGTTTTTGACCTATAACCGATATCGGTTATATTGTGCCCTAAGGAACCGGTATCGGTCACCTAACCGATACCGGTCATATATAGCCGATATCGGTTTAATACCTAACTTCACCCAACTTCTGCCCTTATTCACCAATCTCCCTTTCTCACCACGTTGCCTATTCACCACATCGCCTATACACTCAATTGCTATTTAGCCATTTTTGACCTCATTGGCCCGACCAAGGACCCTGACCAACACATTTGGCCGACCCGACCAACCATTTGGCCCAACCAACCATTTGGCCCAACTAAAGGCCATAACCAACCATTTGGCCCAACCCAAGGTCGCTGACCAACCATTTGGCCGACCCAAGGCCCTAACCAACACATCCGGCCCGACCCATGGCGCATGACCAACCACTTGGCCGACCCAAGGCCTGACCAACCATTTTCGCCCCCCAAGGCTACAACCAACCATTTGGCCCAAGCCAAGGCTGACAACCAACCATTTGGCCCAATCAAGGCCTGACCAACCATTTGGCCCAACCCAAGGTCAGAACCAACCATTTGGCCCGACCAAGGCCCCAACCAACACATCCGGCTTGACCCACGGCGCAACCAACCATTTGGCCCGACCCACGGCCTGACAACCAACCATTTGGCGCAACCAAGGCCGCCACCAACCATTTGGCCCGACCCAAGGCCGCACTCAACCTATCGGGCCCGACCCACGGCCCTCACTAATCAATCGCCCGACCCAAGGCCACACCAAATAATACTCTTGCCCCAAACCAACACATTACAATTTTACTCACCCATCTGTGCTTTTTGTCAATCGAGCTCACTGAATGTGTTTTAGCATGATTATGGTACTCGACTTGATCAGTCGACCAAATTTTCCTAGACATAGACCATGACGTTTATCTCAACCAAACCCACCATTAGGTACTGCCGAACATGCCTAAACGTTCTGTACCTTACCCGTTATATCCCCTGGAGCTACTTCCTATGCCTTGGATACCAGGATTATATCACCCTTGTTTGGATAAACTATCGACCTTTGCCTATGAATTGCTTGTTTGCTCTTCAAATCATGTACCCTGGTCACACTACTGCATGTCAACGTGTTTGCTTCTTTGGACCTACCCCACCATCTCACCATCATCTCAACACCGTTTACTCTTTATCAACCCTATCCCTGATTTCATGCTATCTCAATCTGTGATAGATTTGGGGATTACCTATACCTTAACTTAGGGGTAACCACTTCTTATTATTGTCATGTGTAACTTTACAAGACAAGCTACACGACAACAAGGGGCTAATGTAGACACCAAATTTGTGTCTGACGACCCCCGTGCCCCGCATCTCATTTCGCAACCTAACCTCATCACCTAAACCTTACACAATTATTTATTAATTACCTTATAATTAATAAATCCACATCACCATACCTGCCACCTCATTTCGCCACCTCATCATGACCTAGTCTTAACCCTAAACTAACCTAATTAAGACCTATAACTTGGTCTACATCTACACCCATGACTAATGACTCCTCACCCGCACCTAAAACCAACCTCATAATGACTTGACCAAGCCTGCAACTAATCCCTCGGGAGAAAAGGAGGGAAGGTGGCTATTTTACTAAAAATAGCCCACCTTGACTGACCGATACCGGTTCTACTCGACCGCCATCGGTTACATAACCGTCGGTTACGTAACCGCCATCGGTTCCCGTAAATGACCACTCCCGACCAAAAACAAAGGGTTGGATTTTCGTGGATCGAATCGAAGTCATTGGAAGGATCGGGAATTTACTTGGTGACGAGAGACAAGTGAAGGAAAGAGAGGAGTTGGCGAGAGAAGGACATCAAGCCCAAGGCTGCTGCCATTTGAATAACAGAGCCCAGTGACACTCATCCAAGCATCAGGAGAGGAGATAGCTCATCTTGGATTGTCAGATCATCCCACTTGAGCTCTGTCTTCACCATCGCAGTCCCAGAACCTGCATTTTCATCAGGAATTAAGTAAGTCTTATATGTTCTTTTAGTAATATTTCTTGGATTTCTGAATCATAGTAATTACAAGTCTACCCCCAGATCCACTACCCGGTAACACTCTCCACCTAACTTACATTCCTTTACCCCTATTTTGCTCCAAGAACAGCCCCCATACCCTCTGAGTCTTCTCCATCACCTCATTACCTATCCCCAGTTATTCTACCAGCCTTATAAACACCATAACTATCATATAGCCATCTTATAGCCAACCTTCACCCAACCCCTTAAATCACTACCCCTACCGATATCGGTTATCATCAACCGGTACCGGTGACACTGACCGGCGTCGGTCACCGTGATTCTAAACCAAGACCAGCCCTTTCTCTATTGTTCTAACAAGGTAAACAAATTGTAATTGGACAATAGCTTATTTGTTAGAATTTGTGTTAATTCATATTAGTAGGGGAACTGACCACCTTCGAAAGGAAGTTTTATATTTCCTGGGCCCAGGCAGTTCCCTCATTTCTTGTCTAATTAAAATCTGGTGGTCTTGTATTCTTATTTGTAGGTAGTCCTTCCAAGACAAAAGGAGTTCTTCGCAGTCGATCGATCGATCTCTCTCTACATTATGTGCACACCCTCTCGACATTCAACGGGTATTCCTCCTAGCCCTAACCCTTATCTGTTTTCAAAGGAATGAAAGGATGAATTTTGGGCCGTAACCAAGAAGGTCATAGACAGCCCATGAATGGATAAATTGGTTGGCAAAGTGGTCTGCACTTTCTGCTGAGTGGCTCCCAAAGGTGAGTGTGATTAATAATGAATTCATCATGTTCGTGGGTGTTGTTATAATAAGGACAAAAGATGTGTCAAAAATGAGGAGGGAAAAGTGATAATCAACCTCACAGCCTGACACTTTGAAATTATCTTGGGAATCCCCCACCATAGACATTTTATGGAAGTAAGTCAAGAAGACTCCATGAAGACTTGGACCGATAATGAGGAAAAGTGCATGCAGATGATGAATGAGGTATACCCCAAGAATAAAAAGGTGGTGAGCGGTGGCCCCAAGTCATTCATCGCAATGATTTTTCAGAAAAGTTGAGTGACACGATCACCTTCCTAAGCAGAGTACATGGGCTCCCTGATGCCCATTAATTTCACAGGTGGATTCTCAGGTATTTGGAAACAAGGAATAAGAATGTGCCCAATCAACATTTTGGCTGGGGCGAGATTATTAGTGATACAATCTTGGATCAAATTCAACAACTTTCAACAACTGGGAGGTTCTATATGAACTCCTATGTAGTATATGCAACTACGTTAGAGAGAGACTTCCCTGTGGTTGAATCGGTATGGGGTATGGCCCTGTGTCAAAATATACGAATACTATCCGAGTTGAGGCTCAAGAACAACATAGCTCTGGGTTCAAGAAGATCAATGATGTCTCCTTCTATGGCATCATCTACCTCTTGAGGCCCAACATGACTCATGGTTAGACAAGAAAAAGCATGATCACTGCCACAATGAAGTGGGGAGCATTGTTTACGCAATTACCCACTTTTACCTATCTCGAGCTGCCAACTATTGTATATATATTTTCCTCGGGTAGATATAGACAAGCAGAAGAATGGAGAAATCAAAGAAGCTCAAATCCCTGACATGCGCCCAAGGCGCACGAAGTGGCGCACGACAATGAGTGTCGACAGAGGAAATGGTGTGCCCAAGGCACACAGAAGTGGCGCACGACAATGAGTGTCGATAGAGGAAATGGTGCACCCAAGGCACACAGAAGTGGCGCACGACAATGAGTGTCGACAGAGGAAATGGTGCGCCCAAGGCGCACAGAAGTGGCGCACGACAATGAGTGTCGACAGAGGAAATGGTGCACCCAAGGCGCACAGAAGTGGCGCACGACACGGAGTGTCGACAGGGTAAAGGATGCACCCTTGGCACATAGAAGAGGATGTCGACACACACATGGATGTGCCTATGGCGCACCTTCAGGAGGCGCAACATTTTGAGCGCTGACAGGAAGCAGCACTCCAGTGCGAGATATTCAAATGGCCATAACTTTTGACTGGGAGCTCGGATTCATGCAAGGTTGGAATTTTTGGAAAGCTTACGAGGTCCTCTGTCTAACTACGACTAGATATATTTAATTAGGTGAGAAAAAATTCTTAAAAATGCAAAATACAGTTCGCCACTTTTGGGTTTTCTTTGGGGTTCTCACCTACCATCATAATGAGATGAGTTAAGTGCATTTCGGAGGTGGTTGGGGAAGATTTCGAATTACTCTCTCTTTTCTCTCTCATTCTTCCTATAAATTATAAGGAGGGGCTTCTTTCTAAAGGTTGGACATTCTTGTTCTGCCCCTCCCTTCTTCTCTTTGGCAGGTGAATCTGTGGAGTTCAAACCTCCTATCTAAAACTGTAATGCAACGTTGCCTCTTGGCATTTTGCGGTGTCTGTTGTATCAATCTTTGGAGCAAATTAATGCATGCTTGTGGATGGTTCTCAACCCTCTCTCGTATTCATTTGCATCCCCTTGATCTTTTCACTATGAATTTGGGTATCTGTGTATGATCTTGCATTGCATTTTAATGGTCTGTGTTTATTGGCAAGACAGGTGTTCTTCATTCCTCGGTGCATCACCTCCTTAGCTTAGGTTTATTTTTATGCATTTTTCTCTCCCTGTCTCCTTGGTAGTTAGATTTAGGTTTTTGGGTAAACCTCTGCATTTTATTGGTGCATCTGGACAGAGGAATAGGAGCCGGCCTTCATCCGGAGAGCTTTTCCATTTTCGCAAGGTCCCACACTTGGGAAAAGCTCCATGTTATGCAATCATACTGAGAGTCTCAACCCATTGTGTTGCAGAGTCCCTGTGGGTGCCGTGTGATTTCGCATCAACACCAACTTCTTGGGAGAACCCACAAGATTGTCGAGATATGTGGGGCCTAGACTAATCCTTTTGGAGCTGTCAAGGTAGCTTATCACCTATCATAAGAAGTGTATGAAGAGGAAGAAGGGAGGAACTCCATTCCCCCTCACAGTAGGTAAGTACACATGCCCCTCACAAAGTAAAGCTTGGGAGATGTATGCAGAGATTGAATTGCTCAATTTGAAGCATAATTTCCTAGAAAGGCCAACCTTTGATCCTCATGGTTTCCTTCAAAGGGAAAATATCAATCCTATCCACATTCCTTAGATTGAGGATATCTACATCGAATTAAATCATGAAGTTGAACTCAGATGAAAGGATCATTCCCGGATGGCCCTGATAGAGATCATTCAATATGGCGTGGCCATCATCCCAAAGGATTTCCTAGAAACTGATCAAGAAATTGATCAAGTTTACCTAGACACAGATGGGGATGATTGGCCATTCGCAGATATTGATAGGAACAAAGCACCCCAAACCATCCAAGAAAGGGTTCAACCTACTCTATAATGCACCGAGCATTGGTGTAAGAAAAATGGTATCATCTATCTTGGGGTAGATTTTACCACATCTCCCTTGGGTAATGCACCCACCAGGCAAGAACACTTGCCTAAAGGAAAAGGGAAAGATAAAGTGGGAGAGGTAAGCACTACTCAAGAGAAAGCTCTTGAAATCCCTCCTACTACCTCAGAAGAGCAAGTTGTGGGCTTAGTATCTCCGGGAGAAGAAGAAGTAGTAAGTGCTCCAACAGACACACATCCACTCGGGATGTTATCACAACTACAATCGGCAAGCTCCAGCAGACACATCCACTCAAGATGTTATCACAACTATAATTGGTGAGGTACTAACTATTCCCTCTCTCACTCCTCCTTCCCCTCCTCATGTCACTCAAACAACCGCTCCTTTGGTTGTTTCTTCTCCTCTGTCTTCTTCCTTTCCCTCTCCCTCTTCCTCCATCTTCTCTTCCTTGCAGATCTATCCCCAAACATTTCTTCCCTCACCTGCAGATCCCTTCCATCCCCATGGCCTCCCTATTGTAGTGATTCCTTATCCCGTGAGCGTTGGTGTGTCGGCCCTTTTCTCCATGCTGCCACCAAGTGTATCGACACACTTCCCCGTGTCCATTGTAGTGGTTCTTCCTTCCACCCACATTTCTTCTTCATCCTCTCGGTCCCACTCCCATAAGTCCAAGTGGATCTCGGACACACCTAAGACAACACAAAGGAAAGTCCCCATTACACCCATGGACTTCTCTATCATCCTAGTTAAAGGACCAAAGAAGCAAAAAGTGATAACTCGCTTCTCAAAAAGTGTTTCAGGCAAAAGGGTTATGGAGATAGCCTACCCGGATCCCATAAAGAAGAAAGAAGATTTGTCTCCTACAGATTTTATAGTGACCTAGGTCACAATGGGAACATCATTAAAGAGCCTACAAGGAGAGGCCTTGTCAGCCATGGATGCCCTTTGCAAGAAACTACAAGAAGAAAAGGAGAAGAAGAGAATGTTAAAGAAACAAAATGAACATCTTCTCCAAGCTTTGCAAAGTATGGGCAATGCACCTCCTATAACTACCACTGAAACTCCTGAAATCCTTAGTCAGGAGAAGATAAATGAATATGCCAAGATTGGTGAACAAGGTGCAGCAGTGTCCTCCTAGAGAGAGCAGATCCTCAGAGACAGTGAGGAAGTAATCACAAAGTTCACAGGCCTCTACCAAAGTATAGATAAGGAAAATAATGAACTCCAGGCAATAGCAGGACCCATCTCCGAAGAGTTGGACCATGCTAGGTTACAACACGAGACATTCAGAAAATGGTCGACTACCGACCGATGACTTGTTAAAATTTGGTGTCATTGATCACCCATGAGCACATAACAAAGTGCTTGTCACTTTAGACTATCGGGTTGATCAAATGGAGTTTGTCCTAGAAAAGATAGACAAAATCAAGGAGGAAGCCCTAGACGTGAAACGTCAAATGGAGCAGATTGTCTTGAGGATATCGTGGTTGCTTAGTGCATTGTTCACGTTGAGAAAAGAAAATGATACCATCAGCTTTTCAAGGGAATCACATCACAAGGTTTAATGCCGAGGTCACTTTTGATTGAGGATCTATTAATAACCTCTGTCTTACCGCGATTTTGTCAGGTACTTGATAGAGGTAGGAAACGAATATTTCAAGCTCCCTGATAGGCTCAGAGATGAACGAGAAACTTGTGAAGTCATCACGGACCACACGAGAGGTCCCGATCATGATCAACTTTAGAAGATGATCAAGTAAGTTTATGAGTATCGAGCTTAGTATCATATCACATCTCTTGAGTAGAAATAAGACACTCCATTTGAACAAAGGGATGATGATGAATAAGCTTCCTCTTCTGGGATAAATCCCATTTTTGTAAAAATATTTAAAAATATGTTTGCACATGCGATGACATCATCCATGTTGCACCATGGGATGTTATCATCCACAAAATTGCCCCAAAGTCAACATTTGACTTTTAGATATTTTGTAGATATTTTGTAAATAAGTTGTTGGCTCCTTTTTGTCTTCTTTCTCCTTCTCCTTCTATAAATACTTGGATACTTGTAGTATTCAAAGGTGGACAATCTTGTATGAAAAATAGAAGTGAGGAGAGAAAGACTTTGAGCTTTCTTGTAATAGAAGAAAACATTAATACAAATATTGAGACTTTGTGTTGAATTTACGTGTTATATGCATTAGATCTTTCTTACGTCAGATCTGTGTGTTTATTCTGTTAGATTCATATCTACTTTTGTCATTTTGTTTATCAGTATTGCTTTATTTTTTATGTGAGTAAGTTTGGCTCTATTTACTACTGGCCCAAAACATAAACCCTCTGACCTTTCTACTTTGGAATTCATTTCTTTTCTCCCTTTAGATCCATCTTTCTTCCATTCCTTCCTTCATTCCTTTCTGTTCTTCATCGAGAACTAACTCTATTGGGATGAGATCCCAAACCCCTGGAAGGTAGAATAGTAATAAACCGGTTTCACTTTGCTATCTCAAAGTGGGGCTCTTCCTACTGCTTTGTTGGCTGTCTATCCATAGATCTACCTACCCGATGATTTTTAGACCAACAGCTTTTTGGTGACTTCTTTTTGGGATTGAACTAAGAAAATAAATTAAAAGCTCATCAAAGTCGCTACCAATTTGAAAATTTTAACTCTTTCTTAAAATCTAAATTTTTAGAAAAGTGACCCAAATTGAAAATTTTCTTAGCAGATCTGAGATCTGGACCAGTTAGAAACCTTTAGTTCGCTGAGTTTTATAAAAATCTGTATATTTCGTAGATCTAAGATCTTGATATTTTTACAAATATTTTCAAACCCTTGCAAAAATCAAATCTAAGATCCAAAATTAGCTTACTTGAAATTATCCCACTTTTATCCCTACTAATCCTTGTCATTAAACCGCAATCGGTTGTTTAAAAAAGGGATAAATTTAAGTATTTAGAAAAGTGCATGCTGCTGATTTTTGCCAGAAAAATTAGAAAATCAGCAAGTACAAACAAAAAGATTATTATAAATCTACTCCAAATTATTGCCGATCTGAGTAGATACACTGGTGGGTGAACCATTTACCCATAGTAGAAGAGCTCATAGAGAAGTCGATCCTATTTTTGATCTACTTTAGAGGAATAATTTTAGTATTACACCAGCACGTTTCTCATCGCTGAGTTTAGCTGATCGGTTAGCAAGAAGTGCCTCGCCTCCACGAAAGAACTGGTTTTCACAAGGAGCTTCCACGTCAATTTATAATGCCCTGTTACTAAGCGGAACCACACTCCTAGCTCGCATCCTCTTTTCAGCTTTTCAAATGGCAGTACCATGGGGAAACGCTATGGGTCCTCTTACATTGCCGCATCCAGTTCATGCACTCCCTCATGGAAACCGCAAGAATTTCCCAAGATTTGATGGGAGTGGAAATCAAAGCACATATGCACATTTACCTACATCCATTATGTCATGCAACATGCCGATGTGACCCATGAAGACATGTTGGTACGCCTTTCTAGAGACCTTGCAAGGGCCTATAGCAGAGTGGTTCCAACACTTGCTGGCCGGATCTATCACCGGTGGGCCACATTACAAAATGCATTTGAAGAAAGATATAAGCCTTCATAAGACACATTTGTGTTATCTCAAAGATCACTCACTTGAAGAAGGAGGCCAATGAAACCATGCATGATTTTATTGCTCGTTTCAATTTGCTAATTAACCGTGTGCCACCCGCCATGTTGCCAACAATTAGAAAATCAAAAGTTTTAGACAATAGAACAAGTCAAATTTTTTTTTTTGATAAATGTTTCCACTGGTTCTAAATACATAATTTAGAACTCACAAATCAAATAACCATTCTTATAACGAGATAACCATATGCAGCATTTGTAATGACTCGGAGTACCTCCGATCTATTCATTCCATGACTCGGTAATCTACCGATCTATTCATGAGTAATAAGAGTTGGCGTTTTTATTTAACACATAACACTCTTGCGGTTCTCTTCCCTATGCGGGATTAGAATGCTCTGTCAAGGAACCTAATTGAATAAGCTGTTACCATTATTCATCGGCATCTCATCCCTTAGACCGGGTGACTCGGGACAATGCAATCAGCACTTGCGATACTTTGGCCAAAGATTTGAAACATCTTTGCTTATGTCTCGTATTCCTTAACGGCATACTCGTCAATCTGGAATACGTCCTTCACCCCATTCTTATGTTATGTAGAATGTCTTATACCGACTTCTGTCAGTCCCTCCTATCCCAAGTTAATCACTCGAGAACGGATTAGTAAGGTGACAACGTTATATGGATGCACTCGAGGACTAGGGATAAGATGACATACTGGGTCAACCCTAGTTAAACCAGTGTGTCATGATACCCCGAGTCTCCTAGGCAGCCATATAATGTGACCACATTCCTAATCGGTCCCAAAGTAACTTGTTCGAGTTAAAGGTGTAAATCTTAGCGATCAATGCAAAGGGTGCCGTCATAAGTCACCTGCATTGTTGTAACTTCGAGAAGATCCTAATCTTCTCGGAGGTACAACCCTACAGTTGACTTGTGCCGTCAACCTTTAAATCCGCCTCGAAAAGATCTACTAATTAATAAGCGTTACGCACATTGAGTTTAAATTACATTAAAAGACGTTTCCCTTAAGGTTAGCCTTTCCCGATCCCTGGATTCCTCATCTTAGGATGACCTTTCTCAATAAAACCCATTACAGAGAAGTTATTAAGACTATGGTCTCATCAAGGAGTTCATAGAATATACATAATTCTAAATCAACGAAATTGGACAATATCTCATAAACTTCACATGAGATTGCCATCTGAACCCCATCTAGGTTTATATCAGTTCTCATAACTGAATTTATATCGTACTTATTAGTATCAAGATATAATGATTAAGAATCCAATTAAATGTTGTCCTGGCATAATCAAGACTAGGGATTAATAATTTAATCAGCTTGTTTAGCGTTACGCTTAGGTTTATTTTAACCCTATCTTTTTAGAAAGACGGTGATCTAAATTTCAGTTTAGCCACGATAGAACATACGGGAAGCTGCTAAACAATCATAAGAATTGAGTCTCATATTCTTGCAAGCTTATATTGACAATCACAAAAGTCTCCAAATATATACAATAATAACAATGCTCTCAAGATATTTGAACCGAAGAAGGTCAAACTATCAAGATAAGAATACAAACACATAAGTAACAAATATCAATTTCCATTCCTTTCAGAACTAATCAAATACATTTTATGCATTCAGCATACTTGATACAATACTCAACGGAAGAAGAACATCTTTCCTCTTATAGTACATTTAAAGAAAATCAAACTGAATTCATCATAAACCAAGTTAAACAATCTGAACATCCTGTCAGATCTGCATGCTTTTACCACTTACGGCGACCATCTGCAAAATTTGTCAACATGGGTCAGTTCGATGAACTGAGCATGATAAGCACTAACTCTTAAAACAATTGCAATCCACCAACTGTTTTCATTAAACAACCTGTTTAAATGAGATCAATTCACCAAACAAGTATACATGTTTCAGACTATGCCTTTGTAATACAAAAATGACTACAAATGTGTAACTCTATTATCGTTACAGAATAGTCCTAAATACTTCTCAAATATTTCATCAAAATATTAGGGATCAAGAAGAACGAAAGTATTCTAATCATTTATCCATCTGAATTCCAAAAAAAAGCAAACCTCAGACAGATCATTTCATTCAACAGTAAAAGGAATATCATAACAAATCATGATTCCATCAATATGTTAAAAACAGTTCCAACGGTTAAATAAAAATATCGACATATATTTTCATAACAGAAGAGAAAGAAAACAAGTCATTCATATTTCCCTTCAACAAGTTCATGACTGTACCATCTCCTCAAATGGAAAGCATTCACCTTACATGCATACGAATAAGTCAGACGAGCCACAAGGAGAACCACTGTTTTGATAAAATCAAATATAACAAAACTCCTGTACAGTAGCTAACACGCCAATAGTGATGACTATCTACCAAACAGACTCTGCATGACCTCCCACACGAAGCGACATACAAGAGGATATTCACTGCCATTGCCTGTTGAGGTGCAGCCGACGACTCCTAAGTTCAATCAAGCTCATGAATAGGTATACATGCAACAGAAGACGTAAACACGCCAACAATCCCTTACATCAACCTACAGCCCATGCTAGTCCCTACTAAACACAGTAAGGCTTTTCGACCCAAGGTCGAAATCAAAGAACTTCTATTATATCGCAGTCAACAATAGACTCCATGGCATTAAGCAATTGATGTTTCCCTAAGACTATGCCGAGATAATCACACAGAATTCCCGCAACATGCACAGCCTCATCTAACTGGAATAAACAGAAAGGAACCATAACATATCTATTCTCATCTGGACGCATTCAGAGTTTAAAGTATGGTATTCGCGACTCACTTCAACAGAGCCAGGACACATGATATCTATCCATACTCAAGGAACTCCAACAGTGACAAAAACAACAGTGTACCAAATCAGGTTTAATTTGAGGCAAATACACTGGTTACCTTTCAAGGATTCAACTGAATCCGAACAACAGTAACAAGATAAATAATAGTAAATGATTCCAACTGTGCCAATCAATGGTAAACATTTAAAAATCAGGCATAAACAAAAGCTAACTACTAATTTCGCAACAAGGAAACCACTGAGCCTCATCAATATTTTTCGCACAAGTTTGCACAGAAAGGAAACGTAAAAATACACCCAAAGAGTCTGTACCAAAAATTCCTTGCAACACGAAGGTATTCATTACAAAATAACAGAGGTCGTAATACTTGTTACTCCTCCAAGACTCAGATAAAAATCAAATTATCAATATTCAATATATATATATATATACGAAGTTTCAACAGTGGTCCACAATTTACGAATCATTCAATGGACTCCATAGAGTCGTTTCGAGTACAATAAATATATATATTGCATTCTATCAACGGGTTGCATCCCATAACCACAATGCAAGGGAAAAACAACTTCAGCACGGTCGCAATGAAGTACTGTAACACAACAAGTTATCCATTCACAAATAACTTTAAATAGCAAAGCGAAACCCAATAAGATTCAGTAACCACTACCTTAATAACCTCAACAGAAGTTACACAGAAGTCCAATTAACTGAACAAAATGTCCATCAGTATCTTTTCCGACAAGAATCAACAACAAGCCTCGAATCAAGTATCGAAATCAACAACAAGCTTCTACTTTGTGCTTTGAACCCATGAGGAAACATGCACGGGTTCTCACAGAGCAGGATAAGTACCCTTCAAGCATACGTTTCACAGACTTACGCCGGAATGTAAAACACAATAAAACAGAGCAACAGTTCGAAATACAACACACACCCATCAAGGGTTAAATTTGAAAATCGAACAGCAAGAAGATACAGTAACAAAATCACCCGTAGCTACCATAAAATCATCTAAACCCATAAATCATTTGAACAGAGTTGTTCTAATGAAATCACTTGAAAGAAAGCAAGATTTTTAAAGGTTAGGGCCTAACATGCCTGGATATTTGCTTAATATTTCGAAGCAGACCACTGAAAGAGCTCGAACCTTCTCCTTCTTTTCCAAGTTAGAGCCACCAACAAAAATTTGCTATTTCCATGACTTATATATTTTCCTTGCCAGAGGAAAGAGCTAGTTACGCTCATACTTGCCATGCAACACCAAGAAGACTGGTGCGAAGAACCAGTGAACAGACAGAAGGAAAACCGGAGTGCATGCAAAACCCAATAAACTATTAACTTTCCATTTTGCATGCTTCCCCATGAAATCCGAGCTCGAAGACCGAGTCCATAAATGGCATTTACTCCCATTTTCCCGCTCAATCTCCACTGCCACCGACCGCCATAGTTGGCGATGGACAAATGCACATTAAAGACCATTTCCAACTTTGGCGACCTGCCACGTCGGCTCAAGTTAGCCGTTTTAAAACCTCCACCAAATTACCTGTCCCTCATGCTTATCCCGCATTTAATAACATAGAAACTGCCGCCCATGGTTCGCACCCCTCCATAGGTCCCCTTAATCCTTGCTCAATAGTTAGGTTAGTAACTTAGGTTAGGATTTAGGATAACACCTAGTCTAACCTCTTAGAACATAGATACTAACTTAGAACATTAGCTCTTAGCCTAGGTCTAGGTTAGATTTACACTAATCTAACCCCTAGGTTAGGTTTAGTTTTAGGTTACTAACATTAATAATTCCAGTTAGGTCTAACATTTCATATGCTCAGAAAAAGAACCTACAACATGCATTCTCGAACAGGGTTCACTCCTGTACTGCCATTAGGCTACAGAATTATATGTAACTGAATTATTACCTGGTCCACGATCAAGACCTTCCAGATATACTTCGATATCGGGAACCAATCCATTTCACACGATCAACCTGAGTTATACTCGGACTAGCTTACTTCTCGATGCATCCGGACCTTGCTGACTGTTCAAGGTCTGTAATTTTAATTCATCACGAACAAACTTAAAGCAATACTTGGATCAATTCCACTGATCCAAGGCTAGGTCTTATAGATGGATAACTCCATAATTCATTCCGAGATCAGATTAAACTCAGGCGTGAAATGAAAGAAATAAAAGAGTCCAATCATATTCCGACTCAGTCAAAGATCTGCAATCTGCAAAGAAGATACAGTACATATCAAGCATGACTTCTCAATCAAAGGAACACATCCTTTTTACAAAGAAATCACATATCAACACTTGTATGCTCAGGAGGAAGTAACAACAGTTCAGGGTGTTACATGCTTCCCTCCTAAAAAGATTCATCGTCCCGATGATTACATATTCAATTAACCTTCAGGTCAACCAATTTATTAGTTCACAAATCAATGCGACTATTTTCCAACTTGAATAGTTCCAGAAATCAATGTCACAACACATTTTATTCAGCCTGAATAATGTTTGCCTTCATCTGGCTTTCATAAATACTTAAAAAAATAAGTTCATAAAAGAATGTTTTGTCAATGATTTCATTTGTTGAAAAAGAGAAGGAAAAGCAATTTTCATCTCTTCAGATTTTCCCAAGTTGCACTTTCTTCGTTAAAGCTGGTCCCCATGGACCTTACATTTTGTATTTCACGATTTCTTAAATGTAATTGGTGAGTTTCAGCACTCGTGTGGGTTTAACCACGATTATTCTGGGTCTTGGACCTGCAAGGAATTCAATTTAAAACATGTGATAGATCTGAAACATATTTCTTAAGCAAAGAAATATGGAAAACATCATGCATGCGAGATAAAGCGGTGGTAATGCTAAAGCGATAAGCTACGGGATTGATTATTTGACAATTTGAAAGGTCCACGAATCGAGGTGACAACTTGGCAGCCTTGCCAAAAGTTATAGAACTCTTTATGGGTTTAACACGAAGAAAAACCTTCTCACCAAGCTCAAACCTTCTATCAACCCACTTAAGGTCAGCATAGCTCTTCTGCCTATCCGTTGCTTCCTTTAATCGTTCACGAATCAGCTTAACTTGCTTTGTTCCATTTACGTGAGAATCTACGGTCCAATTACCACTCTATCCTCAACACTATCCCAGCTAACAGGAGTTCTGCACTTTCTTCCATAAAGTGCTTCAAATGGTGCCATTTTAAGAGATGAGTGATAAGTGTTGTTGTATGCGAACTCAACTAATGGAAGATACTCTTCCCATTTATACTCTTTGTTGATGCACGATACATTCGCAACATGTCCTCAACACTTGATTTACCCTCTCGGTTTGTCCGTCCGTTTCGGATGATATGCGAAACTGAAGTTTAGTTTTGTTCAAGAGCTGTATTAAGCGTTTGCCAAAACCTTGACGTCATTCTTGGATCCTGTCGGATATAATCAATTACGGTACACCATGCAATCTGAAAATTTCGTGTACGAATCTTTTGGCCAGACCTTTGGTGAATCATCCCTTAGATTTCAGGTGATGAAATGAGCTACCTTAGTCGGTTTATCTACAACTACGAGGATAACATCATGTTTATTCTGGACATGGGTAATCCTTGTACAAAATCCATGGTTATTACTTGCCATTTATCTTTGCGGTATGCTATGAGGATATAACTTGATCAGCGGGGTGCATATGTTCTGCCTTAACCTGCTGACACTCCAAACAATGGGTCACAAAATTTATGACATCCTTTTTCATACCTTTCCAAAAGTATTGTTGTTTCAGATCAGCAAGCATCTTTGTGATACCCGGGTGTCCAGAGAAAGGTGAATTATGAAATTCAACTAACAACTTCTTTCTCAAATCGTTCAACATAGGTACATATACCCTATTTTCATAACGCAAGATTCCTTCATTATCAAAATGAAAACCTTTATACCTTTCATCATTAGGTTCTGTAGCAAGCGCTGCTTTTACTTCTTTGAAAGTATGCATCGATTCGAGGCACTTTTACCTCATCTTTAAAGCTGAGTTCTTAATGTTATAAGAGCAGAAATGTGCCTCCTACGACTTAGAGCATCATTACTCTATTCTCCTTCCCTTTGATATAGCTAATATCAAAATCATATTGTGATAAAAATTCTAACCACCTTCTCTGTATCGGCATTAAGATTAGGGGAGTGAAAATATATTTCAGCCCTAAGTGATCGAGTTTTCAACTCAAAAGGTTTCCCAAGTAAGTAGTGTCTCAGGACTTGAAGTGCATGAACAATGGCAGCAAGCTCCAAATCATGAGGGCATAATTCAGCTCATGTAACTTGAGTTTTCTACTTTCATATGCAATGACTTGATCATTTTGCAAAACACCTCAAGGCCTTCCCAGAAGCATCCGTTACAACTGTAAAACTCCCATTAGGAGTGCAGTATGCAGCTAATATAGGTGCGAGAAGTCAAGCTGGTCTTTCGGACTTTTGAAAGCCGCTTCGCACTTGTCATTCCATATGAATTTCTTATCCTTCTTTTGCAATGAAGTTATTGGTGCGACTACTTTAGAAAAATCCTTTACAAATTTTCTATAGTAACAAGCAAGACCCATGAAGCTTCTTACTTCATGCACATTCTTTAGTGCGAGCCACTCGATTATTGCCACTATTTTTGAAGGATCTCTGACAATTCCTTCTTTACTTATGACATGACCCAAATAGTGAACTTCTGAATCAAAGAAAGAACATTTGGATAACTTACCATACAACTTTCTTTTTCTCAAAATTCCCAAAACTATCTTCAAATGCTCATTGTGCTCCTCAACGCTTTTAGAATAAATGAGAATATCGTCCAAGAATACAAGTACAAACTTGTCCAGATATTCTTGAAAAATATTGTTCATTAAGTTCATAAAGGCTGCGGGTGCATTGGTTAATCCAAAGGGTAGAACCGTGAATTCATAATGTCCGTACCTTGTTCGGAAAGTTGTTTTATGAATATCTTCCTCTCTAATCCTTAACTGATGATAACCAGATCGAAGGTCTATCTTAGAATAAACCGCTGCTCCACGCATCTGATCAAATAGATCGTCGATCCTAGGAAGTGGATATCTGTTCTTGATTGTTGCTTTGTTCAACATCCGATAATCAATACACAGCCTAAGTGTTCCATCCTTCTTTTTCACAAATATCACAGGCGCACCCCAAGGTGAAACACTTGGTCTAATCAAACCTTTTGTCAAAAGTTCTTGCAACTGTGCCTTAAGCTCGACTAACTCTGTAGTAGTCATCCTATAAGGTGCTTTGGAAATAGGTTCTGTTCCCGGTTTGATTTCGATGGTGAAGTCAAATTCTCTCTTGGGTGGTAACCCTGGTAATTCTCGGGAAAAACATCCACGAAACTTTGTAATGAGAGGAAATTGCTTCATGTTATCACCATCTTCTTTCTGAAAATTCAGATATCTTTCTTGCATAAAGGGTACATCCTTTATTCTTAGCCTTTTAATTTGCATGGTTGTGAGTTTTCTAACTGAAATTTCCCGTTTCACACCTTGAATCTCTGTTGTTTCAGTGATCATCTAAACATTTTATGTTCTTTTCATAGCAATCTACCTTTGCTTTATGGTCAGCTAACCAATTGACACGATAACAATGTCATACGATCCCAAAGGTGTAACATAGAGGTCAACTTCCGTGGAGAAGTTAGGTAAGTCAAGGGGCGCCCCAAAAAGACACATACTCACTTTGTATGAACGAGTTATTACCATCTTATACAGTCAAGATTTATCCATTTTCCAGCTTTTCTTTTAAGTTTAGAAGCAAGTTTATTAGAAATAAAACATTCGGTAGCTCTGTATCAAAAAGAATAGTAGCAGGTATGCCAAATAACTTACGGAACTTCTATAGGTGTTACTTGCTTTTTGACTTGCTTATGCGCTCTTTGCGGCATGTATCTTATCTTTGCTGATTACGATCATCCTTTTAAAGGGCGATTTGCGTAGTGGTCTTTGCCACAATTGTAGACCTCCTACGAGGTCCCTTTTTAGGCTCAAAATTGCCTCCGACCTTATAATTGTCACGTTGTCCTCCATAGGGCTTCTGCCCATTGTTATAATTTTTGGCAAAATTATCTCTTACATTTCAATGAGCTTAATTACTACGATTTCTTCTTGTTATCTCTCTGAAACTTACTCTTGTTTCCAAACTTTTTCCATGGTCCTTTTCAAGGTGCAAGAGAGGTTGAAGAAGGATTTGCAGTCTTCTTCGCACTTCCTCTTTATGAGCAGAAATAGCCTTTAATTTCTGTTCTTGCCTTATGGCCTTTTCAACAACTCCTTCCATAGTGGTTGGGTGTGAACATCGACCTCTCCCCCTATCACGGGATTCAATCCCATGATGAATTTCCATATTCTGAACTTCTCGTCAGTTTGATACTGCGGTACATACTTGAGGAGTTTTGTAAACCGCTCCCAGAATTCAGTTACCGTTAGCTTCCCTTGAGCTAAGTTCTGAAATTCTGTCATTTTCTGATCATAGAAAAGTTGTGGCAGCCAACGTTGCCTAAAATAGCCTTTAAATTGATCCCAAGTAATATTGGTCTCATCAATGTTTAGTTCAGCTTTACGGCTATCCCACCACGAAGATGCTTCGTGGGAAAGCTGATAGGCTCCCCAAATAGCTGTTTCCTCTCGAGAAGTTCCTTATTGCAAAGTACTTCTCCATTTCGCTGAGCCAGTTCTCAGCTCCATCTCCTAATGTGGTGCCATCATACTTAGGTGGACTTATCCTTTTTATATCATTAGTGAGTTCTGCTGCCAATCTGGCCTTTTTGTTTTCTGGTTGGACAGGTGCATTCCCAGCATTAACATCAACACCCATATTGGGGTTGTCCTCAGGAGGTGGCTGATTGTCATTACCAGCTTCTTCATCCTCCTCATTTCCCATCACCTGCTGTTCAAGTATAGCTAAACGATCTCTTGTGTCAACAGGGCAGAGGATCTCATCAAGTTTTTGGGTTGTTGCCGCCCCTCCATACGGTGGAGCATTATTATAGCGTTCCCCCTTGTTCTAACCATTTTACATTACAAGAAAATTCAGGTTTTATCAGATTATGGACACAATAGGCCCAAGAGCTATGACCTTGAGCTCACGATACCAAGATGTAACATCCTCATTTTAGACAATAGAACAAGTCAATTTTTTTTTTTTTGATAAATGCTTCTGGTTCTAAATACATAATTTAGAACTCACAAATCAAATAACCATTCTTATAACGAGATAACCATATGCATTTGTAATGACTCGGAGTACCTCCGATCTATTCATTCCATGACTCGGTAATCTACCGATCTATTCATGAGTAATAAGAGTTGGACATTTTTATTTAACACAACACTCTTACGGTTCTCTTCCCTATTCTAGGATTAGAATGCTCTGTCAAGGAACCTAAGCTGAATAAGCTGTTACCATTATTCATCGGCATCTCATCCCTTAGACCGGGTGACTCGGGGACAAATCAAGCGGACTTGCGATACTTTGGCCAAAGATTTGAAACACATGCTTATGTCTCGTATTCCTTAACGGCATACTCGTCAATCGGAATACGTCCTTCACCCCATTCTTATGTTATGTAGAATGTCTTATACCGACTTACATCGGTCCCTCCTATCCCGAGTTAATCACTCACTCGAGAAGCGGATTAGTAAGGTGACAACGTTATATGGATGCACTCGAGGACTAGGGATAAGATGACATCTTTGGGTCAACCCTAGTTAAACCTAGTGTGTCATGATACCCCAGAGTCTCCTAGGCAGCCATATAATGTGACCACATTCCTAATCGGTCCCAAAGTAACTTGTTCGAGTTAAAGGTGTAAATCTTAGCGATCAATGCAAAGGGTGCCGTCATAAGTCACCTGCATTGTTGTAACTTTGAGAAGATCCTAATCTTCTCGGAGGTACAACCCTGTAGTTGACTTGTGCCGTCAACCTTTAAATCCACCTCGAAAAGATCTACTAATTAATAAGCGTTACGCACATTGAGTTTAAATTACATTAAAAGACGTTTCCCTTAAGGTTAGCCTTTCCCGATCCCTGGATTCCTCATCTTAGGATGACCTTTCTCAATAAAACCCATTACACAGAGAAGTTATTAAGACTATGGTCTCATCAAGGAGTTCATAGAATATACATAATTCTAAATCAACGAAATTGGACAATATCTCATAAACTTCACATGAGATTGCCATCTGAACCCCATCTAGGTTTATATCAGTTCTCATAACTGAATTTATATCGTACTTATTAGTATCAAGATATAATGATTAAGAATCCAATTAAATGTTGTCCTGGCATAATCAAGACTAGGGATTAATAATTTAATTCAGCTTGTTTAGCGTTCTGCTTAGGTTTATTTTAACCCTATCTTTTAGAAAGACAGTGATCTAAATTTCAGTTTAGCTTCTGATAGAACATACAGGAACTGCTAAACAATCATAAGAATTCAGTCTCATATTCTTGCAAGCTTATATTGACAATCACAAAAGTCTCCAAATATATACAATAATAACAATGCTCTCAAGATATTTGAACCGAAGAAGGTCAAACTATCAAGATAAGAATACAAACACATAAGTAACAAATATCAATTTCCATTCCTTTCAGAACTAATCAAATACATTTTATGCATTCAGCATACTTGATACAATACTCAACGGAAGAAGAACATCTTTCCTCTTATAGTACATTTAAAGAAAATCAAACTGAATTCATCATAAACCAAGTTAAACAATCTGAACATCCTGTCAGATCTGCATGCTTTTACCACTTACGGCGACCATCTGCAAAATTTGTCAACATGGGTCAGTTCGATGAACTGAGCATGATAAGCACTAACTCTTAAAACAATTGCAATCCACCAACTGTTTTCATTAAACAACCTGTTTAAATGAGATCAATTCACCAAACAAGTATACATGTTTCGGACTATGCTTTTGTAATACAAAAATGACTACAAATGTGTAACTCTATTATCGTTACAGAATAGTCCTAAATACTTCTCAAATATTTCATCAAAATATTAGGGATCAAGAAGAACGAAAGTATTCTAATCATTTATCCATCTGAATTCCAAAAAAATAGCAAAACCTCAGACAGATCATTTCATTCAACAGTAAAAGGAATATCATAACAAATCATGATTCCATCAATATGTTAAAAATAGTTCCAACGGTTAAATAAAAATATCGACATATATTTTCATAACAGAAGAGAAAGAAAACAAGTCATTCATATTTCCCTTCAACAAGTTCATGACTGTACCATCTCCTCAAATGGAAAGCATTCACCTTACATGCATACGAATAAGTCAGACGAGCCACAAGAAGAACCACTGTTTTGATAAAATCAAATATAACAAAACTCCGTATAGTAGCTAACATGCCAATAGTGATGACTATCTACCAAACAGACTCTACATGACCTCCCACATGAAGCGACATACAAGAGGATATTCACTGCCATTTCCTGTTGAGGTGCAGTCGACAACTCCTAAGTTCAATCAAGCTCAAGAATAGATATCCATGCAACAGAAGACGTAAACACGCCAACAATCCCTTACATCAACCTACAGCCCAGTCTAGTCCCTACTAACACTGTAAGGATTTTTCGACCCAAGGTCGAAATCAAAGAACTTCTATTATATCGCAGTCAACAATAGACTCCATGGCATTAAGCAATTGATGTTTCCCTAAGACTATGCAGAGATAATCATACAAAATTCCCGCAACATGCACAGCCTCATCTAACTGGAATAATCAGAAAGGAAACATAACATACTTATTCTCATCTGGACGCATTCAGAGTTTAAAGTATGGTATTCGCGACTCACTTCAACAGAGCCAGGACACATGATATCTATCCATACTCAAGGAACTCCAACAGTGACAAAAACAACAGTGTACCAAATCAGGCTTAATTTGAGGCAAATACACTGGTTACCTTTCAAGGATTCAACTGAATCCGAACAACAGTAACAAGATAAATAATAGTAAATGATTCCAACTGTGCCAATCAATGGTAAACATTTAAAAATCAGGCATAAACAAAAGCTAACTACTGATTTCGCAACAAGGAAACCAACTGAGCCTCATCAATATTTTTCGCACAAGTTTGCACAGAAAGGAAACGTAAAAATACACCCAAAGAGTCTGTACCAAAAATTCCTTGCAACACGAAGGTATTCATTACAAAATAACAGAGGTCGTAATACTTGTTACTCCTCCAAGACTCAGATAAAAATCAAATTATCAATATTCAAATATATATATATATATATATATATATACGAAGTTTCAACAGTGGTCCACAATTTACGAATCATTCGATGGACTCCACAGAGTCGTTTTGAGTACAATAAATATATATATTGCATTCTATCAACGGGTTGCATCCCATAACCACAATGCAAGGGAAAAACAACTTCAGCACGGTGCATGATGAAATCTTGTAACACAGCAAGTTATCCATTCACAAATAACTTTTAAATAGCAAAGTGAAACCCAATAAGATTCAGTAACCACTACCTTAATAACCTCAAGAAGTTACACAGAAGTCCAATTAACTGAACAAAATGTCCATCAGTATCTTTTCCGACAAGAATCAACAACAAGCCTCAATCAACAAGTATCAACAACAAGCTTCTACTGTAGCCTGAACCCAGCAAGGGAAACATGCACGGGTTCTCACAGAGCAGATAAGTACCCTTCAAGCATACGTTTCACAGACTTACGCCGGAATGTAAAACACAATAAAATGGAGCAATAGTTCGAAATACAACACACACCCATCAAGGGTTAAATTTGAAAATCAAACAGCAAGAAGATACAGTAACAAAATCACCCGTAGCTACCATAAAATCATCTAAACCCATAAATCATTTGAACAGAGTTGTTCTAATGAAATCACTTGAAAGAAAGCAAGATTTTTAAAGGTTAGGGCCTAACATGCCTGGATATTTGCTTAAAATTTCGAAGCAGACCACTGAAAGAGCTCGAACCTTCTCCTTCTTTTCCAAGTTAGAGCCACCAACAAAAATTTGCTATTTCCATGACTTATATATTTTCCTTGCCAGAGGAAAGAGCTAGTTACGCTCATACTTGCCATGCAACACCAAGAAGACTGGTGCGAAGAACCAGTGAACAGACAGAAGGAAAACCGGAGTGCATGCAAAACCCAATAAACTATTAACTTTCCATTTTGCATGCTTCCCCATGAAATCCGAGCTCGAAGACCGAGTCCATAAATGGCATTTACTCCCATTTTCCGCTCAATCTCTCTTGCCACCCGCCGCCATAGTTGGCGATGGACAAATTCATACCAAAGACCATTTCCAACTTTGGCGACCTGCCACGTCGGCTCAAGTTAGCCATTTTAAAACCTCCACCAAATTACCTATCCCTCATGCTTATCCCCGCATTTAATAACATAGAAACTGCCGCCCATGGTTCGCACCCCTCCATAGGTCCCCTTAATCCTTGCTCAATAGTTAGGTTAGTAACTTAGGTTAGGATTTAGGATAACACCTAGTCTAACCTCTTAGAACATAGATACTAACTTAGAACATTAGCTCTTAGCCTAGGTCTAGGTTAGATTTACACTAATCTAACCCCTAGGTTAGGTTTAGTTTTAGGTTACTAACATTAATAATTCCAGTTAGGTCTAACATTTCATATGCTCAGAAAAAGAACCTACAACATGCATTCTCGAATAGGGTTCACTCTGTCTTGCCATTAGGCTATAAATTATATGTGGCGAATTATTACGGTCCACGATCAAGACCTTCCGGATATACTTCGATATCGGGAACCAATCCATTTCACACGATCAACACGAGTTATACTCGGACTAGCTTACTCGATGCATCGGACCTTTGCTGAACTGTTCAAGGTGCGTAATTTTAATTCATCACGAACAAACTTAAAGCAATACTTGGATCAATTCCTTTGATCAAGGCTAGGTCTTATAGATGGATAACTCCATAATTCATTCCGAGATTAGATTAAACTCGGGCGTGAAATGAAAGAAATAAAAGAGTCAATCATATTCCAACTCGGTCAAAGATCCGCAATCTCAAAGAAGATACAATACATATCAAGCACGACTTCTCAATCAAAGGAACACATCCTTTTTACAAAGAAATCACATATCAACACTTGTATGCTCGGGAGGAAGTAACAACAGCAGTTTAGGGTGTTACACTATGGCCATTCGGATAGAGGATAACCCGCTTATATTTGGTGAGTTAAAATGAGAGCCATCCAAATCAAAGGCTTTAAATCCTTCTCAAGCCACTTCTTCAGATCCGACAGTCTAGAAGATGGCAAATGACCTACTCGCATTAAAGAAGTAATTAACTCAAGCTTCATCTAGCACTTAGTACCAAGATATCTCACGGAGGAACTTCACTCCCAACAACACCCCTCAAAGGCTACATTTACCCACTACTACTTCAAGGTTAGCACTTGAGGCCCCTCTGATTAATTCCTTGGTCGAGATCAAAGAAGATGAGAAAATTTATGAAAAACCTTCATCGTAAGGAGAAGATGATCGAGATGTCGGTGAACTGACTGACGACTCTACGATAGGGTATATGGAATTTGAAGATGAGGAATCTGATGAAGAGGAAGGTACCCAAGGGTATGCAAGTGGATAGTCATATGTTGTTTTCACCCACTCATGAGGAAAAGAAGTAGAAGTTGCTGCCATAATACAAAAGGAGTAGACTGTGTCGAATACGCCTCCAACAATTGCTAAAAGAGGTAATCCTCTTCCTGCTCAACCTCCTATTAAACCTTTTGTGAAGAAATATTTTCCTCCTATCTCTCCTCCAAATCAGCCTTCTTCTATTTCCATAAAGACTAGTAACCCCCCCTACCATCGTGAAATGAAGGACTCATTCCTCTGTCAACGCAACCCTTGGTTGCATTTGACATAGTCGATCACGCTAAAAAGACCAAGATTCAAATGTCTGAGGCTAAATATCTTCAGTCTAACCCTGAACAACTTATAAGATTAACCGAATATATCTAAATCCAAGTTACCATCCCCTCTTCTATCTCCCCAAAAGGAATCCTTTCCACTCCTCCTGCATCTCACATAAATATTGCCTCGACCTCCACGTTAGGAAAATTGAACCTTTCTATCTCTTCCTCCTAATCAATGGTCACAAACTAAGCAACTGCATAATTGATTCTTGGGATTATGATAATGTCATCTTTGGCAAAGGTCTCCCATGCATTGGGCCTCACCCTTACCAAGCCTTTCGGTAGATGTTACTCCATGGAAACCAAATAGGTTCCATTAATTGGTCAGATCAAAGATGCATAGTTCACATTTGCAGCATTCCCAGAGAAAAGGGTAAAGATGACCATCCTCGTTGTTGATATTCCAGCAACATATGGAATTTTACTAGGGAGAAGTTTTTATAGGGAATTCGGTGGAGAGATTCATATGGACTGGTCCAAAGCCAGAATCCCTGTCAAAGGAGTAATGTAGACATTAGAGCTTGAATCACAAAATAAGTACCTGGTCACCAACTCTGATGACCCCAAGGCCCAGATTCTCTTCAAATCATTAGGGATGGGGAACTACTTCTTATCCACTAAGTCTGATAGAATGGACGTTCTCATCCAGGAAGAGGACCTTAACAAGATATGGATGTTGTAGTTTGATGGTAGTTGTGCAACAAGTGGATGTGGCACTGGAGCCGTCTTGATATCTCCTAAAGAGGAGATTTTCCCTCTTTCTTTCAAATTATAGTTTTTCAATACAAACAATATTGCTAAGTATGAATCTTTGCTACTCGGTATGCAAGATGCAAAGGAAAGAGGAATCAAGAACCTAAAAGTATAGGGTGATGTTGAACTAATTGTCAATCAGGTAAAGGGAGTATACCAGGTAAAAAATGATAGACTCAGGCACTACCACAATGCAGTATGGGACAACATTGAGGAGTTCAACGCCTTCTCAATCAAAGTAGTTCCATGAGCCCAAAATGACATGGTTGATTCATTGGCCGTCTCTGGCTCGCTTATGTTCCCTCACCCAGGGTTGAAAACATACACATATACCATTGAGGTAGTCTTTTTCCCAAGTGTGCTAGAAAATTCTCACCATTGGCAGGTATTCAACGATGACAATCAGCTTATTGCTTTCCTAGAGAAAGTAGACAATTTCAATGAGCTTCATTTTGAAGGATCTACTTCAGTATGTCGTGAGTCTGTCATTGGTCAAGCAAATGAATCAATAGAAGGTGGAGGCACGTCGGATCAAGGGAACAAAATTCCAAAAGGTTTAGTCTCCTTGGAATGATTGTTTGACAAGCATGATCGCTTCGCAAGAAAAAGTGACAATGTGATTGTAGCTCTTCTCCAGAGACCAAATCATTAATATAAGCTCTATAGAGCATCCACAGTTTGTGAACATCGGGAAGTGTTGTACACTTGAGGAAAAGAAGAAAATTTTCAAGTGTTGAAGAAATATATGGACGTATTGACATGGTCTTATGCTGATCTAATGTCATTCAAGCCTAAGGATGTTTAGCATGACATCCGTTAAAGGATGACATCAAACCCTTTTTGCCGAGAAATAGAGGCACTACAATCCTAAGATATTGGGTACCATCCAGTAGAAATATAGAAGATGCTTTGGGTGTGAGAACTATATTTCCTATCCATCATAGTACAGGTCATAAAAATTGTGCATGTGCGAAATAAGAATGGTGAAATACGTATATGTGTAGATTTTCGCAACTCGAACCAAGCATCCTGAAAGACAATTATCCACCTTGCCCATAATGGATCATGTTCTACAAGTGGTAACTAGTTGAGAGATGTTGTCCATTCTCAATGGTTTTTCAAAGCTATAATCAAAGTGAGGTCTCACTTGAAGACCAATTCAAAATAGCGTTCACTACTCCCACAGGGCACATTCACCTGCGGCGGGATGCCTTTCGGCTTGACCAATGTCGGTGCCACCTTTCAAAGCAAGCTATGGACTTCGTATTCAAAGGTATGATGGGGAAGGTCATTGTAGTTTATTTGGATAACTTAACTATGTTCTCTAAAAAGTGAAGTGATCACTTTGTGATAATTTGGAGCAAGTATTGATTAGATGCCAAGAACACAGATTTCCTAAATCCAAAAAATTTTTCTGGGTAATTGAAAGAAATTTTTGGGACACGTTGTCACAAGGAAGGAACAAAAATAGACATCAAAAGAGTCAAGGATATTGAGCCTTACCTTTCCCACAAGCAAGACTAGTTCTCACTCCTTCTTCGGAAAGGTGAATTTTCTCGAGACACTTTGTTCCGGACTTCATTGAAAATAATCGTTATATATCAAATATGATGAAGGGGTCACAAAATTTTTGGTGGAGTGAAGAAGGAAAGACATCATTCAAGGATATAAAAGCCTCTATTACTCATGCACTGTTTTGGTATGTCCAAACTTCTCCAAGGATTTCATCATGTATAGTTATGCGTGGCCCACGCATCTTGTATCAGCTATCTTAATGTAGAAGAACTCGAGGATGTTGAATCCCCTATTACTTTATGAGCTCTCGTCTAAAGCTTCATGAATTGCATATGTCTCGATTAGAAAAACATGCCTTTGCAGTAGTCAAGAACTTCTAGTACTACACCTAAACTCTCATACGGTAGTGCTGGTTCCTGACACGAAAGTTAAGTCTATCCTAACTCAATAGGAGTTAGGGAGCTTACGAGGGAATTGGATCACAAAGGTCCAAGAGTATGATTTGGACATCAAACCAACAAAGTTGGTAAGGGGTAGAGGCCTATGTCATCTCATGGCTGAAAATAAAGATTCAGGAGATCCTGAAGAGAAAGTTGATTGCATCAACGGAGCGCAGGGTGAACTGGAGAAATCTGATTCTCTACCTATGGTTCTATTCGTTGTGACCAGCGACGAGTGGTATTTCAACATCACTTTCTTTCTCACTTACGGTGAGTGTCCAACCCATCTAAATTCAAAGGATAAGGAGACAGTAAAGCTCAGGGCGGCCAGATATGTCATATGGGATGACGGTTTATACAAGCGTGGGATTGATGACATCTTCTTGCGATGCATTGACAAGCCACATCAAGTGAAGTTACTAGAAAAATTTCATGATTCAGCCTACAGTGGTCACTTTTCCTCTTCTATGATAGCACATAAGATCATTTGTGCTAGGTACTACTGGCCAACACTATTTCAGGATACAACCACCTGGGTATCAAAATGTGAGCTCGCCAACTGTGATTCGTTGGTAAATAAAAATTGGCTGCTTTTCCCCTCGAGATCCGTCATTATTAATGAACCATTCAGAAATGGGGAATTGAATTTAATGGAGCACTCCATCCCCAATCAAGTTACATACATAATTATGTTCTAACAACAATAGATTACTTCACCAAATGGGTGGAGGCCATACACATTAAGAATGCCACCTCTCGAAGTTGTTTCTGCAACTTCATTAAAGAAAATATCATTATGAGATTTGGCATCCCACACAAGATCCTTGCTGGTAATGCTTCCAACTTCTCCTCATAGGAATTTATTGGTTTTTGCTATGGATATGAGAATAACCTTGGCCCATGCTTCGATTATTACCCTCAAGGGAATGGTCAGAGCTGAATCCAACAATAAAAACCTAGTGACTATCATACGGAAGCTAGTCGATGAGAATCAACGGTCATGGCACAAGTCATTGTATGATGCTTTATGGGTAGACCGTATTACTCGAAGAGGTCTCTCAGAATGTCACCTTTTCAATTGTTATATGGAATTGACGTTGAGATCCCCATCTCCACATAACTCCCCGCTCTATGCTTGGTACGAGCGATCGAAGATGAAACTTTCCAGAATTCTCTTGAAAAGAGGATCATGTGTCTAACAGAACTTGAAGAAAAAAGGGTAAGGGTGGTCGACAGGATCACCGAACATCAGAATAAAGTTAAAATATTGTTCGATAAAAAGTCCAAATAGAGAGATTTCTAGGTGGGAGATCTTATCCTTTGATGGGACAAGTGAAGAGAACCAAAGGGCATGCACGTGAAATTTGATTCTCTTTGGAGAGGGCCATTCAAGATCAGACAACTAAACAGAGAGAGTAGCTTCTATCTCTCATATCTGGATGGAACCAAGCTCCTACTTCCCTATAGCAGGCAACATTTCAATATTTTTAGGAAGTAGAGCTTGCTCTCTTCTTTGTACAATTTGCTTTAGTTGTGTGTTTTTTTGTCATGTGTTTACTTTCTATTAGTTGTGTGTTTTCCTTTCTTTTTCATTACCCTTGTTTTTGACTCTATAACCCAATGAATAGGCACATGAAAATATGGGATTCTCTACCCTTAAGTTTCACTCAAAGATAGTCCCCAGAAAGAGCCAGCTGTTATCCTATAAAATTGACAAGGGCAATTTTACATGTAACCATACCAAAATTACGTTTCGGTCCCCTGATAAGGTCTATTAATGTTCTGAATGGCCTAGAACTCCCTTCTAGAAAATCAACTTTTAATAACTTGGTCATTTTCAACCTTTTTGGGTTGGGCACAAGAACCATTGTTGCAACATCTTACAAAATTGTGCCCATCTTTGCCTTTGGTGCACTTCCTGGAGTGTTAACACTCCAAATGTTGTGCCTCCCAAAGGTGCGCCAAAGCACACCCATCATCCTAATTACACTTCCCAAATTATACCACGTGTATTGGAAAGGTGATGTCGACACATCCAAACCTGCACCTAGGTGTAATCTCCTCCATGTCGACGTCCTTCCCAGTGCACCAAAGGAAAAAGTGGTTAGCACATTAAATGCGGACTTTTCTATATATATGTGCATTGAACCTGCCATTTTCACAAGTTGAAAATCGTGAAAATTATTCTTCCGTGCCTATCATTATCCTATCAGCCTCATGCTTGCCATTCATCATGTTTGTGGACCCCACCTCATCCCTTCATCATTATTTATACCAGGTAAGTGGTTCCTGCCATCCTTGTTATTGTTTTTGTGGTCTTTGTGGTTTTTATGTCAAATTTAGGAGAATAGGGTTATGTGATAAAGGAAATGAATCTAGAAGAAAGAGATAACACCATTTGCAAACCCAAGTACTCAACTGTAAAACCCCTTCTCCTCCTTCCAGATCTACAAATCTGGAAGGCTTTGCCATAAAATGAGCCAAAACCATTTGTCCCTTACTCCCTGCCTTGCTAGGTTTTCCCTCATGGACATCAAAGTCTAAGCCAAACAAGTGAAAATCATAAAATAGAGCAAACAATCCAATGTTTTTCTTCGACATGATCTTCATTCATGTTACATCAAACACAGTCACGTCATAGGCGCATTGTCCCTACATGCAACATAAGCCTTTCCCATGCCTTATAAAACATTAAAAATTCCCAAAGTGTAAGCGCTGGTGCTAAGGAAACTACAACAACATTGCATGTTGTGAAAACCATTTCCGCACCATGTAAACTAAACCCCTTGGCACACTTGAACTTTGTGTTACATCTTCTACATTTGTGCCAATGGCACACCTTGAGACCCTGCTACGCCAAACAAATCTGCACCTAGTTAAAGCACTTCCTATGCGCTAGCACAACATCTCGTGACATCAACATCTAAATGTTGTGTGTAGCCTTTCCACGCCCCGAACCCCTTTTGGCATTGATTTCTCCCATGCAACACTCCCTAAAAGTGTGCCTTGCTTTTCAAAGCCCCTGTAGACTGCATTAAGGATGTGCCTTACGCCCAGAGGCTCATAAGTTGATAATTTTTCATTTTATAAAGCTTTTATGGATAACTTGATGGTTAACATGGCCCTTCTACGTTGGAAATCTATGATTCTTCTTGCAGAGCAACAACAATCCTCAAGTGCACTTATGTCTTCATCGAGTAAGAAGCCAACCAAGTCAAAAGGTAAAGCCAAGTTGACAGAGCAAGAAATGAAGTATAAATACCAAAAGGTCAGGATGCCTGACTCACTTGCAGAGTGTGATATCGATATCAAAGATTCGAGAACTTGGGCATATAGAAATGGATGAATTTTGGGCCGGATCAAGAAGGTCACGGGCATCCGTGGATGGATAAATTGGTTGGTAGTGGTCGCACTTTCTTTGCATGACTCCTAGTGAGCGCGATAAATAATGAATTCATCATGTTGGTGGGTCATTGTTACAACAAGGACAAAAGATGTGTCGAAAATGAGGAGGGAAAAGTGATAACGAACCTTACAACCTGACACTTTGAAATTATCTTGGGAATCCCCCACCACAGACATTTTGTGGTAGTAATTCAAGAAGAATCCATAAAGACTTGGACCGATAATGAGGACAAGTGCATGTAGATGATGAACAAGGTATACCCCATGAATAAAAAGGTGGTGAGAAGGTGGCCCCAAGTCATTCATCGCAGTGATTTTTCGAAGAGATGAGTGACATGATCACCTTCCTAAGTAGAGTACATGGGCTCCCTAATGCCCATTACTTTCACAAGTGGATGCTCAGGTATTTGGAAACAATGAATAAGAATGTGCTCGATCAGAGTTTTGGTTGGGGTGAGATTATCAATGATACAATCTCGGAACAACTTCAACAACTTTCAACAACTGGGAGGTTCTATATGAACTCCTATGTAGTATATGTAGCTGCCTCAGAGAGAGACTACCCAGGGTTGAATTAGTATGGGGTATGGCCCCAGGTCAAAATATATGAATACTATCTAGAGCTGAGGCTCAAGAACAACATAACTTAGATCAGAAAGATCAATGATGTCTTCTTCTATGGCATTATCTTCCTCTTAAGGCCCAACATGACTCATGGTCATACAAGAAAAAGTGTGATCACCGCCATAATGAAGAGGGGAGTGTTTTTATGCAATTCCTCACCTTTACCTATCTCAGAGCTGCCAACTTCTTGGGAGAACCCACAAGATTGATGAGATATGTGGGGCCTAGACTAATCCTTCTAGAGCTGTCAAGGAAGCTTATCACCTATCACAAGAAGTATGAAGAGGAAGTAGGGAGGAACTCCATTCTCCCTCACAGTAGGCAGGTACATGTGCCCCTCACAAAGTAAATCTCGAGAGATGTATGTAGAGCTTGAATTGCTCAATTTGAAGCATAATTTCCTGGCAAGGCCAACCTTCAATTCTCGTGGTTGCCTTCCAAGGGAAAATATCGATCCTATCCATGTTCCTAAGATCGAGGATATCTACATCAACTTAAATCATGAAGTCAAAATCAGACAAAAGGATCACTCCCGGATGACCCTAGCAGAGATCATTCAATATGGCACATGGCCATCATCCCAAAGGATTTCCTAGAAATTGATCAATTTTACCTAGACATGGATGGGGATGATTGGCCGTTCGTAGATATTGACAGGAACAAAGCACCCTAGACCATCCAAGAAAGGGTTCAACCTACTCTGTAATGCATTGAGCATTAGTTCAAGAAAAATAGTATCATCTATCTTGGGGTAGATTTTAGCACATATCCCTCGGGAAATGCACCCACCAGTGCCAGAAAACTTGCCTAAAGGAAAAGGGAAAGATAAAGTGGGAGAGGTAAGAACTACTCAAGAGAAAGCTCTTGAAAGCCCTCCCACTATGTTAGAAGAGAAAATTGTGGACTTAGTGTCCCCAAGAGAAGAAGAAGTGGTAAGTGCTCCAATGGACACATCCACTCGGGATGTTGTCATAACTACAACTGGAGAGGTACCAACCATTCCATCTCTTGCTCCTCCTTCCCCTCCTCATGTCGATCAAATAACCACTCATTTGGTTTTGTCTTCTCCTCCTCCTTCCTTTCCCTCTCCCTCTTCCTCCATCTTCTCTTCCCTTGCAGATCTATCCCCCAACATTTCTTACCTCACCTTGCAGATCCCTTCCACCCCCATGGCCTCCTCTCTTGTAGTGACTCCTAATCCCGTGAGCATTTATGTGTCGGCCCCTTTCTATATGCTTCCACCAAGTGTCTCGACATGATTCCCGTGTCCACTGCAGTTGTTATTCCTTCCACCCATGTTTCTTCTTCGTCCTCTAGTCCCAATCCCATAAGTCCAAGTGGATCTCAGACCACCTAAGCCAACACAAGAGGAAAGTCCCCATTGCACCCATGGGCTTCTTCGTCATCCCACTTAAAGGACCAAAGAAGCAAAAAGTGATAACTCGCTTCTCAAAAAGTGTTTGAGTGGGCAAAAGGGTTATGGAGATAGACTACCGGATCCCATAAAGAAGAAAGAAGATCTGTCTCCTACAGATTTTACAGTGACCAAGGTCACAATGGGAAAATCATTAGAGAGCCTGTAAGGAGAGGCCTTGTTATCCGTGGATGCCCTTTGCAAGAAACTACAAGAAGCAGAGGAGAAGAAGAGAATGCTAAAGGAACAAAATGAACATCTTCTCCAAGCTCTGCAAAGAATGGGCAATGCACCTCCTATAGCTGCTGCCAAAACTCCTGAAGTCCTTAGTCAGGAGAAGATAAATGAATACACCAAGATTGGTGAATAAGGTGCATCAGTGTCCTCCTAGAGAGAGTAAATCCTCAGAGAGATAGTGAGGAAGTAATCACAAAGTTCACAAGCCTCTACCAAAGTATAGATAAGGCAAACAATGAACTCCAGGCAATAGCAGGACCCGTCTCTGAAGAGTTGGACCATGCCAAGTTGCAACACGAGACATTCTAGAAAATGGTTGACTACCCGACCAATGACTTGTTAAAATTCAATGTCATTGATCCTTGTGAGCACACAAAAAAGCACTTGTCACTTTAGACTATCGGGTTGATCAAATGGAGTTTGTCCTAGAAAAGATAGACAAAATCAAGGAGGAAGCCCTAGACGCGAAACATCAAATGGAGCAGATTGTCTTGAGGATGTCTCCAGGGTTTCTTAGTGCATCGTTTACCTTGAGAGAAGCAAATTATACCATTTATCTTTTTAAGGGAATTGCATCACAAGGTTTGATGCCAGAGGTCACTTTTGACTAAGAATCTATTAAAAAGCTTATGGCTTGCCACAATTTCATTGGGTACTTGATAGAGGCAAGAAACGAATACTTCAAGCTCCCTGATAGGCTCAGAGATGAATGAGAAACTTGTGAAGTCATTGCGAGACCACACAAAGGGTCCCGGTCATGATCAACTTCAGAAGATGATCAGCAAGTTTATGGAGTATCGAGCTTAGTATCATATTGCCTCTCTAGAGCAGAAACAAGACACTCCATTCGAGCAAAGGGATGATGATGAATAAGCTTCCTCCTCCTGGGATAAATCCCATTTTTGTAAAAATATTTAAAAGTATGTTGGCACACGTGATGACATCATCCATGTTGCACCATGGGATGTTATCATCCACAAAATTTCCCCAAAGTCAACATTTGACTTTTAGATATTTTGTATATATTTTGTAAATAAGTTGTTGGCTCCTTTTTGTCTTCTTTCTCCTACTCCTTCTATAAATACTTGGATACTTTTAGTATTCAAAGGTGGAAAATCTTGTATGAAAAATATAAGTGAGGAGAGAAAGACTTTGAGCTTTCTTGTAACAGAAGAAAATATTAATACAAATATTGAGACTTTGTGTTGAATTTACGTGTTATATGCAT
The DNA here is from genome assembly GCA_018340775.1 of Taxus wallichiana var. yunnanensis. Taxonomy (NCBI): domain Eukaryota; kingdom Viridiplantae; phylum Streptophyta; class Pinopsida; order Cupressales; family Taxaceae; genus Taxus; species Taxus wallichiana. Next base: position 390,353,824 of record CM031235.1, read on the forward strand.
TAGATCTTTCTTACGTCAGATCTATGTGTTTATTTTGTTAGATTCATATCTACTTTTGTCATTTTGTTTATTAGTATTGCTTTATATGTTTATGTGAGTAAGTTTGGCTCTTTTTACTACTGTCCCTAAGATAAACCCTCCGACCTTTCTACTTTGGAATTCATTTCTTTCTCCCTTCGAGATCCATCTTTCTTCCATTCCTTCCTTCAATCCTTTTTGTTCTTCTTCAAAACTAACTCTACTTTGGGATGGGATCCCAAACCCTCTTGAAGGTAGAATATTGTAGGACTTGCACAGGTTCCTGCTAGTAGAATAGAAATAAACTAGTTTCACTTTGTTGTCTCAAAGAGGGGCTATGCCCTGCACACTATTGGCCTATCTATCCATCGATCTCGCCCACTCATGATTTTGGACCAACAGTCCCTAAAGTAACATTTCAATGCTTTTTCGTCAACTTTATCCTACTATAGAAGATCATTATTCTAATAAAATGTTTCTTTATATCTCCCCTTAAGGCTATACCATATATATCTACATTTATATGCAAAAATTATGATGACATACCTTGAATATGTGTCATCTATGTGAATTATCATTACTATCTCATCCTTGAGTTGTCTTGACATTGGTTATGCTTCTTTGTGTGATGTAATAGCTTGCCTAGTTATACAATTTCTCCTTGAAGTAGTTACATTATCATTAAAAAAATGTCATTTTATCTATCTTATTAACTAGAGATCTTGTTTGAAATTTGGAGTCATCTCCCCTTTCTTGAATATATATCGTTGACTGTAGATATATATTTAAGACTGTAGGTGGATGTTTCATGGCTTAAACAACTAACTATAACCCCCATATAGTACATTATTCACCTTTACTTATCATGCATACCTTTTAACATAATCTCCTAGGAAACATGATCACTCTAGGTCCTTTATAACCTTATTGATCAATATAACCTCATCATGATCCTTTCATACCCGTATGTGATAGTAATTTTTGACATTACATCTCTAATGGGACACTATACAAAATATTAGAAATCATAACTGAGATATTTTATCTTTTGCATTATCTCTAGACACATCTTCATTAGGTTTTAGCACTTCCTTTTAGTCCTCATCAAGTTCACACCAAATTACTCTTCAAGTTTAGACTATGACAACATTTCTAAGCTCTTACCATACTTTATTTAATGAATGACTCAGATATATAATTAAGATTTCAACTTCTCTTGTTAAAAATTAATGGATTTTTTCATGATTATAACTTTTACTTTGACTTGTGTGGTCCTATTAGTCATATCAGCTCTCCATTCACATGTTGGAGGCATTACAAAGAGATCATATTAAGCCTTGAAAGCATGTTTACACCGAAACCCTTACTATGTTTGACTTTCACATATTTAAAAATAATTCATGATGTATACCTCTTCTAAGATAATTATTCATCCTTTGATGCACCATATGTCATAAGTCAAGAGACAATGCCATTCAATATAGACTTCCATTTAGTCATACTAGTGCTTGAGATGTACTTAAAAGCTCACATTTCGATGGTATTAAACATTTCATTTCTCAGATCGACTCTTTCATTCATTAGTGTACCACTATTACAATATATCATTACTTAAAACACCTTTAATACATATTGAATACTTGTAAATCATAATGAATATGCCTGGACATATTGAAAAACTATTACATGATTGTGGCTTAAAAATCTGCATTTCAATACTCTAGATGAGGCTTAAACTTGGAATTTTTTACTTTTTTAATCTCAAAGGTGTTGATAAAACCAATATTCCTTTCACTAATGATTGTTGTCCTAAGATTTCCCAGATTACTCTCACTCTCCCTTACGTGTTATCTTTCATGCTTTATAAGAAACTTTGTATTTTCAAGGTCACACAGTTGGTAGAAAAATTGGGTTTTTAAGGACTATCGAACAACTTATCCACTAATTCTCATTCAAATACCATCTACGGGTTGAATTAGGCCTCAATTTTTTTGCTTTAATGTAATAGATCTCTTTTGATGCTCAAAATGTGAACTAAGACCTCTACCCAACTTTCAACCTTTAATGTTGCATATACGTTACATTAGCCACAGTACAAGGTATAATTAAAGATATAATTTGTTAGACTTCACTTTTCAATTCACATAAAATAATTTTTAATACCCATTAATCTTTTCTATCCACCTAGAAAAATTTGCATTCTCATCCTTAGGAGGATTTACCTAGTTTTCAATTTACTCCCTTGTATTAGGTCACCAAACCACAATCTAGGAATGTCAAGAAAATGTATGACTGTATGATGAATAATAACCTCAAAATCTAAAATTTCCTTTGTAAAAATTTCATGGTGATATTTCTCAAGTTGCATAATGATTCATCCAATAAATTTCAAATTAGAGAAATTTTCTTTCAAACCCTAAACTAGGGTTTTTACTGAGACCTAGAAGAGAAATTTAAGCATATCTTAGACAAAAAGGGTTTCAAAACTCTAATCTAATGTCAAAATTTCTATATATTCTTAATGAAACATCATCCTTTAGGAATCTAGTCATGAAACACTAGGAATTAGCTATAACATGGATATTTTCTTATCTCTCAAGCCTCATTACCCTATTTTAAGTGCACAATATTGTAAAACACATCTAATACCAATTTTATTTGAGACATTCAACTTATTCAATTCTTTTAGACACCTACAATGGAAAACTAAATCCTTAGGATAACGAAATTATGACTAACAACCCAATTTACTCCAAGATCAAGCCCTCAAGTAGAGTATATCTTAAATTGTGTGACAATATGATAGTTTTTATTAAGTTTACTCATCAATTACCAATTAATACCCTCAAGAGATATACTTGAAGATATTCCTCAGATGACACACCTTTTTTATTGTATTATTCAAACTATCCTCATGACTACATCAAATACCAATGCATAGACTTGAATGAATTCAAGGCACTTTGAGTGACATTATAACCTTGATGATCCTTAATTCTTTCACTATTGTGTTTAAATACCATTCATAGTTTGGTTGAGATTCATTTTAAATTTCTTGGGGATGTGATTTTATTCCTTTTTCTTCATTAGACATGATAATATTTGATGGATTGAATATTATGGTAATTTATTTTAGTATATTTCAACCTTGTTCACTCAAACCTAGGAGCACTTACTTATTCTTCATGGTGGACTGTACCTTCAACATCTTGTGGGAGATACAACCATCTTAGGGAATTTTTCCACCTTTGAATCCTAGCACATTTGTAATAAGGGGAAGGATTTGATCAGCTCCTACCGATGGTGATGCACCTTCAAGAACACATCTTTATTCCTTAATATATTTCATGTCTCCTAGAAGCCTATATGAGACACACACTTTCTTATTGGATCACTTGTTGGGCCCCTATTTTAGCTTCCAAATCTTAAGGGTGTGTAGGCACGCATGGCCGGGGGAAGTGCGCAAGTGTAGGCGTGCAAGGCGAGTTCAAAAGGATTCTTGAAGAACCTAGGATGCGCATGCCGTGTGAAGAACAATTCGGGACTTAGCCATTTTTGGCCTTTGGGATAGAACACATGAAGAACATGTTCCATTTGGATAAGGTTCCAGCCTAGTGATAGGGTGTCCTAGAGGGAATATACCTTGTAATAGAAAGATCCAAAAAGTTAATCATGACATAGAGAGGCATGCACCCGGGGTGACCCACACCTTGACACTTGGGGCCAGATATGAGGCTGTAGAGGAGTTTGTTAGAGCTTAGAGGCCTATTTATATGCGTGCCCTTGACAAAGAAGAAGAGAAAAAGTGAGGTAGTAGAGCTCTACAGAATTATTGTGAGAACTATGGGATGAAAATGGGTACAAAGTTCTAGTAAGTATGTAATGGGGAATGAAATTTTTTTCTTGTGAGAATACATGTATGGATCCACACATGGCGCATGACTATGGTCTACCTTCTGTAATATTTTATAAGTAAACACTATGAATGAATGTGATAAGGTTTCCATGAAAAATGTATTAAGACTCTTTCTCTGTATTATCTGCATATTACTATTGTAATTTTGTTCTTATATAATCGTGAATCTTACTTAAATGGTTACGTATAGTAGTAGATGTATAACTCTTAGTTCTATTATTTCATTTATGTGCTTTTGTTCTATTATGACTGAAGGGGTGTAGAAGATGTCCTGAGCTCTATAGCCCTTCATGTCTATTAAATCACTAAGTCAGAATCATGAGTTATTCCTTCTACTAGACTCACATAAAAGAGAGACTCGACTCCCTCTCGCGTGCCTCCGGAGAGTGCCCAGCGCCCGCTAGGTGATAGGCCTACACGCATGAGGTTCCCTTGTTCTTAGTGGGTGCAAAAGTGACTACATCTTGGTTCCATTATCGGGACCTCTTTTTGAAGTTGTAGGGAAGTATGGCATATATCATGATCTCTGTAAAAAGTGATGGCAGAGCGCTTAACACTTGAAGGTGTTGAAGATTGGTTTAAGAGCACAGAGGATGAATTCACTCAGAGATTTGGTACTAGATCTAGGTTTGATGTGTGAAGATGGGTGGAAGAAACTATTTATCATGAGTTATATGAAACCTTCTTTTGTTGTTTCCCAGTAGAGTTATTTGAATGGCTCTCGACTTATACATCTATATCGGGGTGGCATTATAGATCATACCCTTAGACCCAAGAAACATATCGAACACGCAAGATGCTGATCTAAATTGGACCCATGTTATAGATCATTGGTGGAAGGGAGTACTAACTAGATACACTGGAATACGCCATTTCCATGTACTCTGTCTAGAAGTTGCTTTGAGTTTAAGTTCTTGAGAGCCTGGGGATCATTTCTACGTGTTATTCCCTTGCGATCAAAATCTTGATGGTAACCATGGGTTTAGAGGCATTCCCTATGGCAGCTAAACCACCCTGAGCACTAGGCGAGGAAGCTAGGTTGGGGAAGGATGGATGATCTGACGACTGAACAGGAAAGGGAGGAGAGGTGGATCAAGTATAACAAAGCACGTGAAAAGGAGATCGATAGACAACATGGGATTACAAGTGGGTTATGGAGCTTGACATGGTGGAAAGGAGTTGAGGTTCACACGGAGGATGTCGAACCCGAATAATCTGTGGTACCCCATCTTGGTAAGCATGGAAGAGAAAACCTTATGGCTTCTGATGAGAGTTCATCGCGTAGAGAGAGAAGATTCGTTCACACACATTTGAAGCCACCTAAAGCAACTGGACCTTGTGCTTGGTTTTTTCAAACAAGGGAAGAGTATAGTTGATCCATTTGATATCAGTGGAAGCAACCGATTAGCACCTAGAACATACAATTTATCGTTTAGGAATTCTATAGCTTCACACACTATTCGGTATTTGGTGGAAGGTTTGGACAAAACAAGTATACAATTGGTTTTGGAAGCGCGTTAGGAGGTGGTGGAGGAACTACGACTGGGAGTGGTACTAGTTCACAAATTGTCGCATGTAATTTAGTGGGATGGTGGGAGCACTTGGCATGACAAACATAGGCCCTATACCTAACATAGGAGGATATAGAGGTGGAAGTGGTGGAGCTGGTGGCTCAGGATCTAGTGGATCCGGTGGAGGAGGAAACACCGGAGGAAACCAAGGGACTGGATCGAGAGGGAAAGGGCCTCAGCCACCTCCTCAAGTATTTTTTGAGATGTCTCTACACTTGCCAAATTATAGTGGAATAGAAGATGCCATGGAGCATGTGCATAAGTGCGAGCTGCTATGGCATGTGAAGGGGATCACAACCTAGGATTAAAAGGCTAGTCAATTTGCGATGACCTTGTAAGGACGTGTAAATAGTTAGTATAAAAAGTATGACCCTCATAAGACTATTGTGGATTATACTGTGCTGAGAAATGCATTCTTGGCAGAATTCCACATACCCAAGTTTGAACAAAAGAGCATTATCTCTCTCAAAGAAATCCAACAGGGAATGGCAGAGAGCGTGTGGGAATATGATGCATGCTTTAAAACTCTTTTGTCTAAGTTGTCTTATGATATCCACCCTTCACAACATGCTTAGTGGTTTGTCGGAGGGTTGATCACACCCTTTAGGAGGGCCTTATCTCATAAAACATTCACGGACCCACGCGAAGCATTGGAAGCTACTTTACGTGCTGAAGTAGTTGGTAGTGTTGACACTGGTGTTAGCCCATTTCTGGAGGCTCATATTGCTGCCATGGCTAAGTAATTGGAGAAATTGTCTGCCAACATAGTTCTAGAGATTCATGGAGGGATGTGGTGCACATATTGTAATATAGAAGGACACACAAAGGATAATGGTAGGATATGTACTTGAAAGGTGGTACACACTTTGTGGCGATGAAAGCTGTAAAATATGTCATGAGGACCATGATGCAAGTAGATGCCCCCTATTGTAGTATTCGATCTGCAAAAATATATCTTGTTATTGAAAAATATGTACCTCAACCACACATGACACCAAGGATTGTCGATCGATTGACCCGATTCATGAGGCAATTGATCTTAGTGTGCACTATATCTTTGGCATTGCCAAAGCAGTTCCAAAGGAGATGAACATCGGTATGAGGAGCACAGAGATGGAGATGTACGTGGAAGAGGGTTTCATGGAGGATTTTGTGGTCATGGCAACCGCAGAGGAAGAAGTGAGTTCCCACGTGGGATGTGTTTTAATTGTGGAGCCAGAGACCATTAGAAGCATGAATGTCTAGATCTTCTATAATGCTCCTAGTGTGGAAAAAAACACAAGTACGAAGAATGCCCAGAGTTGTACGAACATATGAATCAGCAAGATCAGGAAGGATAAGGGAGCTGCCATGGTGAGTATTAAGAAGGATGATGTGCAATGGGCAGAGGCCGCGCCCATAAAGGATTGCACCGCAGCCATAACTATTAGATTTTTGTGGGAGAACATGATCAACAGGTATGGGTGCCCATTAAGTTTAACAAGTGATAGGGGAACTCACTTCTTAAATGAAACAATCAAGATTATATTGGTAGAATTCATGGTAGCCCATCACAAGACTACCCCTTATCACCCTTAAGCAAATGGGATTACAGAGGCATTCAAAAAAATCCTTAGTCACACACTGACTAAGATATGTGACGTGGGTAGGAAGGATTGGGATGACAAGGTGTCAGTAGTCCTTTGGGCATATAAAACAACATATAAAAGGTTGAACAAGGCCACACCATTTCAACCGGTGTTTGGCACAGAGGCTGTTTTACTAGTTGAATTTATGCTACCATCGCTATGTATAGCACGTGCAGGAGGGATGGATGATGAACAAGCACTGTAAGAAAGAATTAATGAATTAATAAAGGTGGATGAAAGGTGCTTACTAGCAAGATGGAGCCAAACAACTGAAAAAGCTAAACAAAAGGCATGACATGACCACCACATTAAAAAAATAGTTTGAGGTTGGCCAGATGGTATTGCTATATGATTCTAAATTTCTACGCCATCTGGAAAGTTGAAGGTGCATTGGTTGGGTCCTTATGTAATTTCATACATCCTTGATTGGCGCATGCCAGTTACAAGCATTGGATGGAACAAAATTACCTGGACACTTCAATGGGAGTAGGCTGAAGCCCTACTATAAATAATGCTTCTTGGTGTTTGTAAATAAGGTAGTTCTACCAGTTAGTTTAGAGTTTCCTTTTATGCTTTTCCTTTCTTGTTTTTCCCTTTCACGTTGTTGTCTTGTTTTGCACCTTGGGCACTGGAAACCTTATTACTTTTTAAACTTATGATTGTGCAGAGGACCGTGCATCGATTTAGTGTGGGGTGAGGTGATTAAGAGAGGCATGAAGTTATTCGTAGGAAGACCGAGTTGGTAACTGTTCGGCGGCCCTATTGAAAAGATGCATTAGGAAGGTAGATGGATGAAAAAATAGAGTTCCATTGGAAATCCACGTCTGACAAAGGAGAAAAGGTGAAAAAACACGAGGTAGGCGAAAGTAAGAATCATAAAAATGGAGGAGGTGCCTTTAAGCACCGGTAACACACACAAAATTCTTACGTCAAGATGGATTGTGCATGCACTGAAGGTTGGAAACATTTTCGTGCAAGGATTGGGTGCAGGTGAAAAATGTTTCGTGCAAGGATTGGGTGCAGGTGAAAAACGTTTTGCGCAAGGATTGGATACATGACGAAAAGTGTTGAAGTCAGGTTTGTTTGAAAATTACACATTAAATATTGTCATATGATGGTAGGTAGCCTACCATTTAATGCGTAAAAGTGGGAAAAGCTATAAATACAAGGATGGGAAGTTCATTATTTTACTTTGCGAAAACAAGGAGAACAATTTTCTTTCAAGAGCTAGGGTTCGAGAGCTAACTCGTGTGAAGGAGAATCTTAGAAACTCATACGCAATCAGTCTGGTTGATCTAAAAATAGAGAAGAAGTGATTCATGGGTCTGAGGAACATTGGGAAAGAGCACCGTGATCAAAGGAGGAAATTCAGAAATTAGGGTTTGTACCCTAGGGCACGGGGCAAATGAAGAAAACTCTCAGACAACTTGAAGGTAACCAGGGAATGAAAGCAAAGGGTAAAATGATGGCCATGAAACCAGTTGATAAGCCTGTAGTACAATCCAAGAAGGGAAAGGGGAAGGGAAAAGGAAAGAAGAAAGAAGATGAAATCCCCTTGGATACCAATGAGGAATGGTACTTAGAGATGCAATACCCGGATGGGGTTTTTCTAGGGCAAGAGTGGGAGTCCCACATCAGACAGATGACCATAATTTATTACAATCACTGGTGGAGTATAATTACGAAGGAAATGGTGTTGGAGCTGGTGCACCCCACAAACAAATGAACACCTGACGGGATGTTGATTTACAACGATGTAGTCAAGGTGAAAATGGAGAAGGTAGGGCTTCTCTAGCTTTACAAGTTGCCCTACTTTAGGAAGCTCGAGCACCTATACCAATGGTTAATGACATGTGTGCATGAATATTTCTTCTGCTTTGTAGGGCAAAAAATGCACATAACCCCATAGTTAATCTCACACTTTATAGGCCTGAGCTGTAAAGGGGACGTGATCTAGATGACCTCCAGGATGAGGAGGTAATTAAGGAAACCATTGCATCCCAGGATTATAAGAAGGGATCGAGGTACTACGACATCACGGATATCAGTGATCCGGTGATGAAAATGGCCATGCACCTCATTTCCAAGCTAAATGGACAAGAGAGGTGGACCTAGGTGAGCAAGCCCTGGTTGAATGTCTGCAGAAAGGTCACAAAAGGCACCATGTACAATATCTCCCAGTACATAGTAGATGAGATCATAAGTAGCACAAAGGATGGAGGAAATATATTGTTTGGGAACATTCTCGCTAACCATTTTGTTCTTAGAAATCGGGGTCTTTGGATGCATATGATAAGTTCATATGGGAGTACCCCGATGAAGACCCTTCACCTGCGGACAGAGTTCCAGAAGTATACTTGTGAGTCAATGACGGGGTGCACAAGGCACACTTGGATAAATGGTATACGCGCCTTAGGAATGCATTCAGGGTAGAATGGTGGATCCCAGAGCAACTCCCCATGGTGACTGAAGGAGAAGCAGAGTTCGCGGTGTACCAACACTTCTGCATTAGTAGATTTATCTTGGTGGATGGTAGTTGGAGTCCTTGGTGCAAACTCCCCTTCTCATTTACTACCCAATTCTTCCAAGTAGGGGTAAACAGATATAAGGAGTCGAAGAAGTTAAGACTCGACCTATCCACCCTTAATAGTGAACACAGAGAGATGAGAAAGAATCTGGTCTATCTAGGGAAGTGTACATACACTAAAAGATACGTGTCGCAGGACATGCACATTGTAAGGCCGCTAACCTTACTAATTGTTGAGAGTGCTACTGCTAGGATTTACCTACACATAAGACCAAATTTTGAAAAGGGCGCATACATAGAAAATGAAATATCCATCCCAAATGACCCCATGGGAAGGAAGAAGCCAACGCTAAAGTGCAAGGAGAAAGAAGAAGAAGAGGAAGAACAAGGGGCGGTGGGAAGGCAGGATGTAGGTCTTTGTAGGGCTGAGTACCTATGTCTAGAAGAAGAGAATAACGGTGGTCAAGGAAAATACCCCGGAGCTTACGAAGCCACCATCCCCTAAAGAACCTTCAGATGAAGAAAATACAACATCCCCCACTCCAGAGTTTTCTGCAAGAGAAGAAGAACAAGGAATAGAGGAACAAGGGTTTGAAGATATAAACGACACGAATGCCATGGTAGGCGAAAGGGATGACAGTGTGAAGGGGAAGAGCTGGAGGTGGATCAAGAGCCAATTGATATCCATGACTTAGAAGGAGAGGAGGTTGAGAATGCAAATGATGCCTTCATCTTTGTAAGGAGGAAAGGCACTGAAGGGAGGAAGGCACGCACAACAAAGAGGGGTGAAGGGGCTAGTACCAAGGAGCCAAATATGCCCAAGCTCACTCAAGAGGAGGTGAATGAAAAGGAAACAAGGGAGGCAGAGAAGATAATTGATGCCTTGGTCAATGAAGAGTTGGGGCACAATTCGAGCTCATGCCGAGTGAGTTCAAGAAGGAGCAGAGGGAGAAGAGTGGAAGTAGCATGAAAGGCCCAACTCTTTCAGTAATCGCATTCCCAAGGGCGTGCACATAGGAAGTAAATGCATGGAAGGGGAAGACCGGTGATGGGTTACATTGATGACCCCAACAAAGTTTTGTGTGTAAATTTCTAGAGTACCATGCCCAGCAAGGAGCTCATCACTATGGAGTCCTTCCACCCCGAGGGAGGATACCGTGAACGAGGAAAATTTATCTTGGGCATTCGACTCCCACCTCGATGAGCTTGAATTCAAGATTAACCAAGGAGCGATATTGAAGCTTTCCTAAGGAAATGGGGACAACCCCATTGTAAACATGCAAAGAATAATCGGATGAGCAAGTGTGTAACGCATTGAAAAAAGTCTCGGTGGAAATAGAGGCTAGGCTCTTTGGTAGAAATGATAGGGTTAGAGTCTTGGAGGACCTGTTGGAGAAGAGGAAGGAAGAAGTGGTGAAGCTAACAAAGGAACTTAGCCTCGAGAAATTAATCGGCGCTCAACTACAGAGGGAGATTAAGGAGGAAAAGGCCGGGTGTGCAAAGTTTCCAAGAACGTGGAGCTCATCTCCCAATTGATTATCATGAAGCACCCATACCTTAACCCTCATGTGCAAAAGTATAGATCCTCCCTGGAGTTCCTAGAGGACTTAAATTAGATCCTCACCATAGAGAGGTATCCCTTGGCATTAGAGTCGGCAGAAGAGGTAGCAGTGTGCTTGGAGAAATAAGACAAGTTGAAGGTCATTGCACTCATGGCCGAATACAACAAGGTGCTCTCCGACGTAAGAACAACTACACAAACCACGGGGGTTTCTTACGACCATTGTGTAGATCAAGACAAAGTGACAAGCACACTGCTTGCAATGATGAAGGTTTGAGTTGAAGGAATTCAGAGAAAATAACAAGGGCAATAGAGTTGAGCATGAAAGGATCATAGTCAAGGTAGAAAAGAAATCTAAATCCATTGAGAACCGGTGAGTCTCAATCAAAACACAGATAAAAGAGCTCTATAAGGTCATCACAAGGAAGATGGATGCCTTCGAAGATCATGCTAAAGAACTGGAGACTGTGGTGGAAACCATTACCACAAAAGGGGAGGGGCTAACTTACGATGAAGTGAGCACCCTGGTTGGTAACATCTGTACTAAAGTGTAGAAGGAATTCAGTGCTTGGAGTACACTAGAGGCTGACCTCCAGCCAAAAATTTCCCGTCCTCCTTCTTTAGGAAATTTCCCCCATTCTTTCTCTTTCCCTTTCTTTATTCTTTCCCTGCATTCTTTTCCAAGGCAAGGCCTTGCATTCTTTTGTACTATATTCTTTGAGAAGGTTCCCAATGGTGGAGAATAGGTGAAGTGTGGGGTAATGTTGGGCCCCTATTTTAGCTTCCAAATCTTAAGGGCGTGTAGGCACGCATGGCCGGGGAAGCGCATAAGTGTAGGTGTGCAAGGTAGAGTTCAAAAGGCTTCTTGAAGAACCCAGGACGCGCACGCCACGTGAAGAAAAATTTGGGACTTAGCCATTTTTGGCCTTTGGGACAGAACACATGAAGAATGTGTTCCATTTGGATAAGGTTCTAGCCTAGCGACAGGGTGTCTTGGAGGGAATATACCTTGCGATAGAAAGATCCAAAAAGTTAATCATGACATGGAGAGGCATGTGCCCAAGGTGACCCACACCTTGACACTTGGGGCTAGATCTGAGGCTGCAGAGGAGTTTTTAGAGCTCAGAGGCCTATTTATACGTGTACCCTTGCCGGAGAAGAAGAAGAAAAAAGTGAGGTAGTGGATCTCTGCAAAATTATTGTGAGAACTATGGGATGAAAATGGGCACGAGAATTCAAGTAAGGATGTAATAGGGAAATGGGGAATGATTTTTTTGTCTTGTGAGAATACATGTATGGATCCACACATGGCGCATGACTACGCTCTCCGCCTTCTATAATCTTTTATAAGTAAACACTATGAATGAATGTGATAAGGTTGCCATGACAAATGTATTAAGAATCTTCTCTTCATTATCTACATATTACTATTGTACTTCTCTTCTTATATAATCATGAATCTTACTTAAATGGTTATGTATAGTAGTATATGTACAACTCCTAGTTCTATTATTTCTATTGCGCACTTTGGTTCTATTATGACTGAAGGGGTGTAGAAGCCATCCTGAGCTATATATCCCTTCATGTCTGTTAAATCGCTAAGTCAGAATCATGAGCTAGCCTTCCACTAAACTCACATAAAAGAGAGACTTGGCTCCCTCTCGCACACCTTGGGTGAGTGCAGAGTGCCCATTAGGTGATAGGCCGGTGCACATGATGTTCCCTTGTTCTTAGTGGGTGCAAAAGTGACTACATCACTAAAACAATAAATAGTTATCAAAGGAGCTTGATGACTCTAGATTGTCTCTTTTTTCCTTTGAAACCTTCTTATTCTTCTTGGATGTCCCTTTAGGTGTGAAAATTTCATCACATATATATTTATCTTATGTTAGAAGTATTGACAAGAATATATGATGCCTTTCATTCACTTTCTCTATCACAATTTGGGGTAAAAGTTCTTTATAGATTACATTAGGTGTATTTTATTCCTTCTTTTCGGTGGCTATCTCAGACATTACTAACTTAGAATCACTTTTAGGATTTGTATTGAATTAGTTAAAATAATTTTCTTGTAATTTTAATGCATGAGGTCTGTTGTTATACCTAGGATATTCCTTTTGATATCAATGCTTGTAAAAGTGTCCTTGTTCATGACATTTGTAACGCACAACACTATTTTTATCTTATAGATTGTTTTTTTACTAAGGATAAATAGTTTTGAAGGGACTATACCCTGTGTACAAAAAGGCTCAAAAATATAGATATTAGAAGGAGAAAACCCATCCAAGAAAGGCTAAATGCCTTAAACATGGAGGCTCAAAAGCCAGATACATCAGTAGATAAAGAACAAAATGATCAATCCAAATAGTGATCCAAAGAAGAACAAAAGGGCCAAAATACAGTAAAGAGGGATCCAAAATAGGGCATCCCAGCATGAAAACAACATCAAAACCATCGGAAAACAACATCTTCACAACATCTTCACAAAGAACAAAGCAAAGATCCGGGCACCACATCACTTGACTACCTTGTCAATCTTGACCTTAATTTTTTGGAGAGAAGTGAAGAGCACAATGACCATGGCATGAGAAGGATCGTTCATGTCTTCTGAGAAAATGCAAGGTCATGGGTCTCGTTGGAATCCCAAATGTTTTCTGGAATGCCACTAAGGATGCACACACTTCTCACATGTTGTTCAATAAAGTTATAGACACCTTTCAGAGCAGAGAGGATGCAATCCTGACGCACCTTGGCATTTCCCAACCTAGTATCAAGTGAAAGTAGCTTTTTGAAAATCTCAGCAATAGTATCCATGTCCTCAGAACTTTGCAACTTCCTCTTACCTTTTGTTTTTTTCATATTCTTCATAGCATTTTTGAGGTCTTTGATTTCCTCTTCAAGCTTACTAACCATGGTAAGAAGGTCAACTTCTATGGGATTATCAATAGGTTTACTTATGTGCAATAAGTTCTCTGGCAAGCTCAAATCCCTATGACTACACAAAATTCTCTGTGAAGAAGGTAGAGAAAACTTATCCTTCTTGTCTTTCCTCTTCCTGTCCGAGGTAGCAGTTTCCAGATCTATGTTAGCTGGGAGAGGGATAATAACAGGGGGAGTAGGCGGAGGCCAAGAGATGGAGAAGCAATGGTGGTGGATGAGCACAACACTATTTTTTCTTATAGATTGTTATGAATTGAATTTACAAACATACCTAGGATCTTTATGATCATGAAATTTATTATCAAATTACACAACCTTATTGTAATTGTATCATACTATCTTGTTAATAACTCTTGGTCCTTCTTCTCTAAAAAATTGACTAAATGGTTCATCTAAGAAATATTCAGCAATGTGTACCTTGTCTCAAAAGTTAAAGCAAACTAAATTATTTTCTTTCTCATCTACGATATCCCTCCATGGATGGTCATCCATGACATAATTCCTACATTATGTGGACATATTTCCAAAATTATGACAGTTAAAACAATATTTATTAAAGGTTCTATCATACCTAGATGCATTTAGTTTCTGACTTAGGTAGGCCTTCTTGATCTTGTCTTGTTGGCCTTCTTCATAGTTGTTTTTCTGCTTGAACCAGCCTTGATTCTTCATGCTTCTCCATATGATATCCTCTTAATCCTAGACCTCTCTTGTCACCTACTGATCTTTGGATTTCCAAAATTCCATAAAGAACTTCTGAGCTCTTTTCTAACTTTCCATATATATTCAATTTATTGTTTTCTTCTTCTAGTGCATATTTTAAAGTTATCAATTCTTCTTCATGTCTAGGAAATAATATTCCTTGTCCTTAAGGGATTTTGACACATTCTCAACTAGGGATTCAATATCCATGAGGAGTAACCATTATCAAATTATATACACTTGTTTTGTTCCTTTAATCTATGAATCAGGGACTCAACAATCTCAAACTTCCTTTTAAGAATTGCTTTAACTAATTTACCCATGCTTGAGTTTGAGGTATCTTGTACAAGCTATCATTTTTTTTTCTAAGAGGACCTTGCTATGATACCAATTGTTGGAAATAACAAGCACTTAGAGGGGTGCAATGAATCATTGCTTCTCAAAACTTTGAGAACATTTCAAAAAAATCAGTAAGCTACTCAATCTTAATAAAAAAATTTCATGAGAGAATAAAGACATTCAAATACAACCAAATAACTTGAAAAAACACGTGGAGATAATGCTTAATATGGGAAACCCTTAAAGGGATAGAAACCCAACTAAATCAATGAACTAGCATGGACAATTTTCCTTAAAGATTAAAATAATTTCAAATTTTTTGAAACCACTCCACTTGAACCAACTACCACTCCAAAATTTACCCAAACACCCACATGATATTTAACAAGATCCTACTTTCATGGAAGCACAATCTTCCAAGGATTCAGTGAAGCACCCAATGAACTTATACATGCTACAAATTACAAGGAAGCTTCAAATCCCTATTTTCTAAGAAAAAAATTATACTTATTACAAGGTTTTGATCACTCTCATGTATTTTTCTAACACAACAAATTGTGATCTCTAAATCATCTCTTTTATCTTCTTTTTTCACCTCCCAGTTCACCTCTCTTTCCTTCACATCATGCTGCTTCAAGAACAAACATAAATGATATCTATCATAAAAAAATTATACCTTATTCACATATGAATGAACTCATCTTCCTTCATTATTCATCATATCATCCTGCTCATCATTTAGTCTTCAAGTTACACACAATTCATCTCACACACAAGGATAACTCAAATTTTTTACATTAACTACTACACACTCAACGTGGGTATAAAACATATATTTTTATTGCACAAAAGGACTTAATATACAAGATAATTAAATACTCTTAAAATTTAACTTTTTAACCTTCACATGCTTGTCTCTTCAATCATACCAATGGTGGAGAATGGCATCATCCAAATTGTCAACACTATCATCATTATATCTGCAACATGTCAGTTATGATATCTAAAATTTCTTGTGCTTTTCATGATACCCTTGATACAAAAGGTGAATTATAAATATCTTCTCATCTCACCACACCTTTGAAGTAGGTGACATTTGAATTTGTAATCGCTGTCAAGTTCAATTTTTCCTTCTACTTCCCGATATAGATTCATTTGTCTTTTAGAAAATATAACTCATGCCAAGTATTATGAGCTTGTGTGACTGTTAAAATATTATTATAAAATACTTCTAAGGCCTTTGTGAAATCCAAAACTCTCCATTTATTATTCAAGAATTCATTAGATCTAATATGCTTAAAAAAGTGTGCACATACATGACATGTTCAACAACTAGTCAAGATATTTCTTCACCAAAATAAATGTATGTAAAGTAAAATCTTATTGATTCTTGTAGAACGTTTTGGGTACCTCTACATCACCTTCAAAAATTTGGAGAATCTCAAACACCTCCATTATCATCAAGAAAAACTGATTTTAACAAGGTCTTAAAGGAGTTGCAGACCTAGAAAACCGTCACCTCCATCTCCCCTGTCCCTACCGAGACACTTGGACTCACTAGCCTAAGTGGTAAGGACAACATATATATTGTTACATGTCTAGGTTAATGCATTTGTAAACCTATAACTTGTTGGATAACATATTGAAGCACCATGTCTAGGTTCTGCATTTGTAAACCTATAACTTGTTGGATAACATATTGAAGCACCTAATGTACTACCCAATGTACAAGTATCTCGCTAAAAACCTAAGCCACTTGGATCTGCATGTGCACACCCCGACTCTTTGCCCGTGGTCCCTGTCCTGTCTCTATCCATATTCCCTGTGTCTCTACCTCCTCTTGGAAGATTTTTTCCCTATCTCTCAACCTAGGTACTATCCACCCTCAAATACATTTGGTGTTATCACAATTTCTATAGCTTCCTAAGGAATGGTGATCCTACTTGGTATGATCATCACATACAATACAACTTATTCAACGGTCATAACCGAATCCACTATCTACACTCAAGCATCCCATGCCTGTGGAATAGCTCTAAAAATATCTATCTATTAATTGATACTCTTATCGTAGGACCAAATTCAAATGTCTCTCAAGCAACATGCACATACCAATGCTCACCACCGGGTATCCCATGTATAACACCTAGTTGGCGTAATACCCTATCCACCCTATATATTTCCATGATATGGATATGACTACCTATAATGAAGTGGTCCACCTCTTCCATGCTCAACTAAAATGCATCGGTAGCCATGAATATAACATGTATGACCTCCAAGTTACCATTTGTGAATGTAAATTATCAAAACCTCACTTATAGAAATAGATGTCCCTCATATGGCCTTTATGGCTGCTTCCATTGTCTCCCATCCTCTAGATGATGGATCATATGGTAGTATTGTTATTAGTACACCTAGTGGTCTTCCAATAGAATATAGTCCCATGTACATATCTGTAATAATGACGTTGGATTGAGACTCCCCATCCCTCTGTATGCAAAAAAATGGAGATATTTATACGCAGATGTGCAAGTATACACTAACCCCATGCCTAAATCTCTCCCTCCATCAGTATTTCTACCAATTCTATCAAACAGAGATGGAAGTGTGTACCCATATTATCAGTAGTAAGTATCCATTTATAAGATACATCAGCTATATAGGTAGTCATGCCACTCTCTTGTCATCAAAAACATCGTAAAAGTATCGCCATCCCCTCTTTAGGTATCTATTGTTAAAAGAAAATATCCTAGATATTTCTACATATATGGGCCACATTCCCATCATAATCAACCAAAATACCTGTCTAAGTACCTAAGGGATCTAATATATGTCCTCCAATGTACCTGTCATCTCCCTAGTTGATAGCCGAAATGTATAGCTTTCATTGTTCCATTGCTCCACTAGTGCATTCAATAAGCTATAATCTAGTATCATATGGGTCATCTCTATAATGTAATATAGCCATGTCATCTATAGGAGCATAACTAATCCTTTCTTCTCACATCGTGAAAATTTCCTCTGAAAGGCCCGAGACACCCGTGGCACTCTCGCACGTTTAATGCTAGTGGTATCTTGAAAATCACTCAAAAAAATTGATTAAACTCATTTATTCATTCCTAAAATCCCTAATTATTCCTAAATAGTATTTAACTACATTAACACATCCTTTGGTATGCTACAATGTGTATTTTTTTATGCTAGCGTATTTGACGCTAGCACACCTACATTAGCACTAATGCACACACACTAACACATGCACTCTAACACTCATGCTATCACATTGATGCTAAAAATTTTAACATGCTAGCACATAACCCTATCTACGCCTACAAAATATTTTTGACACTAGCATGTGCACTTGTATACTAGAGCATTTTTTGAGTTATGCTAGCACGCACAAGTGCATTCACTAATATTAAATTTTGACTTTCTCATACTTTAAACTAATAATAAATACACTCAAAATTGAAATTTATTGAGGTACTCAACTGCGTCACCATTGGATGAAGTCCACCTATACTAATGAATGTTATCTGCATGATGTTTTCTCTACTGTTGTCATGTCATCTCTCCACTAAATCAGATCTCAAATCTCTCACAAATAGAAAAAGAGGGATAATAACACAAATGAATCACGATGGATTTTAACCCTCCCCCCTTCTATACATACCATATCAAACACTCATCGATCCATTTTCTTGACCTTATGATTACTAATTCTTACGTGTCATTTTTGTTTCCCCTATTTTCTCATGCACATTATTTACATTTCATTGAGATGACCTATTTGTTTAAATGGTCATTTTCACTCATTTTTATTTTGATAGGGAATTTTAATGCTTCTTTGGGGATAATTAGGTGTACCAAACACACTACTTCCTTATTTTTACCCGAATTCTTCTACAAAATTGCCAAAATAAAAATAATATTCCTAAAATTCTAAAATTTCCAAAAAAATTCAAATATTCACAAAATTATTCAACACTACAGTTTTCATCACTTGACACATCGATGCCATATTGATAAACATAAATTTTTATATATTACCCTAATGCTTATAAAAATATTATGATTATCACCACTTATTATTTCCTTCACGATATAAATTACTGGGACAACTCCATATCAGATCACTTTATGTTGTGGGTCCAAAAATAGTTTCACGAGGAGTTTCTAAGTATATTTTTCTCTTCAATTTGAACCTATTCCCAGTATTTCATAATTTTAACGTTTGTGTGCTTTTCGCATCTATTTTATTTTAATTGTGGTATGGTTATGGGCATAGATAAATTATATTCTTTTACAATATTGTGTTGCATTGTTTAGGTTTGGTTTTTCCACCAATTTACACTAGTGTGATCACATATTTGTTTATCTATAACCATGGTTCCTTCACCTCTTTGTGTATATTACGTTTTATTTTCCTTTTTATATTTTATTTTCTTTGTGTGTTTTTATTCTACACACATGTAGTTTAACCATCGTGATTATTTCATAGTCATGGTGACAACTCTATTGTATAACAACAAAATAAATGTTGCTTTTATATTCACACTCTCCAAATGACGCTCATGCTATGATAACAATCCTTCTTATCCTTGTTTTCATCCCTTTTTCCTTGCTATCAAGTGGGTTTTCACCACCTTACTACATCGACCATTCACTTGAGGTGGAATTCCTTTATCATCCTATCTTTTCGGGGCATTCAAATGCTTCATGGATTTCCGCTCACCGATCTACATGCATCTACTATATTTAAAGAACGAGTTACTTCATAATAGCACTTTAAAGAGGGGAAAATGTAGAAACCCTAAAAATACATACATATTTCTATCCCACTTCTATCTAATTAGAATTAATTAAATTAATTCTATCTTTCCACAACATACCCCTTTAGAATTAATTAAATTAATTCTATCAATTAAATACCCCCTTCTTGAATTAATTAAATTAATTCCTAACACCTTCTAGCTAATATAATTAAAAATTTAATTATGATTAAGAAAATATAGTATTTATAGGTGCCTAAATCTGATTGTAATGTAGCAGTAAATGAATAAGCAATACAATATAGAATTTTACCCAAGAAAATTAAGCTAGAAATTATGAAACTCTATTTGCAAAGAAGATATATAAAGACTTAGATTATTCATAAATAATCCTGGGCTATACCAAAGTGACGAAATGATGAAAAGATATGGATAAGTGTCACATAAAAGCTCGAAAATTGTGCGACCACAAGATCTTCCTAGATTGGGGCACTGGAATGGGTTAGGGGCATGTGTAGGTGTTGCGAGACCTACTGCGGGTGCTGCGACTACTTAAAACTTGAGAAAAATAGCTTTGGATGGTTGCAAGATGTTTTTCTCCATCTATTATTGTCTTTAGTATGTTTCACAATGATTTTTGATGTCACCTATAACCTAAAATGAAAAAAATGACTTGTAAAACCCTCAAAAGCACATCAAATCCCAAATATAAAATAATGCAAATGATGGATCAGACTATCCATAGGTATCAAGAAAGTGATCTTATAGCGAGAAATGAACTACATTTTATACCCAATGTAGTTCTATGTGTGTGTGAAGATATTGTGCCCTAAGTGGCTCTTGTGTGTGTCACACTTGATAGCAAGAAAGTAGCTAGATGTAAGAAATGTAAATATATATGTGCATGAAAGAATGAAATTCCCCTCCTATGCATGCATGCATAAGTATCTATCCATTTACCTTGTGTGTGGATGTTATATGGATGCTTGAGTGCTCTTATAATGGACTTTAAAAGAAACCTTAGGTGGTGATAGCTAATGATTAGTGTTTGGTCCTTTATTATGATCACATAAGTTTATTTTTATATAATTCCCTTGCCCAAATTTCATAATTAACCCTAAAAAGGTTGACTACTAAAAAGATAAGATGCCCAAATAGCTAGAAAGGACCCAAAATATGTGAAAAATTTATAAAAGGTCAGGGGCACCTAGAGGGGATGAGGGTGCACAGGTGCTAACATATTGGCTAGGCGTTGGTGTCAAGGTGAGAAATGTTGAAGTATAAAAAGGAATACTAGGAAAGAAAGAGTGTAAGATAAAAGGTAATAATAAAAACAAAGAAAATATGGCCAAAGGCATGGGTCAATTATTAATTTTCTTACTTAGGAATCATATGAATAGTAGTATGTTATCAGGACCAAATAGATACCCAAAGTGTGTGATTTCGTGTCTACATTTGCCCCCATTTTATTTTTTTGAGAAAAATTTGATAACATAAAGTATATAGAAGAGGTGTACCTAATAATCATGTAGATCGGTGGAAAAAACATGCCTAGAAATAAGGAAAAGCATGGAATGATAAAAATGTGAAGCGTGGAAGCTAGAGAAGAGGAAGTGAAAAGTGATGATGATGACCCTAGAGCAAGAGCATATGTGTAGATGTCATGATTGTACCTATTGTTGATGTCGATTATTGTTGATGTGTTGATTGTGATTGATGTGATGGTGTGACTATTTCTTCCCATAAGGACAAACCTATAAAAGAGAATAATGAAAAAGTATTCAAATATGTGTATATGATCAAAACGAGTAAAAAAAAGGTATATAAGAAAGTATGTAAAAATGTGATAAATGTGAAAAAGGAACACATGTAACCAATTTGTGATGAGAAAGGAGATAGAAAGGATCCTAAAGATGATGTAGAAGAATGATTTTTTTGGGTGATCTCTCCCCAATTGTGTTGACTACAAGTTTTTAAGTGATCTCACGCCAAGACATAGAAGAAGTGTAGGGAGAAAAGTATTGTGTCATCCTCCAACCTTTAAGCGCTTCTGAAATATAGAACACCACTTTGCAGATGGTGTGTTAAAATTTATCCGTTTTGAATAGTTTTGATGAAAAGAAAAATTAGAAAATGATGTGTAGTGCACGCATCTTTGAGTGCTTATGAACCATTTTCGTGTAAAATTCGTTGTGTGAAGTGTTGTAGACTATGTTTAACTAAAAATTCTATTTAACTTCCCTATGGTCATAGGTTTCCAAGAAGCAGTCACGGGTGCCCAGGCACTATTGTCTGGTTTGGATGATGGTGTCTTTCTTTATGGTAAGGACTCAAGTCGGGATCCGGGTCGTTGTTGTGATTGATGATTGTGTTGTATTGGTATTGAACTATGTTGTGTGATGAATGTTAACTACTGTGTGGGGTGATTGATTCACCCAAATGATGTTCCCCTACTTAGGGATGTATGTAATGTCACTGAGGAGTATGCAGCCTAAAGGAGGACTAGACACTTTCCTAGAACTATTCCTTACATGGGGAGGGATTGGGTTTGGTAGAAACTAAGGAATATAAAAAAATGGCTAGGAGACAAGTGTTAGTATAAGCAAGATAAACACGCATGTAAAATACAATGTGTAAGCTAATCACGCAAAAATATAGTGTAAACATGCAAGAAGACAAAGTGGACCAAGAAAAGTGGGTTTCAAATATGGGACATCACTCACAATGTCACAAGACAATCAAGGCCATAGTGGTTGCAAGATTATAGACAATCAAAGAGTAAGCAAGACATAAGGACAATCCCACAAATAATGGCAAATAAGAGAAATTAATGTAGTGCAAGACAAATATTGCATATCAAACACCCATTAGCATGTTAAAGAGATAAAACGTGTGTCAAAGTGTGTATAATCTTATACAATAACGTGTGATGAAAAATGAAACAATAACACTGTAGTGTATGAAATTGGATGCCCTAGAGAGTCATCTTGGGATGAGTATGAGGTACTCTAATAAGAATTCATGTTGTGTGTATCGATATGTAGAATCTATAATCAAAACTAGAAAGAAATTGAATGCACATGTGTATATGGAAAAGATAATGACATACAATGTATCTAGCTAACATAGTAAGCAAGATGTATCATATGAGTATAAGTAAGAAATAGTAAATGCGACCAAGATACACATTATGTTATGGATGAGATGGAATGGAATAGTAGGGGCTTATCATAGGGATAAATGGGGTGAGGTTAGATGATGATAGAAGTGGTTAGGATATGTATAAGGATAGATTTTAGAATGTTTCCTAGTTAAACTAGTTGTAACTAGTATGTCATGACGAGTTCACATGGTGAGGTGTAGGGGTGAAGTGGAATATGTGAATTAATTAATTAATTATCCATGGGAGGGGGAATGTGACTTAGGAAATGTGAGGTGAGTGATTAATTAATTAATTTAAAGGGTGTAGGTTTATAAGTATATAACCTAAGATGAAGAGTATGGAAGTAATATGTTAATTAATGATGGATGTGGATTTATGCAAGGTAAGTATGGTGATGATGTTGATGTTGATGTTTTAATAAATATGAGGGGTGTAATGTGATAATGAAGGGGGCCTAGCGGAAGTTGACACTATAATTAGCGGTGCTAATTTTAGGTGTCTACACATACTTTTCTTTCATAGCCATGACATGGGTAAATATATTGAGACTCGGTTGAGGGTCTTCAATCTCCTCCAAAATATTAAATATTTATTAAATGGATTTCTATTTCAAAGCTTCCATGTACTTAATTTCACTAGAAATTCATGTTGTCACAAAGGAAGGCTTACTAGGACTAGTGGGGTCCTAACGGTGACTAAGGATGTAGCACCCGAGGAGGAATTTTGTTGATAAATGTTGAGTTTAATGAGTAGATGTGATGTTTTAAACATAGTGGTGTGATGTTGAGATGTGCTTAGGATTGTGTTGATATTGAGAGATGATAGATATTGAATAGATTTCGGTATATGTTTTGATAATTGTTGATGTGGAAGTGTTGACAACTGTTAAAGTTACATTTTAGGTATGATGTGTATTTGATATTGGTGTTAAAGTGATTTAATGTTTGCAAAAAAAAATGGTCAAGAATGAAACATGGATTGATTTCTATGTATTGGATTTGATACATATATAATGGGAAACAACAAAGTTAAGGTGTTTGCATTGTTGGCCTTTACGGTGAATGTCAGCGAGATGAATAACAATGGGTAGTCGAGACTAAGTATTTTGGATATAAATAGAAGTGATAGAGTGTACCTTATTAGGAAATGAGAAGGGTTGAAGTATGTAGGTTGTGTGGGAAAATATGGTTATCCTTTCAATTGGTTCTTAGGAAATGCCCCTGACTTTACATTTTTATTTTGATGCAAAATGATCAATGCGGGAAGTTTTCTATAATGGGAAAGTTGATCAATGTGGGAAGCTTTCCCGGGGATGCTTTGAATTTTGGTTTTACAGGTTGATCGATGTGGGAAGCCTTCTATACGGGTATCCATCCTTCGAGGGTATGGTCTACATTTGTTTTTACAAAGGTGGTCATCCTTTGAGGATCAATTTATAATTTTGACTAGTAGTTGTCCTTGATGGATCAGTCTATTATTATTTTTGAATTTTGATAGGAAACATCCATAGATATTTTTGACTTTATTTTGAGCTAAGGTCAAAACCCTAATAGATCATTTCAAGGAGGGAAAATATGTGTACACAAACTACACATGTGTACCCCAAGACATGTCTTTGGTTGGTAGACAAGGTGGATGGATGTACGATTACAAGGTTCCTACTAAATAGGAACTTATCCATATGAAATATTTGATAAACAAATCTATGGTGCTCATCTTTAAGGTGTGTTAAGGATAATGACAGAAAACCACATGCTTTCAAATCATTACGATGATAAAATGGTTGGCTAATGATGGAATAAGATATTTGATGTGACTATTGTCATTACATTCAATGTGTTAACAGTAAAAAGGCTGAAAGTGCAAGATATTCAAGGGTTGACCCATACTACATGGAGTGATTCAATTAAGGGAAAACATTCCACGTTTACTCTAAAGTAATGAAATTTTGATTAGATTGATAGGATAGGTTGGTGAGGACGTGTAAAAGGGAAGGCATGTAAAGTAAGACTTTCAAAGTCTCAGTAGATAGGAGCCTTCCCAACATAATATTATGGATAGAAATGACATGTGTTAAAAGGAATGATGTCCTGAGGATGATAGAAGTTTTGGTCTTGATTAATCGAGTATATGGTAAATAAAGGATCCCTTGAAAAAGGAGTTGTGGGAAATTTGGATGGGGTATGAGAGGACAATTATCAAAGGGGGTTTCCTTTTCTTCATGTATGTTGATTTTGGGTTTGTATAGGTGGGTGAATTTTGATTTTTTGAGATAAGGGACCTTCTCTAGAAGGTGATGGAAAAATGCATGAGGAAGGTTTGTTGAGATTTGGTTGAGGATGACCCCTTGGTTCTAAAAATTTGGTGAAGACATTGTCAGTTGCTTGGGCATAGATGTTGATGAGATTGGCATACCTTCAATGGAAGGTGCGAACATTGATGAGGTTGGAATAACTTCAATAGAAGGTGCTGATAAGATTGAGTGACCTTCATTGGAAGGTGTTAAGAATATTAATGAGACCTTTAAGGGAGGGTGCTAATGAGATATCGATGAAGGCTTGTTGACGATAGAATAAGGATGTTTTCCTTATTTCTACAGATGTCAGTGAGGAAATTGATGAGGGTGATGATATCAATGATGGCTTAGGATGGTCCTCTCTTAGGGGAAGATCATTGATAAGGAAGAGTCATTGGATTATGGCTTTAAGTATTTTACAACTCTTTGTTATGCCCTGAGCATCTATGGTAGGCAAAAGTTTTGTCTTGATTATACCAAGAAGGTTTTTGAGTATGTGGATGGGATGTTTTGATTGGTGGTAATGTGATAAGAGAGGCTTATATGATTTTATCAAGGATATAAATGTAATTCCCTTTTAGGGGATTTGGATTAACAGATTTTGACCTTGGCTTATGAGAGTGCTTAGGAGGACACGTCTTATTTTTAGATGGGGGTGGATTCAGTATGTTGTATGGTGTTGGAACATCATAGGGATGTTGTGAGGTTGATAAGAGGGAGAATATGACCCAAGAAATGGATAACATGTGTGATTGATAAGATTGGATGATGGATGAGGTCCCAAAATAGAGGAGGAGGGATGGTTGATGGATGAGATAGGGTTTGATTGTGTGCCATGATATTGAGCTAAAGGATGGGGTCCTAAAATTGATGGTAAGGGTGGACCCGTAGATTTGATAGACTTAGATTGTGATAAAGGATGAGGTCCCAAAATGGATGGTAAAGTTGAGACCTTAGATGGTGTGTGCTTAGATTTTGTAGTATTGATTTTAGGTAAAGGAGGGTATTTTATGACGGATGATGAGGATGAGGCGAGATAATGTGATCGATTTCAATTTTGTAATGTTTAAATTAAATAGAGAGAGAATCATGTCAAATGAAAAAGGCGAGGCCATGAGTGTGATGGTATTTGTCATGTAGTGTTTGATTTAGGTAATGTTCGAGCGGATGGTAAATGAATAGCTGAGGATAGGATTGAATCTGCTTCAGACGAGGGGGATGTTGTTTTGAGACATGTGTGGGATGAGTTATTCATCAGGTAATCCAAAAAAAGGAGTTAATGTAGAGATCTTTGATGATTAGTTCCTCCTTAGTCACAGTCTCCAACATGGAGTCTAAGGGTTGTGTAGAGGTAATGGATGACTAGATAGTGGACATGGGTGATATCGATGTGTGAGGATCATCGAAAAGAGGATCCAATGATTCTAAGTTTTCAAGAGGAATCATTAGTGATGAACATGTATTTGTTTAGGGAAGGTCATATGTAATATTATTGTTGACGTAGCTCAAGGATGCACAATATTTAATGAGACTGAATTTATCAAAGGTGTTGGGTTAGGAAGAGAAGTAATGTCATCATGTGTGGTAGTTTTCGTCTGAATTGTAAAAATACCTAGGGGAATCAGATAAAATGTGTGTACTGTCATTTAAATCATAGGAAAACCTAGGGGAATCAGATGAAACCTATGGAGATTAAGGATTGACATGGCATTCTTTGAGGGATTGGATTTCTAACTTCCTAGCCATGGCAAAAGCTTCATAAAATTTATGGAATGTGAGGATTTGAAGGGTGGGTGATATGTGATGGGAACATGATCGGGTAAACAACTTGATTAATTCTAATTATGGAAGTGAAAAAGACAATTGATTGATAGTGCTCTACCATCTAGTGACAAAGTCTCCAAGGGATTCATTTTTGGATTGTTTGATGGTGGCAAGGTCAGAAATGGTGATTTTTAAGTGATATTTATAGCGAAGTGATTGAGAAACAACATAGCTAAGCTGTGAAAGAGACCAAAGAATGTCAAGGAGGGAATTACACCAATCTAAAGCAAATCCTATTAGTGACATAGTGAATGTTCTAAGAAGAAGATCTTGATTGTGGATGATGAGATAACATGAATTTCTAAAGGATAGTATGTGTTGTTGATGATCCTCCTGAACATGGAACATTGTAAATTCAGGAAATTCCCAATGCGGAGGATAAAGCTTATATGGTGCTTGACAGATGGTTGCATTCATTACAAAACTGATCATAAGTGAGGACTTATTTGGATCCTTTTGTAGTAGTTTCTAAATTATTTTATTTGTTTGACTGATCTTGTATAGGATCATTTGTAGGATTAAATGTAATGGAATTGAAAATAGGACACGATTAATTTTCATGATGAAATGTGAAGTAGTATAGTTTTGTAATAGATGGGCTTGATGCGAGAGATTGATGAGGGGTAGCTTGAGAGGATATTATTTGTAAAGTGGGTTATGATAAAGGGATGTGGGGAGATGTGGAAAAATGTTGAGTATGTTGTTGTTGTTGGATGAGAGGAGTTGATTGGGCTTGAGTAGGGATATGTGTATGGATTTGGGATGTCTGAGGTACTGAAAACAAGATTGAAGAAGAGATGGATTGATTAGATGAAGGATGGGGGATATTGATATTTTGATGATATTGTGATGAAGAAGGGGATGTTGGAAAGACCGCTTGATGAGATACATTGGACATAGACTGAGAAGCAATAGTTTGGAAATAGTTTGGTTGTGAATAATAGTCATAGGTTTGTTGGATGGGGTTATTGTAGGATTGTTGAATTAGATAAGAGGTAGAAGTTCCATAGGGAACATACAATTGGGATAGATTACTCTAGAAACATGTTAGAGGAAAATAAATTTTACTAAGATGTGATAGGTTGATAGAATGGGTTATAATGTTGTACTGGTGTAGATAATGGTGAATACATATTTTCTGAGGTTTAATCAAGAAATTTTAAGCACACAATTTCCTAATCAATAAAAATCAACTAAATGGATAAATTTAAAAGCAACAGATAAGAAAGAAAAACAAATCTTAAATTTTATTGATTTAATTAGGAAAAGTGAAATATGATAAATGGATGATGGCTCTAGGAAATGGAAATATATTGTTTGTGTTAGGTTTGTTTATGGGTGGCATCCTCGATATACCCATGAAGGTACGTGAGGCACAACTCTATACTATTTTTCATACGGACGTGTATATTGGGGCATACTCCCTCACTTCATGGTCCCATTGCAATAAGGGAGTTGGGTGATAATCCAGTATATCTTGACAAACATGTGTTTATACTCGGCCAAAACACCGAGTTGGTTTCCTTGTTGAGTGATTAAATCCCAATCATTTTCACCTTGGTGGGTGTCATTTGAATGTGTTTTATATTTATAAATGGTTTGGTCATGTGTGGGGGATAATAATTGATTGCAAAAATAAATTCCTCCTAATTATACTATGTGAAGCAAGAAGAATGTAATTGTTTATTTTAAGACCTAAAATGAAATGTTTCTCCTCGATGAGGGAAATCAAACAAATACACAAAATCGAAACCAAAAGGAAGGTTTTAGGACTTCTTTGTGAGATCACCCCTATTATATTTTTTAGATTTTATAAAATTTCCAAAGAAAGAAATCTTGATAATCCATCAAACAATATTTTAAAAAATAGTACCCTACAGACAAGTCAGGAAAAATAGAAAACAGAAAGAAAAAGTAAAAAGCAAACTGTGAGGCTATATATAAGAAAAACACACAGGAAAATCACAGGTGATTCTCCCAATCCCAAGAGATTATTCTTATCGTGGGAGATTATCACACATTGAATAAAAAAAAAAAAAAACTATTTTATTGATGAAATGATGCAAAGAAAAAGGGGACAGTGTCCCACCGGTGTGTGAGAATGTTGATAACAATTTCACCTTAACAATTTAGCTAATAAAACCAAGAGGTAAAATTGGATCAACCTCAAATATGATGGGGTTTAGTGATACCTGTGGATGTGGATGGATGTAGTTAGATGGTTGCACTCTGTGGAAGAATGGACCAAACTCCTCTTCTGTAAATGAATCTACAATCATAGACACTACACAAGATGAGATTAAACAAATTTATGGAAGATTTTATGACAAAGGATAGTCCCTTGAAGTCAATAGACATCCTTGTAACGATGTCAATTTGATTTTAGTAAATTAATCTGATGATGATAAAATGAAATGATAAAAGATGATATAACCAATCAATGCAAAGGAAGAGGGACTGACATGGTCCAAGGCTATATGTTGATCTTGATGGTGATACCTGATCCAATGGGAGTCTAGGGATCACAATATGGCTCAAAGGAGCAATGATATTAAGAGATATGTGAAAAATATGGTAAATTTGATTAAGATGATTGATAAAATGCTAAATATGGCTCAAAGAAGCTTGATATGATAGAAAAGACACTTGAAAATCCTTGCGGTAATAGATTATGTGATTTGGAGGTCTAAAAAGCATGCTTAGGGGTCAAAATACCCTACTGATAGAATCTCTAGTGATTCTCATTGATAATATTCAGCAATCCAAGGAATCTCCAGTGATTTTGATCGAGAATCTTCGGTGATTTAAGGAATCCCCAAAAATTTTAAAAGGAAACATACAGGTTGATAATGGACGAATATGGGACCTAAAAGGAATGCTAAGAATGTTGATTTAAGCTTGGATATAATACATAATGATGTAATGAAACAAGGGAAACCACTTACATCATATAATTTAAGAAATGAGGAACAAAATGTGATATTACCCGAGAGAGGAAGATTGTTAATGCAAGAAGACTGTTGATTTGATTCTAGACATATGAATGATATTCGAAGATATTTTGAATGTGTTGAAAAATATATGGCTCTATGAGAGGTTTATGACACAATAAAAATAAAATATGAAGTCCTAGGGTCACATCCACCTACAATCTATCCTCAAATGGAGGCTTGGAGTTCATATTTATAGAGTTTTTGTCAATAGGGGAGAATCTCTAGTGATTTAGGGAATCTCTAGTGATTTTGGTCAATTAAAGTTAGGGAGAGATAAGAATTGTTATTTTGAACTTTGGTGTCATGGGATTTTGAGGGATTATGGTGTGACAACTTAGAGAGGTTGAGATGTGTAGTTTGATAGGTTAAGATAGGGATTAAGTTGGTTAGGATAGATGAGGAGTATTTTTGGTAGGTTCCCTAGTTAAACTAGTCGTAACTAGTGTGAAGTAGGGGCTTGTCATAGGGATAAGTGGGGTGAGGTTAGATGAGGATAAAAGGTGGTTAGGATAGGTATATGGATATATTTTAGAAGGTTTCCGAGTTAAAATATTCGTAACTAGTGGGTCATGACAAGTTCACATGTGAATTAAATAAATAAATAATTAATTAGCCATATGAGGGGAAATTCCACTTAGGAAATGTGAGGTGAGTGATTAATAAATTAATTTAAAGGGTGTAGGTTTATAAGTATATAACCTAAGATGAAGAGTATGGAAGTAATATGTTAATTAATGATGGATGTGGATTTATGCGAGGTAAGTATGGTGATGATGTTTATGTTGATATTTTAATAAACGTGAGGGGTCTAATGTGATAATGAAGGGGCCTAGCAGAACCCGGTGCTAGAATTAGTGGTGGTAATTTTACGTGTCTATAGATACTTATATTTCATATTTTAGGATTAAACCATATAATAGTGTTACACAAATTGAATATCAAATAAAGAATAGAAACAATGAATGTGGAAATAAGACAATATAAAATAAACAAGAGAAAGATAACACCATATTTAACGTGGTTAACCCGAAGTGTGGGCTATGTCCACCAAGAAATGGCCAATATTATTATTCAATTCTTTACAAAGGAAATACAATGAAGATTTTATATCTTCCAACACCTCTCGGGATGTTTAATGCTTTTTCCTCACTTAGCTACTCTTTCTTGCTCACCAAGAAAACTAATATGAAAACAACTGCTATTTTCTTCTCTCATACCCTTATATAATGTATACATGCATATATATATATTCGAGTAACTAAATATGTTTTTACAATCAATAAATCATCTTTAAAGTAAATAATTTATTCTAATTCTAGGCCAAATAACAATGCACCTTCACACAGGAGTTAAGCGGCACTAGTCATTGCCAAACATCACCGGTTACTTCCTAACCATCTCCACTTACTTTACGAACATCACCTGTCACTTTCAAAACTAGCAACATGTAAAAACAAGCTTTTTGTGAAGCAATTAGGCTGAATACTTAAAAATATCCCACTTGGAGATCAATTTTTACACTTTACTATACATCACCATTCTTGGTTCCTTTTCCTTAGCCCATATCTTCCTCTTCAAGTCTCAAACTCGAAGACTAATAGAAGTGGAGTAAATATCCAATGTCTCCCTTACCAATGGTTTCATTAGCATATCCGCAGGGTTCTCATATGTATGGATCTTCTCTAACTTTAGTTGCCCATCCTCCAACACCTACCGTATGAAGTGATACCTCAACTAAATGTGTTTCATTCTTGAATGAAATGTTGAGTTCTTTATCCAGATGAATCACGCTCTGACTATCACTATATAATCTACAATCCTCTTGCTCCTTTCCCAACTCTTTCATGAACCTACTCATCCATATCATCTCCTTTCTAGATTTTGTACCTGCAACATACTCTACCTCTGTAGTAGACAAATCCATAACCTTTTGTAATCTTGAAACCCATCTAACTTTCATTCCACCTACTATTAGGACATATCCAGTGGTGCTCCTCCTGCCATCCAAATCTCTAGCCATATCTGACTCAACATAGCTATGTAAAGAGGTATCCAATCCTCCATAGCATAACTTCATGTTGGATGTACCTCTCAAATACTTGAGAATCCATTGAATTTATTTCTAATGTTCTTTACCTGGATTAGCCATAAACCTTCTCACAACTCCCACTACCTGTGCAATGTACGGTATAGTACAAACCATGGCATACAAAATACTTCCTACTACTAAAGCATAGGGAACATGTGCTATGTACTCAACCTCCTCGTGTGATGAAGGAATCTGATATTTTCTCAATTTGAAGTTTCCATCCATAGGTGTACTAACGGTGTTGAATTCTACATGTTAAACCTTTCCAATACCTTATTGATATAAGCCTCCGCGAAAAATACAAATTCTAGTTTTTCTGTCTCGGTGAATTTTCATGCCAAGAATTTTCTTTGCATCTCCCAAATCCTTCATTGCAACTTTGTGAGCTAACCTTTCTTTGATTTTACCAATGTCCTGCATACTATATCCTGCAATCAACATATAATCCACATACAATAACAAAATAACATAGTTCCAATTTTCAAGCTTCTTAAAATAAACACAATGGTTAGATTCACATCTCATATAACCATGCTCATGCATAAAATTTTCAAATCTCAAATACCATTACCTTGGAGATTTCTTGAGCCCATATAGGCTCTTTTTCAATTTGCACACAAGTTTCTCCTTACCCTTGACTTCATAACCAAGAAGTTGCTACATATAAATCTCTTCCTCTAAATCACCATGAAGAAAATACATCTTAACATCAAGCTGTTATAAATGTAAATCTTCTATTTCAACCAAACTTATAACAATAAGAACAAAATTCATCTTAACTATAGGAGAAAAAATATCATCAAAGTCAAAGTACCTACTTTACGTGTAAATATCTTTACCAAAATCCTCGCCTTGTACCTTTTTAGACCACCCTCTTCTTTCTTGATTCTATAAACCCATTTATTCTGTAGTGTTTTCTTACTTGTTGGCAACTTGACCAAATCCCATTTCTAATTTTTTTCCAAGGAGTCCATCTCCTCATCCATGCCATGCTCCCACTACTCATGGGTATCTACCTACATTGTTTCTTCAAATAATTATAGTTCACCACTATCAGTCAACAATAAATAAGAAAAGGAAGGTGAAAATATCTCCGGAGTTATAATTACCCTTTATGACATTCTAAGCGATATTTGGTGTTGGGCCTCAAAATATTGGCTAAGTACAAGAAGGTGCGTGGGCATGTGGGGCCTATATGAAGAAGGCCGCGTAAGGTGAAGGTGCACAAGAAAGGGTTTTGGAAGTGTTTGGAAAAACCCAAGGCACACACTAAAGGAAAAATAGGAGTTTTGGGACTTAGCAATATTCAACATTCTAACAAAGACATGAGAAAATATTGACCCATCTAGCATGTGGAGTGGATAGGGTGCCAACCTGGTAGTTGTATGGTCAAGAAAGGAATATTCCATGCATGTGATGGAAGGATATAGAAATACATCATTGTAAAGAGTGGAGAGCTTGGATCAAAGGAATCATGCTCCATTGGAGGACCACATGGGACGGTTGGTAATTGATCTGTTATATCGGGAAGGCATGACGGTGGAGACTAAAGATATATATAGAGATCCTTAGGTAGAAGAAATTACACCAAGACTGACATCATATAACATTGGATATGTGAAGCTCTACAGGAATAATGAAGGATCCTTTGGGTTGGGATTAGGAGAACCGTAGGAGTAATTTCATATTTAGAGGGATGGATCTATAATTAGTTTTATAATGTGCATAGTTTAGACTCCTAATGTATGACTTTTATCTCGCATTGTTATATTAGCTTGTTATGGCCTTAATGAATGTAATGTGGTTATTGTATGAATATAAGGTTCTATTCTGAATTATATATGTTATTCATGGGCACAAACCCTAGTGCATTTATTTTTTATCATGAACCGAGATATGCATTTTTTTGATACCTCTCTCTAGTTATTTAAATGGATGCATTGGTATAATAACTCATCCTAAGTTCTCAGAATGAATGCATGGCTCTTTTCTTTCATGCATCTAAATCTTTCATAAATGATGTATTCTCACACAACTCAAACAAAGGAGGGGCTCGGTGTTTACGCGTACCTTGAGTGAGTGTCCAAAGTGCCCATTGGGTGATAGGTCGGTGCACATGGGATTAGATTGTTGTTTTAAGGGTATAAAAATGACTACATCTTGGTTCCATTGTTGGGACCTCTTTTTGAAGTTATTGTGAGAAATGATATACATTTTGGTTCTGTGATGTGTGATGATAGATCACTTGACCTTGGAAAGTGTCAAAGCATGGTTTAAAAGCACAGAGGATGATTTTACTCAAAGGTTTAGTACCAGACCTGAGTTTGATGCACAGATGGGTAGAAGAGCATCTGTATCATGAGTTGTATGAGACCTTTTTTGTTGTTTTCCAGTAGAACTATATGAATGGCTTTTAACATATTCATCCATTGAGTGGTATTGTAGATCACGCGTAAGGACCCAAGATTATTATAAGAAGCTGCGCAAGATGCAAATATGACTTGGACGCATGTTATTGATCACTAGTGGAAAGGATTCCTAACCAATTATACTCTAGAATATTCCATTTCTAAGTATTCTTACCTAGAGGTTGCTGAGTTCAAGTTTATGAGGGAGATTAGAGGACCATTTTTACATGTTATACCTTAGGCTATGAAGATCTTGGTCATTACCCTAAGTTTAGAAGCATTCCTATGGTTGGCTAAGCTTCTCTAAGTATTGGGAAAGGAAGCTAGGGTGGAAGAAGATGGGAGGAGACATTATAGCTAAGAGGGAAAGAGAAGAGATACGAATCAAGTAAAGCAAAGCTCATGAAAAGGAGATAGCTAGAAAATGTGAGGTTGCAAAGTGTGATGGATCGATAGAGGAAGATGTTGTGGGAAAGATTTGAGGTTCACACAGAGGATGTGGAACCCGATCATCTGTGTTACCCTATCTATGCAAGTGCAGAAGAGAATCCCCTTCAACTTCTCGATGAGAGTTTATCGCATGCAAAAAGGAGAGACATCGGTTGCATCTTAACCCACTTGGTGACTAACCCACTGGTGCTTGGTTTCCCAAATCAAGGAAGAAGTATTTATAATCTGGATAATATTAATGAAAGTAACCGATCTAATCCTAGGAGATATAATTTCTCATTTGGGACATCCATGGATGCACAAACCATTCTCGTGTTTCAAGGAATTTTTCACAATGTGTAAATACACAAGGTCCGGGTATCACATCCGAAAGTGGTGCGGGACACACAACCGATAGTGGGAAAATATGAAAAACCATCGGAACGTAGTTTAGTGGGACATTTGTAATACTAAGCATGACCACTTCATGTCATTTGTCGGCTACGAGAGGTGGATCTAATGGTATAAGAGGTGGAGAACCTAGTGGACCTAGTGGATCCTGGAGGATCGATGGGTTAAGAGGAACATGACCTAGTGGATCTAGTGGATTTGGTGGAGGAGGAAACACTAGAGGGAACCAAGGATTTAGATCAGAGGACAAGGTCCATGGCCACCTCCAAAACTATTCTTTGAGATGTCTTTGCACTTACCAGACTATAGGGGTATTGAGGATGTTGCAAAGCATGTCCATAAGTGTAAATTACTATGGCACATGAAAGGGATCACTACCCTAGAGTGAAAGGAAAGTTAGTTTGCAACAACATTGCAAGGGCATGTGTATAGTTGGTATTGGAAGTATGACCTCCATCAAACACCGGTATACTACACTTGCATTCAAGAACGCCTTCTTAGTAGAGTTCCATATCCCTAAATTTGAGTATAAGAGCATCAATGATCTAAAGGAAATCCAAAAAGGAATGACAGAGAGTGTGCAGGAGTATGATGTATGGTTCAAGACTCTCTTTTCAAAACTATCCTATGGCATTCACCCTTCTAATCATGCTCAATGGTTTGTTGGAGGATTGATAACACCATTTAGAAGAGAACATCACAGAAAACTTTCAAAGACCCACAATGCCTTGGAAGTTTCCCTATGTGTTGAGGCTATTAGGAGCATTGATACTAGTGTTAGACCTTTTTTGGAGGCTAAAATTACTACAATGACCAAGCATTTGGAGATTTTTTTGCAAATTGAGTGCATGAAGTTTGTAGTGGTCTTTGGTGTAGAGACTATGTAGTAGAAGGGCATGCAAAGGAGAATTTTCCTTAGAATTCAGTATGTGCCATTGCGGTAGATTGTGATATTTTCCATGTGGATCATGATGAAAATATGTATCCTTTAGTACAACACACAATCCATAAGAATGTTTCTTTCTATTGTAATATTTTGTCCTCTACAAACCATGATACCAAGAATTACAGACTGATTAACCAGATTCATGATGTTATTGATCTTGGTGTACACCATACTATTCTTGCAAGTAGTTCCAAGGATGATGATCATCATTATGAAGGGCACACAGATGAAGGAGCACGTGGAAGAGGTTTTCACAGAGGATTTCTTCATCACAATAACTATGGTGGAGAAGGAAGTGAGTTCTCATGAGGAACCTTTTATAAATGTGGGTCTGAGATCATTATAAGCTCAAGTTTCTTGACCTATTGTAGTGCTCATGGTGTGGAAAAAAATATAAATATGCGGAGTGACCTAATTTTTTTACAACACCTTTGGAAAGACAAAGGTGCTAGGATGGTGAGTATAAAGAAGGCCAACCCTCGGTGGATGCCAAGAGTGGTGCATAATTTAGGTTTAGAACCTATCTTGGTAATGATGCAGGAGGAGGTTGTGCACACAAAGGAGATGCCAAGATAGAAAATAGTTATTAGGGAAGAAATGGTGCATGGAAAGCATCCAGACCCTACTCATGGGAAGGAAGTGTATCAAGAGACTATGGATGTGATTCAGAGTTTGCAAGGGGAAATACAATGTCTAAAGGAGTAGTCAAAGTAGTTGAAGTGAAGGAAGAATGCCAAAGCTCGAAGGAGGACCTAGATGAAGTCAAGGAAGTATGTAGGATGTTAAGGAAAGATAATATTATTCCCTTGCTAGGAGAATGGCTACGGGAGAAGGTACCATGCACCAGGGAAGAGCATGGAAGGTAGGTTTTACATGAAAACATTCCTCCTCATAGCCTTTTCTATGATAAAGAGATTACATTGAATGCAATTTTTAATGGGTGGCTTCTGAGCAATATCCTCATCGACACAGGATCAGAGGTCAATGTTCTCACCTCATATGCATGTTATCAAATGGGAAGGCCTGAATTATAGCCATCTTCAAATATTTTATATATGGAAAACAAGACAAAGGTAAAGCCAATTGGAGTCTTGAAAGATGTGGTTATCAGTATTCAAGGGGCCAAGTTCACTAGGGACTTTTAAGTCTTAGCGACTCCGAGATGGATAATTTCCTAGCATTACTTGGGTGCCCTTGGTGTTACAAGAACAATGCTAACCTACGGTTTAACAAGGGGTATATAATTTTTGAGAACAAGGAGGAATGGGTCATCATCCCCTTGATAGATGGAAAATCAGTGCCCTATACCGATCCCTTGGGAGAGGAATTCCTTGATAGAATCTATGTGCACTCCATCAGAGACCCTAAAATAATTCATTGTATAGAAGGGGTTATCTAATTTGAAGATGCTCAATTAGTGAGTGATATAACTAACATAGCATGTGACAATCGGGCACATAATACTTATGATTTTATTGGGTGACAATTGATAGGATATGTAACAAGGCTAATGAAGGCATTCTCGACCAAGCACACAGGAAGAAAGAAGATACCAAGTTACTCCAAAGGAGATAGCTCGATGAATTATTACAAGAAATGTAGGCTCAGTGGAAAAATGAGGATGAAAGGAGAAGTATGCTCTATTATCACTTTCTCAGGACTACAGTGCATAGGTGGGAAACTCATCGCAATAGTATCCTAGAATGGCATGAGGTAAGAGTCACATTTTGTGTAAAGTTATCCAAAAGCAATGCGCCCACTATTATATAAGACTACCATAACAAGGATCCTACCTCGTTCCATATCCAAGCTTTAGAGAAGGCCTAGATGGAGGGCACGAAAGCTTTACCACCTTCATTATGCGTGTATAAGCTATATTCCACCTTACAGGATTGTGTGCATTCATGGTATATCCACTCGAGACATGCCATCAAATGGGGAATTGGTAGGAGTTAATGACTGATCTCATTCAAGATTTTGAGTATCGAAGTACCAAACCATTAGTGGATAACGCATTGTAAGTTGTAAAATGCCTTATAATGGGAGATAGTGTTATGACAGAAGATAGGCTACTAGAGTTTTTGGGTGATCCTCGTTTGGAGATGCATCTAAATGAATAATAATTAGAAGAAATACAACTTGAACACATCTACATTGAAAAGGAAAAAGGGAAAATGGTCTATGTACTAGATGGTGAAGAGATGGAAATTTTGGATGCTAACCATTCTAAAGGTATGTGAAAATTCATACACAATGTTGATGGGTGATCACACACCTACAATGAGCCCTTGAAAACAAACAAGGTTAACATTTGGTAAGAGACAAAAATTAAGGAAGTTATTATTAGGGATTACTAGTAAGAAAAAGAAGTTTCAAAGGTCATTGATCATGTTGCATGAGTGTTAGGATTTTTTTCCCTCATGGGTACCATGAAATCAAAGTGTTCACCATTTCTTTGGGGAGATGAGGATCAAGTTAAATGAAGGTGTATAACCGATTCAAAAGAGGCCTTATTGGATGAATCTAAATTTGTGCGTATGGGTCAAGGATGAAATAAACAAGATGATAACATCGATATCATTAAGGTTGTGGAGGAATCAAAATGGATAAACACAATGGTCATGAGTATTAAGAAAGATGGAAGAATAAGGATCTATGTTGACTATAGGGACTTGAATGCAGTATGTGGAATCAATTATTTCCTAACCCCTTTATTAAAGAGATTATGGAGGGAATACTTGGGTGTGAGGTCTACTCTTTCATGGATGGGTTCTTAGGGTATCACCAAGTCAGGATTGTAAAGGAAGACCAGAGAAAGAAAACTTTCACCACTAAGTGGGGAAGCTTTGCCTATACGGTCATGCCTTTTGGATTAAAAATGTGCCTGTTGTGTTCTCGTGCATTATGGTACAAGAATTTTAGGACTTTAACCATAAGTTTCTTCAAGTCTACCTGGATGACTGGATGGTGTATGGGCTAGTGAAAGACCATTGTGACAATTTGAGGTTGATGTTTGAGAGATGTCGGTAATTGAGGATATCCCTCAACATTAAGAAATGTGTCTTTGCTACTCCATTTGGAACCTTATTGGGACATATTATATGTAAGGAAGGCCTACTAGTGGATCCCGCCAAAGTTACAATTATTGTGGGATTGGGGGAGCCTACTAGTCAAAGCGCAATGCATGGATTCCTTGGACATATGGGGTACTACAAGAAATTCATCAAAGGGTATGCCAAGATCACTTTGCACCCTTGGAGGAATTACTAAAGCACAAGAGTGCCTTTCATTGGGGAGAGGCGCAAAGAAGGCATTTGACACTTTGAAGGATAAACTTGTCACTGCACCCATACTATGTTTTCCTTCTTGGGATAAGCCTTTCCATGTACATGTTGATGCCTTAGGAACAACCATGGGAGTAGTACTAGCACAACCTAGTGAGGGGATTGTTGATCACCCCTTGTGTTTTACAAGTAGGAATTTGACACCAATGAGAATAGAATTATACCACTACTGAGCATGAGGCACTATCAATGATCTACATGCTACATAAGTTCAAAAAGTACCTATTGGAACCACCCTTTATATTATATATATACCACATGAGATTGAAATACTTAATGAAAAATCCCATTTTGTAAGGGCACATATGTTTTTGGGTCCTCTTATTCCAAGATTTTGAGTTCACGGTGGTTGTAAAACTAGGGAAAAGTAATTCAAGACCTGACCACTTATCAAGGATTGGATCAAAAGAGGATGCACAAAGCATTAAAGATACCATGCTAGACACAAAATCATTTAGGTTGTGGTGCATGCCCTCGGACTTGGAAGATATCATTTGTATTATTGAAAAACTAGTGTGTCGTTGAAAGGGATGAAGGATTTTGAGAGAAAACAGGTTGGCAATACACATTGCACCCTACATGTTGATTAGTGGGGATCTGTATAAGTTAGGACATGATGAGGTTCTATGTTGATGCATATTGGAACATGAGCACGTGGAAATTATGGAGGAAGTGAATGGTGGGATTGTAGGAGGACACTATGTAGGAAATACTACCACGCGAAAGATTCTAATGACATGGATTTGGTGGGAAACCATCTACCAAGATTGTA
Source organism: Taxus wallichiana var. yunnanensis (assembly GCA_018340775.1). Lineage (NCBI taxonomy): Eukaryota > Viridiplantae > Streptophyta > Pinopsida > Cupressales > Taxaceae > Taxus > Taxus wallichiana. The sequence continues at coordinate 390,394,476 of CM031235.1, forward strand.
TTGAGTTTTATACGACTGTGACCATTTCTAGTTTTTGGAAAAACTAGAAAGAAGGATAAAATTCCCTTGTAACCAATAGCGGTGGTGAACAATTTGAAAAATGGGAAATCAACCTTGTACGGCGAATTTTGTGAGCTACATGAAGGACTAGTTTGTGGTATATCATTACTTGTGCGATTACCGACAAGATGGGTAGAGGAAAGCTGTGTACGATGGAAAAGTGACAAGTGAGCATGGGAATCTACAACTACCCTTTCCTCATACCTGACTTCCTGAGGTCATGTCGAGATAGCCGGTGAATGTTGAATGTGAATGGATATATATGAGATAATCAGGTAATATTAAATCCTCACTACGCAATAACGGAATCTACGAATCTAAGGCAAAGAAGGCCCTCCTAACCTGGATTGGTGTGATGGCTCATTCAGATATAATGATTACTTAGAGGCTCTAATCAATGTCAAGCTCTGCCAAGATCCTATTTCTTGGTTGTTGGATACATGGGAAGTGACCTATGGGAGCTTCGTATATATCTCCAGACAAGGTCATGAAAGTAGTGGTAGGTCATTTTAGTGGATTTTGTGGTTAGCTATGGGTGGTTTTCTGGTCTAGCCCAGAAAATATTGGATTGATTAGCTTCTATGTTTAATATGGAGAACTGTACTATAATATCTGGTGGGAGTGGTGAGGATCTAAATACTAGCGTTCAAGCCGGTGTCAATACTTGACTGATTTGTAGGCCCGTTGGGTTGTGGGACTTGGGGATCACAACCATGAGTACGTGGTTGTTGAGGACTTGTTATGGTCATGTGAAGAATCAATCCTTCTTCCGACTATCCAATAATCGTATGCCTTTTTAGCATCTATGTTTAAAACTAGAAGTTGTATGATTTTCTCGAAGTACCTAACAGGTGTTTTGGAAACTTGGATAGGTAAGCTAGTGTCTATATCAACGAGGAGGTCTCTTGCATTAGGCTACAAAACTAAAGGATTTCAACCAAATGTTTGTTCTCATTCGAACCCTTGCACGGTCATTCAGGTGTTTTATCAAGGCAATCTATAATTCGGATGGTTTGACTAGAATGTGTAAGCTTTGTCTTCTTTGATATTAAATCCTCTTAGTTTATCAATAATTGCTTGTAAGTTTGATGTGGCTTGAAAGACCTATATCCTAAGGTCCTGATCTATATCAGCTAAAGTTGTGGGTAAATTTTGTTGAGGTACTAAAGGTTCAAATATATATTCTCTAGGATCTCTAGGTCCTGTGATTGTCATACAAAGATGATTCAACCTCTAACTAACATTAAATAAACTAATTACAAAAGAGGTATTTACACTATGCAAGCATCCTACTATTTTTGTATTTTTCAATGACGTATTTCAATGAAATTGAAGAGCAGCTACTCTAGTACATCTTTAAAATGAACAATTAATCTAATAATAGAATAAAAACAAGAAACGTAGCCTAGTATGGCTATTCGCTGTGTAATTGTGATATTATACTAAATATCTAACTAAATATATTAAATTGAAAGACTCTCGATTCTACCTCAGAAGTGAGGAATGAATCATAGTTTCTTAGAAACTATCAATCCCCATAGCTTCCCTATCGATATCGAGAACAAGATTTTGACTGAAATAAAATAATTCACTACTCTATTTGATATGTTGTAACTAGAACTTTGATAGCTCAAACCTGGCATTTATAGAACAGTGGTAAATCTAGTTGTGTGTGATTTCATCCCCTCAGTGTGATCTCCTCATTCCTTCATGTCCTCATGAATCCAGAAAGTGTGTATATGATAGTATCAATAGAAGATAGCAATTAAACAATGGAAGCTTTGGATATAGACCAAATATAATGCGATTAGGAGAGGGATAACACAAGTGAACAGAGCTTGACTATGTAATTCCTAGTGGGATTTATTGCATGGGAATACAACACAAGTGTACCGAGAGTTTCAGAAATTATCCTTGTGAAAAAACAAAACCCGCAACTTTAATAGATTCTAATCTAGAAATGAAGCTATTCTATGTTTTAAAGTTTGTATGCAGCAGCAATGAATGAAACAAGACTTGAAACAAGAAGATGATATGACCTCCAAAGTGCTAACAATGGAAGCAAAACTGAAACTAACAAAATTCTAAGCAAGAAATTGAAAAAGCTGAACAAGAGAATTGATAGGATGAGGGCCATTTTCTTGAAAACAAGCTAGCTATTTATAAACAATACATTTACTAGAGGGTAGCTCCCATTAGAACTCTTTTACTATAAACAAAGGAAAAACACTATTCCTAGGAGCATAAAACATTAATGCAAGCCAAAGTGGTTGAAGAAAGCATGTGAAATCCAAGATTTATGTTTGACGTGATCGTCGGAAGGATCTAGAAAATGCGTACAGGACAGCCACCCTATGTAGGGCGGTGTTTATAGGAGCACCACCCTCTCCTGGGCAACGGTCATGGGACCTCTACCGGGTAGGGTGGAAGTTTCACATCAAGACAATAATGTAAGAAGAAAGGGGAAAAAGGGGTAAAACCGGGCATGCAGAGGTGAGTGGGGCATGCGGGATACAATCCTATACTTGGTGAGCCATTTTGGATTCCGAACACCTTGTAAGGAGACTGTATCATCATTGGGGCATGTGTATCATTGTTTGGTGGTGCAAGTACCTTATAATTTTGTGTATGTACATACTACCCCCTTGGAGAAGCATTTTAGCCATGAAGAGGCGTAAAGCAAGTGGATCCAAGCATGGCGATCCCTGAAATGGGGAGTTAGGAGCTATACGACACATCCATGTGCTAGAAAGTTGCCATCCAAGATCCCACTACCGTAAAATGAAAAAGGGGACTCAAGTGCGAGATAGATAAAACAAATCAAGAAATAAGGCTGAATTGATAAGAAAAGATGACTTACCATCTATACAAGGTTTAGAACTTACCTCTGTCAACACTCCAACCCTGAGAAAGACATTCAAAGTTAAGTTAAGAGGGTTATTTATATAAAATGAAGTCATTTTACTATTCATTTACATGGATTGATTTGATAGATTTTGAGCTCTAGGACCCATGATGACGGTTTCGATGAGAGTATAGTCAAAACATTCATGGTGAGATAGTAATCATCCCTCCGAGAGTGGAACATCGACCCACAAAGTCTCGAGTTAGTTCTTCTCGATTTATCATTTTTAAACCTAAAATGTAGAAATGATGAAATAGTTCTCTTGGGTGGGTCATTTTTGAAAATGTTAGTTTTAAATGTGTCTTAAGGGGGGGGCGCCCATAGGGTAGGTTTTTTTTTTGTTAAAAGGGAATTTTTTGCTTGTTTTTAAGCTCTTTTAGGGCTTACAACCCGTTTGGTTTCACGGGATAGGACCGCTGCCTGTGCGGCAGCCGGTGGTTCTGGGGATCGCCACTTTAGAAGGTGGCGGTTATAGAACTACCTCTCTGTATAGGGCACGGGTCCGCGACAGAGGACCATAATAATACAAAAATTAGCTTGTTTTTGCATGTTCAACATTTTTACTTGTTTTTAATAGTTTTTCCAACTTGATTTTAGTACTAACTTACTCCTCTTTTGTGTTTTTGGGTGTATGCAGAAGGAGGAATACATCAGATGGAGCCGGGAGAGGGAGTGTGATTGGCTCTTAGTAGTGTTGGAGGCACTCTCCCAGGTAGAGTGAGATACTCTCCAGAGGGCTAGTATATGGAGGATTGCACGGGTTCCTCATGTTGCACACCCAGTCACATATTGTGTGACTTGTTCTCTTATTGGGATGAGGATTAGAACATCTTCCGATTGCGAGTTAGGGGTGAGTGGTCCATCACCCCCGGAGGATGTTTACCATATATTGGGGGTTCGATCCTTAGGCAATAGTGTCTCTTAAGACAACAATATCTAGATCATAGGTGGTTGGTGGGCCACCTATATGGGAGATGCGGTTGTATTAATGAGGTCAAAGAAGGGTGTGAGGATCCACTCTATTATTGATTCAAACATTCCTTTGCTTTACAAGGCCATTATGGGTATCCTTACATCTAGACTGATTGGGGAAAAGGGACGGGACACCATCTTGTCTTGTTGGGCTCCTATTATTACATAGATGAGGGCTATGGATGTTTTTATGATTAGGGAATAGACATCCTCATGACTACCTACCGTGACTTATACGGGGTATTCCATTTAGAGGGGCGATCCTTGAGCCACCTAACTCTTATCATGAGTTGGGTGTGTGAGCACATTATCCCATATAGGAGAGGTGTAGAGGTGGAGGATCCCAGGGCCGTCAGGGCAGTGAGGTGGATAGGGATGACAGTTCTTAGAGCACCCCACAGGCAGTGGATTCCCTGACTACTACAGACATGGAGGCCACTCCTTATTAGGCCATGGCAGGGGTATGGGGAGAGGAGACCGTTACTTTGATTTCCTGTCAGACCACCAGCCAGTTGATAGATAAGGCGGGGAAGTTGGAGATACACCCCTTTGATAGAGTACCACAGTAGTTTGGCCTCCCCTATAATGACATGCTTCCTCTAGTGGTGCAAGTGTATAGATCTATTCGTGAGGCTTGGGGAGGTCCTAGAGTCCGGGGTTGGACTATTATTACACCTGGTACTCCTATTACAGCTAGGAAGGTGGTACGTGCATGAGGGAGAGCCGGTGCTCCTTAGGCACCCTTACTTCAGATTTCTGCTGGTCCCACTCATAGTAGTGATGAGCCCATTGACGTGGACTCTGAGTCTGAGGAGTTCATAGGGGAGAGACCAAAGAGGATACAAAGGAGATGGAGATTAGTGAGACGGGTGGGGAGATGATAGTGATCCCGAGTGGCATGATACTCAGGAGATCCTACGGGCTAAGAGGGTGGATCGGAGCATGGAGAGGGTGACTCTTGTCTTAGAGGAGTTGATCTCTCTTAGGATGTAGGTGGAGATGGTGAGTCCATTACAGGATGTCACATTGCCCCAGACATAGGCGAGGGGCACTAGTCAGTGGTGGCGTTAGTGGCAGGCAAAGATCCTAGAGATTCTTATTGGAGGCACGGATATCCTAGTTAGTTATCACTCTTCTGTTGACATTTGTTTTAGTTAGACTCATCTTAGTTTGTTATTTCTTTTTGTTTCATTTACTCTTGATTCTATCATTGATTATTTTCTAACTTGTTTTCTCCTTTGTTTGCAGAAACTATTGATGAGTGGCGAGACTTGATTCGATGAGTGTGTACCGATACCCTACTTCTCCCCTTAGAGAAGACTCATGCTGAGCTTTCTGTGGACATGGGGTAGCCTCTCAGTGGTAGGCACATCAATGTTTTTACCCTCTGTCTGCTATGCGGCAAAGATTATGACTTCTCTTTGCATGGAGGTGGCTAGATATAGTATAGCCGAGCACTGATGAGGAGGAGCCATTCTTGTAGCAAGAATGTAGCTACTAGGCATGACCTGTAAGCCCTCGAGTGCATTCCAAGTCTTTGGCATAGCCAGAGTCCTAGGCGTGGCCGCGCACCCTCTAAGGGATCCCATAGGGATTGAGAGACTATTTTTGTAGTATTTTGTCAGATGTTTATATGAGTGTTTTTGTACTTTCCGGGCTCATTGAGCATTTTGACCATGCCTAGTGCATGATGGCATTGTATACGATGGTGATTTGTATATATATATATATATATATATATATATATATATATCTCTTTGGATCTATACTCTTGCCTATCTTGAATTTTGTGACTTATTTCTATATGTGTATTTAGATGCTTTTAGAATACTATTTTTCATGTTTTCAGAATGTATGCAATGGATAACCAATGATAGTAGATAGAATATTTTATTTTGTATGTTTTTGTAGTGGTAATATGATATGATACTAACATATGGTAGTATTGAAATTTTGAACTCTTTGGGAAATGTTTGTAATTTCTTCTTATGTTCGCAAAACATGATGAATGCATAGTGATAAAGAGATGAACTTTCCCTAATCCCAATTCCACACAACTAGTAAGACGCGAGGGCTCAACACCAAGAATTAGGAAGGGCACAAGTTGTATGAGTTTGAATAAATGGAATGATGAGAGACAGACAAACTAGTAACAGAAACCAAATTTGGACCTACACACCCACCCTACCCAAAACTACCACCAAGCTTAGAAAGCCACTTACTTTTCAGTTTATCTAGACTTAGATTCATAAATGGCAACCTGGTTGACAAAATCTGGTTTTAAGGATTTGATATCTTTGGAATTTGGATATTTGGATATTTACTTCCTCTTAATAGAATTTAACTTGTGTTTTTAGCATACCAAGATTTGTTCATTTGTGTGACTGGACCCCCCACACCCTGCCTCACACCACTAGTAAGAAGCATGAGTTTTTCACCAAAGGCAAGATACAAGTGAGTAAGGGCACTTCTTTCCTTTCCCAACCTCACATCACCAGTAAGAGATGTGGGCTTATCACCAAAGGTTGATGGTGCAAATAAGTGTGTAAAATAAAATATTTTGTTTACTTGGTGCTTTTGATTTCATTTGATTTTAACTTGTATGACCTATAACTTTGGGATATCCTTTCTTTTAAAGATATTTAAGAGGGATAGATGTGACACCAAGAAGCTTCTAGAATAGACCGTCGGTAAGGAAAACTTTACCTAGTAGAAAGAAAGAGCAAAGCCAAGTATGCATGCCTTACTATGGTTTTCATCAATGTTTGTCTGTTGAAATTGATGAGAATATTTGAAAATAGTTGATGATGTTTGGAGAGATGTGATGTGAATGCTTTTGCCAATATTTTAGAAATTTGTAATAGATTATTTTAAGAGTAAGCTCTTGGACTTCCATTTTTACAAAATGGACAGAATGAAGTAGCTAAGAGATTAATGCAATGTAAGTAGCTATAATGTACTAGTAATGACTTTGGTGTTTTATACGTAAAACTACTTAAGATACAAGCAATTGACAATTTCACCGAATTCCTAACCTTCTAGTATGCACAAGAGATACACACCATTTCCGTAGTCCTTCATGACTTGATATGGGACCAACCATTTGGGCGGAACTTCCTTCCTTCGCCGGTTTTCTTATCGATCGAGCATCCAGTCTTAGAATTAAATCTCCTTCATATATTTCTCACTCATATACTTTTTTGTTGTACTTCCGTCACATCCGATCAACATAGGCTCTATGCCATTGTTCGAGTGCTTAACTTGGCCTCGTCAAGGCTTTCTAAATCGAGAGAGGTGTGCCTTCCTATAAGCTTCTTTGTCAAGAATCCCTTGTAATGAGATACAAAGACTGGGTATTTCAACCTCAAGTGGGAGAACTACTTCTACCCCGAATACCAGTGAGAAAGGACTTGTTCTTGTTGGTGTTCTTATTGAGGTTCAATGGGCCCACAAGGCTGGATATAGTTTTAAATGCCAATCTCACTTGTTCTCCTTAACTGTTTTGAGGAGAATAGATTTTAACATTTTGTTTGTCACTTTGGCTTGCCCATTGGCTTGAGGGTAGTAAAGAGAGGCCATGTGATGGTTTATCATGAACTTGCTACATAACTCACAGACTTTGTCATTTTTAAAGGACATGCCATTATATGAGATAATGACTTATGGGACACCATACCTGTAGATAATTTGGTTCAGAATGAATTTGGAAATTGCTTGAACTTGGTATGGTGGTGAGAGGCATGGCCTCCACTCATTCGGTAAAATATTCCATGGCTATGATTATAAAATTATGGCCATCGGTTGATGAGGGAGAGAACTTCCCTATCAAGTGTAGAACCCACATGGAGAAGGGCCACGAAGTCGCATTTATTGGTTGTAGGGATTTTTTGGCATGTGAATCTCGTGAGAGAATTCTTGGCATTTGTGGCACTTACATACAAATTCCAATGTGTCATGCTAGAGTGGGCCAAAATAGCCAACTCGATGTATTTTACGAGTGGTGGTATGACCACTGAAGTGCCCCCCACATATTCCACTATGGGATTCATGAAGAATCCTCTTGGATTCTTCTATGTCGATGCATCTTAGAAGCATGCCATCGAAGGCTCTACGATAGAGTACTTGGTCTAAAATAACATATTTAGCGGTAATAATGTATAACCACCTTATTTTTTGTGATGTGGCGCCTTCCAAGTATACATGGTCCATGATAAAATTGATGATATTAGTATACGAGGGACATGTAGAAATGGGGAGCCTAGTTTCGAAAAAAGTATACACACTCATTGGGAAATTCTAGATATACCAGCTAACCAATCTATAATGATTTGTCCCTTAACGAATTTTTGGTTCATGAACGTTAACTCAAATTCACCCATTAAGGTTATGAAATACCCATCCTTTTAGAAAAAAATCCATGTGTGAGAAATGTTCGTAAATGATCTGTCGTCTTTACAATGATCCTTGTTTCCTAGTTTAACATGTAATGTCTCAAACGTTTTGTTGTAAAAATTATGGCAAGGCATTCTCTCTGCTGTGTGTAACGTGTTTCATAATCGAGCAACATTCGGCTAATGAAATAGATTACACGTTCTCGCTTGTCATCATCTTCTTGAGCCAACATGCGCAAAGCAGCTAGTAAGACATGAGTGGCTCATGAGTATAGGATCAAAGGGCGGTCTGGCTTGGGAGGAATTAGCGTGGGTGGTGCTAGCAAGAAGCATTTAACTGCTTCAAAGGCCTCGTTGCATTCTTCAGTCCAATCGACACTATAATCTTTCTTGAGTAGATTGTTGATTGGATGAATGGCAAAGCTTAAATCTGGGATGAACCTTTGGATTGCACCGAGTTTCCCAAGAAATGACCTAATTCTAGACTCATCCGATGGTGGGATCATTTCAAGAACAACCCATATTTTGGCTGGATCAACATCAATCCCTTGTAAATATATAATGTATCCCAGAAGTTTACCTCTGTCACACCAAACACACACTTCTCTGGATTTAATGTGACGCCATATTCGATTAGTCATGAGAGGATGATACAGAGCACTTCCGGATGATCACAACATTTCTTGGCTTTGGCTAATAAGTCATCCACATAGGATTCCACAATTTTATGGATAAGATCATGGAATATATATGTCATTGCTCATTGATAGGTAGTGTTGGTGTTCTTAAGATCAAATGGCATGGCATCATAGCAATAAGTTCCCTAGGGGGTTATGAATGTAGTTTTGGCTTGATCCTGTTCAGATATTTTAATCTGATTATACCTTGAGAACCCATCCATGAGGGACAATAGTTCAAATCCAGCTATTTCATCAATGATAACGTCAATGGATGGTAATGGGAAGTCATCCTTGGGACAAGCTTTGTTAATATCCCAAAAGTCTATGCAAATGCATATCTTCCCATTCTTTTTGAGAACAGGGATGATATTAGATACCCATTGTGAATAGTCAATGGGTTTGATGAATCCACTTGGAGAAGTTTTATTACTTCCTCTTTTACCATGAGAGCCACTTTTGGCTTCATTAGTCTTGACTTCTGTTTAATTGGCTTCGCATCTGGTTTAGTGACAAGATTATGCACTATGACTTGTGGTGAAATTCCCATCATTTCTTTATAGTTAAATGCAAAAGCCTTTTGATGTTCTTTAAGGATTCGGTGTGTATTTCTATCTCTCCTGGAGTTAACGAGGATCCTAACTTCAAAATTCTTGGTTCCTCCTCTGTTCCAATGTTTATATCAATGGTTTCTTCTATCAAAGAAGCATTAACTTCTTCAAATTCAGGTGGGGTTGGAGGTAATTCCAAGCTTTCTCCATTTTCTATCTTGTAGATATCAAGATATTTCTATGGAGGAGAATCTACCATGGTATTTCCAAAGTAGGAAGAGGAATGAGGTATTAGGGAAAGATCAACTATATGATGAGCAAGGTGTAGCTCTACATAAGCATTCGGATATTCAAGAATGACTCTATCATTGTCAAAGTGACCTATGATAGAAAAATCATCCTCAACTTCTGCATGAGCTAAGAGTGAGTTTGTTGTTATTTTTCACACTAATGGTTTAGTACGAAGTGATACCGTGAAATTTTGTCCTACAACTCACTGTTTGGGGTGAAACGGGAAGCCGAGGTTACTTATTGAGTCTGCGAGAAGGTTTTTCTCTCGCAGATTTCTTCAATTGATATGTAGTTGAATCCCATGCTTAAATCTAACATGGTTGTCTTGTATAGTTGTAAATGTTCAGCCTTAGTTTCATATACCTCGAGACTTGGTTTGCAACTAGTTGTGAGTCTCCTAGCACTCTAATGTTTCGACACCCATTATTTTAGCTAGGATGAGGCCAAGGAGGAGAGCTTTGTACTCGGCTCCATTGTTTGTACTTTAAAAGTTTAATTTAAAGGAAAAGGTAGGATCTTTCCCTCAGGTGAAGTAAAGATCACCCCCACCCCAGCTCTAAAGTGACATCTAAGTGACATCTAGCTCCATCAAAGTGGAGAGTCCAATATTTGTTTGGAAAAATTGACGTTGGGATATTTGTCGTATCTATTTATTTTTCTTTGGTTACTTCTACCATTAAAAATTCATCTGATGGAAGAGAATCAACTCCCAGGGTGTGTCCCATACCCATGGAATTAGATGGTAGGAGAATAGGTAAGTCTTTCTCAAAGAACTCAACAATTTTTGCAATAGTCCCTAGTGATACTATTTTTATAACATTGGTCTCATTTTTGAGTACTGGAACGTCCTCGACTGGATTTGTAATTTCCAACTCAGTGGTGGGTATCAAATTTTCTTTTGGTTGTGAATTAGTTATTTTGACAAGAAGATTTGTTGGGAGTTCAAACTAGGAGTGAACATGTGGTCTTTTCTTCAAATTAGCTAGGTGTATATTGAAGGGTTTTGGGTCACCTTGTGCCACGAATATTTTCCCTAAGTATAGAAATCTTATTTCTTGGAATAATGTGGAAGGGATTGCCTTCATGGTGTATCCATGGCCGACAAAGGATCATATTATAATTGGTTTCTGATCTATAATATAAAAATCGGTGAGGACCGTCTTGGGTCATAAAGTGACTGGTAAAATTATGGTTCCAATTGAAGTAGATTTGAGGCTATCATAACCTCTTAGTGTATTTTACGTCATGGAAGCAGTTTGTTTCTCCATATCCTAGCTTTTGAAGGAAAGCGAAGGAGACTATATTGATTGCTGCCCCATCGACCATTGCACATTTAACATAATTATCAGAGACCCAAACTTGTAAATGTAAAGTGGGTCACCTCTTTGTGTAATTTTAGTGTCTGTTGGCATTTTGCTTATATCGAATATAAATTTAGTATCCCTATCTAGCTGCCCAGGAGGATAAATGTCAAAATCCACATGATTTACTTGCATTTCTAGAGGAGGAGTGATGTTGATTAAATGGCAAAGGTGTAATGCTTTAAGAGGGCAGCCCTATGGGCGGGAGAGTTTTCTAAAAAATCCAAGAAGGAGATGTGCGAGAAGGTTTTGGTTAAATAATTAATTAGATCATAAAGGCGCTATAGGTTTTACAAATGTTTGTTTAGTGTTGTCAGCTCTAATGAATAACTTGGAGTTGGTTGAGAAGAATAATCCCATGTTCTTGTTATGGTTTCTACGGGTAGCTCGACGCCTAACTCCATGAAACCAACTATCTTAGTTTGAGGTTGAGTTCCTAATTGGGGTGCGACTGGTGGATTTAATGAAGTTGAAGATTCATGATCATTTTTTCCTGTCATGACACCCGTATTTGTTCCATTAGGATCTAACCTGTTGTTGTTAGAATGGTTTGGGAGTGGGTCATTAAAGATCTTGAGGGATGCATTCGAGGGGAAACTACCCCGCATAAGCGTTTGGCATGGGTACTATAGAATTTGCTAAAAACATATCTATAAAGACTTTTTTAATGTTCGGCAAATGCTACATGAATTTATTATATTCACGACAAGTCCTAGTACCATGGCCTTAAATCTTGTGAAATCCACAACATAGATTGGGGTTGTAATTTTGACGTTGTTGATTTAAAACTTGTTGTGGCTCAAAATTCTGATAAGGTTGCTATTTTTAGAGTTAAAATTTTGTGGTTGTTGCCTTTGGTTTTGATTTGGAATTTACATCGGACTTGTTGCTGTTGTTGTTGTTTCCATGGTGGATGATTAAAATCCACCGCATTGATTGTTGGGGTAAAATTATTATTTCGCTGATTATTAATAGGTGGCAAAACATTTACAACATTTTCCCTTTTAGCTTGGTCAGTTACTCCATCTGTTGTAACCCCGCGGTTCTTGTTAAGGATCTTAGGTCCTTGATTAGTGTTCCCAACATTAGGATAGGTTGCGAGTGTTTTAATTGGGAGTGGTTAATTTCCCATTTGTCCCATATGTTTTACGACCACTATCAATTTCTACTTGGTCGATTTAGAGAGCACTTTCGAGTACTTCATCGTAAGTTCTTAGTGGGAACTTTTGGACTTCTTCCTTTATCTCTCTATTGAGTGAATTAAGGAATAAATCAGATAGTTTCATTTAATCCATATTTAGAGCACTCACCGATGATTAGAGAACCGTATGCCATCTTTGGATAAAATGAATGTTGGAATCATTATGTTCTTGTTTGATATGTAAGAACTCCTTGATTCCCGTTCTTAACAATTTGTTCCTGTCGAAAGATTTGATGAATTTTGACACGAGTTGTTTAAATGAGTGTATCTAAGCTTCAGGTATTCTATAATACTAGTCAAGGGTAATACCTTCTAGGGTCTTAGGGAATATTTTAGCAACAACCCTGCCCCAAGGAGTAATTCCTATATGGTGTGGCATAAGCCTTAATGTGTGTTTTTGGGTCCCCTTCCCTTTATATTTGGGCAAATCAGGAAGAGGTCTTGGAAGCATAATGCTTCGTATGGTGAAGTCTAGGGGTTCTTTTAAATATTCTAAATAAGTCCCTACTACGTAGGCCTCAACCATCGACAAGGCTTGCTGAGGGGGTTGAGGTGGAATGGGTTGTTGATATGGCATAACATATGCATTTGTAGGGACATAAGGGAATCCCTGTGGTTGAACGAACATCCCAGGAGAAGAGAACATGTCTCCTTGTGGTGATTTTGAATAGATGTTTAAATAAGGAGGAGCATTTTTCTAAGCATCTTGGTTATTTGGTGCCAAGTCGAGAGGTGTGATGTTTTCAATTGGAGCGGCATTTGAAAACATTATCCTGGTTGGCGTTTGATGTGGGTAAGTATAGGGATTTTGAGGTGGCATGCCTTACGTTCTTGTTCTGTAAGGAGGTCGACCTAACCGGGATGATGCGAGAGGGTTGGGGATTCTGCTTGCCCAAAATATGGATTTTGGTTTGCTTGAGCAAGTTCTAGCCCTCTAACCTTCTCAACTAAGGCCGAAATGACCTCTATTGGCGAAGACATAGTGCTTTGCCTTAAAATGTTTGTTGTATAGCTTGAGGTTATAAAGGGGTATAATACCTTGCTATGAATTGGTCATTACCCTACAAAGATTCATCAAGGGTATTTTCCATAGGTGGAGGAATGGGGGTGTTCTCTTGGAATAGGGTATCAGACTATATTTGTAAACTTCCTAAAGGTGGATACATATTTTGGAAGCATTGTTCACTTTTAGCGAAGTGTGCCAAGTACTCCTCATCCAAAAAGGGGAGTGGGTTTGATTGTCTACTGATTTGTGGTCTGAACAAGACCCAAGGAGATGAAGTAGATTCTCCAGTAAATTTCATATTGTTAGAGCCTAATGGCTCTGGGTGTTGTGTTTGTGAAAACTGATCAAAATCCTCAATTCGGAGCGAAAAACTAGAATTGGTTATGTGAGGGGGATTTTGAGATGACAAGTAATTACTTGAATAGTTATCAGCCCAAAGTGAGGGCGATGGTTGTCTATTTATTTGACTATAGTTTACTTCGAGACCTAAGAGAGGTCTACCATATGCATCATATCCCGACATATTCGGGGGTATATGAATACCGAATAATGGGAAAGAGCGAAGGTGGATGGAATAAATGAAAATAGAAAGAGGAATATGAGTTTGTGTCACATTGGGTTCACCAATTTTGTAGGATGGAAAAGTGACAAGCGAGCATGGGAATCTACAAGTACCCTTTCCTCGTACCTGACTTCCCAAGGTTGTGTCGAGACAAGTCGGTGAATGTTGAATGCGAATGGATATATATGAGCTAATCGGGTAATCTTAAATCCTCAATATGCAATAAATTTTTTTGAAAATCTAAGGCGAAGAAGGCCCTCCTAACTTGGATTGGTGTGATGGCTCGTTTGGATATAATGGCTGCTCGGAGGCTCCAATCGATGTCGAGCTCTGCCGAGATCCTATTTCTTGGTTGTTGGATACATGGGAAGTGACCTGTGGGAGCTTTGTATATATCTCCAGACAAGGTCATGAAAGTAGTGGTAGGTCATTTTAGTGGATTTTGTGGTTAGCTATGGCTGGTTTTCTGGTCAAGCCTAGAAAATATTGGATTGATTGGCTTCTATGTTTAATATGGAGAACTGTACTATAATATCTAGCGGGAGTGGTGAGGATCTAAATACCAGCATTCGCAAGCTGGTGTCAATACTTGACTAATTTGTAGGCCCGTTGGGTTGTGGGACTTGGGGATCACAACCATGAGTACGTGGTTGTTGAGGACCTGTTATGGTCATGTGAAGAATCAATCCCTTCTTCCAACTATCCAGTAATCGTATGCCTTTTCAGCTTCTATGTTTAGAACTAGAAGTTGTATGATTTTCTCAGAGTACCTAATAGGTGTTCTGGTAACTTGGATACGTAAGCTAGTGTCTATATCAATGAGGAGGTCTCCTGCGTTAGGTTGCAGAACCAAAGGATCTAAACTAAATGTTTGTTCTCATTTGAACCCTTGCATGGTCCTTTAGGTGTTTTACTAAGCCAATCTATAATTCGGATGGTTTGACCAGAATGTGTAAGCTTTGTCGTCTTCGATATTCAATCCTCTTAGTTGCTCACTAATTGTTTATAAGTTTGCTATGGCTTGAAAGACCCATATCCTAAGGTCCGATCTATATCAGCTAAAGTCATGGGTAAATTTGGTTGAGGTACTAAAGGTTCAAATATATATTCTCTAGGCTCTCTAAGTCCCTGTGATTGTCATACAAAGATGATTCAACCTCTAACTAACATTAAATAAACTAATTACAAAAGACATATTTACACTATGTAAGCATCCTACTATTTTTGTATTTTTAATGACATATTTCAATGAAATTGAAGAGCAGCTACTCTAGTACATATTTATAATGAACAATTAATCTAATAATAGAATAAAAACAAGAAACGTAGCCTGGTATCACTATTCATCTGTGTAGTTGTGATATTATGCTAAATATCTAACTAAATATATTAAATTGAAAGACTCTCGATTCTACCTCAGAAGTGAGGAATGAATCACAGTTTCTCAGAAACTATCAATCCCCATAGCTTCCCTGGCGATATCGAGAACAATTTTTTGATTGAAATAAAATAATTCACTACTCTATTTGATATGTTGTAACTAGAAATTTGATAGCTCAAACTTGGCATTTATAAAATAGTGGTAAATCCAGTTGTGTGTGATTTCATCCCCTCAGTGTGATCTCATCGTTCCTTCATGTCTTCGTGAATCCAGAAAGTGTGTATATGATAGTATCAACAGAAGATAGCAATTGAACAATGGAAGTTTTTGATATAGACTGAATATAATGTGAGTAGGAGAGGGATAACGCAAGTGAATAAAGCTTGAATATGCAATTCCTAGTGGTATTTATTGTGGGAATAGAACACAAGTGTACCGAAAGTTTCAGAAATTATCCTTGTGACAAAACAAAACTTACAACTTTAATGGATTATAATCTATAAATGAAGCTATTCTATGTTTTAAACTGACTGTATGCAGCAGCAATGAAATAAGACTTGAAACAAGAAGATGATATGACCTCCAAAGTGCCAACAATGGAAGCAAAACCTGAAACTAACAAAATTCTAAGCAAGAAATTGAAAAACTGAACAAGAGAATTGAGAGGATGAGGGGCCATTTGCTTGAAAACAAGCTAGCTATTTATAACCAATGCATTTACCAGAGGGTAACTCCCATTAGAAAATATTTTACTATAAACAAAGGAAAAACACTATTCCTAGGGAGCAAAAACATTAATGCAAGCCAAAGTGGTTGAAGAAAGCGTGTGAAATACAAGATTTATGTTTGACACGATCATCAGAACGATCTAGAAAATACGTACAGGACCGCTGCCCTATGCAAGGTGGTGGTCATGGGACCGCCACCTAGGTAGGATGGCGGTTCTGTTACTAAAGACAAGAATGCAAAATAAAGGGTCAAAACCAGGCATGCGGAGAAATTTGAGTGGGGAATGCAGGATACAAGCGTATACTTGGCTAGCGTTTCGGATTCCGAACACCTTGCAAGGAGACCTGTATCATCATTAGGGCATGTGTATCATTATTCGGTGGTGCAAAGTACCTTACAATTTCAGGTACATATAGAAACACCTACAAAGGATTACACTGTAGTAAGAACTGCATTAGATTTTTATGGGAGAACATAATCAACAAGTACAAATTCCCTTTAATATTAACAAGTGATAGAGGTACACATTTTCTGAATGAAATGGTTAGGATTCTATTAGAAGAATTTATGGTGGCTAATCATAAGACTACCCTTTATCACCCTTAAGTGAATGGAACTGTTGACATATTTAACAAAATACTAAGTCACACATTGACCAAGATCTATGATGTCAAAAGACAAGATTGGGATGAAAAAGTATCCATCATTCTATGGGCATATAGGAAAACCTACGAGAGGTTGAACAAGGCCACACTATTTTAATTGGTGTTTGGCATGGAATTTGTTTTAACAGTTGAATTCATGTTACCATTATTGTGTATAGAGCGCACATGAGGATTGGATGATGAACAAGTGCTAGAAGTTTGGATTGATAAGTTGATCTAGTTAGATGAAATGTGATCACTTTCTAGATGGAGTCAGAAGACAAAAAGAAAATACAAAAGGCATGGCATGATCATCATATCAAAAACAAGTAGTTTGAGGTTGGGTAGATGGTTTTGTTATATGATTCCAAGTTTTTGCGCCATCCTGGGAAGTTGAAAGTCCATTGGTTAGGACCTTACATCATCTCGTACATCCTTGATTTAGGAATTTTCTAGTTATAAGTGTTAGATGGGATGAGATTACTAGGTCATTTCAATGGGAGTAGGCTGAAGCCCTACTATAAATAAGCCTTCTTGGTGTTTGTAAATAAGGTAGTATTTCCAGTTAGTTTAGGATTTCCCTTTATGATTTTTCTTTTCTTGTGTTTCCCTTTCTCATTTTTTGTTCCTTTCTTTCTATTTTGCACCTTATGTCATTGGTAACCACATTATTTTCTAAGGTTGTGTATGTGCAGAGGACCGCACATCTATTTTAGTGTGGGGTGGAGTAGTGCAAAGTAAAGTATAAGCTAGTAGTAAAAGTTGAATGGCCCAGTAGAAGGAAGTGCATAAGGTTGAGAAAGTGTGTGGGGAAATGGTGGATAATGAATTGTGGTGTCAAGAAGGTTGTAACAAAGACCATGTATAAAGAATGAAGAGTGCAAGAATAACATGAGGTAGGTGAGGGAAAAAATTAGGTAAAGGCTTGAATGGCCCAGTAGAAGGAAGCGTGTAAGGTTGAGAAAGCATGTGGGGAAATAGTGGATAATGAATTGTGGTGTTAAGAAGGCTATAACAAAGACCACGCATAAAGAATGAAGAGCGTAGGAACAACATGAGGTAGGTGAAGGAAAAAAATTAGGTAAAGGATAGAAGAAGTGCCTTTGACATTGTAGATGCGTGTGTAAGAGTCTTCGGTTAGATTGGATTTTTACATTCCATAAGGTTGTAGATGATTTTTGTGTAGGATTGGGCACTTGCGTAAGGGTGCTTAAGATCAGAGTTAGTGGAAAAAGCTACATTTAATGCTAAATACGTCAGTAGGTGGTATAGCATTTATTTCTAGAGAGGAGAAAAAACTATAAGTATGAAGTTGGGCACGTTATTATTTACCTTGATTTTATAAAGTGAAAGAGCTCTTGTGAACTAGGGCATCCAGAGAAATTTGTGTGAAGGAAGAAGAATCATAAAGATCTAAGTGTGTGACTAGGGTTGATCTACAAACCAAAGTGGAAGGAGTACACAGGCATGGGGAGAGTTCTTTTTCAGAATATGTTGTCGAGATGGAAGAAGTTTCTCTGATCGGGGTTTGGTAGCTAGGGCATGGAAGAAGGAGGATTCTTCATGGAGTGGAGCCTTAGAGTTAAGAAGAGTAGTAGATCAGAGAAAGAAGGAGGGATTTAGGTTGTATCCTAATAAGAAAACATGGCACCAAAGAAGGAAACCATTTCACCATATAAACAAAAGGAAAAAGGAAAATAAAAGAAAAGTTATGCTTTGTCATTAGCTCCAATGAAGAATGGTATGCAGAAATGCAGTACCCAGATGGAGTATTGCTAGGGAAAGAGTGGGTGTCACACTTGAGACAAATGGCCATGAGTGATTACAACCATTGCACGAGCACTACTAAGAAATAAATGGTGTTGGAACTAGTTCGTCCAACTAATAAGAGGACACTAGGCATAATGCCAATATATAGCGATGAAGTAAAGGTAAAATCGGAGAAGGCAAGGTTTTTATAACTATATGAGTTGCCTTATTTTGGAAATTCCGAGAAACTATATTACTAGTTGATGTCACACATACATTAAGACCACTTCTCTTTTGTAGGCCGCAAGATGTGCATAACCCTCGCTTATGTCAAATTTCACTAGCTTGAATTGTGAAGGAGACTCTATAGGCGCACGAATTAGATGATAAGGACACCATTTAGGAAACTATGGAGGATTATGACTACAAAAATGGTTCATGTTATTTTGACATTGTAGAAATCCCCGACCCTATTATGAGGATGGCCGCAGGCTTAATCATAAAGCTTGATGATCAAGAAATATAGACGTGAGTAAATAAGGCATGGTTAAATGTATACCGAAAGATTTAAGAAGGGACCATCTATAACTTATCCACCTTTATTGTGGATGAGATCATAAGCAGCACGTAGGAAGGAGAAAAGATACTATTCGGTAACATTTTCTTCACCATTGTCTTCTCAGATATTGGAGTGCCCGATCGAAAAGAGAAGTTAATTTGGGAGTATCTAGAAGACAATCCCTCACCGGTGAAAAAGGTTCATGAAATATAGTTATAAAACCATGATGGTCACTCATAAGGTGTTCCTAGAAAAGTGGTACAAGTGAATGCGTGACACATTCGGGGTAGAGTAGTGGGTCCCTGAGCGCTTCCTCGCTCATGGATAAAGAGGTAGAGTTTGCAGTATGTCAAAAATTTTACATTGGCAGGTTTACATTGACATATGGGACTAAGAGTCCATGGTACAAGCTACCTTTCTCCTTCACCGTGCAATACTTCTAAGCAAGGTTCAATCGGTTCAAGGAGTCCAAAAGGAAAAGGTTCGACCTTAGTGAGGTAGACCAAGACCACCATGATCTATGCCAAAATCTTGTATACCCAAAGAAGTGCACATACATGGAGAAGTATGTCTCCCACGAAGTACAAATGATGAAGCTAATAACATTGTCAATCCTGGAAGGGCTGCAACAAGGGTATATCTGCGCATAAGGCCTAAGTTTGAGAAATGTGCCTATCTAGAGAGTGATGTCTCCATTCCAGAAGATTGCATAAGGAGGAAACATGGTATGCCAAAGAAGATGGAAAGAGAAGAGGTGCATGAGAAGAAGGTACCAAGTGTGCAAAACACACAATTTGTGGGCATCTTTGGAAGCAAGCTCTAATCCTAGCACTTATGTGTGTAGGAAGAAGTTCTCACCAAAGAGAAGATCCTAAATGAAGAGGCACTAGAGCATGAAGGGCCACTGACACATAAAGAAGCAGCAAGGAAGATGTCACCTATTAAGGAGAAAGAGAAGGAATAATCTCCTATACTGGAATCACCAGTTAGGAAGAAGCGAAGGTGACAGAAAAGGTGACTCGGAGGAAACAAAGAGCCCGAGAATCCTACATTAGTGAGCGGGGATGATGATGAGCCCAAGGGAGTTCAAGACTATCTAGTATATGATATACACGACTCAGAGGAGGAGGAAGATGAAGAGAGGAATGACGAGGAGGAAGTAGAAAATCAAGGTAAGGGGGTGAGTGAAGAGGTAGACACAAAAATCATAGAACCATAAGCCTCACCAAGGAACAAGTTAAAATAGCCATAGAAATAGAAGTAGCAGACATCATTTAGAACTTGGTGGAGCCGGAGTTAGAGTAGAGTGCGAGATGAAATTTTGAAGGAAATGGAAGAAGAGAGAATTGGGAAAGAATATGGTAGCATGGGTGGGAATCCTTATTTGGTGGTAAGCTTCCCAAAGCCTATGTGAATAGGTGGGAAAGGTGTAATAGCATCACAAGGGCAAGGCATTGGCTATATCAATGATCCAAGAAAAGTGTTACACACGTGCTTCTATAAGCTTGTACCAATAGAACAAATCCTGGATATGACTTCATTTAATGAAAAGGCACTTCTCCACGAACTAGAAATATTCTATCTTGGGTGTTCAAGTCCCACATGGATGAACCTTATTTCAAAGTAAGTCGAGAGTGCGAGATAAAGGTGCTAGATATGAAAGGATTAAATCCTTGGTGAATGCTTAACAATTGTTAGATGATTAAGTCTGTGCAGTAGCATGCTCAAAAAAATTTCAGTTAAGATTGAGGCCAAACTAATGAGGGTCGTCAATCCTCACCATTAATAATTTCAATCTAGGGCTAGTGTCCAATGGTCTGTATAAATTAAGAGAAGAAGATCTTAGAAATAAACTCCTTTAAACTAGAAACCAAACTTGCATAAAATAAAAGTACACATGCGGAAATTTAAATGCACACTTGTAGAAATGTAAACACACTTACATAAAGGAAATCAAACTTGCAAAAATGTAAATACACTTACATAAATTGAAATTGTTGAATGGGAAATAAGCAAAATTAAATGAAACACCTGCATGCTTACAAAAACTAATTTTTCACAATATGAAGATAAAAACAATACAATGAATGAATTAAATACAAATGAATAAACATAAACATAAATACAAAGATCCATATTCCTTGGAATGAGTGGCCAGCTCATTCCTTGGAAGAGTATTTAAATCATACATCCGAGATCTTAAAACTACAGAATATTTGGAGGAAAGAACAAATCTTTATTTCTTGGGATAAAGGCATTATATATCTAAGTGTGGAAGGTTGAATTTATAATTCATGCATCCAAGTAACTCCTTATTTTAGGAAATATAATTTGATTTTATATTTATTCCAATCCTATTAACTAAGATCTCCATCTCCACAAAATATGGAGAGAGATACATTATTGGGGTCAAATCTTATCTTAGTTATTATAGGAAGATTTGCTCCCAAATATTCTCCTTTGTTTTCGGTAACAAGAATCATAATGATTTTATTCTTCTACATTATTGGAAGGAGGATTTTTCTCAAAATATGATTTCTACTAAATACCTTTCTTGGATTTTCATCTAACTTTGTTGTTTTTGACTGTGGAACTTTTGACGCTTGTCTGATACACTTTTCCCTTATTATGAGTTCACTAAAAGTTAGATTTATCTTCATTGGTAAAACACCTGTAGAAAATATGAATGATTTTTTGTTAAGCACATTTCTATGAACAAAAAGCTCTCTCGATTTTCCATTTGACTTTTTGTTTCTGTTTATGGAACTTCTAGCACTCGTCTGATACACTTTTCCTCAGACTGTCACTCACTAAAAGTTATATATCTCTTTATTGGTAAAAATTGTAGAAAATATGAATAACATTTTTGTGAAACACATTTCTATAAACAAAAACCTCTCTCATATTTTCCATTTGACTTTTTGTTTCTATTTATGGAAATTTTAGTGCTCGTCTGATACACTTTTCCTTGGACTTCATGACTCACTAAAAGCTAGAACTTTCTTTATTGGTAATACTTGAGAAAATATAAATGAGGTTTTTTTTAATCAAATTTCTATGAACAAAAACCTCTCTCAGATTTTCCATTGGATTCTCTGATCTTTCACAAATTGTGAAAAAATGTCAAAATATGCTTAGTTCAGGAACTAAGTCTGTGAGTTCCAGAACGAAGCTTGCGAGTTCTGAAACTAACTCTGTGAATTCTGGAACTAAGCCTACAAGTTCCAAAACTAATCTTGTGATTTCTAGAGTGAACTTAAAACAACTATAACTTTTGCATACGATCTCGGATTAAGATGATTCTTTTTTGAACTTGCATAATTTTTTGAGAGGAATCGAATGTGAAATCGGATTTGATTTTAGATATACCATATGTGATCAATTACACTTTTCTCAATACTAGCATTATTTTTCCTTTGTGGCCTGTATAAACAAGACTTTACATCTTTTCCAAAATAATTAATAGGATTAGTGAACAAAATAGATAACAAAAGATATCTAAAGAATAAACAAGATATATATCCTATATTCTATCTTAAGAAAACTATAAGCTCCTAGATTACATTTAAATCCACTTTCAAAGGTAACTTGGAAGGAAAAATAATGCTAATTTATGGCCTAATCACAAACTATTCGAAAGAAATGATAGAGTGAGAATCCTAGAGGAGGAATTTGTAACATTCCCATTTTAAGACTTTAGAAACAAGGGAAATATTTGTTTTTTGAAACATAATGTTCTTTTTTCTAAATAAAACATCATTTAGAACACACATTCCATGTCAATAAATCTCATAACACATAGCCATATGTAGCTGTAATGACTCGGTATGCTACCGATGTCTCATTCCATGACTCTGTTACAAACCAATCTCTCTTGTTAACTTAAAGTATAGAATACTTTATGTATACTATGTATACTTGGTTCTCCTACCCTATTCGGGTACTAAGTGATCTGTTTAAAGAATCTATCTGAATATTTGTTACCAATACTCATTTGACTTCACATTGCTTTAAACTAGGTGACATAGGATAACGTAACCAACAACTTGCAATACTTTGGCCAAAGATTTTCAACATAATGTTTATGTTACTATTCCTAGATGACATACTCGTCATTCCAGAATACGTCCTTCACATCACTCTTATGTTACCTAGAATGGTATTTACTAACTATCGTCAGTCCACTTGCCCAAGGTTTGACCCTAGCCTAGGTTAAAAACATAGTTTATTATAGGAAGACACTCACGATGACTTAGGGTATATGGGCATACTCGGTTGACCTAAGTCAACTAGATGTGCTGAGGTACCCTGAGTCAATGAAAGCTACAACCTATTCTAAACATGCTACTAACTTGACCTAGAGAGAAACTAAGTTCAAGTCCAGATGTGCGTAAATATAGATGAACAAATATGAAAGGGTGTTGCCACATGTCAACTGCAACATTGTATCCTCAAGAAGTCCTAGGACTATGGGTACATTCCTATAGTCGGCATGTGCCAACATCCATTAGAACTGATTCATCAAGATGTACATACCCCCTTAGTGGTCATTAATCATAATTAAATTGGATTAATATTCAGATTATAGCAACCATGCCTAACCCTAATCCTAGCATTCATTAATTTCTTTACCCATACTTAACCCGATTAGGTATGGAGAACTTAATTAAACCATGTTTACATTATTGTTCATTAATGTGGCATAATAAGTAGTTATCCCCAAAACAAGACAACAAACATCAACGTTTTAATTCCTAATGCAACTTGGTTGTCCAAATCAAGTGTGACATCCACCTAGATTCACCTAGTATTTAGTTTAAGTTATAAAGATTAAGGATCATACCCACTAATCATCTTATCTTTCATTCTTTGGGAGAGGAAGAGTCTTACTCTACAGGGTTAAATGTCATGTTTTAACATAACCCCATTTTTTATCATTTGTTACACATATAGATTAATTGTATGTCCTATGCATATTTCATTATTAAAATATAGTTGTGCAATTAAAGAACAACATGTTTTGCAATTTAACAAGTTCATTATAATAGGGAGATTATTCTATCTCCTTAATCCTACTAAATATCTGAAAACAACAAAAGTATATAAATAGATATAAAGAATACCACAAAGATATCACTATTATTTCTAGTATATAAGTACAAAGATTTCACTTCACAAATTGAATTCCAATACAAACCTTTCAATTCATGATTTAAAATAAACATTTACAAGACTATGGAATTTAGACACTTTGCATGTCAATCATGATTAAGATATTAAAATATAAACACTTTTCTTTTCCAATACAACTCAAGAATAATTCAAAACTCTTTACATAAGATCCAGAATTATATAATCCAACACATCATGAAAGTTCTTGTCTTCTTTTATCACTTACGATGTCCATCTACAAAACTACTAGCAAAGGTCATTTCAATGAACTGAGCATGATAAGCACTAAGCATTAAAGTAAAGTGCATTCCACTAATTATTTCATTAAACAACTTTTCTTTAATGAAACAATTAATATACATCATACAAAAAATCATAAGTAATAACATCTAGAAAAGAAGTACAATAAAAATAATATGAATTCACTTTTTAAGAAAATAACTTAATAGAATCCGCAACATCGTAATTATATCACAAGATTTAATTGATCCTATCAATTACTTTAAAACATTCAACAAGTCTTGTCATCCAATTGTTTCATAATTCCATAAGAATAGAAATACACATTTATCTTTTCTAAGCTAGAAAAATAAGTTAGTTACAACATAGCTCAAATTAGTATGCTTCATCTTTCCATATAAACAAAAGAAGAGAATCAATACATACCTATTCCTTAGACACAATTCATCTGAAGGATTGAATCAAGTATAGAACACACAACACTGCCTCAGTCCAAAGATAACAATGTAAGGAGTCCATAAATAAGGAGGAAACATCTAAACAAGAATCCCAATTCAATCCAAGAAGATTAGGGAACGAAATAGTCTAACTAAAATTATTACTAACTTTTGTATGTTAGCAGTTTATATTGGAAAGGTCTGAAACCAGATTGTCCACAAATCCAAGATATACTCAAGAAAAATAAATCTCTTAACCAATCCACAAGAAGTTCCCATCTCAGAAGAGAATTAATTAAAGATAAGTTCAGTCAATGAAATTATACAATCTATAGAAAAAGATCTCAAACAAAAAAAAGAACCCAATCCATATTTCATTTCATTTATACTATGAAATGAAATCCCTTATCTAATACAAACTTAGAAATTCTTTAACTAGTTCCCAAAAGAGAACTCAAAACCAAATGCATAGTCAAAGAATGCACACTACCAACTTTCCATAACAAAACTTACAAACTAATTACATTTTTGCATTCATCAAGCTCAAGTTCAAATTCAAATCTCAAAATTAAATTCATAGTATTATCTCAAAAAAGTATCTTTGTCCCCAAGAGATCATATTCATTTCTCTGTCTAAAACCTAGAAATTCATTCAATGAACCCAACAAGGAATAGAATACGCAAAAAAGTGCAAGCTAGGAAAGGGTTAATACAACTCATGAACTGAAAAAGAATAGTATTACATAACATTGAACGGTGATACTATATCCCTTCATACTACACTCAAGTATACTAGGTTTTATATTCATCATTCTATTAAAAACCCATGAATTAGATGAAAGATCATAAGAGAGTAAGAAAAATAAACAATTCATTCAAGACAAGTTCCGTCCCAAACTTCTTCCAACTCAAGTGAACAGAATAACCACAAGCCTCTCGAGCTCTACTTGAAAGGTTAATGACAGGTAAGAATTTTTTCAACATCAATGACCGAAAGGAAGTAAATAATACATTCCATAAATCCTCTACAAACTAATACGACTGTTCCAAATTAACTAAAAATCATCTATACCCATATCAAGATATAATTCTAGACCCTTAATCATTCTACAACAACAATCAAGCCTTCCACAGGTCACGGGTTTTCTCAGGGAAGAGAAGAAAAGGAAACACTTCATATTCACATGCCCTGTCATGCTTGAAGAAGGTGGTATCAGTCTCCAAAACAGAAGTACCACAATAGGTTTGACAAGAAGTTAAACATTTAACTTTTGACCAAAACAAAACTCTTTAGACCTTATCGAGCAAACAATCCAAAAATGGATTTAAAGCTTTATAACTCGTTAAAACCACCAAAACCCAGCTCAAAATACAAGTAAAGAATCAACACGTCGATTCCAACATAAGTTCAAAACTTAACAATAGTGGAATACCTGCAGGTGTTAAATACGAGCTTTGAAAATAAGTTCAGAACCCCACAAGGCCTTAACACTGGCTCAAAAAAACACAAGATCAAGTACGAGTCAAGTATTTTCAATTCCTCAAATAAGAATAAAACTTCTAGGTCAGAGTATATGTATAGAACAAAACTCAACAACTTGACTATAAGTTTAGCATTCACAAGAATTGAATAAGAGTACAATGTTGAATACGAAGATTAAACAAAAAGTTAAGAACTACACCTAGTTCCAAGTTACTTCAGAACAAAATGAAGTCCCATTAAAAGCTCATAACAATTCACAAAGCTTCAACACAAGCTCAACTAAATGCAAGACTAAAATATAGATTCAGAACCATACAAGCAACAAAGCCAGTTCAGTCAATACTAGTCTCAAATGCAAGTTATAGAGATTTGAATACAAGATACATAGCTTCAAATACAAGTTATAGAGATTCAAATGCACGTTTGCATGAATACCACTAATAACTAGTACAAAGAAAGTTCCCAAAACTACCATTAAAAGAAATGGATTCACATTCCAAAAACCACATAGATTTCATGAAAACATGCAAGTAAGTAACCAGACACATCATGAAAAATATATATCAAGTGACCGAGTTGTTTTAATGAATCATTTAAAAGAAAGCAAGAAATCTTAAAGGGTAGAGCCTATCACACTGATAGTGCCTCTGCCAATTTGAAGGAGACTTCTAGCCAAGCTTCCAACCCTTTTTCTTCCCCACGATAGATCAACAACCAAACAATTTTTCTTCCAATGCCTCTTATACATTCCCTTGATTGAAAATAGACCAGAGAAACCAAAAATAGCCAAGAAGAAGAAGAAGTCAAATTGTTGGTTCAAAGAACCAATTAGCTCCATGCAGAGCAAAATTCACAATGCATGCAAAACCAAACAACCTCTCACAAATCCACCTCCTGAGTTTCCAAGACGGTTTGCACACAAAAACTAAGATTCATTAATGCCGAAATCCTAATTCTTCCACTTATTTCTCCTTGCCATCGCCTCCCAAAACCGGTGGATACCAATTCCAATTCAACATACATTTCCATACTTAGCGAAGCCTCCACGTAAGCCTCACTAAAATTTAACTAGCCCTTTCCAAACTGGTAGTACTTCCATGTATTTAAATATAGTCAAATCACAATAAAAGCCATTGGAACCATTTCCATAGTGACTTGCGACCTTAGGCCCCTTTCAAATAGTTTAGGCTAGATTTCCCAAAACTTAGGTTAGTCCATCAATTATTTCCTAAATAATTTCCTTAGGTTTATAAACATTGCCATATGTAGTACCACCTTAGGTTATATCAAACTCACAACCTTTAGTTTTAGGCATTACATTAACATAGTATCACCATAGTAATCTCCCTTCCCTTATTCATTTAGCACAAGAGCTTAGGTTAGGTCACCCCCAACACAATAGAATAAGAAGCTTAGGTTAGATTATAATCCTATTAAATAGACGTAGCTAAGAAGTAGGCATTCATACCTAGTTTAGAATACCGTCGGGATAGTCCTTTAACTTTAGGATCGTGATCACCTTCATAGTCATGAAGCGAGACTATTTTTTTTTTTTGTTACGCCATAATTTCCTACATTGATCAATCCTAAAGACCCAAGAACAACATACATCCAAATGAAGAAATTTTCAAACAAGACTATAAAATTTACTAAATCAAAAAAATTCAGTCGCTATGCCTCTCAAATATTGAATGTCATTTTACCATTCGGTTTGTTAAGAAGATATAAAACATTCCTTGGATCACTGAAATTGATCCAAGGATGAGTCAGTAAAAAGAGATAAGTTTGCAACTCTAAAAATCTGATTGTAGCTTATCAACAAGAAGTGAAAATGGATTCCTGAAAGCCATATCATTTCAGTCCAATGAATCCAAGAGCAGAGATGATTTATCCATAATAAGCATGATTTTCAACAATCAAGGAAACACACCTCATTTAAGAAAATCACATTCCAACGCTTGTAATGAAAAAGAAATATAAAAGTTTATTCAAGGTGTTACATACTTCCCTCTTAAAAAGAATCATCATCCTAATGATTATCTCATTTTAATCATTGCATTCAGGATAATCAATTTATTCACTTTCATAACATATGTTTGCAACAATATCCAAATTTAAAGTTCTAGAAATCAGCATTCACATAGCTGTTTATTCAAAAAAAAATAGTTGTCTTTCCATAACTAGTAGACTTATTGTCATGTAAAGATAAAATCACAATTTTCATCAGTCATCCTAGTCAATTCTGATCAAATAAATATGGAAAAACATTTTTCATATCGTCCAAGTTTTCCTGGTTGCACTTTCTTGAGTAAACTTGTCCCACTAGTCCTTAAATTGACTTATCTCACGATTTCTTAAGTGAAAGCGGCAAGTTTCTAGCACTCGTATGGGTTTAACCATGATTATTCTTGGGTCTTGGACTTGCAAGGAATACCAATTTAACACATGTGATAAATCTGAAACATATTTCTTAAGCAAAGAAATATGGAAAACATTATGTATTTGTGACAAAGCAGAAGGTAATGCTAAACGATAAGATACAGGGTTGATTACTTTAACTATCTCAAAAATTCCACATAACAAGGCGATAAGCTGGGCAGCCTTGTAAAAGTTATATAGCTCTTTTTCGGTTTAACTTTGAAGAAAGAATTTCTCACCAAGTTCAAATTTCTTGTCAACCCAATTTAAATCAACATAACTCTTTTGCCTATTTTTGCTTCTTTCAAGTGTTCACAAATCATTTTAACTTATTATTCCATTTCAAAGTAAGAATTTTAGGTCTAATTACCTCTCTATCCTCAATGTTGTCCCAACTAACGGGGTTCTACATTTTCTTCCATATAATGCCTCGAAAGGTGCCATATTAATAGAGGAATGATATGTGTTATTATATGCAAACTCAACTAGTGGAAGGTACTCTTCCCATTTATACTATTTGTCCATACAATACATTCATAACATATCCTCTAAAACATTATTTACTCTTTCAATCTGTCCATCCATTTCCAGATGATATGCAAAACTGAAATTCATCTTAGTTCCTAGAGCTGCATTAAGCATTTTCCAAAACCTTGACGTCATTCTAGGATCTCTATCCGATATGATTAATTCAGGTACTCCATGTAATTTGAAAATTTTGTGTACAAATATTTTATCTAACACAAGAGAATCATCCTTCAGATTACCAACAATAAAATGTGCTACCTTTGTTAGTTTATCCACAACTACTAAAATAACATCATGTTTATTTCTTAACATAGGCAACCCTTGTACAAAGTGCATGCTATGAGGATACAATAAACCATCTAGGTGCATATGTTTTTCTTTAACAAGTTGACATTCAAGGAAATGTGTCACAAAATCAATAACATCCTTTTTCATTCCTTTCTAGAAAGATTGTTTTTTATATCATCAAAGCATTTTTGTAATACCAAAGTGTGTCCATAAAAGGTGAATTGTGAAATTCTGCTAACAATTTCTTTCTTAAATCATTTAGTGAAGGTATGTATACCCTGTTTTCAAATCTTAAGATTCCTTCATTATCAAAGTGAAAACCTTTATACCTCAGATCACTAGGATCTACAACAAGTGCTATCTTTACTTGTTGAAAGTAAGAATTAGATTCCATAACACTTTTTACTTCATCCTTAAATTGAGTTCTCAATGTTATAAGTGTAGAAATGTGCTTCCTACGACTTAGAGCGTCAACCACTCTATTTTCTTTACCCTTGATATAATTGATGTCAAAATCATATTGAGACAAAAATCTAACCACCTTCATTGTCTTGCATTAAAATCATTTGAGTGAAGATATACTTCAGCCCAAGATGACCAGTTTTCAATTCAAAAGGTTTACCAAGCAGGTAATGCCTCTAAACTTGTAGTGCATGAATAATGGCAACAAGCTCTAAATCAAGTGGAGCATAATTCAACTCATGTAACTTTAGTTTTCTACTTTCATAAGCTATGACATGATCATTTTGTAACAAAATACCTCCTAGACCTTCACCAGATGCATCAGTTACCACCATAAAGTCTCCATTAGGATCTCGTATTGCTAGAATAGGTGCTGAAGTTAACTGTTCCTTCAAAGTTTTGAATGCAATTTCACATTTCTCACTCCAAACAAAATTTTTATCCTTCTTCTGTAAATAAGTTATTGGTGCAACCACCTTAGAAAAATCTTTTACAAATTTTCTATAGTAGCTAGCAAGCCCCATGAAGCTTCTAACTTCATGTACATTCTTTGGTGCAAGCCACTCAGTTATAGCTACAATTTTAGAAGGATCTACAACAATTCCATTCTTACTTATTACATGTCCCAAATAGTGTACTTTTGTGTCATAGAAAGAACATTTAGATAGCTTACCATATAACCGTCTCTTTCTCAAAATTTCCAAAACTATCTTCAAATGCTCATGGTGTTCCTCAATACTTTTAGAATATATGAGAATGTCGTCCAAGAATATGAGCACAAATTTGTCCAAGTATTCTTGAAATATATTATTCATTAAGTTCATAAATTTTGTAGGTGCATTTGTTAATCCAAAAGGTAAAACCGTGAACTCATAATGTCCATACCTTGTTTTGAAAGTTGTTTTATGAATGTCCTCATCCTTAATCCACAATTGATGATATACAAATCAAAGATCTATCTTAGAATATATTGACGCTCCACGCATCTGATCAAATAGATCATCAATCCTAGGGAGCGGGTATATATTCTTAATTGTTGCTTTGTTTAACATTCTGTAATCAATGTAAAATCTAAGTGTTCCATCCTCCTTTTTCACAAAAATTATACATGCTCCCCAAGGTGAAACACTTGGTCTAATCAAACATTTAGACAAAATTTCTTGCAACTGAGCCTTAAGCTCTACTAATTCTCTAGTATTCATTCGGTATGGTGCCTTAGAAATAGGTTCGGTTCTAGGCTTGATCTCTATTATGAAATCAAACTCCCTTTTGGGTGGAAGACCTAGCAATTCTTTTGGAAATATGTCACTAAATTCTTGTAACAACGAATATCATTCTATAACATCGCTGTTCTCTTCAGCTCTTTCTATAATTTTTATTGCATATAAGGTACAACCTTTATTTTTGGCATTTTTATGTTGCATAGGTGACATTTTTCTAACAGAAATCTCACGTTTCACACCCTAAATCTCTGTTGTTTTCAGCAGGTCATCCAAACAACTAATGTGTTTTTCAAAATAGTTCACTTTATCCTTATATTCTCGCTAACTAATTAACACCTTATGATTACATCATAAGACCCCAAAGGTGCAACATAAAGATCAACTTGAGTGGAAAAATTAGGTAAATAAAGGACTGCTCCAAAAAGACACATACTAACTTTATGAACAACATTGTTTCCATACTGTACAGTCCATGGTTTATCCATGTTTCCAGCTTTTATATTTAGTTTTGATGCTAATTTACTAGAAACAAAACATTCAGTAGCTCTGGTGTCAAAAATAATAGTTATAGGTAAACCAAATAACTTACCTAGAACTTCTATAGGCGTGGCCTATTTCTCACCGCTTGTCACTCTTTGTAGTGTGTATCTTGTGTTGCTGATTATGATCATCCTTTTTCAAAGGTCGTTGATTTACGTAATGATCTTTGCCACAGTTATAATAGTCTCCTACAAGTCCCTTTCTAGGCTCGGGTTTATTTTTAGCCCTAGGGTTATTGTCGACCCCCATAGGACTTTTGTCGATTATTATTATTCTTGAAAAAGTTATTTTGTGCATTTCTAGCAAACTTGTTTGTTGCTTCCTTCTTATTAGTATAAGATGAAAACTTACTTTTCATCCCAAATTTCTTCCATGGTCCTTTCTTAGTAAAGTGCAAGCGATGATGAAGAGGAGTTGGGTATTTTCTTCCTTACTTCCTCCTTATGTGTAGAAATTTCTTTCAATTTTTGTTCCTTCCTTATGGCCTTTTCAACAACCCCTTCCATCCCTGGTTGGGCTGAATATCCACCTCTCCTCCTATAACGAGATTAAACCCCATGATGAATTTCCATATCCCGAACTTCTCATCGGTTTGGTACTTGAGGTACATCTTTGAAGGAGTTTAGTAAACCACTCCTAATACTCGAGTTATAATTAGCTTTCCTTGAGCCAAGTTGTGGAATTTAGTCATTTTTCGATCATAGAAAAGTTGCGGCATCAACGTTTCCTAAAGTAATCTTTAAATTGATCCCATGTGATATTAGTTTCATCGATATTTAACTCGGCCTTACAGATGTCCCACCATGAAGGTGCCTCATGGGAAAGCCGATATGCTCCCCATATCGCCTTTGTTTCTTCTAAGAAATTCCTTATTGTAAATTATTTCTCCATCTCGATGAGCCAATTCTTAGCCTCATCTCCTAATGTGGCACCATCAAAATTGGGTGGACTTATCCTTTTTATATCATCGGTGAGTTCAGCTATCATCCTAGCCTTTTTGTTCTCGGGTGATCGGGTATGTTCACATTGTTGTTTTCAAAACTTACATTGGAATTGTCCCCAAGAGGTGGTGATTAATGCTATCAAAGCATCTTCTTCCTCCTCATTGTCCATTACTTGTTGTTCAAGTACAACCAAATGATCTCTTGTGTCCAACAGGGTAGCAAGGATCTCATCGATTTTCTAGGCGGTTGATTCTCCTTCCTTAGGAGAAGGATTATTTTCAATATTTCCTCTTGTTCTAACCATTTTTTGTTACAAGAAAATTTAAGTTTCATCAGATTATGGACACAATAGGTCCAAGAGCTGCAACCTTCAACTTTGATACCAAGATGTAACATTCCCATTTTAAGACTTTAGAAATAAGGGATTTTTTTTGAAACATAATGTTCTTTGTTCTAAATAAAACATCATTTAGAACACACATTCCATGCTAATCAATCTCATAATAGATAACCATATGCGGTGTAATGACTCAGTATGCTACCAATCTCTCATTCCATGACTCAATTACCAACCGATCTCTCATGTTAACTTAAATTATAGAATACTTTATGTATACTATGTATACTTGGTTCTCCTACCCTATTCAGGTACTGAGTGATCTATTTAAAGAACCTATATGAATATTTGTTACCAATATTCATCTGACATCATGTTGCTTTAAACTAGGTGACATATGACAACGCAACTAGTAACTTGTGATACTTTGGCCAAATATTTTCAACATATTGTTCAAGTTACTATTCCTAGATGGCATACTTGTCATTTCGGAATACGTCATTCAAATCTTTGTTATTTTATCTAGAATAGTCTTTATTGACTACCGTCAGTCCACTTGCCCAAGGTTTGACCCTAGCTCGGGTTAGAAACATAGTTTATTATAAGAAGATGCTCACGATGACTTAGGGTATATGGGAATACTCAGTTGACCTAAGTCAACCGGATGTGCTAAGGTACCCTAAGTCAATAAAAGCTACTTCCTATCCTAAACATGCTACTAACTTGACCTAGAGAGAAACTAAGTTCAAGCCCAGATGTGCGTAAATCTAGATGAAAAAATATGGAAGGGTGTTGCCATATGTTAACCGCAACATCTTTGTATCCTCGATAAGTCCTAGGACTTCTCATGGGCACAGTCCTGCAGTTGGCATGTGCTAACATTTGTTAGAATTGATTCATCAAGATGTACACACCCCCTTAGTGGTAATTAATCATAATTAAATTGGATTAAGATTTATATTACAACCACCATGCCTAACCCTAATCCCAACATTCATTAAGTTCTTTACCCATACTTAACCTAATTAGGTATGTATAATTTAATTAAACCATGTTTGCATTATTGTTCATTAACATGACATAACAAGCATTTACCCAAAAAAGGACAACAAACATCAACGTTTTAATTCCTAATGCAACTTAGTTGTCCAAATCAAGTGTGACATCCACCTAGATTTAGCTAGTGTTTACTTTATAAACGAATTTATAAAGATTAAGGATCATAACCACTAATCATCTTATCTTTCATTCTTTGGGAGAGGAAGAGTCTTCCTCTACATGGTTAAATGTTAGGTTTTAACATAACCCCCTTTTTTTATCATTCATTACACATATAGATTAATTGTATGTCCCATGCATATTTCATTATTAAACTATAGTTGTGCAGTTAAAGAATGACATATTTTACAATTTAACAAGTTCATTATAATAGGGGAGATTATATTATCTCCTTAATCCTACTCAATATTTGATAACAACAAAAGTATATAAACAAATATAAAGAATACCGCAAAGATATCACTATTATTTCCGGCATATAAGTACAAAGATTTCACTTCACAAATTGAATTCCAACACAAACCTTTCAATTCATGATTTAAAATATACATTTACAAGACTATGCAATTAAGACATTCGCATGTCAATCATGATTAAGATCTTAAAATAACATCACTTTTCTTTTCCAATACAACTCAAGAATAATTCAAAACTCTTTACATAATATCTAGAATTAAATAATCTAACACATCATGAAATTTCTTGTCTTCTTTTATCACTTACGATGTCCATCTCGTAAAACTACTAGCATAGGTCAACTTAATGAACTCGAGCATGATAAGCACTAAGCATTAAATTAAAGTGCATTCCACTAATTGTTTCATTAAAAACTTTTCTTTAATGAAACAATTAATATACATCATACAAAAATCATAAGTAATAACATCTAGAAAATAAGTACAATAAAAAGAATATGAATTCACTTTTTAAGAAAATAACTTAATATAATCCGCAACATTAGAATTATATCACAAGATTTAATTGATCCTATCAATTACTTTAAAACAGTCAACAAGTCTTGTCATCCAATTGTTTCATAATTCCATAAGAATAGAAATACACATTTATCTTTTCTAAGCAGCAAAATAAGTTAGTTACAACATAGCTCAAATTAGTATGCTTCATCTTTCCATATAAACAAAAGAAGAGAATCAATACATACCTATTCCTCAGACACAATTCATCTGAAGGATAGAATCGGGTTTAGAACACACAACACTGCCTCAGTCCAAAGATAACAATATAAGGAGTCCATAAATAAAGAGGAAACATCTAAACAAGAATCCCAATTCGATCCAAGAAGATTAAAATAGTCTAACTGAAAGTATTACTAACTTTTGTATGTTAGTAGTTTATATTTCAAAGGTCTGAAACCAGATTGTCCACAAATCCAAGATATACTCAAGAAAAATAAATCTCTTAACCAATCCGAAGAATTTCCCATCTCGAAGAGAATTAATTAAAGATAAGTTCGAGTTAATGAAATTACACAATCTATAGAAAAAGATCTCAAACAAAAAAAAGAACCCAATCCATGTTTCATTTCATTTATACTATGAAATGAAATCCCTTAGCTAATACAAACTTAGAAATTCTTTAGCTAGTTCCCAAAAGAGAAATCAAAACCAAATGCATAGTTAAAGAATGCACACTACCAACTTTCCATAACAAAACTTACAAATTGATTGCCTTTTTCCATTCACAAGCTCAAATTCAAATTCAAATCTCAAAATGAATTTCATAAGATCTGTCTCTAAACAGTATACTGTCCCCAAGAGATCATATTCATTTCTCTGTCTAAAACCCAGAGATTCATTCAATGAACCCAACAAGGAATAGAATACGCAAACAGTGCAAGATAGGAAAGGGTCAATACAACTCATGAACCCAAAGAAGAACAATATTACCAAGCATTCAGAATAGTGATACTGTATCCCTTCATACTACACTCAGTATACTAGGTTTTATATTCATCATTCTATTAAAAACCCATGAATCAGATGAAAGATCAAAAGAGAGTAAGAAAAATAAACAATTCATTTAAGACAAGTACTGTCCCAAACTTCTTCCAACTCAACTGAACAAAATAACCACAAGCCTCTCGAGCTCCAGTTGAAATCTTATGATAGGTAAGAATTTTTTTCAACATCAATGACCGAAAGGAAGTAAATAATACATTCCATAAATCCTCTACAAACTAATACGAATGTTCCAAATTAACTAAAAATCATCTATACCCATATCAAGATGTAATTCCGGACCCTTAATCCTTCTACAACAACATTCAAGCCTTCCACAGTCACGGGTTTTCTCGGGAAGAGAAGAAAAGGAAACACTTCATATTCACATGCCCTGTCATGCCTGAAAAAGGTGGTACAGTCTCCAAAATAGAAGTACCACAATAGGTTTGACAAGAAGTTAAACATTTAACTTTTGACCAAAACAAAACTCTTCAGACCTTATCGAGCAAACAATCCAAAAATGGATTTAAAGCTTTATAACTCGTTAAAACCACCAAAACCCAGCTCAAAATACAAGTAAAGAATCAACACGTCGATTCCAACATAAGTTCAAAACTTCACAATAGTGGAATACCGTATAGTGTTAAATACGAGCTTTAAAAATAAGTTCGAACCCCACAAGGCCTTAACACCGGCTCAAAAAACACAAGATCAAGTACGAGTCAAGTATTTTCAATTCCTCAAATAAGAATAAAACTTCTAGGTCGAGTATATGTATAGAACAAAACTCAACAACTCGACTATAAGTTCAAAGATTCACAAGAATCGAATAAGATTTCAATGTTGAATACGAAGATTAAACCAAAAGTTAAGAACTACACCTAGTTCCAAACTTACTTGTAACAACATGAAGTCCCATTAAAAGCTCATAACAAATCACAAAGCTTCAACACAAGCTCAACTAAACGCAAGACTAAAATAGAGATTCGAGAATCATACAAGCAACAAATCCAGTTCATTCAATACTAGTCTTAAATGTAAGTCATAGAGCTTTGAATATGAGATACATAGCTTCAAATACAAGTTATAGAGCTTCAAATGCACGTTTGCACGAATACCACTAATAACTAGTACAAAGAGAGTTCCCAAAACTACCATTAAAAGAAATGGATTCACATTCCAAAAACCACATAGATTTCATGAAAACATGCAAGTAAATAACTGAGACACATCAATGCCTAGAAGAAACAAAGAAATCTTAATGGGTATAGCCTATCATGCCTAATAGTTCCTCTGTTAATTCGAAGGAAACTTCAATGAGTTTCCAACCCTTTTTCTTCCCCATGATAGATCAACAACCAAACAATTTTTCTTTCAATGCCTCTTATACATTCCTTTGATTGAAAGTAGACCAGAGAAATCAAAAATAGCCAAGAAGAAGAAGAAGTCAAACTGTTGCTTCAAAGAACCAATTAGCTCCATGCGGTGAAAATTCACAATGCATGCAAAAGCAAACAACCTCTCACAAACCCACCTCTTGAGTTTCCAAGATGGTTTGCATACAAAAACTGAGATTCATTAATGCCATAACTCCTAATTCTCCCGCTTATCTCTCCTTGCCACTACCTCCCAAAGCTGGCGGATACCAATTCTAATTCAATATGCATTTCCATAGTTAGCGAAGCCTCCACGTAAGCCCCGCTAAAATTTAGCGGCCCTTGCCAACCGGCGTACTTCCATGTATTTAAATCCAATCAAATCACAATAAAGTCCATTGGAATCAAGCTGCATTTCAGTAGTGACTTGTGACCCTAGGCCCCTTTCAAATAGTTTAGGCTAGATTTCCCAAAACTTAGGTTATTCCATCAATTATTTCCTAAATAATTTCCTTAGATTTATAAACATTGCCATATGTAGTACCACCTTAGGTTATATCAAATTCACAACCATTAGTTTTAGGAATTAGGTTAACATAGTATAGTATCACCATAATAATCTCCCCTTCCCTTATTCACTTAGCACAAGAGCTTAGGTTAGGTCACCCCCAACACAACATAATAAGAAGCTTAGGTTAGATTATAACTTGATTAAATAGACGTAGCTAGGAAGTAGGCATTCATACGTAGTTTAGGATCTTTGTTAGGATAGTCAATTAGCTTTAGGATCCTGATCTCCTTCATAGTCATGAAGTAGACTATTTTTGTTTGTTACACCATAATGTCCTGTAGAGATAAATCCCAAAGACCCAAGCACAACATACAACCGAATGAAGACATTTTCACACAAGACTATAAAATTTTCTAATTCACAAACTTTTAGTCCACTATGCCTCTCAACTATTAAATGTTAGTTTACCATTCATTTTTAAAGAAGATTTAAAACATTCCTTGGATCACTGAAATTGATCCAAGGATGATTCAATAAAAATAGATAAGTTTGCAACTCTAAAAAATCTGATTGCAGCTTATCAACAAGAATTGAAAATGGATTCTTGAAAGCCATATTATTTTAGTCCAATGAATCCACGAGAAGAGATGATTTATCCATAACAAGCATGATTTTCAAAAATCAAGGAAACACACCCCATTCAAGAAAATCACATGCTAACGCTTGTAATGCAAAGAGAAATATAACATTTTGTTCAAGGTGTTACAAAATTTGAGAAGAAAAAGGAGGAGGTCATTGAGAAGAGAAAAAACTTGAAGTAAGAAGAGCTTATCAGTGCGTAGTTAAGGTGGGAACTAAAGGAAGAGAAAGAAAAGGTGCACAAAGTCTCTAAGAAGGTGGAGATGATTACATATGTTATAGTCTTAAAGCATCGCGACCTAGCGCCACCCGAGAAAAAATATGAATCAGCATTGCATTTTCTTGAGGATTTGACTCGCATCCTCATGATGGAAAGATAGCCACTTCCCTTAGAAACCACGAGAAGAGCCATTGACGTGCAAGAGAGAGAAGAGAAGAGGAAGGTATTAGATATTATTTCTCGATATACCAAACTCCTTGCAGAGGTAAAGGTCTCCGCACAAGTTGTTCAAACTATATATGTCAATTTCATTGATAGAGATAGAGTGGCAAGCATCTTGGTCACTATACATGAGGTAACACTGAAGGATTTTCAAGATAAAAATTAGGGGAACAAGGAAGAAAGGGATAAAATGCTAGTCAAGGTAGAAAATAAGTGAGAAGATATTGATACCTTTCGAGGCTTGATCAAAATTCAGCTAAAGGAATAATACCCCAGATCACACACACGAGATGGACGCACTCGATGACTTGGGAAGAAAATTGGAGTTGTTGAGACAATGAGTGCTAAAGGGGAGGAACTAAGTTTTGAGGAGGTGAGCACCCTAGTCGAAGACATCTGTAGTAAGCGCAGAGTGAGGTTGACGTATGGGAAAAGCTTGAGGTAGAAATAGGGAAGGATTTCCCTCTCCTCAAATAACAAGCACTGTTCTCCTTCATCTTCCCCACTCTTTCATTCTTTCTCCCAATTCTTCATTCCTTAATTATTTTTCCCACTATTTAGAGTCCTCCATTCTTTATTCATTAAAGAGAAATGTTTTTGAGGATGGAGAATAGGTGTAGTGTGGGGTGATGTTAGGCCTTAGAATATTTTCTAAGTACAAGAAGGAGCGTGGGTGCATGGGACCTATATGAAGAAGGGCGTGCAAGGTGAAGGTGTGCAGGACAGGGTTTTAGAAGGGTTTGGAAAAACCCAAGGTGCATGTGCAAGGAAAAACAAGGGTTTTGGGACTTAGCCATATTTGACATTCTAGGAAGCACACAAGAAAAGTGTGACCCATCTAGCATGCAGAGTGGATAACGTGCCATCCTAGAAGTTGTATAATCAAGGAAATAATATTCCATGCATGTGATGGATAGATCTAGAAAGAAATTTTTGCAAAGAGTGGATAGCTCATATCAAAAGAAGCATGCTCCATTAGAGGACCACATGGACACTTGGAAACCGATATGTTATCTTAGGAAGGCATGGCGGTGGAGACTAAAGCTATATATAGAGATGCTTGGGTAGAAGAAAAGACACCAAGAGTGACATCATATAGCGTTGGATAGGAAAATATCTTTAGGAATAATGAAGGATCCTTATTGTTGGGATTAGGATAATCATAGGAGTAGTGTCATATTAAGAGGGATGGGTCAAGTAATAAGTTTTGTAATGTGCATAGTTTAGGCTCCTAATGAATGACTCTAATCTACATTTTTTTATTGGCCTGTTATGGTATTAATGAATGTAATGTGGTTATTGATCTTGTTAATATTAATATAAGGTTCTTTTCTAAAGTATATATGTTGTTCATGGGCACAAAACCTAGTGCATTTCCTTTTTTCATGAACTAGATATGCATTCTATTTAATACTTATCTCTTGTTATTTGAATGGATGCATTGGTATAATAACTCATCCTAAGTTCTTAGAATGAATGCATGGTTCTTTTCTTTCTTGCATCTAAATATTTCATAAATTATGTATTCTCACACAACTCAAACAAAGGAGGGGCTTGGTGCCCACACGTGCCTCGAGTGAGCACCCAACGCCTGTTGGGTGATAGGCCAGTGTGCATGGGATTAGAATGTTGTTCTTATGGTATAAAAATAACTACATTTTGGGTGTTTGGGGATTATTCGTGCTAGTCACTTGTAACTTATCATGGTTCTATAACTCGACCACATTTCTTGTGTCTTCCAAATGACTGAGTTGGCTTATTGACATTTGTTCTAGGAGTACTAACACTAGTTCGATTTGGCTATCTGCATTTTGAACTTCATCCTATCTCTGTCAAGCCGATTATCATTACCGACATCAGTTTCTATAGAATTGACATTAGTGTCTCTGTGGATGTCTGCTTTAGGTCTAAAATTTGATTTTCCTTCAAAATCTCATTAACCTATTCATGTTTAGGCACCAAAACTTGATCCATGTACATTCTTTTTCATTCCAATCTATGTCATGACTCTTAATAATATTATAATATTCTAAATCCCAAAATCGATATATGAAATCACCAGATCCATAACTAATGAAAGTACACTTATTAGATTTAACGTCTAACTTCTTCCTATTTTCCCTTTCAACATGCATAAAAGCTTCTAAGCCAAAAACTCTAAGAAAAGAAAAATTACCTTTTTCTAGACCAAACTTCTTCTCGGTTATCACCATCGAGTGTTGTTGAAGGTCCACGATTAATTAGGTACACCTTGTTGTATCCACTACTTCGCCAAAAACTTCAAAGGCAAACCAACATGTATCCTCATGGTTCTAGCACATTCCATGATTATTTTATTCATTATTTATGCAACTCCATTATCCTTTTGAGGTCTCAAAACCATTCTTTCTCTTTGTATTCCATTCACTGAATAATAATCATTGAAATCCCTACTTTAGTACTCACCACCATTGCCATATCTAAGGCACTTTAATTTAAAGTTTGTTTCATTTTCCACAAGGGATTTCCACCTTTTAAACGTATCAAAAACATCAGATTTATGCTTAATACAATAGATCCATACCTTCCTTTGGGCATCATCAATGAAAGTCACATAATATTGGGACCCTCCAATAGAAGGTACCGAGTGGTCCCTCGCATCCGAGTATACAAGCTCCATTTGTTGTTCCCTCTTTGTTGATCCAACCTTGAGAAATATCACTCTCGTCTACTTTCCAAATATTCAAGTGCTCACAAAATTCAAGATCTAATTTTTTTCAAATATGATAACTTACCCTTAGCTTTTAAGATTTGCATTCCTTTTTCACTCATATGGCCTAGCTGATTATGCCACATAATTGCATATGAAACTATAGTAGATAACATAGAAAAGGAATTAGTAACACAATTAGACAAATATAAAGTTCCTACCTTATTACCTCTTTCCATAATAAGAGATCGCTTGGTAATCTTTAAAGAATTGACTATGAATGTAACCATGCATCCAGATTCACCTAGTTTCCCTGCAAATACTATATTTATCTTGAGGCTTGGCATATGCATCACATATTTCAATACCCATGGATTTCCATTCTACAACTTTAGATGGACATCACCTTTATCAGTAATATTACATGGCTCATCATCTCCTAAATAAACTTGTTCAAAATCCCCTTGAACATAATTACTGAAATAACCCTTATTATGGGTAGTATGGAAAGAAGCTCCAAAATCTAAAACCCAAGATTCTAATTTATTATCCAAGGACAAAATAAAGGCATATTGTTTTACCTCACTTGCAATGTTTTCCTCTTTACCTTTGTCTAATTTATTCTCATTGTTTTCCTTAGACCAACACTCCTTTACGTGTCCTCTCTTTCCATAATTCTAGCAAAGTAAGTCTCGTACTTGGATCTAGATCTGCTATGTCTTGACTTGATCTTCCATTATTCTTTCTTTTATATTATATATCCTTATATCTCCCTCTAATTTCTACATTTAAAGCATTTCCGGATAATGCTTCTCCTAATATTATCCTACGTATTTCCTCATTAAGGATTACACTTACCACATCATTAAATTTCAAACCTTTAGAAGTATACGTCATATTACTTACAACCATTACAAAGTTATCACAACTATCCGGCAAAGAGAATAAGAATAAAAGTTCTTTCAATTCATCATAAAATGGAATTTCTACTAATTTTCATTCATTTACAATGACTGAGAAATCATTAAAATGATTAGATACAAATCCACCTTCTTGCATTTTAGAATTAAACAATTTTTTCATGAAAAAAACCTTATTCGAAGCACTAGGATTTTCATACAAATTTTCTAAATATTTCATCAACTCTAACATGGTTTTTTCATCTTTAAATTTTTAAGCCACCATTCTTGCTAGGCTCAATCTTATAGATCCCAGAGCCTTTATGTTAAGAACCTTCCATTCTTCATCAATCATCGTGTCTGATTATGCATGCTCATCCACCGATAAGTATAGATCCTTCTAATACAAATAATCCTCCACCTGCATCTTCTATTGTTGATAATTACCACCATAAAATTTATCTACTTGGTATTTACTATCTTATTCCATTGCTCTACTCCTACTCAATCAAAAAATCGTCTGTGAGTAAATCCCATCAACACACAAAACCTCTAAATAAATCTCGATACCAGTTATTGGTGTTAAACCATATAAGATGTTGCAAAAATCTAATATCGATAAAGCATACAAGAAATAAATGTGGAAATAAGCTAGAAGATAAAATAAATAAGAGAAAGATAACACTAAATTTAAGGTGGTTCACCTAGTGTGGGCTATGTCCACCAAGAAATGACCAATATTATTATTCAGTGCTTTGTAGGGGAAATAAAATGAACATTTTTGTCTTCCAACACCTCTCAGGATTTTTAATGCTTTTTCCTCACTCATCTACTCTTTCTTTCTCACCAAGAAAACTAACATGCAAACAATTGTTATTTTCTTCTCCCATACCATTATACAATGCATACATGCATATATATCTATTATGGGTAACTAACTATGCTTTTATAATCAAGAAATCATCTTTAAATAAAAATATTTAATCTATTTCTCGGTCAAAAATAAAGCACCATTTCACAAAGTTAACCAGACTTGATCACTACCGACCGTCACCGGTTACTTTCATTGATCATTATCGGTCCTTTGTCAAAACTAGTAACATGTAAAAAAATCTTTTTGTGAAGCGATTAAGCTCCATACTTAAAATCATAGCCATGAGATGGGTAAATATAGTGAGAATTAGTTGAGGATCTTTAATCTCCTCCAAAATATTCAAGATTTCTTGCATGGAGTTCTCTTCCAAAGCTTCCACTTACTTACTTTCACTTTCATTTGAAAATTCTCCAAATTAAACTTCAAGCAGATGACTAGAAATATCATTTACACATGGACAAAAATTGTTTGGAAAATCTTCTTCCTTATGCTGCAACTTTCTTTCCATCCATGAGTTTCCCTCTTGTAAGCTTGGGATCACCTAGTCTTCATCACTTTTAGAAAAAGAGAAGAGATCCATGTTATACAATAAAGGTACACCTTTGAGTTTAAGATCCATTAGATCATCCTCATGATAGGAAGGATAATACTATGTTGGAGCAACAACATATTCATTTCCATCTTGATCATTCCTTAAATTATCATTCTATTTGTAAGGAAATGGAAAATTTTCACACTCACCGTGATGATCAATGTTATTCTCCTTTAGTGAGGATGGTGGAGTCAACTCCTTAGATAGGTCATGCTCAATTTTCTCATTCACCTTGGTTTCAAGAAATAAATTGGACTCTTCCATTTTTTCATTCATTATTGTATTGAGAAGGGAATTTTATTCTTAAATTATCTTCATTTCATCATTCAACATTTGTACATCAATTGAAGAGTCAAACTTAGAAAGGAGATTATCCATGATTACCTAAAATTCATCATCTTGAGTTTGGGATGAAGGATGGATTTCTCATACTTCTTCATGGTTTGTGGATTCCTAGGAAATTAGTAGATCATATATCATACAAAAAGAATATTCTTCTCTTGAATCCATTATTTCTCCAACGTGTTGTGCCTCAATAAAAATGAATTGATGGACAAAGGTTTAACCATCTAGTCTTCTTCATCATCCTCTAAGGTGATAATTTGATTCTCATCAGAAGGTTCAAGGATATGACATTCATTAGAGGTGCACAATATTATTTTTGGGATAAATACCTTGAAGTCTAGACAATCATCAGGATCTTCTTGAATTTATTCCTCCTCAACATTATGAAGTGATGCAATATGTCCACACCTTTTTGCAAGGAAAATTCATAATTCCAAACAT
Source organism: Taxus wallichiana var. yunnanensis (assembly GCA_018340775.1). Taxonomy (NCBI): domain Eukaryota; kingdom Viridiplantae; phylum Streptophyta; class Pinopsida; order Cupressales; family Taxaceae; genus Taxus; species Taxus wallichiana. The sequence goes on from CM031235.1 coordinate 390,439,415, forward strand.
CATGGTATGATTTGGTATTAAAATATACTTCTTCGCATTCAGGGTCCTTTCCACAAAATTTCTTCTTAAGAAAATCATTTCATCATATCCATATGTAAGGAAATCATCTAGAGGAAGGGAGATGAAAGAAAATGTTCGAGTTTCTTGGTTGACTGCATAAATTTGAAAATATTTATTTTAATAGATTATTCACCATAATGCCCTCCACACATCCTTTCATATCACTTATGAATATTCCTCATCTATTTCTTGGATTCTCGATCAAAGCAAGTGTGATTGTCCTTCTATTTCCTTTAGTAGAAGTCCACTTTAATTAAAACCACCATGTTTTGATTATAGTATCTTGAAAAATTAATTTTCTACATTATAGACAATATTTTCATGGCTACCACAAATATGGTACAGATCTTCTTTCCCTTAGGTGATTGTGGGTTTTCATTTGAAGTAGGGGATCTGTTTGCTACATCAAAATATTTTCTTTTGCAAGAATTGTTCTAGAATAATGGCTGATCAAAAATTTGTGTATCTTGGTCTTCTTCTTCTTTATGATTTTTATCACTCATTAATGTTTGACACCAATCTCAAAACTTCATCATCATGATGCGAGGAAATGATCGTGACATGGATTCATTCCTTGATGGAGTCTCCTTAAAAATATGATTTTACTTTGAAATCTAATTTTTTAATTTTTGTAATATATATTTTTTGTATTTTGTAGAAATATTTACGGGTGCACATGGGAAAATCTCTCCCGTAAAAGTTAGCAAAAACTATTGGTGAAGTAATTTTTCATGTTGTAAATTATGTTTTTGGAAGAAAAAAGGACTTAGGGTGGGTGAATAAGTCCTAAAATTCCTTTCATTTACCATGAATTGCATCATACATTAATAGCTATCCATTCGCATATATTCAACCATAGATTATTAGGTTTATAGAATACATTCAAATAACCATAACACATAAAAGAAAGCTCATAAACACAATATTTAAGTGGGAAAACCTCATGGGGAAGAAAACCCACTGAAACATAAAATTTATTTATACACACTTTAAATTTAGTGAGACACTACCCACAAGGATCACCAACCCATAATTTAGTAGAGCAACAATCAGGTTACAAGGAGCACCAACCCCTAATTTAGTAAAGTACTTGCTCCACAAGGAGGATACAACCCCTTAGGATGAATAAGAACAAAATCAACTACCTGATGAAGATGATATATAAATAATTTTACTACCACAACTAATGGAGATCACAATTTAAGCTCACACAGTCTTCTTTAAACCCTTATTCCTCTACCTTAGTCAATCTTCTTCTTCTCAACTTTTCTTGGCTCTAAGCCCTTGCACACATGCCATAAATAATTATTCAACCCTTAAGAAATTTTATGAGCCTTCAAATCATGCCTTAATACCTACAATATACTTCCACTTGGGTCACACTTTTCCTGCATGCAATACTAGCTCACAAAATGAGCTCAAACTTCACTTTTATATGCTTCTCTCCCTTATAAATCAAGAGAGGTCAGTATTTAAACTTTTTATGACCCATTAAACTTCATATAATTCAAATAAATATTTAAATTGGTCACATATGACCCATATAGGTCGGCCATGCCTAAAACCATTCATCTTTCACCAAAACAACCTAAAACCCCATCACTAGGATGAGCTTAAACCACAAATCACAAAATCGTGCTTATTAAAGCTCCCAAATTCACCATACATGAGTAATATAACATATAATCATCATACATGGTCTTTAATTTACTTTAACCAATCAAATAAATCATTAAATGGGCCCACTGGCTCATATCCTTCTCAAAACAGGTGTTTCCAACACCCTAATTTTACCTTTGGGCCTCAATACCCCTCAAGATGAACTCAACTATGGAATGTGACAACTATAGGGAAATCCAAAGACCTTGAAATAAATTCTATGAAATTTATAACTAATGCAACATCCACATGCTCAAACCACAATAACTTTTCTCTTCACTAAAACAAGCTTCCCAAAAACCAGTTTTGCAAAATCAACTAGTTTACACCCTTTCTTTCACTTTCAAGACCTAAAATTCCTTCAATAGGAACAAAATTCATATCTATTAACTTTACATGTGATATCAAGAACCAAATCATCCATCTCATGCTTCAACCAACTCATTCTTTGAGATTGAGAAATTTTGTTCTAAAATCAAGCATACCTTCTTCCTCATAGACTAACTTAAAAGACCCATAAAATCAACTCACCAAGACACAAGAAATATACCAATATAAGTAAATATTAATCATATTCACATAACATATTATAATTTATTCCAACTCCAAGTGGAATACCTTCAACCAATCTCATCTCAATTAACTACTTTTTATGCCTTATAGGTCTCAAGAACTAAACATGGGCTCAACATACTCCATCACACCAATACACACTTCCACACTAAACAAAAGAATGGAATAGAAAGATCTTATCTTATCTATCTTCCTCCTCTCGATATAGATGAGGGCCCTATCTAAAGATATCTAGGGGGATATTTGTATCTGTTATATGGGGCCCTGTGCCTACCCCCTCTAATCTATTTTGATCTATCTAGCTCCTAATATCAATATAGAGAGGGTCCGGCCCCTATCTATTGTCTAATTATATATAGATATAAATCTCAATCTCTAAAGTCCCGGGAACCATCTTGAAGTAATATAATTTTCCCATTAGTTTCCCATCCCCATACCCTTACCTTGAGATACCCCTATCTATATATTATTGGTCATGCACCTCCCCTAGTCACATTTATTGTGGTGCGATACATGAACCTCTCCTCTCTTATAAAGCCTATATATATCTGATATCATCGACATATAGAGATATATATAGGGTGGAATGACTCTAACGAGATAAAATATTTGGAAGTGATTTCATATATCTATATAAGGGCTCTCAAATCACTGCCTTCCCGGATTGGCCCTATATAGATCTTTATGGATTGCCTTATATCTCAACTCATCGATCCGTATGGATATGGGGGAAGATCGGGCGAGCAAGATAATATCATTAGAAATTATTCCTAAGCACTCAAAATTTTTTACCAATCATGAGGAATTTATAAATGTCACTTTACTTCATCAAGCCACTTAGAACCTTACTAGAACAAACATCCTTCAAACTTGACCCTAAAATATCAGCTCATAAATTTTTCATACCATATCAAAATCAAAATTTTTATATACTAATATAAATCTATTTGAACTAGCTTCATAACATAACATGAAAAAGATATTAACTCATCTTTTAGCTCCCGAAGTTCCATTTTACTAAAAGTTGCTCCAAACTACCCCAAAAACCAGTCTTCACAAATAGGGAACACTTTGAACTTTTTCACCTCAACCATGATTTGAAACTATCATGTACATCTATAAAAACTCTAGGGATAACATTTATACTATTTTAGTCTTTACCTTCTTTGGATAACTTTTCCTTAAACTATAACTCTTCGAAATAAGCCATTTTAGGTGTGGCCCACATACATCGTAGCCTTATCAACCTTACCTTTCTTGAAATCTAGAAGAATCCTATACAACATACAATAATATATTTTTCAAAAGAATTCAAAACAGGTTCTTTATAATCACTTTTCTCCAAGTTGCTATTAGTTAGGGTTTAGATAAGGTTTCAAACATCTTTACCTTCTTAACGATCATTCATAAAAACATGACAATAAAAACTCATTTTTTTTTCAATCTTCATAACTAACCTACGAAGCTATGCCAAATATTTGAGGTACCCATGTAAATCATAAAATTCAAAATGAGAATCAAAAGGTCAAATTTTGTCACAAAAACACACTACAACTTACTCAATTTCGCCAATACTTGCATATCTTCAAAAATATTTAGCACTTTGACCTGAAACTTGTCATGAAGCATAATAAAAACACCCTTTAACTACTCAAACTTGCCACATATCCTAAATACCTCTAAAATTCTCCAACCATTATTACTTACCTGTGCTAAACCGCCTTGCCTCACATGCTTTCTTCCCAAGGACCCCAAATATGCATCGTACCTTTGAGTTCTGACCTAAAACTTACCATAAACCTAAGGTAAACTTAGAATATACTATGACCATGCTCCGATAAGACTAATTGGGTCCAAATATCACATCTCTATCTCACTCTATGTGCTCCAAGGCTAGAAACAAGCATAGAATGACCTAACTCAACCATGAACTAATCATGTTAACCCCAAGTAGACTCATATACACCCTTACCACACCTTACAAACAATGTATGACCTTATTAAAACACTCAATTCACTTATAATGACTCAAACCATGATTTAAAATACTCAACCATGCACCAAGACACTATAGACCTTCACCAAAATTGACACAACCACTCAGTATTCATGCTTGACACATGGATAACACCTCATTGAGACTCACATGACACCATGACACCCTTATCCATCATTGGAGTTCACATCAATGACAACACAACCACACAATGGCCAACATATGTGTTTCAACCAACGCTCACAGGGCTACACCCCTCCTTCTTATGTATGGGGAGGATACCATTATTGAATGTAAAATAATCTATTTATGTGGGTTGGACAAATATTATAGGGACCACATGGGGACTCTTCAATGGACTTGTCGTAAATATCTTGTATAGTGTATAAGGGAGGAATTTGCAGCAGGTGAGGGGTAAAGGAGATAAATTAATAAAGATTGAGTTATTGTTGTGAGTAGGTAATAGAAAAATTTACAAAAAATAAACAAATTATTCCAACATTCAATTAGATTAAAGAAACAATGTAATCCATTAGTTATACTAAAAACTAGAGACACACAGTTCTTTAGATTCATCAATCAAGGATGCAAATTTCCTTCTTGATCACTATGCTTGCAAAGTATGAAAGACAGAGAGAGTAGAGGAGCACATGGGAAATGGAAATTGAAGAAATGTATCTTTTATTTCTTGTGTTGGTGATACAAATATCAACATCCAAACCACAATCCACAATTTCTACAGAAAAGTAAAAATTTCAAGATCTTTTGGAATGGAGAAGCCACCGCAATTTATAGCATTGTGAATTGTCTCTTCATCTATATCCCCCACTTGGATCTTCATATTCCTATTCCACTTCTGAATTTTACATTACCCTAAGAAGATACAATTGAAGTACATCTATTATAATTTGAGAGAATACTATTACATTTTACATATATTTCATTGTCGCTTAAGTGAATAATAACAAACAATGAATATATAAAACGAAGAATTAGAAAGAGAGGAAAGAAGAGGAGAAAGAATGAAATGAGGAGATGAAGGATGATCCAAATAACGGATTAATATGTCTCCACCTTTAACGAAGATCAGCTCCGATGGTGTTGAAAGTGATATTTTGATCCATGATGACCTTCAACAACACAGTGATTCTTTCTTGATGAAGATTAAATCTTTGAAAAATTTTCCTCTTCGAGACCTCACTAGAATAATTCACCATGGAATCATTAGAAAGCATGGTGATGATAATTTCACCACTAAAGATGATGATGATTTATTTCCCTTACTTGAACAATCCTTCAAATCCTTGAAACAATGTAGTGCCTCCAAACCATCCATTTTTGGATGAAAACTAAGACCGTTTCCTATACAATTCAAACTGATGATCCAGGACCCTTAGGGAAATGGAGCCATTAATGAGATGAGGTGAAGAACACTCTGACCATGTGATGAGTGAAGGTGATATATTTTGCAGACACCTAAAATATGCTTACATAGTTTTAATACTTAAATTTCACTATCTTCTTTCCCAACAATTGACAAAACTTCGTAAAGAAATCATCGTTATTCCTTTATTCCCATTAATTAATTACATTTAGGTAATTAATTATCCTTCCTATCATTTAGGATGTCAATTAACAACCTTTCATTAATTAGTGTCTACTTCTACTTGGGTTAATTAATTATTATTAATTAATTATGCTCGCTACTCTAAATCAATAAATCACCATTTATTGGATCAAATTCCTCTCTTATATCCCCCAAATCATACTAATTTTCCTCTAATTAGATTCTATAAGCTTACATCTACCTATTAATTAATCACACTTGATTAATTAAAACATCCCCCAATTCCCATGAGTTGCTAATGACAAATTAAACTCTTCTAAATCAAGGTTACCTTTTCTAAAGCAACCTTATCCATTCCTAATCTTACTTTACCCTTATCCCACATGCACTAAGTTACAAATATTTCTCAAATAGGAAGGTTATATAAATAACCCTCCTCCTTCCTTCTAAAGACACACCTTCATTTGCATTAGTGTAAACTATAGGAATTTTGATTTTGAGCCATTCTTCATTGTTGGAAATAACTTTTCCATCTTCCATCCATTCACTCAAATTTGAGTAGTATGGGAAGATCCAAAAATGGCCTTATAGCCATTTCTTGGTGAGATTCCATCCTTAATTATTGAGGTCACCAACATCTAATTTGATCTCTATAGGATATAACTAGGTTCATGTTTAGTTAGCAATCTAAAGAGTAGGAAAGAACTTAGAATTTAGTTGTTTATGTATTGAAGAATTTAGTTTCTATAAGATCTTATCTTGATCTTTCTATAGTAGATTTGATTTTTCTTTGAAGCTATTAGGTTTTATTTTATTTTGATTAGAAATGAAAGTTTATTATGAACACATTTGACAAGCCTAGTCGACCGATCCTTAGTCCCTTGCATTTTATATCAATTTTTTTGTTTTTCTCAAATTTGACTAACCCTTATTATGTGCATGATAAATAACTCACATTCCTTAATGTATTTTCTTGAATTTTCATGTGTTGAGTCTCTTTTGTAGATTTAAAAGTGATGGGTTGTTGCCAATTTTGGGTTAGAATGCAAAAACTTTGACCTTTTTTAAGTTTTCCTATGTCACGTTATGTGTTCACTATGTCACATAGGAAAATCATGCTAGTACACCCACATATGTTTCATTAGGGGTATGTATATGTCATTTTGTGCCAGGGGTGCATATATGTCATTAGGGGTGTGTATGTGTCAATCTGGGTGTGTATGTGTTCCACTTTGTCTATTTGTTTTCTCGTAGTCGTGTATGTGTGTCTGGGCATGTATATGTCATTAGGGGTGTGTATATGTCATTAGAGGCATGTCTATGGCATTCTCAACATGATAGTTTTAGTTTGTATGAATAATCTATCTTCTGGAGGCCCTAACATTTACTCTTGAACACAAAACGACTCCATTTTTTTGCATTGGAAAGGTATTGAAGCGAACTATGCAATGAAAACATAAGATTATGATTTTGACATATAAAAAATTTATGATTTCCTTTATTAGAAAAATAGTCATTTTCTAACATGTCTAAATGCTTTCTAAAATTTGGTCTTAGATATTTCTAACATCTTTTGCATGTTTTCAGTGCTAACTTCTATTCGCAGGGTGTTTTGAATTATTTCTTTACTAACTTGTTTGATTATCTTTAATGAATGTTGTGATTTCAATATCTTGGGATAGAATTTACATATGTTCTTTCCTCATACATATTAGATGATCTTGGAAATCAGATACAACTCTAAACCTCCTTGCATTTTAAAAAAAAAAAACTTCATTAAAAAATTTTCTTAAGGGAATGAACAAAATATCAAATAAAATGAGTTTCCATGCACTTTGATTTCACATGTATTTTCTATTTTCATTATAGTTGGGTTTTTTTGTTGTGTATGCTCTTCCCTCAACCTTTTTAGGTGATCTTGGGAATAAAAAACACTTAAATCTGCTTTTGGGATGATTTGATATTTTTGGAGAACTACTAATATTTCACATGCAGGACCAAAATTCACTTGTCAAAGATTCAGGATCTAAACCAATACTAATACAATTTGTTACAGGTTACCAACAGTCTAAAAACCACACTAAGATAAAAGATTAAAAAAACACCACATTCAAAAAAATGTATTTATAGGTCTGGTTAAGAGATACGGATCGTTTGCTTAAAACTTGGGAAGTCCCTTGACATAAGCCATATAACCCATAAGGATTCCCCCAGGAACCCCAAAGTAGTTCACACATTAAGAGAACTAGTAAAGGAAATGGGAAGTGCTCTCCTTACCACTTGACTAGTATGCGTTTGTGAGATTAGAGTCAAAATATTTTCATGCAACCCTAGTGAGATACAACTGAATGCAATTTTTTCTCATTATATCGAGGGGTAAAGTAAATTTGGGATACTCCTTGGTTTAGTCAGTGTGAATTCCTTGGAAAACCATGCTTACAGAGATAATTTGTGACACCTAGAGAGTGAACTAATAGGAAACCATTTTACACATAAGCCAACTTTACCGTAAACAATTTTTCTTCAAATATTTCTCACAAAGTGACAAATTTTAAGACTCAAAACCTTATTTTTCAAACAAGGGGAGAGTCCATCAAAGTTGGTGTTGAGTTATATTCATCACAAAATTTGAAAACTATTACTTTGTATTCATTTTTCACTTTTTTTAAGACAAATCGAAACTCTGCCAAAGTGATGCCAAGTATTTTTCATCACCACTTGGTCTACTCCTTTATTTTCTTGTTTCCCTTTTGGGAAAAAAGAAAGCATACATATGTAGTGTTACTTAATATTGTGTCCACCAATTTTTCACCCACTTACATCCTTCCTTATTGCAACTATGATAGTAAGCATTGAAAGTGTGTTGGTATGTCCTCAAATCTTGAGTATCCTTGTCTTGATACCCATGTCAAGATGTTTCATCATAGTTAGGCTTGATTCATCATCAATTTTCCCTTTAGGTGTTACTTTTCTCACATCTTTAGAAAATCACATGAGCATCTCCATACTTATAAAATGTCTAGTTGGTTTTCATTATGCTTCCCGAATCAATATGGAGCTTCCTTCCCTTTAAAGAGGTTTAAACATGCTATCTAGGTCTAGGCATTTAGACCCAACAATGTCAACCATGACTAATTATCACATGGTTCCTAAAAATTATGATAATAGGGAACCTAGGTTTAGGCATTCACATCGAAATACACCCATCACGACTAAACCTTGATTGGTTCTTCAAGGCTAGAGAAACCATTTGGCTACTTTTTCCCCACCTTCATCTCATAGTTAGTGGTATGATTCTGATGATTCTAATCCATGATTTTCTTCTGATTATAATTCATGCTATTATTTTGATTATAATCCAAATGATTCTTTTGATTCCTCTCAATCTTCTGATGATTTTACTCTTAACTATCTTTCGATTCCTCTTAGTCTCTTGAGTCTCATCCAATAATTTTTTTCTAGGAGTAATCAATACCCTTAATGAAATTTTCCTCCTCTAAGGATTTGCGCCACCAAAAAAATCTCCCCATCATTCTTCTAATTCAACTCCTATGTCACATACCTAACTTTCTTCACAGGACCTCCTTTATCAGTCACCTCAACAACATCTTCCTCATTTGAATATTTGTGTGACGTAAAGTTCCTCCAATCATTCCTCTAATTTGAATCTTGAGTCATGTTCCTCCCTTTCTTTGTAGGACCCCTTTTGTCACTTTCCTCAACAACATTTTCCTCCGTCGAAGATCTATGTGACTAAAAATTCCTCTAATTAATCATCCAAGTTGACCCCACATTATAATCCATTGAGTGGCTACGTGAACATCTTTTTCTATCTACATTATGTCATCTTCTAGGAAAACCAATACCAAACCATTCTAAATCTACATCTTCTTCCACTTGCGAGACATCTAAATCCAAATCTACTTCATCTTTTGAATCGTATTCTTCTAAATCTTCCACACTAGTTTTACCTCTTTATCATAATCAACCTACTATCATTAGAGAACAACAAAACATATAGATTTAATTCTTTTAGAATGAAGAAGAAATCAAAGAATTTATGGGGCTACACATTGACATCCCTCTAGAGGACCATGAGCAATGATTCTATTTTGACCTCAATATGTTCACGTATTGTGGGGAAGAGGTTGATTCATTTTGTCAAAAACAACGGAAGATCCTAAGACCATCAAAATTGATCCTCTTCTTATTCTTCCATTTTCACCATCCCCATTACATGGAGAAACTCCTAGGTATGTCATTGATCCCTATCCTATCTTCTCATCTCCAAATCATTCTTTACATATTATAATTCCTCAATCACAATCTTTCCTTGGGTCACCACCTAGTAGCCCATCATCTTATTCTATATATAGGCCACCTCCTATTATCCCTCCATCTTCTACTTTTGGCTCACCTCCGAGTAGCCCATTATCCTCTATACTTGGGCCATGTCCTAAGAGACCCTCATCTTCTATCTACGAGACACCTCCTAGTAGCCCATCATCTTCTATACTTAGGACACATCCTATTAGTACTTTGTCCCCCATTTATGGGACACCTCTTGTCATACCATTGTCTTCTATACTCAGGCCACATCCTATTAGTCCTTCACCTTCCATCTATGAGACCCTCCCGATATCCCATCCTCTTCAATTCTTAGACCATATCATATTTTTCCATCATATCATCCTTCTATCAATGACTAGGAAATCCCACCATCATTCCTCACATTCCTATCATCAATCCTAAACATCCACTTTCTTCTCCCACTTCTCAGGATCAACAAAATCATGAATTATCTTATATGAAACCCAAATAGTTTCTTCATCAAGCTAAGATCAAAAATCTTAAGAGCTCCAAATATCCCAAAAATTCAAACAAACATAAGGTTAAAAATAAAAAATTATTCAAGAATGCACACCAATGTAACCATAAAGTATGACACAAACCGTAGAAGCATATGGATAGGGAACTTAAGATCCCACATAAAAATCCACGTTGAAAGATAAGTCACAGTCACTTATTGAATATGATCAAACAACGATCATCGAGATTTTAGATAATATCACTCTTGATAAACAAAAATCCTAGTATCCCTCAACAAAGAAATCAAAAACATTGTTGTTAGATCTTATCATACTGATTTACGACTAGAATAAAATACATGTCCATTGGGGCTATGGATTCTGGCTAGAAATGGAGAAATGTACAACTCTCCTTCCATCTTTCATTCAAAAATAAAATTTCCAAATCAATAATTCCTTCACTTTGGCTAGTTTGTCCTCACTTGTTTCCTATCAAATCTTCCCTTTGAGAATTAATTCATTTCCATGTGAATGCATTAGGTCTCTATGATCAAAGAGGATTAGAATGTTACCAAGTGTATTTTTTTGGACCTTGTTCAAACCCGTTCTTTAGTTTGTATTTTGTCTCTTGATTTATGCCTTGGATAATAACCTTTTCATGACCAATCTTTGAGCTACATTTTCCATATCCTTTCATAACATTCATTGTTCTTCTATTTCATTTAGAACATCCATGTACATAAGATTTCCTTTTTACCATGTTTTTAGGAACCTTTATCCCTTTTCATACAACAATCTTGTACTTCTTTTCTATCATATGTTTCTTGGCTAGCTTGCACTGGGGGCATGCTCACTCCTTCTTAGCACTTCATTAGTTTGATTTCATCATCATGTTGAACCTATCCTTCGTGGCCTTGATCCAACATATCTTCTTCTTATATATACGTGTGATATTTTCCCTTGTACATTCTCACATATCACTGGGGGCATCTTTATATCTTCATTTTCATGTACATAGATTCGGAAAACTTTCAAAAAACCCTAAAAACATAATTAAAAATATAAAAAAATTGGTAACATTCAAAAATACAAAACATTGGTAAAACATTCAAAAATCCAAAAGTTGGTAAAATATTCAAAATAAAAAATCCTAAAAAATTTGCAAAAATTCAAAAATATTTTTATTTTGTAAAATTCAAAAAATGGTAACAAACATGCACGCAACTCAATCTCGTGTCAAATGCATCATACTCAAACATAATTTTTTTTCCTACAAAACATCTTTCTTTGATTCTCGTTTGTTTTTGGATGTGACTCATGGATCATTTGGATCTAGCTTTGATATACAAAGTTGGTTTGATTTCTATATTTGTCTTCCCTTACACGAGACGCGTTACTCGGGAAGTTTCATAATGCATGATTAATTTTTCATGGGACCTGTAGAAACTAAAATTAGGTCACACTCCCCTTTTGTCCCTTGACATATAAGCACCCTTTATTACATTTACCTAGCCATGACCCCCTTCACCCCATTAATATTAATTTAATTCATTTAATGTATTATCCTCACTATATTTATTATTTAAATATCTTATTCAAAATAATATCTACACAAATAGTTCACTTAGACACCTCACCAAGCTAACTCAACCTAAGACATATTCTTAGCAATTTACCATAACTAACTAAGACTTACCCAAACCCTAAAAATCAATACCTACACTCCCTCTAACCACATTCCCGCATTCTCACAAGAAGCTCCCAGTCTAATCCATAGGATAATGACACAAGATCCAAGGAAATTAGAAGGATCTCCCTAAGTTTAGTAAACCTAGAAAATTCGCCTTGACCGACGTCGGTTTCCCCTAACCGTCACCGGTTAGCCGAGAACATCATCGGCTACCTCTTTTATCCCCTAAACAACCTTATTCTCAAGGTTGGAAAACATTGGGAGAAAAGTGGATGAGCAAGAACGAAATCTCAAAGAGATAACGCATCTTTAGAGAGATAATTCCAGCAAGAACTAACATCCAAGGAAGGAGATTGAGGATCTTCTCCTACACAGCCTTCCCAACCACATTCTAATCTATCCAAGCAAAAAGAGGAGTGTGCATGCAGCCCATGCAGAAGATTTTCTTCAGTTGGTGATCACTTACAACCTTCAAACCCATCATCAGCACCTCCATCCTTCACACATAGATTTTTAGGAATGAAATCCAAGTACAACACCATACTTTCCTGGTTATTTCATTTTATCATTATTTTATCATCTATTGTTCATCTTGCTCCCTATTGACCATCTCCAACATTTTTTACCTCCATAGACCCATCAAAACCTCACAAAAACCTATTCCAGTCACCCAATACCTCATCCAAACTAACCAAATCCTTTCATGACAATCACAAAGGAGACAAAACTTGTTTTGTGACATTTCCAGATCTCACGAATGGCGCAGTGTTGGTTATACTAAGCTGCGGTCGGTCACCCCCGACCGACGTCGGTCTTTGTGTTAGCCCACATAGCCTTAAACAAAGACTTATCCACCTAATCTTACGTCACCCTCACTCACTTGTGACCTATCCAATACCTTTATCGGACTGCGGAACCCAGAACCAACCATTTGACCCGTGGATTCTATTCTAGCTTAGTCTATTAGACTAGATCATTTTCTTATTGTGTTTTTAAGTGAGATACCTAAATAATTTCAAAATAACTATAGGATTTACCTTGTTTTCAGTATTAATTTGTTTAAAATAGTGGGTCGATGACCATCTAGGAAGTATCATGCTTCCAGATCTAGCTCACACTAGATAGTTCACGCCCATATTGTTTAATTCTTTATGGTGGTGTTGCTTTCATTACAAGTAGTTCCTCCTAGCCAAAATAGAGCTCTCATGGTCAGATGTGGATTTAGAAGTCATACACGTGAAAAAATCCATCAAACAACATTTGAATAGGTATTCCTCCTATGCCCATTACCCTATTTGTTTCATCAACAATTCAAAGGAAGAATATAAGAAAAAGGTAAAACATTTAAGCACGCTCGGTGGGACCCATCTAGGGTTCCTTGCATTTCATTCATTCCTAGGAAAAAATTGTGTGTTTGTTTCCCTTCTAAAAGCGTACACACTAATTTTATTCCCTGGTAATCCACTCCTTCTTTCTATTTGGTCTACAGGAAACTTTTCTTTTGGTGTATTTAAAAAGAATCATTTCTTCATGTTTTCTGCATTTTAGTGAAAGAGAATCCCTCTTTCTCTTCATCTTATTATGTCATCCAATTTCATATTTTTGATTTGGTTTTAAAAACAATCACATTTCATTCTGATTTTCTACATTAGCTCACATTAAATGAGGGTAACCTATATGCTGGAGGTCATGACCAGCTGATGGTTGACAAACGAATCGTAGAAAAGCACTTCTATCCTTTTCTTTTTCTCTAAGTCTTACCAACCCACACAAAAATTTGAATACATACATTCTTAAACAACATCTTACTTGGAAGAAGTTGTAGGTGATCACACGATCACGAAATAGTGGGCACCTAGCTCGATATGTCGAGTCATACTTTAGAGTGAAGCCCACCCCCACCATAACAAACCGAAACCCCACCCTTTAGATATCCTTCTTTGTAGAAACCCATCCTCACTCAAAACTCTATTTCATAATTCATGTGTGTCGGTCCCTAAATAACATAAGCTAAAAAAACATAATAGAAAAGGGAACTCTTAGGATTGCATTTTTTTAGTGTTTTTGCTTGGTTTACATTTTGAGGTGAAAGATCATGTTCATCACATTTTTTTGTTCATCCTTGCATGCTCCCCATCATAGTTGGTGTATTCGACTTCACTTGAGTGTGTTTGGGCCATATCACCATCATTCCTAGAATTCTGGGTCTGATTCCACATCAAATTCTAATTCACAACCAATTTTTCTCATCATTGTTTCAATCTCATAAGAATAGTCATTGATTACCTTTGATTGCCATTGGTTAAACTAAACCGACATTGGTTCCAGGTCCTTTTGCTAACCTACTCAAAAGGACATTCTCACTTCACTTTTTCCACTTCCCACAGTCTCTGTCACTATCATTTTTTTCCCATTAACATTTTACACATCCCCAGGTTTGGCATACTTGTCATATTTTGCCTTCTGCCTCACTGATTACTCACTGCCTATTTTCTACAGTGATCGGTAGTGGTTACCCCTGACCGACGTTGGTTTCCCTAACCGGCATCGGTTAGCCTATTTCACATTCCACCCACCATTTTTTACTTCATCCATTTTTTTCTATTGTTTCTCTGTACCATTTACAGAGAAGCAACCCCACCTGATCAGTACTGGTTCACATGGTACTGATCGAAGACAAGTGAACACCCTCATGCTCCACACCAGTTGCCAACCGCTCCCACCTAGTCCTTCACCAACTTTTATTTTATCACCAGCCATGGATCCTATCCATCCTACTAATATCGCTACTAGAGATGAGGAGTTTGCATGACTCCTTGATCGAACCATGCTACCTTGTAGTTCTACCTTCCCATTTTTCCACTCGAGATGCCTTGGGTCGGTTGATATAAGGCATGCCTATATCTATCCCCCGACTCTCACACCCATCGTATTAGCCCCATCTAGCTCTCTGTCACTGCATCCACCTTACCCTCGGTCGTTTCACGGTTAGGTTCCATACCCCCATGACTTCCACATCTATTACCTCTGTGGCACCCATTACATCCACCACACCTCGATGATTACCCCAAACACAACCTCATCCACCTCGCACACAGCCGTAGCTACGTTCCCACCTCCGGTGTTGGTGACCCTACCCCATTTCAGAATGTAGTTCTTTCCATTCCATAATCATTAGCCCCTATTGACACTAGGGTTACCATGAGCCTTCCTCCTTCATATACATACCACCAACAATCACCTATTTCATCTATTATTCATTAGGGTATGTACCCCTATTTCATTGCCTTCTTCACCACCTTACATGGTAGCCCCATACATTGGAATGCCACACCCATTATATGTCAAAAACCAACCTCCTCATGCTATAGGAGGCATCCAATCATCACAACCCACCAACAACCTAATTAAATTGATGATGGACAAGATGTAAACACTGGAGGCATTGGTTTTCAGCTCCCGTAACACTCTCACTTATGATGAGATTTGCCTAAATTCAACCGCTTCAATAGTAAGGAAGACCCACAACAACATTTGCACTCATTTAAAAACAAATTTTATTTGATTTCTCATGATGATGCCTTACTTTTGAGAACATTTCCCATGTCCCTCACTAGACCTACATTAGAATGGTATAGTAGGTTACCCAAACACTCCATATTTTCATTCAATCACGTAGCCCAAGATTTTTGGATCATTTTTCTATCAATATCACCAAGAAAGTTACCGTGAATGATCTCTATTCCACACGTCAGTACGAGGATGAATCTATCAAATATTTTTTCACTCACTGGCGTAGCCTGATCAATCAACTTACCTTTCAACTACCACAAACTGAACTCATCGAGCTCTTTACCTGAGCTTTTACCAAATATATCTCCCGACCTTGTAGGTCCAAAATTTCTGAACATTCGATGAGGCATTCACTATGGCATGAAAGTTAGAGATTCGGGCCATTGAAGAGAAGAAAATCCAATTATGAAATAAGAATTCAGCATTCGAGTTGATTGAAACCTCTTCTTCTTCCAAACCGCCAACCAATTATTCAAAGGCTAAAGGTATCGCTAATGCAATGGTACTCAATTCTGGCCCAACTCATCTATCTAATCAGGCTACACCCTCATCTAATCTATCACTCGTTTAGGCTTTTTGACTCAGACAAGAGCAATGAAAATATACCCCAATTAGGGAACCTTACTCTTCTATCTTAGAAAAGATTATCAAAGCTAGCGCCATCACCCTTCCACCCATAAAACCACACACTAGTTTTGACCCTACTCGCCCCATGCCCACATGGTATAAGGAACAAGATTTCTATAACTATCACCGAGTGAAGGGTCATAGTGACGACAACTGCATCACTTTTAAGAATATTGTCCAAGAAATGCTTGAGAAAGGTGAGTTGACTGTGGATAATCCCAATGCAACCCCCAACCAAAAGCTACAAATATTTAAAAAACCATTTCCCAATCATGCCCCTTCATCCAATCAAATAGGTGAGACATCCACTCATGATACCCATACTCATGACGTTCATGCAATATTTAATGAGGTACCTATCGCCTCTCAATTACCTCACATCCTTTCCATAGAGGAAATCCTAGCCCAAAATCCTCCTTCCACATCTGAACCAACCGTCACTATTCCTTCACCAATAGAAGAAAACCCTTCATCTCCTACATCACCTATAGAGGAGTCTTTTGCTTTGACATTGAGACCATCTCACCCCTAGATTCTCCTCTTAGTGAACCTTTAGCTACCGTACCTCCACCTATAGAGGAGCACACATTACCTCCTTCACTGGAGAGGAGCACCCATTACCTCCTCCACTCATAAAAGAGCACCTATCCATTCCTCCACTCATAGAAGAACTCCCATAAGCCCTTCCACCCATCATAGACCTGGTGGGCATACTTTGCCTCTTGGTGAGCATCCTCCATCTCGCTACCCGACATCCAATGGACCTACTTTCAGCTCTCTTACCCACACGGAAGTGAAGCCGGTCAATTCCCCATCTCTAAGATGAATTTTATAGGAATTTCCATCAAGTCTTTACCAAATCCACCCACAAACATGCCATTCTCATGTTTGGAAACTCACTGGATTATGTGGATAGGGATTTATTATGGGGCACCTCTTACTCCCTATCTCAACACAAATACATAGATCCCTCGATGACACCTCCACTATCTACCCAAGCACATTTCCACCCATCAAACCACATACAACCATCTGCCGCAACCCCTTCCATGATATCTATTAACACTCACACCACACCCTTACCCATAATCCGACCTATGCCTAAACCCAAACCCATACCCACAATATTTACCTCCACTAAACCTATTACCACTTTAGGGCTCACCCCAATGACCAACCTTACTCATCCACCTATTAAACTCGATTTAGATACATCCTCCAATGTTAAAACCACACCTACTCGACACCCAAACTAAAGAAACAAACTCATCAACCTCATACCCCTACCACAACAATCACACCCACACTTGTCACATCTACCTTAATACCTCGGTTGCCCAACATGGTCAAGCACCCCTCACCCATTCATAACCCAATAACACAACAACCCATTCCTTCCTCACAAATCTCTAAATGACCTATGCACACAACATAACTCATACATGCACCTGTAGTCTCTTTACCACCAATACCTTTGATACCTTCAGCCGTTGCTTCACTACCTACTACACTTTAGTCATTATCCCTCACACCCCAAGCATGACCTGCATCATCTACCTTCATAGCACCCCCTTTATCCTCATGGGTAACTCTCTCTCTTCCTCCATATGATTTTCCTTCTAGACCCCATATACCCACATCACTTTACCCAAGAAGGTTCAAGCCAAAAACAAAACCCCACTACCCCACAATAAGGTAGTCAAAATAACCCCACACCCTCCTACCCATCCATCTACTCTGTGCCCCTACCTAAACAAACCCGAGTGATACCTCAAACCACACCAATGACTATACCCATAACTCGACTGTTCCTACTCTTCCAAAAATAATTCTCATACAACCAACTAAACCTACACCCAAACCCACATTCACTTCCCATTTTGATCCACTAGCGAGGGTCCTATGCCAAAATTTTAACTAACCTCCTCGAGACTTTTGTTATCACATTCGCCACTCTAACTTTACGACCCCCTCAAACCCAATTCAAAGGAGTTTGATGATACCAAAATTGCACATACCATCATGTGCCAAGGCATGATGTGGAGAACTACAAGGCCTTGAAAAGTTTCCTTATCAAATTGTGTCCACCGAAACCAAATTTGATGACAATGACCTTCTTGATGAGGATCCTTCCTCACCAACACCCATTCCACACCTGTGCACTCAACAACCACAACCTCCACCCTCACAACTCCCAGAACCACACACAAAATTTGAAATTAACATGGTTTGCATCGAGAACTTGCCACGCCACCACCCAAATGTCGCTGCGCCCAACTAACCTCACAAGGATTTTCTCCTCCAGTAGGTTTTTTCCCTTCATGTTGTTATACCACTTACCCTACACCCTCTCCATTTGAAAATTTCCCTCAAATCAACATGGTACATGTCACTACATGTGCACAGAAGGGTAAAGAAAAGGCAGCTGACCCACCAACCAATCCTATACCCAACATACCATCTACACCCATACCTAAGATAACTATCCACGACCCCACATACCCCATTTCTAATGGCGTCACACATTGCACCATGCTCAAAAAATTACACCAATATCCCCTCAAAATGTCCTTATATGACCTCATCCAAACCTCAAAATCCCATCATCAAGCCCTCATGGAGGTTCTTTAATCTATCAAGGTTTTACCCAATGACCCTACACCCATAGCCTCCATTATCACACCCCATCATGTAGCCTCCCTCACCAAATTACCACCTTCATCCTCACCTCACCTTGTTCACCAAGTGGCCTTCCTTAGCTTCTTAGAGGCAAAGATCGCACCATACCAAAATGATGACCTAGACCTAGCCCTCTTCATCTCTGTACACATTGATGACATATGGGTACGCCATGTGATGATTGATGGAGGCACTAGCATTAACATCATTTCATCTCGATGCATTTTCTCAAATGTGCATACCTGACAATTGCATGCACAAACATCTGGTCATGTTGTGTTCATTCAATGACACTATCACCTCCACACTAGGCACTGTCATCCTTCATGTTTGCATGGGCCCCTATACTGTTCCAAAATTGTTTTATGTTTTAGAGGGGGAGTTCCAATATAAATTTTTTCTTGGTAGACCCTGGATCCATGTCATGGGTTGTGTTCCCTCCACTTTGCATCATTGTGTAAAGTTTGAACATGAAGGACACACTTATACCATTCCAGCTGATGCATCACCTTTCAAAACATGCAACATGCTTTACCAACCCAACAATGTACTCATACTGGTCAAGCTTTCTACTTCCGCAACCAATACCGCTTCACCTACACCTACACCCACACCTACCAGTACAACTGCTACTTTCACCGCACATACCTCCTCCATGCCTACTACTACTATAACCTCCACGGCTGACCCATTAGCTTCCCAATCTGTTAACACCACCTCCGCATCAACCTATGACACATTGTCCATACCAACTAGCCACATACCAACCACTGATCCCTTGGAAGGTTTTTTTTTAATGCCTCACTCTGGGGGAATACCACCTATATAGTGTCAACACCTTACTCCACACGAGTATGGAAGCCTTCACCAACACCCTCGCTATGATCACCATATAGGAGAACACATCCTTTATGGTCCTCCTCATCTTCGTACTAGTCTCATCTATGGGGGACTTCATACTACCACCTACACACCTAAACCACCATCACAACCCCACCCATTTTCCGTGGACTTCCAATCACTTACCAATCGTTGTTTCACCCAACCTTCATGTACTGCTGTGTGTGGAAGGGTTTTGGTTTTGGCTTTTATGAGCAAGGTTTCCATACCATTATTTCATGTACCACCCATAAACATAATGACTTGAGTGGTATTGGCTTCCTCAACCCTTCTACTAAAGAGGTCCGCATTAAATTCATTGAGGACCCTAGCCCTTCTCCACCTTCATCACCACCCTCACCGATGGATTCGATGGATCCTAAATCTATCCCTCCTAAATTTTTTTTTTCATAAACACCATTTCCTTAGGGCCTTTGACTTATCAACACAAAGGTGAGGCCCCTTCCACTCTCTCATTCCTATATCCTTAGATGATTGATGATGAAACACCAACCATTAACGTCATTCAATGTCAGGATGATGAATCCATACTCACCTAGCTTAGTGCTGAAGACTCATATATTCATCGGTCGTTACCCTATGAGATGCAAACCATGTTGAATGAATCGACTATTGAGATCAACATTCATACTCAGGATGACCCACACATCCTAAAGATCAGAAAATATTTAGATGTTGTTGAATAGGAAGCCATCACTTCCTTTCTCTAAGATCATAACCACACTTTCACTTGGTCTTACGTAGATATGCCCAGTATTGACCCCACCATAGTGGTCCACAATATCATAACTGTTTCGATGCCAAACCTATAAAACAAAAGTTGAGGAAACTACACCCTCGCATTGCTCTTCTTGTTAAATAAGAACTTCAGTGTCTTCTTTCTTTTTCCTTCATCTTACCCGTTGATTATCCTCGTTGGATTTCTAACATTGTCCCTGTTACTAAAGCAATAGGGGGACTCCACATTTGCACAGACTTCCAAGACCTCAACCTCACCTACTCAAAGATGACTTTCCCTTTCCCGGTATTGATCAACTGGTGGACCTTACCACGGGTCATGAGATGCTCTCACTCATGGATGGTTTCTCGAGTTATAACCAAATTTTTCTTGCCCTAGAAGATCAGCACAAGACCGCATTCATTACCCCTTGGGGAACCTTTTGCTATTGAGTCATGCCTTTTGGCCTTAAAAACATTGGTGCTACATATCAACGTGCTATGACTTACATCTTCCATGATATCATGCATCACATATTGGAAGATTACGTGGATGATCTCTTGGATAAATATAAACGTCGTGCTAAGAACCTCAGTTGTCCTTGAAACCATATTTGATCACCTCATTAAATATTACATCTGCCTTCAACATAAAAAGTTCATCTTCGTGGTTATCTTAGGAAAAATCCTAGAATTTATTGTTTCCCTCCATGGTATAGAAGTTGACCCTGCTAAAGTCAAGGCCATTCTAGAAATGCCTCCACCCACGAACCTCAAACAACTCCGTAGCCTACAAGGTAAATTAAAATCCATTCGCCGTTTCATTTCACAATTATTGGATCGGTGTCAACCATTTCATCATCTGCTTAGGAAGGATGTCTCCTTTAAATTAGATGATGACTATCACAAAGCTTTTGAGGCCCTAAAACTATACCTTCTCCAACCACTCGTACTCATTCCATCGAAATACAATCAACCTTTTTACCTATACATATCAGCTACTGATCATTCATTGGGAGCCATGCTCACTCATCACGATGAACAACATAGGGAGCAAGTGGTTTATTACATAATCCGTACTCTTTTGGACCATGAAACCCGATACAACCACTCTAGAAAATATTTTCTTAGCCTTAGTTTTTTTTTCCACCAAAATCCACCATTACCTACTCAACCACAAAACCTATATTGTGACCAACACCGACCCTTTACACTTCATGTACGCCAAACCCTATAAAAATCAGCATACCATGTAATGGATTATGATTTTAGCTAATCTTGACCTCGAATTCATTCACCAAAAGTCCATCAAGGGCTAGGCTATCACTGACCAACTGGATGACGCACCTATTTCCGGGGACCAACCCTCTAATTTTGACTTTCCTAATGAATCCATTGCTACCCTTTCCTGGATGAACCCCCTTACCAAATGACACTATTCTTCGACGGTTCCAAGTGTCAGTGTGGGGGTAGATCTGGTGTTATCCTTGTCCCTCTAGATGGAGAACCCATACCTTTGTCTTTTAAACTAGACTTTGAATGCACCAACAATATTGCCGAGTACGAAGCGCTCGTACTAGGTCTCCAAACCGCCTATGCCCTACATGTCAAATCAGTCCACATATTTGGTGATTCACAATTGGTCATAAACCAAGTCAATGGTATGTTACCAATGTCATAACGAGATACTTCAAAAGTATAAACATCATGTAGACATACTTTTGACCACCTTTGATCATTTCACCCTTCAAACCATCCCATATGGTCAACAAAAAATTTGCGAGACACTATGGCACGCTTAGCTTCCCAAATACCCACTTCCCCTACCTATTCTAAAATATTTGTCATTGTACAATGCCTCCATTCACCTTCTTATTTACCTCACGATGTTTACTCAATCGAAAATGACACCCCTGACCCGAGTGACCTTTGGTATAAACAATACTCTAACTACCTTTCCCTCTCCATCTTACCTCCTAATCTCACCTGTAATGGACAACACACCTTCCTTAAGAAGGTATCTCATTTTGTTATCCTAGGGGACTCCTCTATAAGCGTGGCTTTGATGGTATTCTCTTACGATGCCTCACAAGTTCTGAAATTCCTTATACCATCAAGGAGGTTCATGATGGCATATGTGGAGGTCACTTTAGTGGCCTTGCTATTGCTAAGCGTATTCTTCACCTAGGCTATTACTGGCCGACCCTTAACCATGATTGTTGCGACTATGTCAAATGCTATGTGAAATGTCAACAACATTCCAACCTTCATCATACACCCAGTCATGCCTTATAGGTCACTCATGACCTTTGGCCCTTCTCTCAATGGGGTTTGGATCTTGTCGGAGAAATCAATCCTCATTCTTCCTAATGCCATCAATGGATCATAACCGCTACCGAATACTACACAAAATGGGTAGAAGCCATACCACTCATCTCCATGAAAGCTAAGAAAATATGTGAGTTCATTAACCATAGCATCATTTTCCATTTTGGTGTCCTCATCGCCTCATCGTGACAATGGAAAACAATTCAAAAACAAAACACTTTGCAAAAAAATTTTGATGCCTTCGGCATTTAGCTTATTTTCTCCTCACCTTATTACCCACAAACTAATGGCCAAGCCAAATCCAATAAAAAAACCCTCAATAAAATTCTCATGAAAGTGGTTGATGATCTTTGGGAAGGATTGGCATATGCACATTCCTTTTGCTCTATGGGCATACTGCACTAGTATTTGCATTGCCACTGCGGCTACATCCTTTTCACTAGTCTATGGTACTAAGGCTATTCTACCTCTTGAAGTCCATATCCCCTCACTTCACATTTCTCTCCATGACATGCTTACTGATGATGACTTTTGTCAGGACCGTTTAGCACAACTAGAGTTATTAGACGAACGTCATCTTAACACTTTGGATCACCTTCGAGTTTATCAACAACGTATCAAACGTGCTTATGAAAAACATGTTCATGAATGAACCTTCTAAGTTGGTGACCTTGTTTTGAAATAAAATCAACACGTAACCAAAGTAGAAAAAATAAAACAAGGAAAATTCGCTCTGATTGGCTTGGACCATACATCGTAACTCATACCTATAGGTCGAGTGCCTATCATTTGTCCTCGCTAAAGGGTAAACCTAAACTCCTGAGCCCCTTAACGCATTACATCTTCAACCATTATATTGTTGACTTGTTTTCCTACCTCACCCCTGTGTCTCTTTATAGGTTCATCCTTGAGTGCTATCCACTCCATCCATCTCCTAATGATTAAACAAGAATCATGTGAGTACCCATCACTTTTTATCTCCTCTTGAATATGTGTAACACGGCACTACACATAGCCTAATTCTCATGGATACTTTTTGTCTACCTTTTAGGTGAGATCCCATGGTTGTTTAACCTCGCCTTTTGAATAAGAGTCTTATCCTTCATCTTGGTTTTGTCCATGATTTCAATGACCTTTAATGGGACCAAAATCCTTGAGTCAAACTTATAATACAAAAGATGACTCCTGAAAGGACATCTTCCTCTCGACCAAATTACTACTATAAATAGACTGCTCCCTCGAAGGACAACTATGTGAAGCTTAAATTTTTAAAAAAAAAATGATAAAAAACAAAGCTTCCTACACCAATCAGCTTCATGAAGACCTCAAGGACAACCATATTATTTATCCCATTTAGACTTCCCACATCAATTAGTCTATTACAACAGAAATTATTTTTAGTCATGGACTTGCCCATTGTGACCTCAGACCTCTTACCCAAAAGACTGTCACTCAAAACATATACACCTAACTAACTTTCACCCACCTTACCATTTCCACTCTCATTCCCTAATTTTTCCTCAAGGGACATCTTGGAATTTCGGCATTTGGTGATCCTGTGACTACTTTCACCATAGACCAGTTAATTGTGTAATGCCTTTCAGGTCTTGTATTCATCATCCCTTTTCAAGGTATGATCTACTTGGTATGATTCTACGAAATCAGGTGGCTTTATTACCCCCTCTTATCTTTTAACCATCTTTGTTTACATTTTTATTACCTTATACAGGACTTGGTCCTCGATGCTTACCTTTTGGGGTCATCCTCCCCTTTCACCATAGTCACCCTCACCTACAACATTTTTACTATCATCTACCCCCACCTATTAAACCCAAACCCACAACATGACCACAAATGTACCAACTCGGTTTCATCTTCTTCCCTAGATTATGGGAAAACTAAATTGGTTTGAGTTCCCTTTTCACCGGGACTATGTAGCAACACTTCCAGGGCATGGGGCCCTGGAAGGTTAGCTCGGCCACTCTTTAACCTAACCATTTCCCCCTTTTTACCACGATTTCCTATTCATATCAAAAACCTCGACATTTATACCATATACCACATGAATTTTACCACTTTTATTATTTCACATTTTCATACATAACCAACATTTTACACATTTTACACCATCTCATGCATTTATATTGCCATTTGTTATCAAAATCTTTTGAAATGAACATCCGTGCCTAAACCAACCTGACTCATCCATGCCTAACAACTTTGACTCCACCATGCCTAAACCAACTTGAATCCACCATGCATATAAGCCAACTCATCCATGCCTAACCAACCTTTGACTCAACCATGCTAACCAACCCGACTCAACCATGCCTAAACAACTTGACTCGATCCATGCCTAACAACTTGACTCAACCATGCCCAACCAACCCGACTTGATCCATGCCTAAACCGACCTGACTCCATAATGCCTAACTCACCTAATTTCCATCCATATCAAACCAACAAACCCATATCTCATCTAATACAAAGTAACAAACCCATATCTCATCTAATACAAAGTAACAAATCCATATCTCATCTAACACAAGCCATAAACCAATATCTCATCAACACATTAACACATCACCAAATACCATGAATCTAATCATATAAATCAATAAGCTTGTGTATCTAAAAATACACGCTGTCTCATCATGGCCATCATCTCCAAAATATTGGCATGCGGGGACGGTTTGATATATACAAAAAAAATGAATGAATCAATAAAAAAATCTTGACACGTAGGTGGTATCAAGTACAACACAATAAAAATACAAAATCTCTTCGACACACAGGCTGGTCTCATATATAATACATACAAAATGACTCGGCATGCAGACCAGTCCATAATAGGTCAATCGTCTCCCCATCTAATGTCGGGGAATGCTCCTTGTGAATGTGTCTCTCCTAACCCCTCTACCGCACTTTGTCGGGATCCAAAGCACCTACCTCACCTCCTACTGATGGCCCCTCACCTGGGGTTGGCCTCTACACACTAGTGGCCTCACCATGACCTTGTCCTTGGGCTCACCGGCCCCTGTACTCTCCACAATGTGAGTGCGGGATATAGTCCTCTCACTGGAGGCCTTGCTGTTCTCTGTACTCGGCATAGGAGGGCACATCTAGCCTGACAGCTAACAAATGATCGTGGTAATACCATGCCTCTCCTAGGGCATTTCGAACTGGCCATGGGCCTTTGTTTGTGGAGGTGTCATGGGTTCACGCTACTGCGTGGGTACTTATACAATGGGACCTTGTCCCACGAACTCGTATTGAGCCCTGTGCTTTGGTCTTAGAGCTCGCATCGGCCCTGGAATCTATGCATGTGCCTATATCTAAGCTGCGGGGTTGTAATCACTGTGCTGTGCTCTTTGCCACTAGCACTACAAACCCATAACCTTCCCCTACGTTTGCCAACAACTAGCCCTATAAATACCACACCTATTCCTGTAAAGTAGCTATCTCCCCTCCATCTCTGCCTACCTCCTCTCCATCTCCATCTCCCCTACCTCCACCTGTGCAGGTACCTATCCCTACCCTACTTGCACTTGCAGCATCACTATCTGGGCCTGTAATATGGCAACCTATGCCTCTGTACCTATCAACTACCCCTGCATGATCCCAAGCTGCATCACCAAAGTAGCCACCTACCCCCTGTAGGGCATCTCTCGAAATGTGATGGTGGCTAAGTCTGGTTGCCCTCATTGGTACGGCTCTTAGTTGTGTTACCCACCACTACCTGTACCCATCTACAACCCAAAGCATCATCAATTTGAGTATCTATAGGCTGCTCCTCCTATCTAGTTGGCATTGTGGGTCATGGTGGAGACATAGGTCTCTCCACATCATCTCTCCTATACTACAAGAATGGAGGCAATACACCCTGGACTAATCTAAACTGGTGTCTAACCTACTCTACGAGTATCCACTCATGCTCTCTTGCTCTCATCCCCTGTATCCATAGATGTATCTTTAGCCCAACAAGCTCTATGGCCATCTGTCTATATGAAGGGAAGCCCACATATGACCTCTAAATAACATCCACCCTAGATAGCCCCTCCAACAACCTCCTGTAGTTCACTACATCATGGGTACCTCTAACTCCTTGGGCCTCTCCCATGGCCGGTACCCACTTTGCTGTACCCCACTCTCAAAACTCTCCATGGGAATGCATCTTTGGGGCATCCCCCTGGTCAAACAAAACAATGTGCTCGTAATCCTAGCAATGCGGTGAATACGATGCAATAGATGTTGAATCTCCATGATCACCCGTAGGCCCATAACTATCTATACACTTGTGCTAGCAATGCAGGTGCCCATGTGAACCATGTCAATTATATCATCATGTCATGGAGGACTCCCATCAGTGACCTTGGGAATCTCCCACCCTTTGTATCTGGCAATGCGAAGCAGAGCATGATGCCTCCATCAAGAGTACAACTAACCTCATCTCCTCTGGATGAGCTCTATACATCACTCCATAGCTCATACTAGAACAATAGAACGTCAGATCTGCTACACCCTCACCAAAAACGGGTGCTAGTAACTCCTCAGACACCTCTGAAGAGATGGAATAAACACAGGCTGCCAATATGGGCGACCACGGGATCCTGTAGATGTTCTCCAGGGTGATTGTCATCTCACTTGTCGGTAAGTGGAAGGTGTTGGTCGCCAAGTCCCATCTATCGATGAGGGTAACCATAAGACTTGCCTCTGGACTACATACTTTGGTAGCACCTCACCCCTATCAACCCCACCTCTACAACATGCTACCACTCCACTTGCATCGTGCTCGCCTATACTATCAATAACAAGGGTGGCACCTGGGCTCTCATCTGCAGCTCGTCTCTCACCTGCATCCCACAAAAGCAATGTATTAGTATACCTTTCCCAACTTACCTATTTTACCCCACATCCCGACCTAATCTCTTTCCCCACCCCCATCCCTGTTGGCCTTGTCACTCACCCAAATCTACCCAAACCCATCCACCTGAACCTATCTACCCTAACCCTCACCCAAATCTACCCAAACCCATCCACCTGAAACTATCTACCCTAACCCTCACCCAAACCTACCCAAATCCATCTACCCAAACCTATCTAACCTAACCCTCACCCAAACCTACCCAAACCTATCCACCTAAAACTATCTACCCTACCCTCACCCAAAACCACCCTCAACCCTTCCCCACCTACCCCCTACTTTCTCACCCTAAACCCTTCCCCTCTCACCTAACCCTTCCCCACCTAACCTACTTTTTGGTCCCAACTTACCCTTAGGTTAACCAGACCTTGGTTATCATCAACTGACCCGGTTATCCCTTGACTGACCACGGTCTCCCCTTGACCGACATCGGTCATTGTTCTTGTGACCGATACTGGTCTCTACCCATCGACGTCGGCCACAAGTTGGTGATGTCGATTCTTTGTCGTGCTTGCGCTTGCCATGACTTCCAAAACCTCCTTTTCCCCTCCTACTCCTTTTACCCACCAAATTCCCTCTTCTCACCTCTAATTATTCCTCTTTCTCTCTTTTAACCTACCCCCTACTCTTCACTATCCCGTTTCACCCTTTTTTTCCCTTATTTTCAAATTTCTTCCCCCAACCCCCATTTTTCACATTTTTTATATTTTAACCAAATTAACTCACAAATCAATAACAAAGGTTTAAATCCTACCTGATCCCACTTACGCGTCGTGGTGGAACCTCTAGCCTCCGTGCCACTCCTCCTGATCCCTCTCTGGCCTCCGCCATCCTCAAATCACCTCCGACTCTCCAACCAATCCACTCAATCCACCTGATATCATGGTCCCACCTCTCACCCAATCAATCTCACCTATGTGGCTCACCAACCAAGCTCTCTGACACTCTCTTTTATCCTCTTCCTCTTTTCTCTCTTCTTGTCCTTTTCTCCTTTTTCACAATACACAAATGAATTTTAAAACGTGGGTTTTCCACTTTTATACCCTACCCGACTCAACCGACGTCAGTTAACCCTTGACTAACTGCTGAGTCGATGCCCTAGACTACCCTTTGTCGATTCTCTCCACTATCATTGGTTCATACTAAACACATCGCTTTACCCTACCTACTCATTTCCCTCACATTGACCTCATTTTCCTTACCTCCTTTTTCTTTTACCTCCCCTACCCCTACCTAGACCACTTTACCTTCTTCTCTAGCCCTCCACCTTCTTTAACCTCACCTTGTTAACCAATTGGTGTCTCCTTATTTCACCCCTACCTCGGCCTTACCCATGTTGTGACCTATCTACCTAGACCCAGGAACACTATTTGTGACCTTTGAACCAATGTGCTCACTATACCTTGCGGCACTGTTACCTATGTTGTTTGACCTAATGACTTTACCTAGCCTATTGCCGTGACCATTTATCCTAACCCTACCTTTGGTGTACCAGAACATACCTACACATTCCTGCACCTAACCTACATTGTGTTTCCTGACCTTATCCTATACCTTGGATACCAAATTCACTTCACCCTTGTTTGGATAAACCTATTGACCTTAGACGATGTAGAGTTTTCTTGCTCTTTAACTCGGTAGCATCTTTGCATAGTTTATACATGTGTGTGCATTTGACTGTTGCTACCTTTGACCTTGACCCATTACCTAGATCACCCGAGTAGACCTTTCACCCTCTTCTCCTACACCCACTTACCTTTTCCTCACATTTACCTTTTATCAAACCACTCACCACTTCACTTGTTGCCTAGTGAGTCCCCTGGTTTGAAGGGGATCACCATCACCCTCACATGGGGTAACCACATCTTATTTTTGTTAGTGTTGCTTACCAATACAGGCTACACAACAAAAAGGGGCAAAACGTAGACATTAAAATTAGGTCACACTCCCCTTTTGTCCCTTGACATATAAGCACCCTTTATTACATTTACCTAGCCATGACCCCTTCACCCCATTAGTATTAATTTAATTAATTTAATTAAATTAATGCATTATCCTCACTATATTTATTATTTAAATATCTTATTTAAAATAATATCTACACAAACAATGATTCACTTAGAAACCTCACCAAGCTAACTCAACCTAAGACCTATTCTTAAAGCAAGTTACCATAACTAACTAAGACTTACCCAAACCCTAAAAGTCAATGCCTACACTCCCTCTAACCACATTCCCGCATGCTCACAAGAATCTCCTAGTATAATCCGTGGGAGAATGACACAAGATTCGAGGAAATCGGGAGGATCTCCTAAGTTTAGTAAACCTAGAAAATCCCTCCTTGATCGACGTCATTTTACCCTAATCATCATCGATTAGGCCGAAACGCCGCAGATTACCCCTTTTATCCCCTAAAAACCTTATTCTCAAGGTTGGTGTTATCCAAATCCACCCCGGGGTTGATTTGATAACATACATCGAAATTCTCAAGTCCCAAGAAAATGGATGGATTCGGGGTAAAAATCATGTTTCTATGGTCCCTCGAGAAATTTTTCTAACTCTCTGTCGAGTTGAAAAGAGCAAGCTCGAGAAAATGTGAAAAAGTTAGAGAAAATAAGCTTGGGCGAGAAAAATTGTGAAAATCGGCTAAGTCCTTGTCTAGAGCAGTTGGGACATTCGGGACACCAAGGCACGGTTGGTGAAACGCCTCCAGGCCATGCAAAGCACTTTGGGACAAGTGGAACAAATGTACGCTGTAAGGCGTGAACCGGCTGGTTCGGCCGAAAAGGAAAATTTTAGCACGGGGACAATCGGGGTGTCGGGACGTGCGGGATGCGGAAGGCGGTTCAGCCGAACGAGAAAAAAATTGACTAACTACTCGGGACATTTGGGCCTTGAGGATGCGAACCGCCGGATCGGCTGAAATGGAGAACTTTTGTACTAAGCAGTTGGGACATCTGGGCCGCGAGGACGCGAAGGACGCGAAAAGGCGAAGTGGCCGAGAGCAAAGGAAGCCATTTCAGGCGGTTTAGAATAATTTTTCCCAGACAACACTAGGAAAT
Source organism: Taxus wallichiana var. yunnanensis (assembly GCA_018340775.1). Classification (NCBI taxonomy): domain Eukaryota; kingdom Viridiplantae; phylum Streptophyta; class Pinopsida; order Cupressales; family Taxaceae; genus Taxus; species Taxus wallichiana. The sequence continues at coordinate 390,470,578 of CM031235.1, forward strand.
TTGGGACAAATGGACGTGAATGACGCGAACGGCCGGTTCGGTGAAACGGAAACTTCAAAGACAAGGACAATCGGGCCGTCGAGGCGTGCGAGATGCGGAAAGCTGGAGGAGCCGAAAGCCAATCAGATCATGCCACGTGTCACAGGTAGAAAAGGGACATGGAAGCCCATTTCAGGTGGATCAGAAGTTTTTGTCCCATGCAGCACTGGGACATTCGGGACAAATGGACGCGAAGGGCGCGAAGAGCCGGCAGACCCGCGGACCAACCAAATCATGACACGTGTCACAAGGAGGAAAGTCCAAAAGTCAAAGGGCGAGGTTTCAAGCACTGACCTGAGCCAATAAAAGGAGGACATGTGTCCAACGAAGTAGAGAAGGAGAGAGAATCACGTGACCAATCAATGCATGCCACGTGTCATCCAGGTGGCAGAGCGCGGGAAGAAATTTCAAAATGCATTTTCGCCTGTTTTGTGCCCTAAATCTTCAGATCGACATATCTTTCGATCCAGAGCTCAGATTTGCACGTTCTTTATATCAACGGAAAGCTTATGAAATTATCTACGTGATTCTAGGGTTAATCTTGAGTTTTGGTGTAGTCTAGAGAGATAAAATTGAGAAACAGCTCTGACGCATGTTCATGGCCAGAAGTGACATTTCAGCGACCAGATTTAATGCAGAATGGGTCGCATTCTCCTAAAATCCGGTCAAAATGATAGGGTATGGGTTTGTAAGGTCCCCCATGCCATTTTAATGCATCTGCAGTCAAGGAGGGATGGGCTCCCATGTTTTGTATGTTTTCTGTCTCCTGGGCTCGACCCATGCAATGTAAAAGCTAGATTTGGCTCATTTTTGAGGGGGAACAATTTTTGACATAGCAGACTTCTTCTTTCAGCTCCAGCAAGTGACTGAAGCAAGGATCAAACCTCTCTAAGGATTTTAATAGTTTTCTTTTACCTCTTTGAGGGTGTAATGCGTGTTTTTGACATTGAAATGATAATGCAAGCTCTGTGAATGGGTTTCAATCCCTCTGTTTTGTATTATTTGCTTCATTTCGATACTAAGTTATACCTTATCGATCTGTGTATGTTTTATCTTTGTGAACTTTGATACGTGTCTATTTGCATGACAAATATGTTTCACCACTCCTTTTGGTGCATCACCATCTTTAGTTAGTTTCAATTTTTGCACTTCTATCCCTGTCTCCTTGCAGGTTAGAGTAGGATTAGGATCTAAACCTCTGTAGTTTTGCAAAATATAGATCTAAATCAGAGGAGTTTGAGGAACCAACCTCTAATCTGGAGATTCCTCTCTCATTTTCACAAGTCCCCACACTTGGAGAGAGGTTTCCATGTTGTGCAATCACATTGGATGCTAGAGTGATCAACCTAGAAGCCTGATCTGCATCCAGGGGTGTTGTGAGTCTGCAACAATAGTTTTGGCACGCCCGGTGGGACACTAGAGGTCTCATTTTTATTGCAGCAAAGTTGATATGCATCTGCTATAGTTTTCTTGCTTATAAGAGCTATTATTTACATATGTCGGCAACTCAAGGGAAGAATCAACTGGTTTTGAGTAGTGCGGACTTGAAAACTCATGAGAAGAATCACCACAAGGTCAAGAGTTGGAGAAGAAGAAGTGTTGTTTGAATACTTGTAATTATCTCCAAGAAGAAGGCAAAGGGGAAGAAGGTTTCAAAGGTCTCCATCTCCACCTGACAGGCCTTTCATTTAGTCAACAAGGGTTTTAAGACCAATCAGAATGGCTCAGAACAACCCCTACGTCAACTTCACAGGCAGCAGCCCACTTGCTCTCAATGCACAACATCCAATTCCTATTGCAACCTTGAAGAACATTCCCTACTTCAGTGGAGAAAATTAGACTACTCCAGGTGATCATGTTAAAGATATTGCTAACCTTTGTGCAATCCATGAAATCAATGAAATGCAAGTGGCTGTCAAGTTACTGGCATCTTCCTTCAAGGGTAAAGCATTACAATGGTTTAGGAGCCTTGGAGTGGTTCTATCACAAGCTGGAATCACCGTGTGTATTGCACTTCATGAGCAATTTGGAGAGAAGGGAGATAACTTGTCTCTTTTGGAGCGGTGACAACTATCAAGAGAGCCCCCAACAAGCAATGGATCGACTTCAACTTCAGATTTCAAAGGTCTTTGGATAGGATTCCGGTGGCGGTCAAGGCCAACAAGTAGAAGGTGCTTTCTCTACTACCTTAAAGCTTTGAATTCTGATATTTCTATGTTAATTCAATCTATGGGAGGCACAACCTTACTCGCTGCTTATAACATTTCCATTAGAGCTGAAAATTGTCTTATTCAAGTGGTAAGTGGCGGCTCCTAGGCCTCCCATGCCCTTGTATCCAAACTTAGAAAATCCAAGCACTAGTCAAGCACCCACTTTGGCTCCTGTTCCCACCCCTAGAAATCAAAGTTCAAGTGAAACTTCTACTTCATCCTCTAGTGCTTCAAATGAACTCCAAGAGGTCATGAAATAGTTGCAAAATTTGGGAAATGAGCTGGTTACTATCAAAAGATAGCAAGCTCAAAGTGCTAGACCGTATCAGCCTCAAGCACAATACCAGGCTAGGCCCCCATACCAACAAAATAGGTCACCAACTCAGGCTGCAAATCAAAATCAAAGCCAAGTAAGGCCTCCCGCTAATAGACCATTTCAGCCCTATAACCCCAATGTTGTATCTGCTTCTAAAGCATTAGTGCCAGTCCAAAATAACATGGCCCAAGAATATGATTGGTGTTTCCCGTGTAGTCAGCCACATAACCAATCAATGTGCTTTAACGGTGCATTAAATCAAGCTCTGATGGTGCAAACCATTGGTGGGTCATGAAGAGTCCAGCCATGAAGGAGATCAGCAGCAAGAAGCACCTCAACAAGGAACATCTCCGAATGAAACTACTCTTGTCAATTGGCAGGCTGAAGATTTCTGTGGTATGAATCAAATACCCTCTCAAGGTGTTGCAGCCAACACAAGGTCAAAAAGGAGGAATTTGGGTGAAGAACAACCATTGGCCCCAAGTAGTTCATGACCTTCTGTCACTCCACAAGGTGTTGGCAAACAAAATGTAGTTCCAAACATGCAAGGAGCACCCAAACCAGCTCCTAAACCAACTCAGATGCCAGTTGTTGCTGCCCATGTGCAAGGAATGAATGTGCAAGCTAGGGGACAATGAGAGGATGCTTCATCCCCATTCAACATCATTGATCAGATGAAGAAGACAAATGTAAACATATCAATGTGGGAATCCCTATCCATCCCAGGACAAAGAGATCTGCTGCAAGCTGCCATGAAGGATTGGTCAACGTCAAACCAACATGTCCAAATGCAAGAAAAGGTACTCACAAATGCTGCCAGCCTGAAGGAAATCATGGAGGTCAGCAAGGTAAAATGTTGAAGCCCCCTCCATTTTATGTTTCATTGATCATAGGAGATAAGTTGGTACATAATTGCATGATTGACTCTGGGGCAAGTAGTTCAGTAATGCCCAAGCAAATAGCTGATCAGCTAGGGCTTCAATATGAAGTCATCTCCAAGGGTGTAGTGCAATTAGACGGGACAACAGTGACAACGGTTGGAGTAATCAGAGGTTTGAGCCTCACACTGCACGCATGTCCCAACGTAATAGTGTTACAAGATGTGTCAGTCATAGACCTGCCACCACTCTTTGCATTGTGTTTGTCAAGGGACTTCACGGCCAAGATTGGAGGGTATTTGTCTGCTGATTGGTCACACATGCTATTCAGAACAAGGTATGGAACCAAGGCCACAATCAGGTCTGAACCTATTGCGAACTTTCACATTGAGCCTTACACTACCAGCCAAATTAATGCCAATTGCTCAGCATTTGATCAAGAAGATCACCCTAGCACTGATGAAACTGACACCAAGGTTGGAAGCATCCCAGATTTGACTCTTGATGAATGGGCAAGCAAGGTGCATGCTTTTGATCCCTATCAAGAAATAGAAGAATCTGAGCTAGGAGTTTATTGTTTACATGAAGAGGATCAACCTCTCCCCAGCATCACCAAGCCAGATCATAAGGACAAGAATGAAGTATGGCAATTGTTCTTTGATGGATCAAGGAGTAGACAAGGTGCAGGAGGAGGAGCTATGCTCATTTCACCGCAAGGTATAAGGTATTACTCAGCCTTTTGTTTCAGGTTTTCTGTTCAAACAATACAACCTGAGTATGAAGCCTTAATTCATGGACTGCACTGGGCAATGAAGAAAGGCATAAGGAATTTATAGGTATTTGGTGATAGTGAGCTGATCGTAAACCAAGTCAAAGGAAAAAATGCTGCCAAAAATGATCTGCTTAAGTGCTACAAAAATCGGGTATGGGATCTTATTGAAGATTTTGAAGCTTTTAGCATCAATTCCATCCCAAGAAAAAAGAATGAAGCCGTTGACAGACTGACAGCAATTGGGGCTGCGTTTGACGTTGTAGAAAGTATCAAAAGTGAGAAATCTTAGCCTCATATCAAATTGGTTGTGAGACCGGCTATTCCAGATAACAACACAAGTTGGCAAGTCTTTGAGAATGATCAACAAATTGTCAATTTCCTACAAGAAGAAGCTGAGTTCTCCACCAGAAATCAAGACAAGCTGGAGCAACAATATGGTGATCAGGTAGTACAGCTGAGAACTAACAAATTACCAAAAGGCCTCATAACCTTGGAGTCAATATTCAACCCGAATGATCAGTTCGGAAGGAGAAAGAAAACATTCAAGTGAAGGGTGAAGATTCAGAGCCTATTTTAGTGGAAGAAGGCAAAACATTGCAGATTGGCAAAGTAAGTACCTCACAAGAGAAATCTGATTTTGTTCAGCTTTGTCAAGAGTTCCCAGATATCTTTTCTTGGACTTATAAAGATCTAAGAGGTTTCAACCCAAAGCTGGCACAACATACTATTGAGCTGGATCCAAAATCCAAGCCTGTTAGGCAAAAGCAAAGGCCAGTGAATCCCCATATTGAACCTCTCATGAGAAAAGAGTTAAGCAAGCTTATTGAGGCCAGTATCATCTTCCCCATCAAACACTCAAGTTGGGTTGCAAACTTGGTGCCAATGAGAAAAAGAAATGGAGAAATCAGACTGTGTGTTGACTTCAGAGACTTGAACAGAGCCTCCCTCAAAGACCATTACCCACTCCCTTCCATGGAGCAAATATTGCAAGTTGTAGCTGGTTCAGAAAGGTTCTCACTACTTGATGGATACTCAGGCTATAATCAGATAATGGTGAAGGAAGAAGATCAATTCAAGACGGCTTTCACCACCAAATGGGGCACCTATGCCTACAAGAAGATGCCATTTGGCCTATCAAATGTCGGAGCAACATTTCAACAAGCTATGGATATGGCATTCAAAGGCTTAATCAACAATATAGTGCTGGTATACCTAGATGATATCATTGTCTTCTCAAAGAATGCAGCAGACCATCTCTTTCACCTTAGACAAGTGTTTCAGAGGTGTAGAAGGTTTGGAGTGTCATTGAATCCAAAGAAGTGTATATTCTTGGCACACGAGGGAAAATTGTTGGGCCACATTGTCTCTAGGGAAGGGCTAACAATTGATCTTGAAAGGGTTGAAGCCATCCGAACGCTCCCATTGCCACACCACAAGAAATCTCTTCAAAGCTTCTTAGGAAGGATAAACTTTATCCGCAGATTTGTGCCTAATTTTGCCACTCTTGTGAATCCTCTAACGATGATGTTGAAGAAGAGTCTGGCATTCAAATGGATAGCAGAAGGCAAAGAGAGTTTTGAAAGCATCAAGCATGCAATATCACAAGCTCCAACTCTTATCAACCCAGACTTTTCAAAGGACTTCATGTTGTATGCATTTGGAGGATCAGACACAATCTCAGCTATCTTAACATAGCTGAATAGAGAAGGTTCAGAGCAGCCCATAGCATTCTTCAGCCAAACCTTGGAAGATTACAAAATAAAGTATTCTTTCATCGAAAAACATGTCCTTGCTGTCATCAGGAGCTTGAAGAAGTTCAGACATTTGGTCTCAAACAATAAGATTCAACTGCTAGTGTCACATGCTGGGGTTAAGGAATTCCTCCTCAACAAGGATTTGAATGAGAAAAGGGAAGGCTAGATCACCGTGTCATGGAGTATGACATTGAGATCAAGATCACCAAGCTGGTAAGAGGGAAAGGACTGTGTGAGCAGCTGGTTTTGGGGAAGCAAGAGGAAGTATGCAACGAAGAAGAGGCTGTTTTGATAGTCCAAGACAGCCATGAGCCAAGTGGCAATCAAGAAGAAGACAATGCTGCCCCGACTCCTTGCTGGACCCAAGGTATAATGCACTTCCTAGGCACAGGCCTATGCCCTCCAGAGATGAGCAAGACCCAAAGGAGACACTTCAGATTGCAGGTTGTCCCGTATGCCATTGTTGATGGAGTATTGTTCAAGAAGGATGTGAATGGAGTGCTGCTAAGATGCATTAGCACAGGTCAGATTCAAAGGGTGTTGGAGGAGTTTCATAGTGGACCAGCTGGTGGCCATTTTGCACCAAGAGTGACAACTCTAAAAATCATGAAGGCTGGTTATTATTGGCCTAAAATCTTCAGTGATTGCTATGCATGGATCAAGAGGTGTAAGAATTGTGCATTCTTCACAGGAAAAGAGAGACTTGCTGCCCTTCCATTGCATCCAATCTCAGTTGACCAGCCATTCATGCAATGGGGTTTGGACTTCATTGGAGTCATTAATCCCAATTCAAGCCAAGGGCACAAATGGATTTTGACAGCCACAGACTACTTCACCAAATGGACGAAGGCGAAGCACTCAAAGAGGCAAATGATTCTAGCATCTTAGACTTTTATGAGGGGATAATAACCTTGATTCGGTGTACCTACTATAATAATCTCGATAATGTATTGACATTCATTGGATCTAGGGTGACTGAGTGGGCTGTCAAGAATGGTATTTACCTAAGCACTTCATCGAACTATTACCCTCAGGGTAATGGCCAGGCCGAGTCTACAAACAAGAATTTGTTGAGGATCATTAGGAGGACTCTTGATGAGAATCAGAGGTCTTGGCATACCAAGCTGAAATCAGCCTTATGGGCTGATAGGATCACTCCCAAAAGATCCACAGGTAACTCTCCATTCAGGCTTGTCTATGGAAGAGAGGCAATCTTGCCCATGTCACTTGAGTTGCCAATGTTGGAACTCATGAAGCAGCTGGAGTTGCTAGAATTTGAGCCCATGGAGGTGAGGTATGCAGAGTTGATGGAGCTACAAGAGATCAGAAATCAGGCATCCCAAGTAATGGAAAAGGATCAAGCTTTGATCAAGAACACCTTTGATAGAAAGGCTAAGGATAGATCTTTTCAAATTGGAGATCTAGTATTGAAATGGGATGTGGACAGAGCAAAACCGGGAAGGCATTCAAAATTCGATGCCATTTGGAGTGGCCCATACGTGGTCACAAAGTGCAAGAACAACAATGCTTTCCAATTAGCCTCACTGGAGGGTGAAGAACTACGATTCCAGTCAATGGAATCTATCTCAAGCGTTGCTTCTAGAGGGAAGTTCACTACCTCTCGTAAATATTAGATTAGATTTTCTTTCCTCCAAGTGCTTGTGCACATTTTTTTTAGTAGGTTAGTTTTGTTTCCCTAAGTGCTTTGGCACAACTTGCTATTCATGGAGATGTTTTGCAGTCCTTGCTTTTATCAGGAGACATTCCATCTTCCTCCTTGCACATTTTGAGTCAGTTGAGGTTCTAAACCGAATATTTGATGACTCCATGCCCAATGGACTACTTCAGGCAACTAGTATCTTCTACCTAGCAGGCAGGTATCCCCGCTGAGTCACCAAATTGTTATCCAAATCCACCCCAGGGTTGAATTGATAACATACATTAGAATTCTTGAGTCCCAGGTAAATGGATGGATTCAGGGAAAAAATCATGTTTCTAGGGTCCCCTCAGAAATTTTTCTAACTCTCCTGTCCATGTTGAAAAGAGCAAGCTCTAAGAAAATGTGAAAAAGTTGCAGAAAATAAGCTTGGGCCAAAAAAATTGTGAAAATCGGCTAAGTCCTTGTCCTAGGAACAGTTGGGACATTCGGGACACCAAGGTGCGGTTCGGCCAAAACGCCTCCAGGTGGCCCGCGAAGCACTGGGACAAGTGGAACAAATGTATGCAAAGGGCGCGAACCGGCCGGCTGAAAAGGAAAATTTTAGCACAGGGACAATCGGGCCATCGGGACGCATGGGATGCGGAAGGCTGGTTCGGCCGAAGGAGAAGAAAATCGACTAACTACTCGGGACATTTGGGCCTTGAGGACATGAACCGCCGGATCGGTCGAAATGGAGAACTTTCTTACTAAGCAGTTGGGACATCTGGGCCGCGAGGACGCGAAGGACGCGAAAAGGCAAAGCGGCCGAGAGCAAAGGAAGCCATTTCGGGCGGTTCGGAAGAATTTGTCCCAGACAGCACTAGGACATTTGGGACAAATGGATGCGAAGGACGTGAACCGGACAGTTCGGCTGAAACGGAAACTTGAGGACAAGGACAATCGGGCCGTCGGGATGCGCGGGATGCGAAAGTCGAGGAGCCGAAAGCCAATCAGATCACGCCACGTGTCACAGGTAGAAAAGGGACATGGAAGCCCATTTCGGGTAGATTGGAAGTTTTTGTCCCACAGCACTGGGACATTCGGGACAAATGGACGCGAAGGGCGCGAAGAGCCGGCAGACCCGCGGACCAACCAAATCATGACACGTGTCACAAGGAGGAAAGTCCAAAAGTCAAAGGGTGAGGTTTCAAGCACTGACCTGAGCCAATAAAAAGAGGACACATGTCCAATGAAGCAGAGAAGGAGAGAGAATCACGTGACCAATCAATGCATGCCACGTGTCATCTAGGTGGCAGAGCGCGGGAAGAAATTTCAAAACGCATTTTCACAGTTTTGTGCCCTAAATCTTCAGATCGACATATCTTTCGATCCAGAGCTCAGATTTGCACATTCTTTATATCAACAGAAAGATTATGAAATTCTCTACATGATTCTGGGGTTAATCTCAAGTTTTGGTGTAGTTTGGAGAGAGAAAATTGAGAAACAGCTCTGACGCGTGTTCATGGCCAGAAGTGACATTCCAACGACCAGATTTAATGCAGAATGGGTCGCATTCTCCTGAAATCCGGTCAAAATGATAGGGTATGGGTTTGTAAGGTCCCCATGCTATTTTGATGCATCTGCAATCAAGGAGGGTGGGCTCCCATGTTTTGTATGTTTTCTGTCCCCTGGGCTCGACCCATGCAATGTAAAAGCCAGATTTGGCTCATTTCTGAAGGGGGGAACAATTTTTGACATAGCAGACTTCTTCTTTCAGCTCCAGCAAGTGACTGAAGCAAGGATCAGACCTCTCCAAGGATTGTAATAGTTTTCTTTTACCTCTCTGAGGGTGTAATGCGTGTTTTTGACATTGAAATGATAATGCAAGCTCTGTGAATGGGTTTCAATCCTCTATTTGTATTATTTGCTTCATTTCATATACTAAGTTATACCTTATCAGTCTATGTATGTTTTATGCTGTGAACTTTGATCTGTGTCTATTTTCATGACAAATATGTTTCACCACTCCTTTTGGTGCATCACCATCTTTAGTTAGTTTCAATTTTTGCACTTCTATCCCTGTCTCCTTGCAGGTTAGAGTAGGATTAGGATCTAAACCTCTGTAGTTTTACAAAATATAGATCTAAATCAGAGGAGTTTGAGGAACCAGCCTCTAATCTAGAGATTCCTCTCTCAGTTTCACAAGTCCCCACACTTGGAGAGAGGTTTCCATGTTGTGCAATCACACTGGATGCTAGAGTGATCAACCTAGAAGCTTGATCTACATCCAAGGAGTCTTTGTGAGTCTGCAACAACAGTTAGCGAGACATTGGGAGAAAAGTGGACAAGCAAAAAAAATCTCAAAGAGATAATGCATCTTCAGAGAGCCAATTCTAGCAAGAACTGACATTCAAGGAAGGAGATTGAGAATCTTCTCCCTGCACATGACCTTCTCAGCCACATTGTGATCTATCCAAGCAAAAGAGGAGTGTGCATGTAGCCCATGTAGAAGATTTTATTCAATTGGTGATCACTTACAACCTTTAAACCCATCATCAACATGTCCATCCTTCACACATAGACTTTGAGGAACAAAATCCAAGTAAGTACAACATCATACTTTCTGGTTATTTCATTTTATCATCCATTTTTCATCTTTCTCCCTATCGACCATCTCTAACATTTTTACCTCCATAGACCCATCAAAACCTCACAAAACCTATTCCATTCACCCAATACCTCATCGACGACCAACCAAATCCTTTGTGTAATCACAAAGGAGACCAAAACCCTATTCTCGTGACGTTTCCAAATCTCACAAGAATCGGTCTTGGTTATACCTAACTACAATCGGTCACCCCCGACTAACCCCGGTCTCTATTTTTCCCACACATCCTTAAATAAAGACCTATCCACCTAATATTACCTCACCCTCACTCACTTGTGACCTATCCAAGACCTTTATCGACTTGCAAAACTCGAACCAACCATTTGACCCATGGATTCTATTATAGCTTATCTGTTAGATTAGATCTGTTTTCTTATTGTGTTTTTAAGTGAAATACCTAAATCATTTCAAAATAACAATAGGATTTACCTTGTTTTCAGCATTAATTTGTTTAAAACAATGGACTAACATCCATCTAGGAAGTATCATGCTTCCCGGATCTAGCTCATGCTAGGTAGTTCCTTTGCCCATATTGTTTAATTCTTTCGGTGTTGTTGCTTTCATTACGGGTAGTTCCTCCTAGCCAAAAGGAAGAACTCACGGTCATTGTGGATTCGGAAGTCATACGCAGTAACAACCGATCAACCGACATTTGAACATGTATTCCTCCAATGTCTCATTACCCTATTTGTTTAAATCAACAATTCAAAGAAACAATTAAAGAAAAGGGTGAAACAGGACTTCTATGTCATTTGTTTATTCACCTTTCATGTATCCTTTCTTAGGGTTTCATTCATATCCCTTCTCATTAATTCACACATGTTGGAATTGAAGTTTAATAAAAAAATTTTGTACAACTATCTTGAACATTGTTTGTTTGAGTATGTGTGTTTGTACTTGTTTCCCTATCAGGTTAGCTTGTGTGCTTTCTTGTTTTGCATTATGTTATGTACATTTCATTGAGTTAGTATTGGTGCAATGAATTTTTTTATTATGGATTCTCATGTCATCTTATACTTTTTTTTGTATGCGCATATTTTAATAAGGACCGATGACATAGATCAAAAAGAAAAATGATGAAATAAAGTTTTTTTAAATCAGTTGGATGAAAGCTATTTCCATTCTCTTCATCTTCATATTTCTTCATTATCATTTTATTCTATCAACACTATTATTCCAAATCACTTGGGGCAATAGGGATCACATTTTATCTCCCCCTTCCCCCCTCACATTTTGTCTATATGTTTCTTTTATCTTTTCGATCATTGATCAACCTCTTCCATCACCCCATCGACACTCAAGGGGGCATCCTTCATTCTACTAATTTTTCTTCTATCTCTTGAAAAAATTTACTTATTTGTAATTTTCTACTATATTTTAATTGGCATAATTTATTACACCCCAAAGAGGGAAAATGTAGACACTGAAATATGCTCACGTAGTTTTAATACTTAAATTACACTATCTTATTTCCGACATTTGACAACACTTAATCAAGAAATCGTTGTTATTCCTCTATTCCCATTAATTAATTACATTTAGGTAATTAATTATCCTTCCTATCACTCAGGATGTTGATTAAAAACCTTTCATTAATTAGTGTTTGCTTCATTAAGTTAATTGATTATTATTATTTAATTATGCTTGCTACACTAAATCAATAAATCACCATTTATCGATCAAATTCCTCTCTTTTATCCCCAAAATCATATAATTTTTCCTCTAATTAGCTTTTATAAGCTTACATCTACCTATTAATTAATAAAACCTAATTAATTAAAACATCCCCCAACTCCCATGAGTTGTTAATGACAACTTAAACTCTTCTAAATCAAGGTTACCTTTTCTAAAGGACCTTATCCATTCGTAATCTTACTTTACTGTTATCCCATAAGAACTAAGTTGCAAATTTTTCTCAAACATGAAGGTTATATAAAGAACCCCCCTCCTTCCTTCTAAACACACACATTCATTTACATTAGTGTAAATTATAGGAATTTTGATTTTGATACATTCTCCATTGTTGGACATAGATTTTCCATCTTCCATCCATTCACTCAAATTCGAGTAGTATAGGAAGATCCAAAAATGTCCTTGTAGCCATTTCTTGGTGATATTCCATCCTCAATTCTTGAGGTCACCAACATCCAATTTGATTTCTATAGGATCTAGCTACGTTCATGTTTAGTTAGCAATATAAAGAGTAGGAAAGGACTTAGAATTTAGTTGTTTATGCATTGAAGAAGTTAGTTTCTATAATCTCTTATCTTGATGGTTCTATAGTATATTTGATTTTTTTAAGCTATTAGATTTTAGTTTGTTTTGATTAACAATGAAAGTTTATTATGAGCACATATTTAATGGAACATTGCTCAAGCCTTTGATAAACCCATTCGACAAGGTGAGTAGCACACGAAGACCTAAACACACTTATGTGATTAGAATTAAGGAGTAACAGAGTTTTTCTTACGCATGAGACATAATGCCACTTTGTTCACCCCTTTGCAGGTTCATTTTAAGAGGCCTCTATGAAATTGGAGGTGGGATATCCCTAGAGAATATACCTAAAACTAGTTTCACGAAAAATGTGAATTTATCGGGGTTTTCTAGTAAAATTTTTCTAGAGATAATATTAAGTGTCACACAAAAATTGAGTTCCTTTCATACAATGTTAAATAACTAGAAATATTCTAAGTATCTAGTGCATGACTATAGGGACTGGAAGTGCTTAAAGCTATAATAGTATTGAAGCGCCAAAAAAAAAAGACTTAGTTGTTTTGTGGATAAGGGATATTTTTGGAGATAGTGTGTTGAGAAAACATAGAGATGAAGACTTGTGTTTCAGCCAATGGTATTTTGGGAACAAGTGAAAGATAAGCACCATGCATAGTTTAAGCTAATAATAGGATTTATACTTGGAGTTAACTATAGGACATCTATTGCTAGAGCATTTGCATGTTGTGCATACTATTATAAAGGTGCATGGCTATCATCAGCATGTGACCTATTTTTCAGAAGTACATGGGTGGTGAAGGAAATTCCCACCCCTAAAAATATATATTGAACTATGTAGTTTAGTAGTACTAAACCGTAATAGAATTGTGTTGCGAGGTTTTGATGCGCACATGACTCATGGAGATACTTTATAGTGTATGAAGCTTCTGTGTTTTACAATATTTATGAAATGGATTATATTGGTTGGATAATAGTATTAGACATAATTGAATCTAGTTCTTGTATAGTTAATCTTATCATAGTTATTGTTTAATTCATTTATCATGATTCTCTAAGATATACATCTAGATTGTGTATTTTGGAATGTTTATGTATAATTATGAATAAGAACATGTTTAAAGATCATCACACTAACATCTTGTACAAGAAAATATAAAGAGGGACCTGGTACCTTTGCACACTTTGGGTGAGCATTTAGCTCGGAGAGTGATATGCCAACGCGTCTAGATTATTCTTAGTAAATTATAGGTTGCATCATTGGTTCCATTGTCGGGACCTCTTTTTAACTATTTTGAGGATGTTTTTTGACAAAGACATACTAATTGACCCTATCAAGTGTTGAGTAGTAGATAGTAGATATAGAAGAAGAATACACTTAGATATTAAGAACTCGATATGAGTTTGATGGGTGGAGTAGAACTTGTATGGTGTTTATATGAAAGTTTCTTTGTTATCTTTCCAATAGAGATGTATGAGTTACTATTTTCTTATTCATCTAAAATGAATTGAAGGTTTCACACACTTATATGGATGCTTGTAAAATTTTAGGACCTCTATGATGCTAATCTAATTTGTACGTGTGTTATGGACACTTGGTTACGTGGTGTTCTAAATAGCTATATTTTGGAGTATTCAATTTCCACTTATTCTTTCCCGAAGGTAGTTGAGTTATATATTTTACATTATCCCAAGGAAACTATATCTGTAAGGCATTCCACTAGTAATCAAAATCTTTATGGTAACCTTAATTTGGAAGAAAAACCAATGACTAGCTAAACCCCACCCGCGCGTGGGTAGGGAGAAGATTTAGTGAAGGATGGAAGACCTAATAGTAGAGATTCAAAGATAATAAAGGTAGATTAAGTATAATGAGGTGCATGAGAGGGAGTTAGGGAAGCAACATGAGATTACAGAATGGATGGCATTGAGGAGAGAGATGACTTGTGAAGGATTTGGAGCTCACGTAGAGGGAATGGATCCAAATGATCTATAACTCTCCCATTTGGGAAAACATGTCAGGAAACCATCATTGGCCTCTTATGAGAGCACGTCAACAGAGATGACATGGGTCATGGGCCCACATTTGAATCTACCTGGAAACCTAGCCCTTGCGCTTGGTTTTTCAAGTTTTTAGTACAACTAGTAGTTCACAAGCTAGTTTGAGCAGTAAAATAACATGAGTGAATCAAATAGAAAATACATATATGGTTGGGAAAATGTATTATTTATTATTTTTAGGGACATTTTTAGGCACGTCATTGGTGCGAACTCAGTGCATAAAATTTTGGACTCACCTTTAGGAGTAGTACCACCTCGTAGACTACAGGAGTTCAGTTTAGTACCACTATTGGGACACGGAGCAAGACATCCTCTTGTTCACTTCCTACTACAAGTGGAGGATTAGGGGAATAGGTGGCTTTGGTTCTAGTTGATCTAGAGGTAGAGGTAATACTGGGTGGGATTCTAGATTTGGTGGGCATGGTCCTCACTAACCCTAGAATATTTACACGGAGATGCCGCTTCATCTTCCGAATATAGGGGAATAAAATATGTTGTTCAACATGTACACATGTGTGAGATATGACGGCACAAAAAAGGGATCATTAATTCTAAGATCCAAGCAAGTCGAGTTCACAACTATGTTGTAGGTACACACACAAATTTTATACAAGTTTCACCCTAATCGAGACTTACGTAGATTATACAAAGAATACAAGATACTTTTCTTAAGGAATTTTATATCACTAAGTTCAAGAAGAGGAGTATAAGTGCACTCAAGGATATTAAGTAGGGCACTACTGAGAGTGTTCGGGAATATGATTCCCATTTCAAAATGATTTTGTCTAAACTATCATATGATATCCATACAATCCAACATGTACAATGGTTCATTGGAGGCTTGATCACACCTTTTAGGAGGGCGTTGTCACATAAGACATTTAGGGATCCACATGAATTTCTTGAAGCATAATTGCATGCTAAGGTAGTAAAAAGTATAGACATTAGAGTGAGCCTATTCTTGGAATCTCAAATTGCAGCTATGGAAAATCAGTTGGACAAACTATCGGCCAATTCAGCACATGAGATGTGCACTGGGAATTGGTGTACAAATTGTGAAGTAGAGGGTCATGCTAAGGATAGTTGTCCCCATAGGTGAGTGTGTTCATTGTTGGTAAAATGTGAGATATGTTATTTAGACCATAATACAAGCCACTTCCCACTATTACAATGCATGATAGGAAAGAATGTATCTTGCTATTATAAGATTTTTCAATCCACGACTCATAATATTGAAGATTACAAGTTGATTGATTAGATCCATGATGCCATTGATATTGGTGTACGAAAGACTGGGAGTATCAGATAATTCTAAAGGTAAAAGTGAGCACCATGATCATGTTCACACTCAAGGGTGCTACGATCATAATGAAGGTATTTTTAAGGAGGTCATGGTAGAGGTCGAGGATACTATGTTGGATTTAGGGGTGAGGCTAAGGTGGTGGATGAGGTGAGTTTCCTTGTGGAACATGTTATATGTGCGGGTCTCCTGACCACTATAGGTTTGAATGCCCTCAGAATATTACTTGTTCTTTTTGTGGAAAGAATCATAACTATGAGGAGTTCCTGGACTTATATGAGCATATTAGAAAGTAGCATAAACAAGAGAACAAGGGCGCATGGATGGTTAGAATACAACACATAATGGAAAATAAATGGATGCCAATTTTGGCACCAAAACCCTGAGGTAGCACACTGTGAATATTAGTTGTTCTAGCTAGAGAAGCATTACAAAAATCCCTACCATTACTAAGGAAGAGGTCTTGTATGCAAGATACCCAGATCCTACACATCAAAAGGAGGTTTATCAGGAAACCATGGAGGTGCTCAAAAGTCTTCAGGGTGAAATACAATGTTTAAAAGAACATCCACGAAGTTGGAACAAAATAAGGTAGCGAGAGATGGTCCAATCAGATGTTGATGATTTGATAAAGGTATGCAAGATGTTGCGCGCCAAGATAATATTATTCCATTACTAGGAAGCTGGTAAAGGGAAAAACTCCACATGTAGATATTGAGAATGGACGACAGATATTACATGATAATCTACCCCCTTATAGCTTGGATTATTACATGGAGATCACTTTGAATGCTGTTATGGATGGGTGGCTTTTGAGAAATATATTGATTGACACAAGTGCAAAAGTTAATGTTCTTACTTTAGATGCATGGGTATAGATGGGAAGACCTCCATTACAACCATCATATGATCTATTGTTTATGGAAAATCAAACTAATACTACCCCGATAGGAGTTTAAAAGGATGCATCCATTACTATACATGGGGCCAAGTTCATTGGGGAATTTGAGGTTTTAGCACTTATAGAAGTAGACAACTTCCCAACTCTACTTGGGTGCCCTTGGTGTTATGTAAATAATGTTGATCTATGGCTCAACAAGGGGTATATAAATTTTGATAACAAAGAAGAACAAGTTATTATCCTTTTGATAGATGGGAAATTTGAACCTTATGTTGAACCTTTGAGTGATGAAGACCTGAACATAATTTATGTGTGCATCATTCAAGATCCATAAGTACTTGATCCATATAAGGAAGGAATCCTCTAGTGGGAAGATACATAGTCTATTAGTGATACTACAAGTTTGCGTGTGATAACTGGGCACATGACACCTACGAGATGGTTGGGAACGAAGTAAGAATTACATCTCCATGAGGTAGACCTCATTGTATTAGGAGGATAGGTAACAAATTTGTACCCCAGTACACTAGAGAAGGATACCCTACAGTATTCCTATGAGCCATGGAGGAATAGTGGAAGGATCAAGTGGATAGAAGAAACATGTTAGTATATACCTTACACGGGATGATAGTGCGGACGTTGGATGGTTCATCTGGGATAATATCATAGAATGGAATGAAGTAAGAATTGATCTAACAAGTTGGTTCCTTAAGAACAATGCACATACTAAAATATGCATATATTATGTTAATCAACCTATTCAAAACCACATTCAAAGAAGTGTGAGATACTCTATACAGAGGGGTAGGAAGCTTTACCACCTTCACTATAGGTGCACAAACTTTATTTCACTTTATGTGGGTGTGCATGTGCTTTGTATGTTTATGTGGAACTACATAGGAGACTGAAAATTGATAAGACTTGACTACAAGGAATGATTCAAACTTTTGATTACTTCTCTACTAAACCTTTGGTGAAATAATCATTATAGGTTATGGAGCGCTTTACTATGGGATATAGTGTAAAGGCTAAATAACTCATTTAGGATTTATTTGATGAGATAGACCCAAGAGCATGTTTTAATGAAGTAGATGAGACATATGAAACACTACTTGAGAGTGCTTTCATTGAGAAGGAGAAAGGAAATATGTTCTACATAGTGGATGAGGAGG
Source organism: Taxus wallichiana var. yunnanensis (assembly GCA_018340775.1). NCBI lineage: Eukaryota > Viridiplantae > Streptophyta > Pinopsida > Cupressales > Taxaceae > Taxus > Taxus wallichiana. Next base: position 390,488,520 of record CM031235.1, read on the forward strand.
AAGTAGAAAATTTGGACATAGATCATTCAACAAGTACGTGCAAGGTTTTACAGTGTAGATAAGAAGGCACGCGCCTATCATGAACCTATGAAGAATAATAAAGTGAACATTGGTATGGATGATGAACACAAGGAGGCCATAATTAGAGACCATTGGTCTGATTTTGAAGTGTCTAAGATAATTGAGTTACTAGGTAATTTCAAGGAAATCTTTCCTAGGGGCTACATGAGTTAAAGGGAGTGCATGAGTCCTTAGGTGAGATGAGGATTAAGATAAAAAAGGTGTGTGCCTGGTAAGGAAGAGACTTTATAGGATGAATCCTAACTTACACATAAACTTTAAATAATAAATTAACAAGATGTTGAAATCGACATCATGAAGCCCTTAGAAGAATTAGAGTGGGTTAGCCCCATGGTAATCAAAGTATAAAGAAATATGACAAGATTAGAATTTGTGTGGACCATAGGGATTTGAATGTTGTATATGTGATTGATCCTTTTCCTACACATTTCACTGAGGAAATATTAGAAGGTGTTGTAGGGCATGAAATTTACTCTTTACAGATGGATTCTCTGGGTATCATTAGGTACGAATTACTAAGGAAGATCAAGAGAAAATAACATTCACAACTGAAAGGGAATATTTGCATATACGGTTAGGTCCTTTGGTATAAAGAACACACCTAAAATATTTTCACACATAGTTATTCAAGCATTCTAGGATTTTATTCATAAATTCTTATAGGTGTACATAGATTGTTAGATGGTATATGGGCTTGTCAAGGATAATTGTGACAACTTGCACTTAATGTTTGAAAGATGCTAGATAGTTAAGCATCTCCTTAAACATCAAGAAGTGTGTATTTGCTACACCTTTTGGAACTCTACTAGGGCATATCATTTGTAAACGAGGATTGTTAGTAGATCTAGCTAAGGTTGTAGTTATTGTAGGCCTGAAGGAGCCTACCAGTCAAAGTGAGGTGTGTAGATTCTTGGGCCACAGGGTATTGGAAAAAATTTATCAAAGGATATTCTAAGATTTTTGCACCCTTGGAGGAGTTCCTAAAAGGAAAATGGAAATTCTATTGGGGAGAACCACAATAGCGCACATTTGAAGCATTAAAGGATAGGCTCACTATGGCACCTATCCTACACTTTCCCTCATGAAATCAACCTTTTCATGTACATGTGAATTCCTTTGACATGGTCAGTGGTGCAAGTATTAGCTCAACATAAAGGAGGTATTATAGATCATCCTACTTATTTTCTTTGGTAAAAATTTGACTCATGCGCAGAATAAATATATACAACTACAGAGTGTGAGGTCTTGTTAATGATCTATGTGATGCATAAGTCTACATAGTACTTACTAATAACACCTTTTGTGTGTTATACAAATCACATAACATTGAAATACTTGGTAAATAAGTTTTTTTTATAGGGGAACATATGTCGATGGGTTCTCTTATTCCAATAATTTGACTTTACAGTTGTGGTAAAACTAGGTAAAAGTAATTATGGCCTAGACCACTTATCAAGAATTCAATCAAGAGATTATGTGCATGCAATTGAAGATATAATTCCTATTACAAAAATTACAGTTAAACCATGCTCCTTCAGAATTAGAGGATATTTTTGTCCTTTTACACACAAGTATGGCATCAGAAGGAATGAAATCCTAGGAGAAGAAATAACTTGCAATTTTCACCACACCTTTCATGTTGATCAATGGTGACTTATACAAACTAGTCCAAGATGATGTATTACATCGGTGTGTACTGAAACATGAGCACACAAATATCATGGAAGAGGCTCATGGTGGTATTGTAGGTAGGAAGTATACAAGTGATGCCACCCGCGCAAGATTCTACTCATTGGTTTATGGTGGGAGACCTTGTACAAGGATTGTTAAGAGTATTGTAAGGAATGTGATCACTTTCAATTCCTTGAAAACCTAGGAAAATAGATGAAATTCCTTTAAGGCCTATTACTAGTGTAGATCCATTTAAAAAAGCGAGCAATAGAATTTTAGCTCCTATTTCCCCGGACACATCAAGGATAAGAATCTTGAGGTCGGGAAGATGGTACTTCTTTATGATTCAAATTTTTGCACCACCTAGGCAATATTAAGGTGCCTTTGGTTAGGACCGTATGTTATCACTCACATACTTGAATCATGCACTTTCTAGTTAGAGGCGCTTGATGGAACATGGTTACCGGTTACTTCAATGGGAGTAGGTTGAAGCCCTACTATAAATAAGACTTCTTGGTGTTTTTAATAAGGTAGTATTTCCATTTAGATTAGATTTCCTTTACTATATTTTATTTAATGTATTTCCTTCTTCATCGCTATGTTTTTTCAATTTAGTTCATTTTTTTGGGTAATAAGTGTGTTTGCACACTAGAATCTAACCACGATCTAAAGTGTTTATATGCGTAGAGGACTGCACATACCCTTTGTGTGGGGTGGATAGAGGAGGTATGGGAAAGAAACAAACTCATAGGTAACTACAAGAGGAACGTGGATCAAGGTTTAAAAATTCATGAGAACTTACGAAGAATTGCTATAAAAATTAAGACCACGTGTAAAGCATTGGACACTTAGTATAATACAAGGGACGATGTGGCATTAGATAATATGTATGTTGGGTCACATTAGATAAAGTAATTTGGCATAAGGAAGCATAGGTAGAGGATATTTTTGATAGATAAGTAGCGGTGCGCCAAAAAATTATGACTAAGGTGCAAAATTTTAAGGCACGCAAAATAGTAGTGTGGGAAGAGGAGGCGCAAAATTTTCTCAATAAAAACTAATGCCATGTGTTGTGGTAGGTGGAGAAATTAATGAAGGGAATTTTGAAACTTGGTTTAAAGTTGACATTCTCAACATCATTTTCTACATTGTGAACTTAAAAAAATTGTGAAGTGTGAGAAGAGATGGAGATAAAGAGAATTCTATGGATTGAGTAATCTTGTCATGTTTTGAAGCTCAATGTTGCATGTCTAGGCACAGTAGAATGAAATAAGTAGTGGTGTGTGCATGTGACATGAGAAAACTAAATAGGGTTTTCATTTTGTAGCTAGGGTTTTCACTACGCATTTGTAAAATCAAAAGGATAAATGACACCAAAAAAAGTTTCAGTAGTGGAGAAATAGGTTGAGAATCAAGTAGAGGAGTATCTATTGGATATGTTATATCCGAAGGATTCATTGAAGGCTAGCCATGGATAAAAAAATGACTCGAGTGTAGGGTTTGAGACAATAACCACTGCACTATAAAATGTATTAAGGACGTCGCAAGATAAGACTACGAAGGACTAACTAACGATTGGAGGAGGACACTATGGTTTTGGATGCCTTGGTGAAGAAAATACTTGTAAACATAGGCATAATATAGATCCTGGAGTTACCCAAATTTGGAAATCCCGATCAATTATTTCATGAATCCATGAACATTTTTTTATTTCAGCGGGTAAGAGATTGAAGATAACTACCAAAGTTATTGGGAAAGTTACTTGGATGCATGAAACGGGTTTAGAAATTTCTATAGACTTAATATATGATGAGGGAATTGATGCCACAACAGCCCTATATAAGTATAAGAAGGGGTTGAGCCTTCAAGGCCACTAACATTGAAGACAAGGCCATTAGAGTAGCAACATGGTGAGTAGTGAGTAAGGTAGGGGCCACTGAGTGATGGAACAAGGTAAACATGTGTTGGTTACATATAACACACAAAATGACCAACAAGACATACTACAATATCACTAGTTACATTACAGAGAGCTTGGTGAACGAGGTGCACATCTAAGTAGAAAAAGGTGAGAAGATAACCTGGGGCGCAATTTTGTTATTAATTGTGTTAAGTGAAGTTGGGGTACCAGATGGTCCTAGGGAAAACATATGGGAGTTTCCATTGGAGAACAAGTCCCCAACCAAAAGATATGCCAAGTACATGTTGCGTGGGTCTGTTTCCAACACATACAAAGATTTCTTGAACAAGTGGTTCTGGAGACTGCATCAGAATTTGAGGGAGAATGGCACATTCTACGCGAGCTACCAAAGGTTTTGGATGGAGAAAGCTGAATTCATACTTTACCAACATTTCAGCTTGGGCGCTTCCACATGAAGTTTGGAGAGAAGAGCCCATGGTGTAATTTTCCCTTTTCATTTACCATAAGATATTTTAAGGACTCTATAAATAGATTTCATGATGTGCATCAACTCTAGTTTGATGCGGAAAAAAATTGGACGCAGACATTCACATTCTACGTAAAACATATGTATGGCTAGGTAAGGAGGCCTATGTCAAAACTATGGAGTTTGATAATGTGGACATCATGCCAGAGAGTTTGGTTGTAGGGTAGATTGAACTAGCGTGCATCTATATATACCTCATACCAAGGTTTAAGGATGGAAAAGTGGTGAAGGGTGTGGATATGGCTCTTCCAGGACCTCCTAAGAAGAATCAAATAGTGGGGACTTCAAGGAATGTTGCATCTACGCCCCTGCTCTCCTGAAGACCCAATACATACAGGACTACGAAATGTCCTAGAACAAGAGGAACCTAAAGATAACACCAAAATTATGCATACCAAAAGGATTTTGAGGAAAATGAGAACTTCAAGAGACACTAGTGCCGAACTTCATAGCCGAGAAGGAAATCATCACATGTGACTCTTATAGAATATGAAGAGAAGGAGAGGAGAAAGCGCAGGAAATATGTTTCTATACAAGATATTGAGGAATCTCCACAACCAAGCACAAAGGGAGAAGAAGGAACCCCAAGAATGAGTGGAGATAGAGCCAAGGCCACCCATAATGTGGAAATATGAGATAATGAAGATATGGGTGAGTGCGTAGTCTATGAGACTATAGACCCCAGTGTGAGTATTCGTGAAGATATCTCTAATGAAGGGGAGAGTAGCAATGGTGGGGATAAAAATTCCTCATGCACCTGAAGGAAAATATGAGGAGGAATTCAACCAGGTGGTTGAAGGGGTTGTTTTATAGGATTCCAATGTAGCCACATACAAAGAAAAGGGTGCATGAATGCAAGAGGATTTTCGAAAACATGTTGGCACACATAAGGAAGAAGAAGCCATAGGTACTTAAGACATGGGAAATATGAATGACCCTTCAAAAAATATTCGAACATGTTTCGGAGTACACTACGGACCAATAGTTATATGGCTGGGATTGGATGGACCCTGAAATGGCCAATACATGCACTCGTAAGCAATTATCTTGGGGCATGCAGACTCACATGGATGAGCCTGATTTTGATGTCTATGAGGAGGTGTTCACTTCAAAGAAGATAAGGAATTAACCTCATATGTTCCATATGACCATTAATCCAACCCATTTTTTAGATGAATAGGTAGGAAATTCTTTAATTAAGGTGTCCACAGAAGTAGCATGACAAAATATGGATAAGGAAGAAACAATCTAGGAGTTAGTGGAGGATAAAAAGGATAAGGACATAGAAATCAAGTGCCTTACTCAAGAGCATGATAATGCATTCATGGAGGTCCAAAATGTAAAGAAGATAGAAAAGAATATTATAGATGATATTTTACTGAAGAGGCCTAAGTTTCAAGAGAAGATTCCTCAAGACTTCAAGTCTGAGTTACATTATCTACGCACAATAGTTCATCTACTTCTAGAGGAAGGACCAATGTACCTCCCCAAGGAAAAGGATCCAGGGGAAGAAGTAGCAAGAGAGAGGGCCACTATTGATATAAATTTTTAGTATATGAGGTGTTTCTCAAAACATTGAAGGATGAGCTAAAGATAGTCAATAGAGCTCTTAATTTATGTGCAGAACCAAACGCCATATTAAGGACTAGAACTTTAATAGAGGATAATGAAGTTCTAATGGTGATGAAGGATGAAACAATTGGGTGCACATAAAGGTTGGCACTGGTAGAAAAAAAATGCGAGGCCCTCGCAGAGTGCCAAGGATCCACACAAGGAAAGGATTGATGAGATTAGAAATATCATAGCATAGAAGATGGACCTCATGGAGGGAATGTTATTAGGTATGGAAAATGTTTTCCAAATACTACAAAATGAGAAAGAGAAACTCACTAAGGATGAATTGGATGCCATATCCACTGATATTCTAGAGAAAATGAGGAACACATTGAGTGATTGGAAGAACTTGGATGTTGAGATAAAAATGAATATCCAAAATTAATCCTTCCAGTTGAAGAAGAGGGTGTTGTAGAATAAACTTCATTCTTTTGTACAGATTTTGGTTCATTCTTTTCATTCTTTCATTACCTAATATTTATTATTGAAGACATATGAAGGAATTAACATATACGGGATGGACATTTAATCTAGTGTGGGGTAATGTTGAACATCCATAAATATTCTAAGTATTCAGCTCATGAATATAGGGCGTTAGAAGGGCACAACGCTATAATAGTATTGAAGCGCCCAAAATTAGGACTTATTTTTTTTTTGGATAAGGGTTATTTTTAGAGATAGTGTGTGGAGAACAAATAGAGATGAATACTTGCATTCCATGCAATGGTATTTTGGTAACAAACGGAAGATAAACGTCATGCATAGTTTAAGCTAATAATAGGATTTCTACTTAGAGTTAACTATAGGACATCTATTGTTAGAGAAATTGCATGTTGTGCATACTATTGTAAAGGTGCATGGCTATTATTAGCATGTGACCTATTTTTGAGAAGTTCATGGGTGGTGAAAGGGAAAGTCTCCACCCCTATAAATATGTATTGAACTATGTAGTTTAGTATTACTGAATTATTATAGAGTTGTGCTGCGGGTTTTGACACGCACATGACTCATGGAGATACTTTATAGTGTATGAAGCTTCTGTGTTTTACAGTATTTATGAAATGGAGTATATTGGCTGGATAATGGTATTAGACATAACTAAATATGGTTCTTGTATGGTTAATCTTATCATAGTTATTGTTTAATTCATTTATCATGATTCTCTAAGATATACATCTAGATTATGCACTATGGAATGTTTATGTCTAATTATGAATATGAACATGTTTAAACATCATCACACTAACATATTGTACAAGAAAATCTAAAGAGGGACTTGGTACCTTTGCGTGCTTTAGGTGAGCACTCAGCTCAGGATGAGTGATGTGCCAATGCGCGTGGGTTATTCACAGTAAATTCTAGGTCAGTATCACATGACAAAACATTTTTGTCACAAGAAAACAAATTTAATGTTGCGTGACATTAAATTTTGTTATCGCGCAACAAAATTTTTATTGTTGTGTGACAATATAATTTAATTTCACACGTCTCTTGATTTCCATGTCGTTCATCTATTTCTTGTATGGTTAATCTTATCATAATTATTGTTTAATTCATTTATCATGATTCTCTAAGATATACATCTAGATTATGCACTATGGAATGATTATGTCTAATTATGAATCTAAACATGTTTAAACATCATCACACTAACCTCCTGTATAAATAACTCTAAAGAGGAACTTGGAACCTTTGTGCACATCAAGTGAGCACCTAGCTCAAGGTGAGTGATGTGCCAACATGCATGGGCTATTCAAAGTAAATTCTAGGCTACATCACATGACAACAAAATATTTGTCACACGACAACAAATGTAACATTGCACGACATTAAATTTTGTTCTCACGCAACAAAAAAATTAATTTCATGTGACAAAAAAATTTAATTTCGCATGTCTCTTGATTTCCATGTCATTCATTTAGAGAATTTTCTCTTGTGCATCTCTTAAGTTTTTTTCCACACATCCTTATTATTTCTATCACGCATCTTTAAATTTATTTATTATGCATCTCTAAATCCTTTCTATCGCATGTCTCTTCTTATTATTCCGGTTGTGTATCCCAATACTAAAACCCTAATCCTAACCCTATAAATATCCCCTCTGCCCCTCTTGTCTCAAAATTATCACAATTTATTGTTCCATGCTCACAATGCTCATAGGTTTCCTTTTTAACTCATTGTTAAAATCATGTTTCCTTTTCCACTCAATGGTTATAGGTTACATTTTCAAATCAAGATTGAGGCTTCTATTTACCTTAATTACTCGGTGCTTTACAGTCACACAACTGCTACAAACTTTCTTCCTATGCCCTACATTTTTCCTATTCAACTAAGAGTGCTCATAAGTCATGAACTACAGATTTACTATTTGATTCTTAGTGTTCACATCTCAACTTTCCAAACTATTTAAAATAAAATCCATGCCTTGATTTAGTTGTTTCACGTCTCAATTCAATTGTTTGGTCTTGATTCTCAATTGCAATATTCATAACAACGTCATAGAAGCTCAAACTATCTAGGCCACCACCATACCCAAGATCTAATACAAGAACTTAATGTGCCCACATATTAATGTAGTCTTGTAATTAAATGAAACATACAAGAAATTGGTACGAGATTGTGAGTTAGAAGGACTAGTTAACATTCCACAAAGTGTGAGATAGATGTCTCCATTCTAAAATACCTCCTTTCTTCATTCAATCCAAGTAGATGGAAATTTCACCGTGACTTTTCTAAACAAACACACATTTAGATTTAGTGTTGATCCTACAAATATTCATCAATTAAAAATATTCCTTTCAAAAATTGCAACATTGTTGTTATCAAATAACTCTCCTAGTTATTTGGACAACTTGTATACATATTTTGGCTCTGAGCTCTTCATTGCAAGGTTACATGCACTCAAGTTCACTTGGCGATTCCCCTTAGTTGTAGATTACGCACGCACTTCCCTTCATTTCCTCACATTCCCTTGCACATTTTCCCTTCTCCCCTTTCCATTTTCCTTTTCCTATTTGTTCCACTCTTCCCCTATGTGCATCTTCGCACATTCTCCTTCTCCCTAGAAGCTATATATCCTACGTCTACACCTTATGATTTATTCAATCAACTAAGTCTTTGGCTCTCTCATGCACCCCACGCATTCTCTTGTAATAATTATTCCTTGACTATGCATTCTCTACTCACTATTTTGCCTTATTTATATGCATGCATTGTGGGTGCCTTCTTTCTGCCTCATTCTTGTGTACATGATTTTGTACCCTCCTTTGTGACTTTCCATATCACATCATTATCTGACATGCTTGATTGTGCCACATTCAACCAGATCAAAGTGCACTAACAGGAACCAAATCCTTACAATGAGTCAATGAGTGATACGTGGACGAGATGAGAAATCATTTACATGATTGGTCATCTATTCAGCCAATCCATGCATCCCACGTGTCTTGCATGCACAAACAACTCTGATAAACTTCGAGAAACATATCTTTTGCTACATATCTTTGATCGGCACACGCCTAGTCTCATTGATAGTTGTTGACATGGGCTATAGTGCTAGATATTCAAATTTAAATTTTTGGTGGATCTAGTAGGTGAGAAATGGGAAAATGACATTTTGGAAATTAAGGAGAAGATATAATTATTCTAACCACTTGATTTTATCTAATTCATCCTCCTTCCTTCTTCAACATGCCAAAAAAACTTGTGAAAGTTAATTTGACAAATTTTTAGGTGAATTTTTAGGAATTGAATGCTTCTTGTTGGTGATTGCATTTCAAATTCGGATTTTCCCTCATTCTCTTCTTTCTCCATGAATTCACCCATAAAGGTAAGATTTGGGCAAATTTTTTATATTGGACACTTATGATTCCTACACGATTACACTAAGTATTTCATATTTTTATATTTTGAGTCACGAGACCTCTAGATCTGGATCGTGCATGTGGATATTGACCTCTTTTATCATTGTAATAGCTCTATGCACTTCTAGAAGTAATGGAGGCATCATTAAGTTACTATTATCTATCCTAAGCATTTTTATTTTATTTCTTATTTCTTTTCTTTTACATTGCATGCTCGTTGTGCCATTCTACACACTTGCAACTCCTTATTTAGTTGTGTTCTATGAATTTGATCTTAAAAATACGTTTTAGTTGTGTTACATGTGCCTAGCCTTCTTTCACACATTTCCCTTCATTTTCTCTTAGAACAAATAGTTTTCATCCCTCTTTTTTTGGTGCTATCACCTTTTAGTGTAGTTTCCTTTCATGTTATCCTTATATCCTTGGTCCCTTGGCATTATTAGCTTATTTTTCCCTTTTAGCATTAGGAGTAGCAATAGTAGTAGAAGTAGATAGAGGAACCCACCTTCTCCAGAGATCTGTCTCAAGGTCACAAGGTCCCACAACTTGCAGATGGTTCCATTATTGTCTCAAACAACTTTGCTCTTCCAGATCTGAGATGCGGGTGCATGTTTTAATGACAAAATATTTTTGGCATGCCCAGTGGGATGAGCATTGAAATCTTAAATCTCATATTTCTAAGTTGTAGTGTGTGGACTTAGTATTTTAGTCTTTGGAGGCTCATTTCAACACATATGAGGACTCTAAACATTTCCAGAACTCCTATTTTGCATCCCTGAACACCTTTCATGAGAAGAGTGCATACAAGGAAAAGTGCAACAATTGAAGATTACTTGAGTACCTCCAACTATCCCTAAGAAGAGTTTGTTATAGAAAAACCATGTGTACATCTCCATCTCTAGCGTGCTTGCACCTATTAAATTCTTCCTCACAATAGACAACCAACGTGTCATGTAATGGCACATTAGCCACCTCCTCCACTAAGGAAATTTGCTAACTTCACCGGAGGAAGTCCCCTGGTTCTAGCCATGCAACATGATATGCCAAATGGTGCACTCAAAATTATTCCATAATTTATTGGTGAGAATCAAGTCACCCCTTAGGAACATATCCAGGATATAGCAAATGTATATTCACTCTATTTGATCACACACAATGATGTAGTAGTTAGGTTACTTGTAGCCTCTTTCAAAGGAAAATTACTTCAATGGTACCAAGGCTTGATAATTGGATCTATCACGACTGGGATGAGCTAGGGACATCTCTTTGTAATCATTTTGAAGATACGTTAGATCACTTATCTTTGGTGGAGAAAATGATAACAACAAGGAGGGCACTCGATGAATAGATGATTAATTTCAACATCGATTTGAAGACTTGGGACATAATCCATCTTTTGGTAAGACCTACTGACCCAACATGTTTTCCTTTATTATTTGAAGGAATTTAATAATGATATCTTAGTCATGATTCAATCCATGTGATGTATAACGTTATCAATTGCTTATAATATTGCAGTGAGTGTGTAAAATAGCCTTAATCAAGCAGGAAAGATAACTACTAAACCACATATGCCCTTGTTCCAAAAAATGTCACCAGTACCTCATTCCTCTGTGGCCCCTTCCTATTCATGAGAAATAAATGAAATATGTTGTATCAACATCCTACTCTCTAGTGCGGTAGAAAGAAGGTGAAGATTTGAGGTCCCTGATTAGAAATTTGTCAAGCAAGGTCATTTGATTAGAGAAATAACATGCACAAGCCTATAGAGGCAGTTCTATTTAGATGCATAGCCAAATCAATCAGCCTTGGCGGAATCAATATGGAAACCAAAGATACATGACCAACCAACAAAATGATAGATGGCATGCTAGCACAAATCTACCCTTAGAAGTTATTTCTCCTGTGCCCTCTCTTCTAGCACCCGGTGCAAGTCAAGTGTGTATTCTAGTTCAGAATAATTTGTTAATAGATTTGTAATGGTGTCTCCCTTGTAACATGCCTCATAATTAATATCACTATGCCATGTTGCGCATGCGCAAGCCTATATGATCTAGAATTATTCCACCTTTGAGCCTTCGATAAGTGTAGTTGAAGTGATAACCAAGAGGGGCCATAAGTTCCTCCTAATTCCAATATTATGTTCTTTATAATTGAAGAAATTTATGCAATAAACCAAGCTACAGATGAAACAAATAGACCACACGCCCATGTTGTGGACAACACAAGATACAAGAAAAGAATGCTAGAATCTAGTGCACGAGTCACAATCCCAAAGCAACATAAGCTAACCCTCAGAAGTAGAAAGATGTAGCTAAGACATCTCATAGTAAAAGTTCTCAAATCCCTACATATGAGGTCTGAGAAAAGATCCTCCTGAAATAGCACCCACCCCTCCTTTGGTAGGTCAAGACTAAGATTTGGCTAAAGCCCCTACTTTCGTGCTTGAATAATCAAGAAGGGATGTTGTTATACCCTGAATAAAAAAATCAATGGGTCTTCCATTTAGCATTGTGGACCAGATGAAGAAGACAAATATAAATGTCACAATGTGGGATGCCCTGACCATTCCAACTTAGCATGACTTATTACGTGAGGCATTGTCCCAAATTTCATGCATTGATCCAACTATTCACAAACCACGTGCTTCTATCAATATTTGTCAGACATAGGAGAAAAAAGTAAGTAATAGTGTTAAAACCCCACCCTTTTATATGTCCTTGATCATAGGAAAACACCTATTGCATAATTACATGATAGACTCGGAGCACTAGCACTTCTTTTATGCCCAAGAATATAGTTTATGTCTTAGGTCTCAAGTATAGCCCCTGAAAAAGGATTCTGCAACTTGATGGTTCAACTATCGGTACCCTAGTAATTATCATGAACCTTGAGTTAACTCTTCATGCATATCCAATTCTAACAATAACTCAAGATGGATCTATCATTGACCTACCTTCTTTGTTTTCCCAATGTCTATCAAGAGAATTTACTACAAAAGTGGGTGGTTAATTGTCTTCTAATTGGTCTCATATGTTACTCAAGAAAAGGTATGGTACCCAATTTACCATACAAGATGAGCCTATATTTTCCCATCATGTAGAGTCATATGTCCCATCCCCTCTCCAATCCAACTATTTAATTTAAAAAAGAGCTAGCTTCAGTTCCTGAAGAGCATCCTCTTCCACCTTCTATTCCTGATATAGTACTTGATGAGTGGGCAGAGAGGCACCATAAATTTGACCCATATGTTGAAGAAATAGAAGATTATGAAACTAGGCTCGGTAGTTATTGCATCCTCGAAGAAGAATCTATGCTTCTACGTGCGCTCAAGAAATACCAAGTTGAACTTGGTCTATGGAAGTTATATTTTGATGGTTCTAGAAGCAGAAATGATGCAAGAGTAGGAGTCATTCTCATTTCCCCTAAGGATGAGATATTATTCTTTGTGCACATGTTGTAGTTCACATGCTCTAATAATGTAGAAGAATATGAAGCATTGGTGCATGGCCTTCTCATTGCTAAGAAAAAAGGGATTAAGGCGCTGCGGATATTCGGGGATATAGAATTGGTTATCCACCAAGTCATCAATAAGTGTCAGGAAAATAATAAGCTTCTCAAAGCTTATAAACATAGATTTTGAGACCTCCTTAAGAGATTTGATGCTCTGAACGAGAGGGTAGTACCACACCAAATGAACAAAGAAACTGATCTAATGGCCATGTTTGGTTAGCGGTTCTCTCTGCTGAAGACTTTGTTAAAGAAAACACTCAATGATTAAAATGGTGATCATACCATCCATTATAGAAAACAATACTAGATGGAAGGTGTTTGACAGGTGATGTGCGAGATCATCCAGTTCATCAAGAATGATTTGAGTTCTCATCAAGAATGCAAGCTGATTTTCATGGTAGCTATGGTGACCAAGTGATATAGCTTAACTCAAAAAAGTTTCCTAAAGGGCTGGTCACCTTAAAGAAAATTTTCATCCACGATGATGAGTTCAAAGATAAAGAAAACTATAAGTGTGCTGCATAAGAATACTTCTCTCCAGTCACTATTATGCGTGGAAAATATCTCTGCTTAGTAAAGATTGTGCACATGATGAAAAAATGCACTTCATCTCTCTCTACCAAAAACACACTGATATATTTTCATTGGAGTATAAATACCTCAAATGTTTTGATCCAAGTGTTTCTCAACACTTCATTGACCTTGATCACGGTATCAAGCCGATCGACACAAGTAGTGACGATTAATACAAAGATAGAGCCCCTCATGAGAAATGAATTATCCAAACTCATTGAGGTGAAGATTACTTTTTTCATCAAACACTCTACTTGGGTCATGAATCTAGTTCCAGTGTGCAATAAGAATGGTAAAATCAGACTTTGTCTTGATTTTAGATATTGAACAAGGCATCTCTAAAGGATAATTATCCTTTTCCTTCAATGGAGTAGATTCTACATACCTTTGTGGTCATCACACACAGATTCTCTATGTTAGATGGATAATCTAGTTTGAATCGAGATCCTAGTCAAGGAAGAGGATCATTTCAAAATGGCATTTACAACCAAGTGGGGAACATATACATATCATAAGATGCCCTTGATCTGTCCAAACAAAACATTTCAGCGTCTTATGGACATTTCCTTCAAAGGTTATATAAACGAGTTCATCTTGGTTTACCTTGATGACATAACAATATTCTTAAAGTGGAGCGAGGATCATATGGCAAACATGGAGAAATTATTTGAGAGGTGCATAAATTATGGGGTGTCTCTTAACCTAAGAAGTGCAATTTTATAGTGGTAGGGGAAACTTGTTAGGCCATGTGGTTTCAAAGGATGGCATTGCAATTGATCATGAGCGTGTTTTAACCATCCTAGCTCTTTCCCTACTGACACACAAAATGCCTTACAATCCTTCCTCGGTAAGATAATTTTTTTTAGGTGCTTCATTCCTAACTTTGGAGATCTAGTTCGTCCCATCACCCTAATGCTCAAGAAGGACCTAGCTTTCAGATGGATAGTAGAAGGAAGAGAGAGCTTCAACAAAATCAAGCAATAAATTACTTGCATGCAAGTAATCATAAACCTGAATTACTAAAACAATTTCATCATTTATGCTTATGGCATTGATGTGAGTGTTGCCACCTTTGTCCTAGCATAAGAAAATTTACAAGGATCAGAACAACCGGTGGCTTTTTTATCCAGAGGTTGAAGGATTATGAATTAAAGTACAGTCGTGTAGAGAATAAGGTCTTCACCATCATGTGCATGCTCAAGAAATTCAAAATTATGCTTGCCACAAATCATATCAAGGTGTTAGTCTCCCACTCTTCTATCAGAGACTTCATCATGGGAGCATAAAATTAGAGAAAAAATAGTATGGTGGGTGACCAAAATCATGGAATATGATGTGACTATCAAAGCCACAAAACTAGTAAGAGGTAGCATGCTCTACAAATAGCTTGCGAGGATGCACAAAATGAATCTGAGACTTCATTATTTTTGGATGAGGATCTCCGTGCATAGAACTTGAGCATAATACAAATCCTAGCACACGCGACGAGATGAAGGACATGATCAAATTCCTTTCGAAGAGTGCATACCCTCCCTATTTCAATAAGGAAAAGAGAAGACATATGATGTTATAATCTATCCCTTATGTTTTGATTAATGGGCTTCTCTTCAAAAATAATCTTGATGATTTTTTGTTAAAGTGTATCAACAACTCATAGACTTAAAAAGTGCTAGTAGAATTTCATGATGGTTTTTACGGTGGACACTTTTCTTCCAAAACTACAGCCATAAAGATCATAATGGCAGGAATATTTTGGCCTAACTTGTTTGCAGATGCACACAAGTGGGTCACAAAATTCAAGTAATGTGCTTTCTTTGTAGGAAAAAAGTGATTGGCATCACTTCCTCTCCGAAAAATCTAAGAAGATCAAACTTTTGCACAATGGGGTTTCATCTTCATAAGCATTATTAATCCTTCTTTGAGTGCTAGACACGAGTGGGTGTTGATAGCTATAGATTACTTCACTAGATGGATAAAAGTTTTTGTACTCAAAGAATCAACCAAGCCAATCATCCTTAATTGTCTTGAAAGTATTATAACAAGGTTTGGTGTTCCTCAAACCATTATCTCTAATAATGAAAAATCCTTCCTTGGCACTAAAATCACTTATTGGGCTCTAAATTTGGGCATATATATGAAAACTTATTCTAACTATTACCCCCAAGGCAATGGTCTGATAGAATCAACAAATAAGAACACGATCAGAATCATGAACCACACAATGAACATTAGCCAACAACAGTGGCATACAAAGGTCTCATGCATGCTCTAGGTAGATAGAATCACATTTAAAAACCAATAGGAACTTTGTCTTATAAGCTTGTCTATATAAAGGAGGATACCCTTCCTTTGATGGTGGAGTTAAACTCATTGGCACTTTCCTAATAGCTAGAGTTTGAAGGTGCGAGACCTAAGAGAAATTAGAATGGTAGAAATAATTAATATTGAAGAATTATGAAACTCTGCCATCATTAAGATAGAATAACATCAATAAACAACAAAGAAATGGTTTGATAGAAAGGAATGAGGCCTTAATATTTCAAATTTGGGGACTTGGTTGTTATGTTTGTGGAGCTGTTTTCATGTTAGAGTGTGATACACCTTTTATGTGTTACACTCGAGTATTTTTATGGCGGTCCCACTCGCCGGTGGCGGAGTCGAGGGGTTCGGGTGGGTGAAGCCCCCAATCAATGGGGGCTCAAGGGCAAAGACCTTGAAGCAAATTTTCATGGGTGGTTTATTAACCCATGGGTAATGGGTAAGCTGTTATGGTTTGTTTTTGGGCCCATGGTTTTCGGTACCCATTTTTTTGATACCCATGGTTTTGTATCAAACTTCTTAAGAAATTGTCTATTTATATGGTCTTATGCATATGATAGATAGACAAGAAAATGTATTGCAGATGTGCTTTGAATTCGAGTGTGAATTCTATAGAGTTTGTTGAGCATAGCTCCAAACGGATCTGGGTATTGTATTGAGAGAGTGGAGGCTTGTAATAAAATCTGAGCAAGTGATTCTTGGTTGATGTAGCCCAAATTGAGTGAACCATGTTATATCTTATCTCTCTATGTTGTGTTATTTATTCTGCACTTTTATTTGAGATCTGTAATATTTTCTGCATATTAGTTTCTACTGTTGCGATTCTGTAAGGGATTATTCCACATATGTTATCTCTTATTCCCTAACAATTGGTATCAGAGCCTAGTTTGGTTTGCTAAAGTGTTGAATCATAGGGAAAGTTTTATGGTTGAGTGGGAGCTATGGTAGATGATGGAAGATCTAGGGTTGATAAATTCAACGGGTAGCATTTCAGTCTTTGGAAGATGCGGATGGAAGATTACCTTTATCAGAAGGATCTTTATACTCCACTATCTGAGAAGGTGAACAAACCCTTGAGTATGACAAATGTGGAATGGGATTTTTTATATCGGAAGGCACTTGGAATGATTCGGTTATTTCTTACATCTTCGATATTATTTAATGTTTCAAAGGAAAAGACTACAAAAGAATTGATGGATGCATTAGGGAAGTTATATGAAAAACCCTCTACCTCTAATAAGATATTTTTAATGAAAAATTTGTTTAATATGAAGATGTCGAGAATGGTTCGATGTCAAATCATTTAAATGATTTCAATATGGTTGTGAATATGCTAGCTTTGAATTTACAATAGAATTTGATGAAGTTAGGGCTTTATTAATTTTGTGCTCTTTACGAAAGTTGGAATAGCCTAGTAATGGTAGTAAGCAACTCGGTTCAGCTAAATCAAAGTTGAAGTTTGAGGATGTTGTAGGGGTGATTCTAAGCGAGGAAATGCAAAGAAAAAGCTCGGTGAATCTTCTACTTTAGGGAATGCTTTGTGGTGGAAACTAGAGGAAGATAGAAGAATAGAGGAAAATGTGGAAAATCAAAGGATCGAGCAAGGTCAAAATCCAAAAGAAAGATAGTATCTTGCCTTGTGGAAAGTCTAGGCATGTAAAGAAGAATTTGTTGGGAGCTTTGGGATAAGAAGAAAAATAGGGAGAAAACCAAGAGGCAAATGTGGCATTGGGTAATGTATGCCAGGATGCTTTGATTCTTTCTTTGCATAATATTAATGAATCTTGGGTTTTAGATTCAGGGGCTTCTTTTCATGCTACTCCACATAGGCATTATTTTGTTGATTATGTTCGAGGAGATTTTGGGCATGTTTTTCTTGGTGATGATGAGCCTTGCAATATAGTTGGAAATGGTTCTATTTAGGTTAAGATGTAGAATGGGAATACATGGCTATTGAGGGATGTTATACATGTGCCTACATTAAGGAGAAATTTGATATTGGCGGGGCAATTGGGAAGTGATGGTTTATCTTGTGATATTTGGTTGACTCTTGAAAGGTCACCAAGGGTGCTCTTGTGGTGACAAGAGGTAAGAAGGTTAGAACCTTGTATTTAACCCTTGATAGTACTAATTATTGTAATCTTGTGGCTTTAGATGCGAGATACAACATTATGGCACTATAGGCTCGGTCATATGATCCATAAGGGCATGGAAATCATAAAGAAGAATTTGCTTGGATATACTGAGAAATAGGTCTAGATTTTTGTGAGAAGCTGCATATATGGGAAACAAAAGTGAGTAAGGTTTATCAAGGTTGGACCTATGAAGAAAGAAAGTTAGAGCTGGTACATTCTAATGTGTGGGGGTTAGATCGGGTATCATCTCTTGGGGGTTCAAGTTATTATGTTACTTTTATTGATGATGCAATAAGGAAAGTTTGGGTTTATTGTATTAGAAACAAATATGATGTATTTGATACTTTTGTTAAATGGAAAGCCTTGGTAGAGAATGAAATAGGCCTTAAGTTAAAATGTCTCAGGTCAGATAATGGAGGGGAGTATTGCAGCAATGAATTTGATGATTATTGTTCTAAGAATGGAATCCATAGGCTAAAAATGGTTCGGGAACCCAATGGTAGAATACGATGTCAAAAGGATGAACAGAACAATAATGGAATGTCCTAGGAGCATGAGGATACATGCAGGATTGCCTCTTTATTTTTGGGTAGAAATGGTGAGCACAGCTGTGTACTTGATAAACAAAGGACCCTCAAGTGCCTTGGATGGAGGCATACCTGAGGAGGCTTGGTACGATAAGAAAGTCGATTACTCATTTCTTAGAGTCTTTAGATGTGAGGTGTTTGTTCATATTGACAAGGATGATAGGACCAAGCTAGAGGCTAAATCAAAAAAATTCACTTTTATTGGTTATGGTTGTGATGACTTTGGATTTAAATGTTGGAGTATTAAAGACAAGAAAATCATTCGGTCTAGGGATGTGGTCTTTAATGAGAAAGTCATGTATAATCAACAGTTGCAGGAAAACAGGGAAGAATCCAAGAAAGAATATGCAGTGGTAGAGGATCTTCTGGTTGGGAAAGTGACCCATGAATCAGTTCAAGAACCTACTCAACAGGAACCCCAAACTCCTACAGTGAGGAGGTCTTCTAGGGTAAGAAATGAACCTGAACGTTTTTCTCCTTCTCTTTATTATTTATTACTCACTGATAGTGGAGAGCCAAAGAGCTTTGATGAAGCAATGTAGGTAGATGCCAGTAAGAAGTGGGAGCAAGCCATGAATGAGGAGCATAAGTCTCTCATGGAGAATGAGACTTGGGATTTGGTGAAGCTACCAGAAGGCAAAATAGGATTGCAGAACAAGTGGGTGTACAAAGTTAAAGATGAAGGAGGAAAGAAAAGATATAAGGCTCAGTGGGTGGTCAAGGGTTTACACGAAACAAGGTATAGATTTTGATGAGATTTTTCTCTCCTGTAGTAAAAATGACTTCTATCAGAACTGTTCTTGGAATAGTGGCAGCAGAAAACTTGCACTTAGAATAGTTAGATGTAAAGACTATATTTCTCCATGGTGATTTGGAGGAGGAGCTATATATGCAGCAACTAGAAGGATATGAAGTCAAAGGTAAAGAGGAGATGGTGTGTAAAGCTGAAGAAGAGCTTGTATGTCTGAAACAAGCTCTATGTCAAAGATATAAGAAGTTTGATAGCTTCATGATGGAGCAAGGTTATATTAGATGTCATTCGACCATTGCGTGTATCAAAGAAATTTGAGGATGGAAGTTATATTATCCTATTTTTGTATGTTGATGACATGTTGGTTGTGGGTAAAAACATGTAGGAAATAAAAGTACTCAAGAAACAACTAAGTGAATCCTTTGATATGAAGGATTAGGGGGCAGCCAAACAAATCCTTGGAATGAGGATAACTCGGGATAGGAAGGAATATAAGATAACTTTATCTCAGGAAGAGTACATTAAGAAGGTATTGGATAGGTTTAACATGCAAGATGCTAAACCAGGTTGGGACTCCTTTGGTAGGACATTTTAAGTTATCAAAGGAGCAGTGTCCCAAGACAGAGCAGGAAAGAAACTAGATGTCCAAGGTACCTTACTCATCAGTGGTTGGTAGTTTGATGTATGTTATGGTGTGCACTAGGCCTACTATTTCCCATACAAAGTGGGAGCTATGAGTAGATTTATGAATGATCTAGGTAAAGAGCATTGGCAAGCAAGTAAAGTGGATCCTTCGGTATTGTGAGAGGGACCATGGGGACAATTTTGTGCTACTGAGTGGATCAGACACCACTTTACGTGGTTATGTAGATTTAGACATGGCTGGAGATGTTGATAGCGGGAGGAGAGATGACGGGTTATATTTACTTTGTAGGTGGGACAATAATGAGATGGATTTCATGACCATAGAAGTGGTGGCTTTATCAACCACAAGGGTTGAGTATGTTCTTTACCACAGAGGCAAGCAAAGAGATGATTTGGTCTACAACAATTTCTTGAGGAGTTGGGGCATAAGTGGAAGGAATGCAAGATGCATAGTGATAGTCGAGTGCTATACACCTAGCTAAGAACTCTACTTTCCACTCCGGGATGAAGAATATACGGTGGAGATATCACTTCATCGGAGATGACTTTGGAAGAAGATAAGTTGAAGTTGGAGAAGATTCATACCAGTCAAAATCCTGTAGATATAATGACCAAGGTGGTCACAAGGGATAAAATAAAGCTATGTTCAGCTTTGGTTGGCCTTCACGGATGACAGTGAAGGGTTGAGAAGCTTTCTCAGTGGAAATCAATCTCCAAGTGGGAGATTGTTATGTTTGTGGAGCATGTTTTCATGTTAGATTATGGTACACCTTTTATGTGTTACACTCGGGTATTTTTATGGTGGTCCCGCTCGCTAGTGAGTTGGTCAAGGGTGTTTGGTGGTGAAGCCCCGAAGCAAATTTTGATGGGTGGTTTATTAACCCATGGGTAATGGGTAACCGTTATGGGTTTTGTTTTTGGCCGATGGTTTTTCAAGACGCATTGTTTTGATACCCACGGTTTTGTATCAAACTGCTTAAGCAATTGTCTATTTATATGGTCTTATGCATATGATAGATAGACAAGCAAATGTATTACAGATGTGCTTTGAATTCAGGTGTGAATTCTATAGATTTTGTTGAGCATAGCTCCAAACAAATATGGGTATTGTATTGAGAGAGTGGAGGCTTGTAATAAAATCTGAGCAAGTGATTCTTGGTGGACGTAGCCCAAATTGGGTGAACCACATTAAATCTTGTCTCTCTGTGTTGTGTTATTTATTCTACACTTTTATTTGAGATCTGTAATATTTTCTACATATTAGTTTCTCTTTGTTGTGATTTTGTAAGGGATTATTCTCGCATATTTTATCTCTTATTCCCTAACATTGGTTTTGAAATGGGATGCGAGACGAGCTAAAACAATGTTTCATTAAAAGTTTTAAGCACTTTGGAATTAACTCATACATCATCGAGTTCATGAAAAGAGGCTAACTCTTTTGAATTAACTCATCTTGATGGAGGCGCACTAAAAATCCTAGTAAATTAGATCTATCTCAAACCCTTCCATTGATTTTGCTGCATCATTTTGTATATATTTGAGTAGTTTCAATTCCTCCAAATGCGTTGTGCAAACATTTATTTATTTTCACATAGTTCTTTCTTCTTGCATGTTTCGTATGCGTACTCTTCTTTTGCTTTCAGGTGTCGATCTTTTTCTAGTAGTTTTTAGTAGTTTGTAGGATTTAGAATAAAGTCAAGAAAAGATCCTTTAAGTGTCTTCAGGGAAATTCTTCAAAGTTAGAAATCAGAATTTCATGATTATATAGTAGAATTCATGCCCAATGGATGCTCTAGGCTACTGATATCCTTCATCGAGCAAGAAAATGGCCTCGAAATTCACAAGAACTATTATCCAAATAACTCCTAGTTATTTGGACAACTTGTATACATATTCTAGCTCTGAGCTCTTTATTGCAAGGTTGTGTACACTAAAGTTCACTTGCCACATCCCCTTAGCTGTAGATTCCTCACACACCTCCCTTATTTTCCTCACATACCCTTACACACTTCTCCTTCTCCCCTTTCCATTTTCGTTTTCCTCTTTGTTCCACTCTTCCCCTACACGCATCTTCTGCACATTCAGCTTCTCCTTAGCAGTTATTTTTCTTGTGTATGTGCCTTGTGCTTGCTTAAATAAGGTAATTACATGGCCCTCTAATGTGCCCTGCACATTTTCTTGTAATAATTACACCTTGATTATACATTATTCTCTCACCAGTTTGCCTCATTTCCCTGTGTGCATTGTGTGCCTTCCTTTTGCCTCCTTTCTGTGCCTCATTCTTCTGCACACATGTTTTTACAACCTTGTCTATGTCTTTCCATTCCACATTATTCTCTAACACACTTGAGTGTGCCATATGCAACCTGTTAAAGTGCACAAATAGGGCACCAAATCCTTGCAATGAATCAATGAGTGACAAATGGTAGAGACCATAAAATATTTACATAGTTGGCCATCTGCTCAACCAATCCATGCACACCACTCATCTTGCATGTGCAAAAACTCGAAAAACTTATGATAGCCATATATTTTACTACAGAGCTCACGATCAACATGTGTCTAGACTCAATCGATATCTGTTGACATGGGCTACTGATACTAGACATTCAAATTCAACTTTTTGGCGGATATAGTACGTGATAAATGGGAAAATGACATTCTAGACATTAATGAGAAGATCTAATGATTCTAACCACCCTATTTGATTTGATTCTCCCTCCTTCCTACTTCAACACACCAAACAGACTTAGGGAAGTGCATTTGAAATATTTCCATGCAAATTTTCGGGAATTGAATGCTTCTTGTTGGGGGTTACATTTCAAATTTAGATTTTCACTCATTTTCTTCTTCTTCTTCCATGGATTCATCTATAAATGTAAGAGTTGGGATCATTTGTTAGGTTGGACACTTTAGATCCCTACACACTTCGTTAAGGATTTCATATTTTATGTATTTTGAGTTGCATACCTCTACATCTTACTCGTGCATGTGGATAATGACCTCTTTCATCATTGTAATAGCTCTATCCATTTATGGAAGTAATGGAAGCATCATTTTGTGACTATTATTTTTCTTAAGTGTGTTTGTATTATTTCTTATTTGCTTTATTTTACATTGCGTGCTCGTTATGTCATTCTACGTCCCTTGTGGCTCGTTATTTAGTTGTATTCCATGAATCGATCACGGAAAATATTGTTTATTTGTGTTACACGTGCCTAGCCTTCTTTCACACATTTCCCTTCGTTTTCACTTTCGATGATAGTGTTCATACCTCTTTTTTGGTGCTATTTCCTTTTAGTGTAGTTTCTTTTCATGGTATCCTTCTATCCTGGTCCCTTGAGATTATTAACTTAGTTTTCCCTTTCAACACTTGGAGTAAGTGTAGTAGCGAAGTATATAGAGGAACTGACCTTCTTTGAAGATCCATCTCAAGCTCGCAAGGTCCACAACTTGGAGACAATTCCATTATTGTCTCAAAAACTCCATTCTTACGGATTTGAGATGCGGGTGTACGTTTGAATGACCAAAAATTGTTACAACAAAAGACACTTTGACATAAGATGATAATATTTTCCTCAAATCCTATTACAATTTCCAAGTTGATGGTACATGTTTTAATTTTTCTGAATTTATCAGTTTTATTTAACATTTTAATTTTGATATAAATTGTGTTTAATTTTTATTAAATGAATTTCTTATGTAGAAAATCCTACCAAATTAAGACGAGGAGTCAATGTGTAACGAGTTGCACATAGTTTTCTTTGAGCCATGATAACATTTTTTCAAGTGAGAATTATTTTATAGGGTAGGCAGGTAGATATTCCCCATTGGGTTATTGCATACATTATTGCGACAATTGGAAAGAAAAAAATTTATTGGTGCACATATCAAATAGGATAAAATATAATATACCCAATGCTCGAGTTCGAAAACCCAAATTTTGTTCCATAAACTATATCATTGGTTTTTATTTCAAGGCATTTCATAATTTACAAGGTAAACCCATGCTCTTTGCATGAACAACCAAATGAAGTAATTGTCCATTTAAATTGAAGAAAAATAGGTTAGTAAATTATGTTTTCATGTTAGTAATATTATTCACTTATGATACAACTTACATGTCGATGTTCATAATATTATTCACTTCTTTTTCTTATTTACCTTATAAAAAAAAATCATCACCATTCCATGAAAAAAGTAGCATCAAGCGGAAGAGGTTAACAACATGTCGAGGCGTCGGGAGATTCACATTCCAACATGGATTCTCACTCAACCCCTTAGCCTCAAGTGTTTCAATTAGTAAGATAATAGAGACGTAATACCCCTAACATTCATTATTTTTTTTTACATTTTATTATTTATCATTTACCATTTTCCATTTAACATTTTGCGAGAGATTTTGGACTATCCTCCTTCACATTTAATACTACAATCATCATCCATAAAACCGGTTTAATCACATACATCTATTCAATCAATGCAAGTGTAACCTCTTCCACTTCCAATCTAATCTCCTACACAATATTTCCAAATACATCTACTACAAGTTCTCGTTTAACAAGGTATAAAATTGTTACTTGTTTTTTATTTCTAACAATTTTAATATAAGTTAGTAATGTTTTTTTTATTAATAGTGTGTTCATTTCCATTTATTCAAATGATGCCACCTCCTCCACCAATACCACCATTTTGACTCCGAGTTCAAACAAGAGGAAGAAAGACCCTTTGGTAAATGCATGACACTTATGGCCCATAATGGCACACCAAACATTACTTCCAAATTTCCCTCTCTCTTTTGGTGGTGTGCCTAGCACATCAGGAAAATCAATTTTAAATAAAATTTGTTTGGATGAATATTATTTGGGCATTGATAGAAATGACCCAATAGGTTTTTTTGATACACATGATATGATTTAGGGCATGCAAGCATGTTTCTATTTCTGTTTATATATTTTAATATTGTTCTATATCAATTTCTTTTCAATTTTAAATTTTTAAACCGCTTCTAGTTTTAATATTTAAATTTATTTTAACA
The DNA here is from genome assembly GCA_018340775.1 of Taxus wallichiana var. yunnanensis. Taxonomy (NCBI): domain Eukaryota; kingdom Viridiplantae; phylum Streptophyta; class Pinopsida; order Cupressales; family Taxaceae; genus Taxus; species Taxus wallichiana. The sequence goes on from CM031235.1 coordinate 390,513,757, forward strand.
CATAAATAGGATCAAGGAACACAACAAAAACAAGAGGTGACATAGATACATGAAGCCTCAAATGTTGATCCTTCATCATATTAGATTATATTTGGATAGTTTGATTGTTAATGTTTGTGAAACCCATGTAAAAAGAGGTTGTTATGCATAGTATAATTCATCTTAAAAAGTGGGAGCTAAGGGATAAAGTATTAATTAAGGAGATAAATAATGATTTTTGTTAGAGGTGACAAGGATTGAGGAGGGGGTGAATTAGTCCCCAATAAAATATTTTTCACTTGTGCTTCAAACCTTAATCACACAAATTCATGTAAATAACACATCAAAATGTATAGTCTTCTCAATGAAATATGAACAATGCAAGAATCACAATGATACACATATAAATACACTTAGAATGATAATGAAATCAGATCCACACACTTATACAGTTATTCAAATCAAATCATAAGAGTATTCCTTCAAAAAATATCAACAAATAATAGTGAAGATATATCAAGATGAACAAAGTAGTCTCATAAATATCCAAGAAGATATACTTCTTCAAAAGTGATTACAATTCAATATAAAATTTGAACACACCTTGGAAACTTGAAAGTTACATCAAAATGCTATACTGAGATAACATCCAAATTCAAACTTCCAAATCTTCCCTCCTTTTCCAACCCTCTCTCAAAGAAACAACACCAACTTTGCACTTTCTCAAATTCTCCTCATGAAAAATCAACAATAAGCTATCCTAGAATGAGATTCCATGTGTTTTGGAATAGGCCCAAAGGGTTTTGTTTTTCAAAAATCTAACATTCCCATTTAAGACTTTAGAAACAAGGGATTTTTTTATCAAACATAAATTTCTCTATTATAAATTAATACAATTTAGAACACACATTCCAATGCCGATCCATCTCATAATAGAAAACCATATGTAGTTGTAAATGACTCGGTGAAACACCGATCTCTCATTTCATGACTCGGTATTAAAATGATATCTCATGTTAACTATATAAAGTGTATACTTCATATACTTGGTTTCTTTTACCCTTTTAGGGGTACCCACGTGTTCTATCTAAAGGCCTATCTGAATATCTGTTACCGATATTCATTTGAAACCCCACATCTTATAGTAGGTGACATAGGACAACACAACCATCATTTTGTGATACTTTGGCCAAATATTTTAAACATGTTTATCATGCTTACATTCCTAGATGACATACTTTTCAAATGGAATAAATCCTTCACCACACTTGTTGTGTTATCTAGAGTGGTCTTTTGACACATCGGTCAATATGATTCAAGGTTTCTCACTAGATAATGTTAGCAACATGCACTAGTGTGGAAGACTACTCATGGTGATAGAGAGTACATAGACATACTCAATCGACTTACATCAGTTGGGTTTGTTTAGTTATCCTAGGTCAACATGAGTTTACCTCAACACTAGGTCATGTTCCTATCCCTGTATAGGGTAGAATCATGATCCAATCTTAAACTTATGTCAATCAAGTTCAACAAACTACGCGGGGTGTTGAGACATATCAATTGCATCATAATATCCTCATAATAACTCTTGTCATTACAAAGGTAATACACTTGTATTTGATGTGTACCAACATCAAACTGAGTTTCCTCAACTAGACTAACATACCTTAGATTAATATTTTATCAACCCATTTAATTATTTTCATTAATTATTAATGATAGTGAGGCTTAGATATTCAAATAGCATCATTTAACCTATAAGGTTACAAGTTGAAATTACATGTGAGGTAGGTATGCAAGTAAAATCTACTTCCTAACCATTCAATTACATGTTTAAGTTTGTCTTTAAATGAAATAGATTGTATCATGTAATGACATGATTAATCTTGAAGTTATGTAAGTGTGTTCATTAGGTCCTTTCTTATTTCAGCCTTATCTTAAACAAGTTCATTATAAACCTTTATTTTAGACTTCATGAAGATGAATTCTAAATCCCATTAATACCTTTTTAAGCATTTCATAATTTTATTAAATAATTCTGCCTAAGAGGAACACAACCCCATTATGAAAACAATTTACATATGTTTCAAATAATTCAAGAATTCATACATATATATCTATGTAATTCAATCATAGTTATTTTATATTGTTTTAAGGTTCTAAATGAGAGTTCCAATTTATTAGTTACATCTCGCTTTATGTGAAATTAAACCAACTAAAATTTATATCCTTAGAACAAATCCCATAACACTAAAGAACATAAAGCTGCCCTCCTACATTTAGGATATTACTCAACAATAGATCCCAATTTATGCCAAAGAAGATAATACAATCAAGTAACATTCAAAAATCAACAAATCATTTATTCATCAAAACAAAGTGATCCATCCCCGATTAAAGAAGTATTTGAGAGATTAAAAGGTGTCATAACATCAATATAAAACTAATTTTATTACATCTTCATTTTCTAACAAAACTAAATCTCGAGTAATGATGCCACATAATCATCATAATAAAGAGACAATTTCTTTAGTAAAACAGATGTAATTTTATATATGTCTTTTTCCTTTAATGTTTTACAAAATCCATCTCGCAAAATAATTATCCTGATTTGGTTCATTGGGAACTGAGCATGATAAGCACTATAGCATTAAAGCATTGTGCTTTTATCTAAATTGTTTCATAAAAAGAACTGTGTTGTTTATGAAAAAATTATGAAAACACAACAATAAAAATAGAAAGATTTTTCCCTAAAAGATTACAACCAAGAAGGGGAGAGAGAAATGATAAAAGATTCAATAAGTAATGGATAAGCAATGATGATTTAAATAATCATATCTACTCCTAATTCCACATTCATATGAACTTATCACAACATGCTAGAAATCAAACAACAGTAGTATAGAAGGGTGATAGATCATATTTCCCCAATCTAAATCTTACCTTCTAGCCAAGTTCCAATTTAATTTTCTTTTCTCAATCTATTCTAAGTTTTTAAGAAGCGATACAAGATATAAATACTACTTTTCATAATATGTATGTTGTTTTTCTATTCAATTGAATAATACATGAAGGAATAATGTGACAAAACATAACTATATTCTATCAAGAAAAACATAAATATATCGGTCTCAACACGAAGCTAAATTATATTGATTAGGATTATGTATCGATGCTCCAAGTAAGAAATTCTTAATCAATTAGAAACAAACAAGATATCTCACAGTAGACATACTCTAAAAGACTTGAGTAAGTTTATTTCAAGTTCAAATCAAATAAATAGTCATAAATAACACTTTGCGAGTCTAACAACCGCACTTTTATGGAAATTATAAGCCAAAAGAAGGACAAGCTACCATTCCCAGCCACACATAAGTTTCAACCAACCCTTTGTCAAATCTAGAAAGGGAATAATGGTTATAGTTTTGAATCTGCACAAGACTTAATACCTTCCCAAGGAAATATCAAAACTCATACTCAAGTGGTTTGAGGTCAAAATACTCCAAGATCGAACCAAATGGTGAAAGCGAAATAAGATATTAAATCCGGAGAAGGAACATGAAGTATTCCCAATACTCATGTTTCCATCTTATGAATAAAAGGAAAAAAGTGAGATTGTAGTCTCTTCAACCATTTGGATTCACACGAGGAAGATTTATCACTACTCCATGTAAGGATGGATGAAATAATAAAGAACAGAATTCCCTAAGAGTAATGCACATTGAGTGATTAATAAAACATGGGAATCCCACCTAAGATCAACAAGAACTAACTGAGGTACAAAATAGCCCAGAAATGGGTGATAATAAATGAAGTAGTCAAAGAATATACAAAAAAACATCCAACGAGTATAACCGTCTATCCTTCTTCCAAAAAAGTAAAATCACCCTCCTCGATTCAATCTAAATAAGAAATGAAACAGTTCAATTCTTAGAAATCACGATGACAAAAGAAAGGAGAATAACCATACCTAATATGAAAATTTTCTCTAAAGAACTTACAACCCTTGAACAAGAAGGTAGATAGTTCAATCGACAAATTCCTTTCAATCAAGATTTCATCAATAGCCAACGATTTAGAGAGAACTTCCAAGATCAAAAGATTTGTTAAGGAAACCAAAAGCCCAAAGTGGGTTGATGAAAGAAAAAGGTAAAAGAAATAGAACAAAGTTTAAACATTCCCTAACATAATTCCCTATTCAAATTTCATCAAGAACAAATTCCATTCATATAAAGCTTGAAAAGAAGAAAAGATATTATACTTTCTAGCTCAAAGTGAGCATTAGTTTACTTCTAACCCAAATGGTAATAGAAGAGAGTTTCAAGACAGAACAAAAATATTACAAACAATTCCCATTTGGGGAAAACCCAAAATAAGTAAGTCTCAGATCCAAACAAATACAACCCCTAATAAATTATAGTCCCAAAATAAGTTGAATCAAAATGAAGGGTTCATACAACCATGATCAAGTAACCATCAAAATGATGAACACCCAAAATCCTTAAAATGTTGGCGTAATACAAAACGAAGAGACCATCAAAGCCATTTTCAAATGAAAATTGTAATAAGATAATTCGAGATAAAATCTACTAATTTCCACAAAACCATGCTACTATTAAAGCATATACAACCTTTGCATAAGTTTTTAATCAAACAGAGAACAAATGCGAGATTCATTTTAGTAATAAGAAGGTTACGTTGCAAACAAGTTAGCATAATAGACACAAATAAAAACTTCCATATTTCATTTTTGATACAAAAATGAAGAACCAATTTACATGAAGAGAAACAAAACGAACACCATTGAAGCAAGAAAAATCAAGCATTAAATCACAAGCTTTCAAAGAGAGCAGAATTGTTTTTATGAAGCATTTAAATAAAAGTAGAAGACTTAATGGATACAGCCTATCATGCTTGATAAAACTCTTGCCTTCACTTTCTTGCTATAAATATCCAATAAGAGCTTCGACAACTATTTATTTCCATGAAAAACACCAACAAAACTCCTTAGAACCTTCTTCTCCTTCCTCTTATAGCTTCACGGTGATAATTTCATGACTACAATCACCGTGCAAGGCAAAATAGATATGTAATGATTCAAACCAATGGTTCGAAGAGGAAATCCACATACAGAGCTAAATCTCACAAAAACCAAATGATCAAAATAAAACCGAAACCATTCTTTCTTCAAACTTCTTGTTGACAATTTTTGCACTTGTGTAAAAATGGGCAACTCGAAACTTCGTCATTATGATGAAAGTCATGGGTGAAGTATACCTAAGCTAAAGAAGTTCTGATGTTATTAGTTACTGCTGAATTAATTAATGATTAAGTGAAATCTTTAGCTATGTGTGTTGTTACAAAATGTAACAGATCACATATTCTGCAATTTCATGATACCTTCAACAAAAGATCACAACGGCCCCATAGGAAAGCTGTGTTATCTTGATGAAGACACTAAATTATAGAGTAGGTAAAGTGTTGAGTTTTTGGACATCAAACATAAGTGCAAATATCAAAAAATCAGAGTTCATTGCTAAATGTTACAGGTTCTCATTGATGTTCTTTCCTTCATGATTAAGACATTCAATTAAATGACTGAGTTGTTTAGTTTGTCATACAATCCATACAGAAATCTGAAATGCAAGAAGAAATATACAACTCATTTTCAGAATTCAATGTTTTATTCACAAGGAAGGTCAAATGTTTCCCACACAAACCGTGGGATGTGACTGAAAAGTAAAGTACATCTACTGAAGTAAGAGGTACACATGCATGAAAGAGAAAGTAAAGGAGTATGAGTGAACCCATCATTGCCTTGGGATATTATTCTTTGTGTAGAGCATCTCCTCCCTAGCTTGTTTCATCTTCGTCTCCATAATCCAAAGCATGGTACACGAAAAGTGAAAAGATAAGAACCATCAATAAAGAGCTCAGGCTTAATCCATATTCCCACACTTTGTTCTACTTCGTTCATATGAATCTCTAAGAAATAGGAGATATATCTTTCTCAAAGATCAGATTACATAGCTCACGCAGAAATAAGAAATAGAAAAGAGAATAACGAACATGGACACAAGAGAGGCCAAAAAGCCTAAGAATTTTCTAACTATTTTCTTAAGTGTATAGGTACATGTTGCAGTCAAGAAGAAATAAGCATATACATGCTAAAAAACAAGACCAATATAACCGAAACTTAGATATTTCCTACAAATGGAAGAGGATCACAGTACTACAAAACAAAGAATATGCTTGCACAAAAGGTAAATTTTTCATATTTTAGTCAAACAAAAGGAATTCTAGGAAAATTTTGATAGGGCTTCGCCATGTAAAATGGATATTTACAACTTTTCCAATATCTATATCAAGTTGAAATCAAAGAAATGCAGTAAAAGTAACAGAATAAAGTATCTGAATCAAGGCTTATGCCTAATAATGGCATCAAAATAGATCAAGAATTGCTTAAAATTACTACAGGTATCAAAGAGTATAAGTGCAACTACAGACTACAAGTAGGCATTTCAAAAGTAAATTGAAGAAAAGAGATATTCATGTATTTTTCTTATTCCCATGGGCTAGTTCCAGTCAGAAAAATCAAAAGTGGATAGAGGGGAACTCTATGGTGAAGAATAACAATACTAGAATGTCAAATACAAAGGATTTTGCATATATCAGAACTCAATTTTGAAAGAAATTATAAATGGAAGCAATACCTATCCAGAAGGATATGAGGTTCAAACTCTTTTTAAAAAAGTAATTATTCGAAAGTTATATAGCATAGATCACAGAAGCAAATGATACTCAGAACACAAGATACACAGATCTACAAGTCATGACTACAGGTTGAAGCCCCAAAATGAGCCCGAAGGTTTCAGTATAGAAGAACAATGATCCATTTCTTAAGAAAACCAAATACCCATGAGGGGAAATGAACTTACCAGTCATAAAATTTAGGTTAAATCGATCTCCAAGTCCAAAGCATGAACGAAGGATCAAAGATACAAAGAGCTTCATATTCACTTTCCATGGTAGACCCAACCTAGCTCAGAGAATCATTTATGCAAGGGGTCGGGTTCAAAAGTAAACACAATGGCGAAGCATAGTGATGCTCATCACACAAAGACCATTTTAAAGACAGAGCCGAGCTCTAAAAACTCCAATGGCGGCCAAGGAGAAAAGGTAAAGATCTTAAGAACCAGAGCTCATTTACTTAGAAAGAAGTAGAGAAATATCTTGCTCAAAACAATGAATTGAGCCATGGAATCCATTAGAGTAACAAAAATAGCCGAGCTATAAGATTACTAATGACAAAAAAATATTAACAAAGATCCCAAAAATGGTTTGCACACAAAGCCCAAAACAACCAGATCTCATGAAGGATGAGCTAATAGAGCTTTGAAAACTCCAACAATGGAAGAACCTATCAAAATATTTCTCAGAAAGCTCTAAGAGAAGATACAGATGCTTAAAGGCCATTGAAACGGTTTAAATCAAGTTTTAGAATCTCAGAACAATGGCATCGGGAAAATTTGCTAGGCTTCACCCAAAAACTAGATGCAAAGTGGAGAAAATGAATAATGTTCGAGTTGTTGTAACTCACCTACCTCAATCGTGGCTGGATAGAACTCAACCACAGTTAGTGCATCAATGATCAAGCTTCATCGAGTACAAAGATCAAAGGTGAAGGCTCGATCTCCAAATCAATGTGAACCACTATGGGTACAATGATAGGCGCCACATTTAATTTCCAGTCGAAACCCTAACCAAGGCCCAAAAATCCAACCACCATTTCAAATTAGAGTTAAGAGATCCACAGTGGAGGACAAACATGTACAAAAATCAACGCTCACAAATGGATCATCAAAATCGAGGCAAAATCATCAGAAACAAAGGTTGGACTTAGTTTATTTTCAAATTTTATAAAGTGTCAAAATTTCCTCTGCAGCCTGAAATTCCGTAGAGTACACGTGACACCATCATAGAAGAAGAGAAAAAAATGGAGGACGGGCGTCACTTAAGTTTTAAACTTTGAAAATTCAAAAGTCAAAAGTTCCAAACATTTCCCGTAAGCCCAAGCCTCCACGATAAGAAATTCAAAGCCACGGGGAGAAGTCAAATATCAATTCTATAGAACATTGGTCGAGTGGCGGGGCTTCATTGAAATTTGTGACTTATTCACAAAAAGGGTCAAAACTTCAAGTTACGCCGTTGGCCTATAATTCCCATGAGCAAGAGATCAGAGTAAATGTTTCCTTTAAGGCCCAAAGCAAAAGAGTTTAAAAAACTAAATTTTACTGCAGTCTACAAAGGGCTTAAATCTTAAAAAGGGTCCGAAATTCTAACAAAGGACAAAGATCAACGGTGTCAATAAGAGACCAAACCCAACTAGAGTTAAAAACACATATATGGTGAGTGGATAGGAAACCCTAGTTGGGTTGAGTTAAAATGCCACCGAAAAATAGCCAAGGGTTGACTCATCATGCGAAGGGGCCAGCCCATGTGTCCATCAAATAATCATTGTAATATTGACTTAAGTCCAAACTATAGTATATGCTCCAAATAATACAAGTGCCGACCAAATCATTCCCACAATGATCACCAAAAAGGTGAAATATTTTAATCATATACTATTCAAACATCAAATCCGACAAGTATTATATGGTCATGCATAATCAAAAGGTGGTCGAGCATGGTGTGGTGACTTTTACAAAGTGCCCCTTATGTATCTAAACCATGGTAATGTGTTAGGTCCACAAAGGTGGCCAAACTCTCAAGAGAAATCCATATATCAAAGGGTGGTCCCCACATGAAGCTATCACATACACAGGAGTATTTTTGCATGCTTTCACAACAGGACATAATAGAGAAGAAGACAGAGTTGCATGTTCATGGAGAGAGACTTGCCTAGCAAGCAATCTTATTTTTAGCAAGTTATTCATCCTTCTCTTCTTAAAAATAGAACAGTCAACTTTAGTTTGACTGTATTGTATTTAAGGCTAATAATGCCTATTTGTAATTGCATGCTCTATTTTTATTCCTTATCTATTATTAAATAAAGGATAAAAATAAGATGCATGGGCGAGTACAAGCCTTAGGCTATTTTTAGGAAGAGGGTGAATTTTATTTTGCTATATATTGTGTGCCTTTGCAAAGCACAAGAGAACTACTAGAGGACTTTTTGGATATAGGAGTACTGAAGCAATTTTTTCTAGTTTTTCCTTCTGAGTGTGAAGAATTTCTACCTTACCAATTATTTACATTCTTGTGTATGTTTCTATTAGTCTTGTGAATGTAAATTCCCTGATCAATCATATTACCTTGTTGTAAATTTAGTATTTTCTGCATGATATTAATGTGCATGTTTAGCTTAGCATTATTGTTGTGATAATCTCCCTCAATACCTCCAAGTGTTTTTCCCTTAATATTATGTAGAAGAACTATTGGTTCATGCATCAAAAACCTTCACATATTAATTGTGCATATACTCAGTCAAAGCCCTCATACAAATTTGGTGTATCACCTTAGTTTAATTATTTTACAGTCATCTTTACCCTTTAACCCTAGAATCAATTTAGGATACATCAACAAGGAACCGGCCTTGATACCGGAGACTCACCTCAAAATAGGTATACCCACAGACCTAAGGTGTTTCCATTGTATCTACGAAAGAGAGAGATCAAATTCTTGCAAGCTTAGAAAACCTACAACCATCTCTCTACAGGGTGCACTTTCGAGAGATAACAATTTTTGGCATGCCTAGTGGGAGACTCACACAACTAAAAGTTTCACTTTCAGAGGTGTTTCATCATTCAAGCAGATCAGACACCATGCATAGAAGTTTTGGAAAGAACTACTATTGATGCATTCTGAAGATTCAAGATCTGAAGCAGAACTCATCTGGCAACTCCATAAATTTGATTCTAGATCAGTACAACACTTTTCAACAAGTATTAAATTTTTAAGCTAAGGTCTTCACATATTTTCAAGAAAATCAGATCTGTTATTTTGATGTTATCGTTATTTTTTGAGTAGTAGACCTATTTTCATAGTTTAGTATTTTATGAGGTCCTGTAACCATGAATCCTCACTTTCAGCAATATTATCAGCCAAACTAGCAGTCCTTTTATCCACCTTCTCCTTCAGATCAGTTTTATAACCCTTATCAGAATGAATACCCTTATAACCCAAACCCTGTATATCAAAATGATTACCAATATGAGGGTTATGTTGTTCAAGGTCAAAGTTATATAGAGGGTTATGCTGAGTATGAAAGGCGAAGAGATCTTATAATTGAGTTTAATAGTTTGAAGCAACAATATTTAGCTATCAAGGAACAAATTGAGAAATCAAAAGTAATGAAGAGTGATAAGTGTTAGGAAAGGGAACCCTATCAATGGGATGTTCCTGCTTACCTTCCCTATCAAAATTCAGTGCCTATAAATTCTCCTGCCACCAATGTAGCCTATTCCTCAGTTTCCTAACTATCAAGCTGCTGCAATTCCTACTTTTTCTACCCCACAATCACATACTAAAGTCAAAATTAAGTGTCCAAGTTGGCATTCAGAAGTTGTTCTAAATACAAATCTTATTCCCCAACCTCTTGTCCAAAATTTTCTAGTTGAATCTAAAACTAATCCCACTCCTTCTTTACCCATACTTCCAGTTCAAGAAATAGAGAATCAAAAGATCAAGCAGGAGGGGAAGCTATCAGAAGACAAAGACAGGATGGAATTCTTGTAGAACTTGCATGGATGGACATCAAAGTTTCAGTTTGATTTTATTCCAGAATTGGAAAAAGAAACCATATAAGAGGTGCAACCTATTTTTCCAGCAGATCAAGAGTGTTTGGGAGATGATCTACAATCTACATATTCTGAGTGTAGTGTGCATGAAGGCACCATACTCACGCAACTTACAACCATATCAGAAGAGGATAGATCAATTTAAATGAAAATGAGGTTGAAATTCAAGGAAACTGTGTTTTGATTTATAGCTTGAGGTTGATGATTTCTTGTCAGATTTGGAAAACTGCATAGGTGAAGAGCAACCTATAGAACTAACTGATTTTGTAGTTTCAGCATTCAAAGAACCTCTGGTGGATAAAGTCCCTCTTGTACTTGAAAAGGAGGGAGAGATGCTATTAAATACAGATCTTTATTTTCCCTCCTGGAAGAACCATTTTGGGAGAAGAATGTCTCAGAATAGCATGCTGCTCAAATCAGATCTTGTACGAGAAAAACCAGACAATTTTGATCTTATGGATTATGTGTCAAACCAGAATGATCAAGATGGAAGATTAGTTTTGGTAAAATATTTTGAAGGAGTTGAAGTATGTTCAGATCAGTTTTAGAATGTCCAAAAGACTGATTCAAAATAACAACTTCATATAAGTACCTATGAAAATGAAGAAGACGATCTTTGATTTTTGACTGTACCATGTATTTGGATAGTGCATGTGAAGAAGAAGAGGAGGAACTTGAGTTTTTAGACTGCATAGATGATCTGAAAAATGCAGAATCATTTGACAAAAGAGTTGAAAGGTCACTTACAATAGTCATTGAACAACAACTTATAGAATAGAAGCAGGTCTCAAGATAGTTTCAAGATGAGTTACAATAGTTGGAAAACACAAAACAACCTCCAAGACAACTTCAGAAAGAACTCATTGTTGATGTCAACAATTTTGCTACAAAGAGGCCTTGTCCTATCTGGTATTTGTCTGATTCTCACCTAGCTACAATATTGCAGATTTCATGCTTGCCTTGGAGCACGAAAGTGAGTCATCTGTTCTCAATATAAAGCCTCAAATCATGTCAGAATAGATTACAGATCAGATAGAGGTTCTTCCCACTTCATGGACTGATCTGATGAGCAAAATAAAGGTACATGTCTCATTCCTAGCTATGTCACTTTGCTGGTTTCTAGAGATGAATTCATGGCCTTGGTTTTGGAGAAAGGGAAGCTACTTTTCACTTCCTGTTTCAGGTTTTGTTTAGCCTCAATTGGTGCTGGTTAGAGTAGGTTAGATTAGGATTTCCTTTCAATAAGTGCAGTTCCTACACATTGCATTGTTTTTCAATTCAATAAGTGCATTCGTGCACGTGATCTGGTTTACCAGATCCTTTCCCAATTTTAGTTTTTTCAGAAAGGGTTGGACCTTTCCAAAAGGTAGATTTTGATTATATGCTTTGGACTCTATGCCCAATGGATAAGATTAAGGCAATAGTATTTATGCTAGAGGCAACTTTCCCCATAGGATTGCTAGAAATGTTGACAATTTTTACACTTGTGTAAAAATGGGCAACTCGAAACTTCATCGTTATGATGAAAGTCATGGGTGAATTATACCTAAGCTAAAGAAGTTCGATGTTATTAGTTACTACTGAATTAATTAATGATTAAGTGAAATCTATAGCTATGTGTGTTGTTACAAAACATAACAGATCACATATTCTGTAATTTCATGATACCTTCAACAAAAGAACACAAGGGCCCCGAAGGACAATTGTGTTGTCTTGATGAAGACACCGAATTACAGAGTAGGTGAAGTGTTGAGTTTTGGGACAACAAACATAAGTGTAGATATCAGAAAATTAGATTTCATTACTAAATGTTACAAGTTCTCATTGATGTTCTTTCCTTCATGATTAAGACATTCAATTAAATAACTCAGTTGTTTAGTTTGTCATACAATCCATACAGAAAGTTGAAATGTAGGAAGAAATATATAACTCATTTTTAGAATTTAATGTTTTATTCAGAAGGAAGGTCAAATGTTTCCCACACAAGTCATGGGATGTGACTGAAAAGTAAAGTGCATCCACTGAAGTAAGATGTAAAAATGCATGAAAGAGAAAGTAAAGGAGTGTGAGTGAACCCATCATTGCCTTGGGATATTATTCGTTGTGTAGAGCATATCCTCCCCACTTGTTTCATCTTTGTCTCCATAATCCAAAGCATGGTACCTGAAAAGTGAAAAGATAAGAACCATCAATAAAGAGCTCAGGGTTAATCCATATTCCCACACTTTTATAATTCATGCATATGGATATCTAAGTAATAGGAGATATAGCTTTCTCAAAGATCAGATTGCATAGCTCACTCAGAAAGTAGAAATAGAAAAGAGAATAAAGAACATGGACACAAGAGAGGCAAAAAGCCTAAGTATTTTCTAACTGTTTTCTTAAGTGTGCAGTACGGGTTGTAGTCAAGAAGAAAGAAGTATATACATGCTGGAAAAGAAGACCAATGTAAGTGAAACTCGAGATATTTCCTACAAATGGAAGAGGATCACAATACTATAGAACAAATAATATGCTTACAAACAAGGTACATTTTCCAGATTTTAGTAAAAAAAAGAATTCAGGAAAATTTTGTGAGGGCTTTGCCTTGTAAAATGGATATTTACAAATTTTTGAATATCTATATTAATCTTAAATCAAAGAAATGCAAGTAAAAGTAAATGAAAAGAGTATCGAATCAAGGATTATGCCTAATAATGGCATCAAAACTAATCAAGAATTGCTTAAAATTATTACGGTGTATCAAAGAGTATAAGTGCAACTACAAACTATAAGTAGGCATTTCAAATATAAATTGAAGAAAAGAGATATTCATGTATTTTTCTTATTCCCATGGGCTAGTTCCAGTCAGAAAAATAAAAAGTGGATAGAGGGGAACTCTATGGTGAAGAATAACAATACTGGAATGTCAAATACAAAGGATTTTACATATATTAGAACTCAATTTTGAAAGAAAGTGTAAATGGAAGCAATACCTATCTAGAAGGATCTAAGGTTCAAACTCTTTTAAAAGTAATGTTTTAGAAAGTTATATAGCACAGATCACATAAGCAAATGATACTTAGAACACAAGATACATAGATCTACAAGTCATGACTGTAGGTTGAAGCCCCAAAATGAGCTTGAAGGTTTCAGTATAGAAGAAAAATGATCCATTTCTTAAGAAAACCAAATACCCATGAGGGGAAATGAATTTACCGGTCATAAAAGTTAGGATAAATCGAACTCCAAGTCCAAATCACGAACAAAGGATCAGAGATACAAAGAGCTCCATATTCACTTTCCATGGTAGACCCAACCCAGCTCAAAGAATCATTTATGCAAGGGGTCGGGTTCAAAAGTAAACACAATGGTGAAGCACAGTGATGCTCATCACATAGAGACCATTGTAAAGACAGAGTCGAGCTCTAAAAACTCCAATGGCAGCCAAGGAGAAAAGGTAAAGATCTTAAGAACCAGGAGCTCATTTACTTAGAAAGAAGTAGAGAAATATCTTTCTCAAAACAATGAATCAAGCCATGGTAGCCATAAGAGTAACAGAATGAAGCTAAGCTATAAGATTACAAATGGCGGAAAAATACTAACAAAGATCCCGAAAACAGTTTGCACACAAAGCCCAAAACAACCAAATCTCATGAAGGACAAGCTAACAAAGCTCTGAAAACTCCAACAATGGAAGAACCTATCAAAATATTGCTCAGAAAGCTCTAAGAGAAGATGCAGATGCTTAAAATCCATCGAAACAATTTAAATCGAGTTTCAGAATATCGAACAATGACGTTAGGAAATTTTTCCAGGCTTCGCCCAAAAAACCAGATGTAAAGTGGATAAAATGAATAATGTTTGAGTTGTTTTAACTCACCTACCTCAATCGCGGCTAGACAAAACTCAACCATAGTTATTACATCAACAATCAAGCTTCATCAAGTACAAAGATAAAAGGTGAAGGATCAATCTCCAAAACCAATGCGAACCAATATGGGTACAATAATAGTGCCACATTTAATTTCCAGGCCAGAAAACCTAACCAAGGGTCAAAAATCCAATCACCATTTCAAATTGGAGTTAAGAGATCCACGGAAGAGGAGAAACAAGTACATAGATCGACGCTCACAAATGGATCATCAAAATCAAGGTGAAAATCGTCAGAAACAGAGGTCTAACTTAGTCAATTTTTAAATTTTATAAAGTGTCAAAATTTCCTCCACAGGCCTAAAAGTCTACAGAGTACATGTGGCACCATCACCAGAAGTGGAGAAATGGAGGTCGAGAGTCACTTAAGTTTTAAAATTTAAAAATGCAAAATTCAAAAGTTCCAAACATTTCCCACAAGTTTGAGTCTCGTGATGAGAAAGTCAAAGCCGTGGGGAGAAGTCAAAAATCAATTCTATAGAACATTGGCGAGTGGTGGTGCTTCATTGAAATTTGTGACCTTACCTTCAAGTTACGTCGTAGGCCCACAATTCCCTAAGTGAGAGATCGAAGTAAATGTTTCCTTTAAGGCTCAAAGCGAGAAGATTTTAAAACACCAAATTTTACCCATAGGTCTAAAAAAAGGTTTAAAACTTCAAAAGGGTCCAAAAGTCCGCTAAAGGACGAGAGATAAACAGTGTCAATAAGATACCACACTTGACCGAGTTATAAATGCATATACGTGATGATTGGACAATAAACCCTAGTTTGGGTTGAGTTAAAATGCCACCGACAAATAGCCAATGGTTGACTCATCATGCAAAAGGGGCCAACCCACATGTCCATCAAATAATCATTGTAATATTGACTTAAGCCCGAACTATAGTATATGCTCCAAATAATACAAGTGCCGACCAATTCATTCCCAGAATGATCACTGAAAAGGTGAAATATTTTAATCATATACTATTCAAACATCAAAGCTGACAAGTATTATATAGTCCTGCATAATCAAAAGGTGGTCGAGCATGGTGTGGTGACTTTTACAAAGTTCCCCTTATGTATCTAAACCATGGTAATGCATTAGGTCCACAAAGGTGGCCAAACTCTCAAGACAAATCCATATATCAAAGGGTGGTCCCCACATGAAGCTATCACATGCACAAGAGTATTTTTGCATGCTTTCAAAACAGGACATAATAGAGAAGAAGACAGAGTTGCATGTTCATGGAGCGAGTTTTACCTAGCAATAAATCTTATTTTTAGCAAGTTATTCATCCTTCTCTTCTTAAAAATAGAACAGTCAACTTTAGTTTGACTATATTGTATTTAAGGCTAATAATACCTATTTGTAATTGCACGCTCTATTTTTATTCCTTATCTATTATTAAATAAAGGATAAAAATAATATGCATGGGTGATTAAAAGCCTTAGGCTATTTTTAGAAAGAGGGTGAATTTTATTTTTGCTATATATTGTGTGCTTTTGCAAAGCACAAAAGAACTATTAGAGGAATTTTTGGATATAGGAATCTTGAAGCAATTTTTTCTAGTTTTGCCTTCTGGGTGTGAAGAATTTTTTCCGTACCACTTATTTGTAGTCTTGTGTATGTTTCTATTAGTCTTGTGAATGCAAATTCTCTGATCAATCATATTACCCTACTGCAAATTCAATATTTTCTACATGATATTAATGTGCATGTTTAGCTTAGCAATATAATTGTGATAATCTTCCCTAATACCTCCAAGTGTTTTTCCCTTAATACTCGTAAAAGAACTGTTGGTTCATGCATAAAAATCCTTCACATATCAATTATGCATATACTTATTCAAAGCCCTCATATGAATTTGGTGTATCACCTTAGTTTAATTATTTTATAGTCATCTTTTACCCTTAAACCTCATAATCAATTTAGGATACATCAACAAGGAACCGACCTTGATACCGAAGAATCACCTCAAAATAGGTATACCCATAAGGCGAGGTGTTTCCATTGTATCTACGAAAGAGAGAGATCAAATTCTACAAGCTTAAAAACCTAAATCCATCTCTCTATAGGGTGTAATTTCGAGAGATAACTTTTTTGGCATGCTCGATGGGAGACTCACACAGCTAAAAGTTTCACTTTCAAAGGTGTTTCATCATTCAAGCAAATCAGACACCATGAATAAAAGTTTTGGAAAGATCTACTATTGATGCATTCTAAAGATTCAATATCTGAAGTAGAACTCATCTGGCGACTCTATAAATCTAATTCCAGATCAGTACAACACTTTTCAATAAGTATTAAATTTTTCAGCTAAGGTCTTCAGGTATTTTTCAAGAAAATCTAATCTTTTATTTTGTTGTTATTAGTTGTTTTGTGAATAATCAGACTGTTTTCATAGTTCAATATTTTATGAGGTCCTGCAACCATGAATCCTCACTTTCAGCAATATTATTAGCCAAACCAGCAGTCCTTTTATCCACCTTCTCCTTTAGATCAGTTTTATAACCCTTATCAGAATGAATACCCTTATAACCCAAACCTTGTATATCAAAATGATTACCAATATGAGGGTTATGTTGTTCAAGGTCAAAGCTATGCAGAGAGTTATATTGAGTATTAAAGGTGAAGAGATCTTATAATTTAGTTTAAGAGATCTTATAATTGAGTTTAATAGGGTTGAACGTTAGTTTAGGAACTAACTTGTACATCCGAGGTTAATGTTTATTAATTTAGTCTTAGGTTTTCCTTTTAATAAACAACCCTTATTAATCAAAGAACCTAGCAACTTAGGATAGATTACAACTTAGGATTATAGATTAATTAGGTTCTAAAATGATAGAATGAATTTTATCATACAACTTACCAAAATAAGGATCAGAATACCATCCAAAGATCACATACAAGGCACGAAGCGAAAGAGATCACCCGAGACTCCAAGACAACCAGAGTTCAAAGATCCCATTATCTATCCAACTTGGTCAAGATGACCATAATGTCATAAAGTTAGAAACATGACTTAGATCACTGTAATTGATCCAAGGTATCACTATCTTGCAATGCAACAAAGGTTATGAAGATGGAAGCACAAGTTCGAGTGCAACAAAACTATGAACTAGTTTAAACTGAATCAGTTTCTTGTTTCCATAAGTAGTGCATTATTCAACATAAGAAGAAATGAATTACTTCATTCTTAATTCAGCATAAACATGGCATAATGGTATCTATTCCAGCAAATAACATATTATCTACAAAAAACATGATTTCTTAATTCACAAGAGTACACCATCTTCAGAAAAGAATCACATGTCAATGTTTACAACTTTCTATCTGAGAAGACCTCATAAATATCAACCATGTTAGAGGTGCTACACACCTCCCTCCTAAAAAGCATCATTGTCCGATTATTAACTTAGTTTTCATTCTCAAACAAGAAAAATAATCATAATTATAGTTCTTTCATCCATAAGTTCACAAATAGAAACAAGATTTGAGAAATTCAATTTTTCATAATTTATTATAATTTTAAATAGTTGTTCAAAGTGCTTAATAAAGATAGTACCTACCCAAACTAGCAGGATTATTGATAATTTAAAAACAAAGTCTTTAATTTTTATCAATCATTAGAACTAATTCTATTCAAATAAATGAGGAAAAAAATTTTCATGTCCTCAAGGTTTTCCCATGTTGCACTTTCTTCATTAAATTGGTCCCACTGAACCTTGCATTGACTAATTTCACGATTTCGTAAGTGCAACTAGTGAGTTTCCAACACTCTTATGGGTTCAACCATGATTATTCCTAGGTCTTGGACCTACAAAGAATCCCAATTTAACACATGTGATAAATTTAAAACATATTTCTTAAGAAAAGAAATATGGAAAACATCATGCATTCGTGACAAAGAAGGGGGTAATGCTAAATGATAAGCTACATGATTGATTACTTCAACAATCTCGAAAGGTCCCACATAATGAGGTGATAGTTTGGCTTCCTTGCCAAAGGTTATAGAACTATTTTTGGCTTGACCCATAAATTGACCTCCTCACCAAGTTCAAATTTCTTATCAATCCTTTTTCAGATTTGCATAACTTTTTTACCTATCTGCTGACTTCTTTTAAATGTTCACGAATCATTTTAACTTGATGTTCCATTTCAGTAAGGATTTCAGGTCTATTACCTCTTTGTCTTCAATGTTATCCCAACTAACTAGGGTTCTGCATTTCCTTCCATACAATGCTTCGAAAGGTGCCATTTTCAAAGATGCATGATATGTATTATTGCGATAAAATTCAAATAAAGGAAGGTATTATTATCATTTGTACTACTAATCCATGTAGTACATTTGTAACATATCTTCTAAAACTTGATTAACTCTCTCATTTTGACCATCTATTTCCGGATGGTATGTGGAACTAAAATTCAATTTTGTTCTTAAGATTGCATTTAACGTTTGACAAAATTGAGATGTCATTCTAGGGTCTCTATCAGATATAATCAATTTAGGTACTCCATGTAATCTAAAAATTTCATGCACAAATCTTTTTTCTAAAATAGGTGAATCATCCTTAAGATTACCAGTAGTAAAATGTGCTACTTTTGTCAATTTATCAACAACTAAAATAACATCATGTTTATTTCTTGACATAGGCATCCCTTAAAAAAATCCATGTTAATTACCTACCACTTATATTGTAGTATGCTATGAGGATATAATAAACCAACTGGGTGCATATGCTCAGCCTTAACACGCTGACATTCCAAGTAGTGAGAAACAAAATCAGTTATGTCTTTCTTCATCCCTTTCCAAAAATATTGTTGTTTTACATCAACAAGCATTTTTGTAATACTAGGATGTCCTGAGTAAGGTGAATTGTGAAATTCCTCTATTATATTTTTCCTTAACTCATTTCTCGAATGTACATAAACCCATTTATCACATCTCAAGATTCATTCATTATCGAAGTGAAAACCTTTATATATATCTTACGTCATTTGGATCTGCTAAAGAAGTGTTGTTTTTATTTGAAAGTAAAATTAGATTACGTGATACTTTTTACCTCATCCTTAAATTGAGTTTTCAAAGTTATAAGTCCATAAATATGTTTCCTATGACTTAGTGCATCTTCCACTCTATATTATTTGACTTGTATTTAACTTATGTCAAAATCATATTGTGACAAAAAATCTAACCATCTTCATTGTCTTGCATTTAGATTTGGCTAAGTGAAAATATACTTCAGCCCAAGATGATCAGTCTTTAATTCAAAAGGTCTTCCTAAAAGATAATGTCTCCATAATTGAAGTGCATGAACTATGGAAGAAAGCTCTAGGTCATGGGGAGCATAATTCAACTCATGTAACTTGAGTTTTCTACTCTCATATGCTATAACATGCTCATTTTGTAACAGAATACCTTTGAGTTCCTTCTCTGGAAGCATCTATAACTACCATAAAGTTTCCATTTGGATCAAGTACAACCAAAATAGGTGTAGATGTTAATTGATCCTTAAGAGTTTTAAATGTTGATTCACATTTATCACTCCACACAAATTTCTTATCTTTCTTTTGTAATGAAGTTATCGGTGTAACAACTTTTGAAAAGTCCTTAACAAAATTTCTATAGTAACCAACAAGCCCCATGAAGCTTCTAACTTCATGTACATTCTTAGGTGTAGACCACTCATTTATGGAAACAATATTTGATGGATTAACTACTATTCCATCCTTACTAATGACATGTCCTAGATAGTGCACTTCTATCTCATAAAAAGAACATTTGGACAACTTACCATAAAACCTTCTCTTTCTTAATATTTCAAGTACTATTTTCAAATGCTCATGATGTTCATCAATGCTTTTAGAATAGATAAGAATATCATCCAAGAATACAAGTACAAACTTGTCTAGGTATTCTTGAAAGATATTATTCATTAAATTCATAAAAATTTAT
Source organism: Taxus wallichiana var. yunnanensis (assembly GCA_018340775.1). Lineage (NCBI taxonomy): Eukaryota > Viridiplantae > Streptophyta > Pinopsida > Cupressales > Taxaceae > Taxus > Taxus wallichiana. The sequence continues at coordinate 390,534,392 of CM031235.1, forward strand.
GTGCATTTGTAAAACAAAATGGTAAAATTGTAAATTCATAATGTTTATACCTTATTCTAAAGGTTGTTTTAGGAATGTCTTCATCTTTGATTCTTAACTCGGTGATACCTAGAATGAAGATATATTTTAGAAAATCTTGATGCACCTAAATCGATCAACAGATCATCAATTCTAGGAAGTGGTTACTGTTTTTGATTGTTTCTTTATTTAACATCCTATAATCAATGCATAGTCTAAGTGTTCTATATTTCTTTTTCACAAAAATTACGGTTCTCCCAAGGTGGGACACTCGATCTTATAAAACCTTTAGAAAATAGTTCTTACAATTTTTCCTTCATCTCTACCAGTTCAATACTATTCATTTGATATGGTTCCTTGGAAATAGGTTCAGTTCCCTATTTGATTTCAATTGTGAAGTCAAACTCCCGTTTGGGAAAGAAGACAAGGTAGTTCTTTTGGAAACACATTGCTGAAATATTTTAATAGCGGAATTTTTCCGATAAATCACTATCCCCTTTAGTTGTTTTAGAAATTTTTACTGCATACAAGGTGTAACCTTTGTTTTGGCCTTTTTAAGTTACATAGCTGATAATTTTCTAACTAAAATTTCTTGTTTTACCCCTTGGATGTCTATTTTTTTCGCAGATCATCAAGACAACTAATGTGTTTTTCAAAACAATCTACTTTTTCTTTATGTTCAACAAGCCAATTAACACCTATTATTACATCATAAGACCCCAAAGGAGCAACATAAATATCAACTTCGGTCGAGAAAGTCTAGGACTGCTTCAAAAAGACACTTAATAAATGTGTGGACAACATTATTTCCATAATGTACAACCCAATATTTTTCCATTTTTCCATCTTTTATTTTTAGTTTAGCAACTAATTTACTAGAAATAAAGCATTCAATAGCTCAAGATATCAAAAATTATAGTAACAAGCATGCCAAATAATTTACCTGGAACTTCTACAAATGTAACTTTCTTTTCAGCTTGTTTCTTAGTTATTGCAAAGCATGTATCTTATGTTGTTGATTGTTGTCATCCTTCCTTAGAGGGCACTGATTTTCATAATGATATTTTCCACAGTTGTAGCAGCCCCCTATAGGTCCTCTTTTAGGTTCAAATTTATTTCTAGCCTTGAAATTGTTGTTCTATCTTGCATAGGACTTTTATCCATTATTATTGTTCTTAACAAAGTTGTTTCGAACATTTGCAATAGGTTTATTTATTGCTATTTTATTATTGTTATCAGCAATGGATTTATTTTTAGTACCAAATTTTTTTCATGCCCCATTTTTGGGTGCAAGAGATGAAGAAGAATTAGGAATTTTCTTTCTATTATCTTCCTTATAAGCATAAATTACTTTTAATTTTTGTTCTTTCCAAATGGATTTTTCTACAACCTCTTCCATGGTGGGTATGGTATGAACATCTACCTCACCCCCTATGATAGGGTTTAATCCCATAATAAATTTTTGTATCCTAAACTTCTCATCAATTTGATATTGAGGCACATACTTAAGAAGTTTAGTGAACCTCTCCTAGTACTCTGTTATAGTTAACTTTCCTGAGTTAAGTTATGAAATTCAGTCATCTTCTGATCATAATAAAGTTGTGGAAGCCAACATTGCCTAAAGTAATTCTTAAATTGATCCCAAGTGATGTTTGTTTCATCAATTTTTAGTTTAGCCTTACGACTGTCCCACCAAGAGGATGCCTCATGGGAAATCTAGTAAGCTCCCCATACTACTTTAGTTTCCTCTAAGAATTTCCTTATTGCAAATTACTTCTCCATTTCATTGAGCCAGTTCTCAGCTCCATCCCCAGTGTAGTGCCATCAAACTTTGGACTTATCCTTTTTATATCATTTGTGAGTTCAATTGCTAATCTTTCCTTTTTATTTTCAGGTTGGTTGGGTACATTTACATTTGCATTTGCAGCATTATTATTATGAACACCCAAATTTCTAACATTGGTGTTGTCTAAAGGAGGTGGTTAATTATTATTATCATCATCTTCTTCCTCCTCCTCATTACCCATAACTTATTGTTTAAGTACAACAAGACGATCTCTTGTTTCTAACACGGCAGCAAGAATTTCATCAATTTTTTGTGCGGTAGCTTCCTTTCCACGTGGAGGTGGGTTATTTGTAGCACCCCTCCTTGTTCTAACCATTTTCTATTAATAAGAAAATTAAGGTTTTATCAGCTTATGGACTCAATAGGTCCAAGAGCGCAACCTTGATTCGATACCAAGATGTAACATTCCCATTTAAGACTTTAGAAACAAGGGAATTTTTTTATCAAATATAAAGTTCTTTGTTCTAAATTAATATGATTTAGAACACAAATTCCAATTCCAATCCATCTCATAACAAAAAACCATATGCAATTTGTAAATGACTCGGTGAAACAACAATATCTCATTTCATGATTCAGTATTAAACCGATATCTCAAGTTAACTCAAAAAAGTGTATAATTTTCATACTTTGTTTATTTTACCCTTTTAGAGGTGCCCATGTGTTATGTATAAGAGGCCTATCTAAATTTTGTTACCAAAATTCATCTAAAATCCACATATTAGACTAGTCTACATAGGAAAATGCAACCAATAGTTTGCGATACTTTGGCCAAATATTTTAAACATGTTTATCATTTTTACATTCCTAGACGACATACTTGTCAAATGGAATAAGTCCCTCACCACACATGTTCTATTATCTAGAGTGGTATTTTTGACTTTTATCATTCCAATCTGGTTCAAGGTTTCTCACTAGACAATGTTAGCAATATGCACTAGTGTGGAAGGATACTCATGGTGACTAAGAGTATATAAACATACTCAATCAAATTACATCAATTGGGCGTGTCTAATTATCCTAAGTCAACATGAGTTGACCTCGATACTAGGTCATGTTCTTATCCCTATAAAGGGTAGAACCGTGATCCATTCTTACACTTATGTCAATCAAGTTCAACAAACTATGCGGGGTGTTAATACACATCAATTATAACATAATATACTCATAATAACTCTTGTCATTATGAAGGTACTACGTTGTAGTATTTTTGTACCAACATCCAACTAATTTTCCTCAACTTGACTAACATACCTTATATTATAAGTTTATTAACCCATTTAATAATTTTCATTAATTGTTAATGATAGCAACACTTAGAGATTCAACTAGCATCATTTAACCTCTAAGGTTACAAATTGATATCACATGTGAGGTAGGTATGCGAGGTAAAATCTGCTTCCGACCATTCAATTACATGTTTATTATTTCTTTAAATGAAATTTCTTGTATCGTGTAATGACATGATTAATCTTGAAGATATGGAAGTGTGTTCATTAGGTCCTTTCTTATTTCAACCTTAGCTTAAACAAGTTCATTATAAGCCTTTATTTTAGACTTCATAAAGATGAAGTCTAAATCCCATTAATACCTTTTTAAGCATTTCATAATTTGATTAATGAAATCTTCCTAAGAAGAACACAGTCCAATTATGAAAATAGTTCACATATGTTTCAAATACTTCAAGAATTCATACATATATATCTATATAATTCAATCATAGTTATTTTATATTGTTTTAATTTTCTAAATGAGAGTGCCAAATTATTAGTTGGATCTCCTTTATGTGTTTAAAAACCAACTAAAATTTGGATCCTTAGACTAAATCCCATAACACTTAAGTATATAAACTGCTCTCCTACATTTAGGATATTACTCAATAATACATCCCAATTTATGCCAAAGAAGGTAATACAATCAAGTAATATTCAACAACCAACAAATCATTTATTCATCAAAAAAGAGTGATCCATCCCCCGATTACATATGTATTCCGAGAGAGTATAAAGTTTCATAACATCAATATAAAACTAATTTTACTACATCTTCTTTTTTCGACAAAATTACATCTTAGGTAATGATGCCACTTAATCTTCATAGTAAAGAGACAATTTATTTTAGTAAAACAAATGTAATTTTCTATATATTTTTCTCATTTCATCTTTTACGAAATCCATCTACAAAATTGTTATCATGATTCAGTTCATTTGAATTGAGTATGATAAGCACTATAACATTAAAATGTTGTGCTTTTATCTAACTGTTTCATAAAAATAACCCTATTGTTTATGAAATAGTTCTGAAAACACAACAATAAAATAGAAATAATTTTCCCTAAAAGATTACAACTAAGAAGGGAGAGAGAGATGATTAAATATTCAATAAGTAATGGATAAGCAATGACTATTTAAATCATCATAGTTACTTCTAATTCCAAGTTCATATGAACTTATCACATCATGCTACAAATCAAAAAACAGTAGTATAGAATGGTGAAAGATCATATTTCCCTTATCTAAATCTAACCTTCTAGTCCACTTCTAACTTAAATTTCTTTACTCAATCTATTCTAACTTTTCAAGAAGTAATACAAGATATACACACTATTTTTCAGAATATGTATGATGTCTTGTTATTCAATTGAATAATACATGAAGGAATAACTCTGACATAAAATAACTATATTCTATCAAGAAAAACATAAATATATCAGTCTCAGAATAGAGGCTAAATTGGATTGATTAGGATTATGTATCGATGTTCCAAGTAAGGAATACTTAATCAATTAGAAACAAACAAGATAGCTCATGGTAGATGTACTCTAAAATACCTGAGTGAGTTTATTTCAAGTTCAAATCAAAGAAATAGTCATAACTAACACTCTGCAGTCCTAACAACTACACTTTTATAGAAATTATAAGCCAAAAGAAGGATGATCTACCATTCAAAGCCACACATAAGTTTCAACCAACCATTATCAAATCTAGAAAGGGGTAGAATGGTTAAAGTTCATAATCTACACAAGACTCAATACCTTCCCATAGAAATATCAAAAATTAGACCCAATTGCTTCAAGGTCAACAAACTCCAAGATTGAACACAAAGTTGAAAGTGAAATAAGCTATTCAATCCAGAGAAGGAACAACAACTATTCCCAATACTCAAGTTTCCAACTTATGAATAAAAGGAAAAGAGTGAGATTGTAGTCTTTTGAACCATTCAAATTCACCTAAGGAAGAGTTATCACTACTCCATGCAAGGATGGATGAAATGAGAAAGTAAAAATTTTCCAAGAGTAATGCACATTGAGTGCTTAATCAAACATGAGAATCCCACCTAAGATCAAAAAGAACTCACCGAGGTACAACATAGCCCGGAAATGGGTGATAATAAACAAACCAGTCAAAGAATAAAAAATAAAACATCCAATGAGTATAAAAATCTGTCCTTCTTCCTAAAAATTAAAATCACCCTACTCAATTCAATTTGAATAACAAATGAACTGATTCAATTCTTAGAAATCATAGTAGCAAAAGAAATGAGAAAAACCGGACCTAATCTAAAACTCGTCTCTAAAGAACTTACAACCGTCAAACAAGAAGGCAAATATTTCAGTCAAAAAAATTCCTTCAATCAAGAGTTCATCAAAAACCAATGATTGATAGAGAACTTCCAAGATAAAAATATTTGTTAAGCAAACCAAAATCCCAAAGTGGGTTGACAAAAGAAAGAAGTAAAAGCAATATAACATAATTTAAACATTCCTAAGGTAATTCCCTGTTCGAATTTCATCGACAAAAATTTCATTCATAAAAATGTCGACAAGAAGCAAATATATTATACTTTCCAGCTCAAAGTGAGTATTCATTTACTTCTAACCCAAATGGTAATAAGCAGAGAGTTTCAAGAAGGAACACAAAGATTATAAATAGTTCCCATTTGGGGAAAACCCAAAATAAGTAAGTCTTAGATCCAAATAACTATAACCCATAATAAATTATAGTCCCAAAACAAGTTGAATCAAAATAAAGGGTTCCTAATGCCATTATTGAGCAATCGTCAAAATGACAAACACAAGAAAACCTCAAAACATTGGTGTAATATAAAACGAAGACACCTTCAAAGCCATTTTAAAGCGACAACCTGAAAGAATGCAAGCTAAAATGTATAGATTTCCACAAAACCATTCTACTATTAAAGAATATATAACCTTCACATAATTTTTTAATCAAACAGAGAAAAAATGCAGACCCATTTCAAGAACACGAAGGTTCAATTTTCAACACTTCTTGATTTCATTTTCCATACAACACTCTTTGAAGAACTAGTTTGCATGAAGAGAAAAAAACAAACACCATTAAAGAAAGAAAAATCAAACATAAAATCATAAGGTTTCAAATAGAGAAGAGTTGTTTTTATGAAGCATTTAAATAAAAGTAAAAGACTTAATGGATAGGTCCTATCATACCTGATAGAGCTCCTGCCTTCACTTTCTTGCTATAAATATCCAAGAAAAGCTTTGAAAACTATTTTTTCCACGAAAAAACCAACAAAACTCCTCATAAACTTATTCTCCTTACTCTTATAGCTTCATAGTGATAATTTCATCACTATAATAACCATGCAAGGAAAAAAAGACAAGAAATGATTCAAACTAAGGGTTCAAAGATTAAATCCTCATGCAGAGATAAAGCTCACAAAAACCAAATGATCAAAACAAAAATGAAACCATTATTTCTTACAACTTCCCTTCTTCCTAGGTAGTTTCTTTGCCATTACAAAAAACATTAAATGTCAAACATGACTAATAGTCCTTCCACTTCTTACATCGCTAAATTACGTTTGGCCACTTACTAAATTTAAAATTTCATGCAATAATCACTTTGGTAGAGGTTCCGACTCAACCTTATTACCTTCTTTTTACATTAGCCAAATTTTTCTTAAATAAAAGTTTTAATGCCACTACACTACATCCTCATAAATATCTTAACGTTGGTGTCATTTGACCTGCTTAGCATGTTTTCCCATACATCCCCTTTAGGTTAGCCAAAATTTAGTTAGGTTCAATTTTATTTTAGGAATTATTTTAGGTCTTAGGCTAATGTTCATTAATGTAGTCTTAGGTTTTCCTTTTAATAAACGATCCTCATTAATCAAAGAACCTATAAAATTAGGATAAATTACAACTTAGGAACATAGATTAATTAGGTTCTATAGAAATATCAAGAATTGTACTATACGACTTACCAAAAGAAGGATAAGAATACCATCCAAAAACACATACAAAGCACATGAGTAGAAGAGATCACACTGAGACTCCAAGACAACCAGAGTTCGAGAGATCCCCCGATTTGTCCATTTCGGTCACGATGACCATAATGCCATCTAATTAGAAGCATGCCTTGGATCACTAAAATTGATCCAAGGTATCATTATCCTATAGCAGAGGTTATGAAGATGGAAGCACAAGTTTGAGTGCAACAAAACTATGAAATAGTTTAAAGTGAATCATTTATTATTTCCTAAATCATTTCATTATTCAACATAAGAATAAATGAATTACTTCATTCTTAATTTAGCATTAAAATGTTAGAATGGTATTTATTCTAGTAGATAACATATTATCTACAAAAACATGAATTATTAATTCACAAGAGTGCATCGTCTTTAGAGAATAATCACATGTCAAAATTTTCAAATTCCTATATAAAATACGTCATAGAAATAAAACATGTTATAGGTGTTACAAGAAAAAAATTTATTCAAAAGAAGATAAAATGGATTTTTAAAAATATAGAAACAATATACCAAAAACTTCACTTTTATAGCCACTCTAAGGCTCAAATTCAAACTCAAACATTTTCCCTCCTTTGGGTTAACCCATGTATCATATATGCATTATAAATTCAAATCATAATTGACACAACTGACCCAAGTAGGTTGGACTATCCTAAACCATCATTTCATGTGTCAAAAATGGCTCAAAACCCCATGTGCACAAAGATAAAAATTCCCTTACTTCAAAACCATCCTCGGTCGCGACCCATAAATCAAAACACATATTTAAAGAATAATTTAATCATCATAAATGGTCTCAATAAATATCAAACGATAAAATTATTTTGTTTAATGAGCCCAATGCTCTTTGTATTTCTAAAAGCATGTTGTTTTTCGCACCCTTCAACACCGTGTAAAATTCATGATGCCACAAAATAAATTCTAATAAACCAAACCATGTCATGTGATAACTCCATGGAAATTTAATAAATTGTAGAACACTTATAATCATTTTATAAGTCATGAAACAATCATATCTTCAAACCGCAACAACAATTTCCTTCACTAGACCAACTTACGAAAAGGTTGTTTCCAATGGTTGGCCTATAAAATGGTTTATACATATGGAAATATATTTAAATATATTCATTGGATTCCAAATTCATCCCTTTTAACATTCTAGGTAATAGGAAGCATCACCCAAATCCTCTCATTCTTCAAATAACATGAAAATTTCTTTGGAACACATATTGTCTTTAACTGCAAGAAATATTCCTTCTCAAAGGATGCCAAGGAAACCATTCCATATGACCTCATAATAAATAAATAAATATATCAATGGAAAAATCTCTGAATATAATTTCCAACAAAACTTGAATCATCTCAAAAATCCACATGTATCTCAAGTTATGCTCATTTTACTAGACCCTGCTATTTGAGACCCCAAAAATTCCCTTTGACCAATCAATATGTTTGGACCCCAAAACACAATTTAACTAAATGAAATTTATCTTAAAATTTATTTACATAAATATAAAATCCCATTCACCATGCAACATCAGTTTTTCATGCTACTCCTTTACACCATTTTGTCCTAAAACCTTCTTTATGAGAAACTACTATTTTTTAGGTGGGGCGCAATCATCACCATAACCTCAACCATAAATTTATGTAAATATTGATGAGTCCTCTACAACATAAAATCATAAATTTTTATGAATAAATCAAAAATTGGTCACTATACTTCACTTTCTTCCAACTACTCCTAGCTAGGGTTTAACTATACTTCACGATACTTTACCTTCTTAACATTCGTTCATAAGACCGGTGATCAAATGAAATAATTATTTTTGTGAAACCTTCAATAATAACCATAGAAACATCCTTTAAATTTGAAATATCCCATGAAAATCACACTCTTCACAACAAGCATCTAAAGTTCATCTTCGAGTTGGAAATGTCTTTGGATTTTAACCCTGTCTTACAAAATTAGTCATATCTTGCAAAATTCAAATAATGGAAACCTGATATTTTTCTGAGAGCACTATGAAACATAAAAATAACATCTCCAATCATCATAATGTCAATACCATACCTCAATATCTCCATCCTATCTCATTTTCATAGCTTCACCTTAGGGATTCTCACTATAGAAGCTAGTGCTAACTGAAATAATGTAATAAATGAAAAAAAAATATGAAAAATAACCCAAAAATACCTCATATTCCATGAAACACCTTATTTCATTCTTCCATGATATCATATACCTCCAATTCACATAGTCACACCTCTAAGCAAACATATTTGCTCCTAATGAGCACATGTAACCAAGTGAACCACTTGTACTGCATTATTTCACTATTGTGTGTGCATAAGAACCATTAAAAAATGATAGCCAACATTTTAACATGCTTCCCAAGCATCCAATAATCTAACACTACCAAGCTACACCTCCTAGGCACTTGTATAGGCTTTGCTAGAGTAAGCACACCTTATTGAATCCCATTGTAGCAGCTGATATACATATGAAAAAACATGTTAGCACCATGAAAAACATCATGAAATTGTCATTAAACATTCAATTTTTCATTAATGTGTTTTTTCATCAATGAAAACACCTATTAGGTCACCATTCCAATAATCTCCCCCTTTGTCATTGATGTAAAACACCTTAAACTTCTTTCACTTTTTACATTAATGAAAAAAGAATACCTATGCTTAGTTTCTTCACCTATCTTAGCTTCATACCATAAATTTTTGGTTAGAAACATCAACCAAAGGTCTCTTACTAGTTCAATACCTTCTTGCACAAAAACTGACTTTTGCCTTCTTTTTAGGCATGCAAGCATCATGCTCCCCCTTGAACAAGAAACTCCAACATTTGAACATCATAAATGAACATAAATGAAGCATAATATTACCTTATTGGGAGCAAAAACACCATTCACAATCTTCTAAGTATGCAAAAACAAGCAATTTCCATCTAATCCTTGTTTTGGCCCTCTATGGAAACACTATATCAGACATGTACCTGTACCAGATTCTTCATAATCATGCCAACAATGTCATATTTGAGCATAAAAATCCACCATTCCTTATTTCTTGATCTTATACTACATGTTTAGACATAATTTTAGCTTGTTTCTTATCATTCTTTCCTTCGTATTAACTCAAGGTCTCATATCCCTAAACAAGCACGTTAGTGCATTTCTAACAAATTTCTCAAGGTCAAAACAACTATCCAAGCATACAAAAAAAAATTATTTCTCCCCCTAGGTTTTTAATATTCTACTCTACTGGATATCACAAGAATTTGACAACATACCTTACACACATTTCTTGGGGACGGATCAAATACTTCTTCATAGTCCTAAAATATTTTCTCTGTCATTTTGAATTTAAAAACATGTCATCACACAATTTTTGGTAACCAATCTTACTCCACATGCTAGAGGTCTTACCAACACATTCTAAATACTTACTCAGGTTTTACTAATCACTCATGACACCTAGATAGGTGTTTGAAATAGGTCCCCTGCCTTTATCACCTTTCTCAGACCTATGCATCTTATTCATACCTCATTTAGACCCATCAGACTTCAAACTTCAATTGAACATAGTTTTCAATGCACATATTATGATCTCAGTCCCTTTATTCATTCATCTTATGCACAAGAGATAATATCAACACTTTTGATATGCTTATAGGCTACATGAACACTCTAAAGAGAAGAAAATCTTGTTCCCCTGTTATGATAGGGTGTAATATACATGTACCTTGACATATCACTACATCATGGTGGCTTTACAGTCTTAAGAACAACTTTAGACATTTGATGCAATAACCTCCTTTTGATCATGATAATATATCTTGACAACTCTTACTTTTAGACAACTTGAGAACTCCAATGCCCTTCGAGAACTCGTGATCTTCCCATACTGAACTTACACCTTTTTATCTTTAAAGGTTCCATTGAAGTCATTCGGACATTGAACTTTGTCACCTACATCCCGTATCACATCATTTTCATTAAAAACATGCCAACCTTATTTGACATCTTGGAACAGTCCTTCTATCATGATAAATACCCCAATTTTCATAGATACTCATTTGTGAGATATGGTGTCCTACAATAAATTAGGTTTACTAGATCATCATACCCTTAATTTTTACAACAAGTATTTTTGATGTATTTGTAGTCCAATAACACAACAAAGTGTCTTACAAAGTGCTCGTTCTAGCTCGGATAGACTCCTCTTTCTTTGACTCAACTAGAAAACTAGTACCACCTTACAAGAATACCACCTCCTTGGAACATTAACATCACATTCACATCATGAACTCGGACTAATACCTTTTAATATGTCAATGAATATACATCTTCAATGTAAACATCTAAACCACTTTCTCCTCATGTGTAGAAACTATGCCTGCTACTGACTAGAAACTATACTTTGCTATAGACTCATAACTTAGAACTTAGTCATCCCTTTTGGTACTTGAAGAAGGTCACAAAATTTTCAATAGAGTAATCTCATGCCTGTATAGTCTTCTTTTCTTTTGAATACCTTGAAAATATTTAAAAGGAACATCAACCTTCTTTGTACCAACCCAAATTGGGTTTTAGGTATCAAATCCTTCTTGTATAACATAGTAAAGATATTACACCCTTGTCATGATATTACACCACCTTTTAGATTAGTACATATTTCCTTGATGAATCTCTTTAAGTGGTCTTGAGTATAGAATATTAGTCTTATTGCCTCTAAAACCAAAGAAAATTTATTTGTAATTTGGCTAAAAGTAGGAATTTCGGAATATGAATTTGGCTATTTTTATGACCATGACAGTGACCACGTTTCACCCAAAAATTATACAAATATTAATTTTTATTATGTGAATAGCCAATGGATGTACAATCACAACAAAGATTTTTTATTGAATCATTACATGATAGATGGGTCGGGGTTTTAAAAATTCTTGGATTGCTAAGAAATCTATGGAACCTTCTTATTCATTTGGTCTCATTCACTAACATGTTTAGGATTTTTTTATGAAATTTGACTAAATTATCCATACACACACAAAAACACACATAGATCTAGATTGGAATTTGTTAAACCTTTATAAGACCCACCAAATTTAAAAGACTTTGTTAACTACCTAGGAAGTTGCTAAATTTTTGATAAGCCTCAACACATGAGGAGCGGCCAAGTGTCACCCATTCTGAGCACCTGAGCATATAGGTATGAAAAAGGAGCCCTAATGACCGGAATTGGACATCGGGTTGACATATGGTGGGATTCTTGAAATCCTCAAGGAAAAGGTATTCTCTGGATTCCAAGCCCATGGAATAAACCAATTAAATATTGTTTTAGGTATGTGGTTAAGTGAGGTAGAGTGTGGTTAGGGGAACATGTGGAAGATCTACATTTAGATTTAAAATGCATTTTGTGTAAGAAATATCCTTCATTTGGCACTCCATCTACAATTTCCTTAAAAAAGAACTATTATATTTCGCCAATGCCATAAAATCTAATTTTAGATAATTTATAAACCCAAAGAATCTAGTTCTAACCATATTCACCATGATTTCTATAAGTTTTTTTCGTGTGGGTTCGTTAAAATTCTCCTGTCTAATACACATATCTTGTTAATCAAGCATATTATAACCCGTAGTTATGATTTTTGTCACACTGTAGCATACCTTTGAACATTATTCTATACTACGAGAGGGTCCTAAAGCTTCTTTCTCTATCATATTATTTATACAATATTATTTTAAGTGCCATCTTTTTATTTAGGTCAGGTGAGCATTGAAGCTAACACTAACAATCTAGTTGTGGTTTCTAACATAAAACCCTTACCTCAATGCACAAGCATGTAGCACATTTGTATCACCTTAACTCATGAGTGATATGTATGCTGAAATTCCTTATAATATGATAGATCAAATTATAAAATTCAAAAGCATGCTTCCCTCAGTGAAAATTGCTTCCTTCATGCTTTGTACCAGATCATTGAGCTCAGAAATTCTTGAATTGCAAAGAGAGTATCTCAGAATTAGGCCTCCTACTCAACTTTAAAACTTTCTGAGATATACAAAAATTTACTTACCACTAAGACTAGAAATCAATTGGATCCTTTACTTATTGAGGTCAAGATGATATGTTCCAACTTTTGACTCCTAACTCCATCATTAGACCATCTAAAAGACAATTTCCATGAAGATTGTCATAGTCGCAGTGGTAAGACATAATATAAGGCATAACACTTCAAAATATACCACATATATATTTTAAGACCTTAAAACCTTATCATGCATATTGAGAACCATCCTTCAATTCATCTCAAAACCCTTCATCATGACTATGGAACATGAAACACTGAAATCATACCTATAACCATCCTTATTTGCTTGTAGATACACTGATATTGAGATGTTTAGGTCACATATGAGATTTTTCACCATAAAACTGATCAATTTTTCACTTGATCACACCATTTTTATTCCTTGGAGCTTCTTCAACCATCTTGGAGAGATAAGATACATGAAATAACCATAGTACATGCATTGAAGACTTTCATTAGCGTAAACTCGAGACACAAACTCCTTTATATTGACAATACTCATGACTAGATATGCAAGAGACCATTATGGTGACACTTGACAACCTCTGAGATACTTTTACACCTTCACACACATCAAGAACTCTAGACACACTTGTCCCATGCCATTACAACTCATGAATACCACTAAGACATAAACTTTGAACTCAGACTTATGCTTAGACATCTTGAAATGACAGTACAATACCTCTTTTGAAGAATGAATGCTCATGAACTCAAGAGGGTCCTTGCTTACTTGAATGACACTTTCAGAGCTTCATACACCTTATGGACTATTGAACAGATATGGTGCATGCTCTAGAATCACATGACTAGCTCATCATACTTCTTTTGACTCAGAATTGACTTCCTTGAGACATCATAGACCTTTAGACACAAGACAATAGTGCAAGACACCAAAGAAATTTTTTTCATGATAATCAAGACACAAAAACATTTCATATGACACAAAAATACTCATATACCCTCAAAGTCATCCCATCATGAAAAAACAAACTTGGACAATGGAAACACAAATTTTTACACCTGTGAAAGATTATAAGACTTTAACCTTGATAATCAAAACATAGCTTAGCATATGGGAATTATAGGAATATACTATATGACTTGAAATGACATACATAAAAATCATTGAGAAGACACACACTTGACTAAGACAATTCCCCTCACTCCAAAGATTCATTTACACCTATACACCTCTATGAAGCCTAATATAGGCATATATCACCATCTAAGAGCTTTATGAAAGACATAATTAGGTCTCATGCCCTCTTCTTGCACCTTGACTGAGTCCTCCTTTTTTATTCAGCTTTGATCATAGAATATCCATATTTTTTCTCAATCACATCCTTGGAATCCTCTTTAGCACTTTAACTAGTCTCATCATTCCTTTTGTATCCTTGATCTTTTGGCTTAGGTATTTGAGACTCTTTCTTCAACTATCCCTCATTAAAAACCCTTGCAATGTGCCCTATCATTTGACATATGAAGAATTCCTCTTGTATTTTGTTGCCCTCATAAGCCCTTTGTCCATATCCATTTCAAGCATATCAATAACCATTTAATTCACTTACATACGTTCTTATGTTTGATGGCCCATTTGTGTAATACTTAGCAAGATGTCCTCTCTCATGAAAATGATAACATTCAACTCCATATATTTGACTTAAGTTTTCTTCCTTATTTCTTCACAATATTCCTTTCCTTTTCCATCATCCTTCTTTTCAACCTTAATACTAAAAAAACTAGCCTGATGTCCATAAGCACCACATTTGTAAAAATATCCATGAAATACACCATACCTATATGCATTTGGTTTCCTGATAGGTGATCTTCTAAGAGGTGGAAACCTTGATCTCTCTTCCTTGCTTGGTTGTTTTCTTTCACTTGATTCTTCTTCATTCTTCTTGGATGAATCCTCATTGAAGCCTAGGCTTGTCCTATCACCATATGCCATTTGATTTTCCAACATCTTACTTATATTTTCTAAACTCCCTTGAAAGGATAATACTTTTTTTGTCATGGTACCTAAATATTTCTTCAAAACCTTTGTTTCTTCCCTCTTGATCTTCAGCTCAGTTTGTGCCTCCTCAAGTTGATTTGTTAGAACCTTGATTATTTCTTATTTTAAAACCTCATTCTTGATACATCTTTCTAGTTGAAATTTTAAAATTTAACTACTTCATGAGATTCAAGTAACTGTTAATCCTATCGAATTCACACAAGTTGTGCTCCTTAACATGAAGTTATTAATGAATTGTTTCCAAATACGCAGGTGTCATTTTGTCACCAAAGATCTCCCTCTAGCATCTTAATCTACTTTCAAGGGCTTTATCTGATACCAATTGTTGGAGGTGATAAGGACTAAGAGGGGGGCATATCAGTCCCCCAATAACATATTTTTCACTTGTTCTTCAAAACCTAATCACACAACTTCATGTAGATCACACATCAAAACATATAGCCTTCTCAATGAAAGATGCACAATGCAAGAATCACAATGATACACATATAAAGCAACTTATAATGATAATGAACTTAGATCCAAACACTTTTATATATAATATATATGTATATATACATACATATAGATATATATATATATATATATATATACATATATATATATATATATATATATATATATATATATATATATATAAGATAATAAGACTAATTCATTAAACAACCATCAACAAAACACAATGAAGATGTATCAAGATGAACAAAGTAGTCTCATAAATATCCAAGAAGATATACTTCTTAAAAAGTGATTACAACTCAATATAAGATATGAAGACACCTTAGAAACCTGAAAATTACATCAACATGTTATGAAGATAGCATCCAAACTCAAACATCCAAATTTTCCCTCCTTCTCCAACTCGCTCTCAAAGAAACAACACCAACTTTGCACTTGCTCAAATTCTCCTCATGAAAACTCAACCAGAAGCTGTCCTAGAATGAGATTCTAGGTGTTTTGGGCTAGGCCCAAAGGGTTTTTTTTTCAGATTTTTTTTTAAAAGAAGATAAAAGGGGTTTTCAAAATCTAGAAACAATATGCCCAAAACTTCACTTTTATAGCCTCTCCGAGGCTGAAATACAAACTCAAACATTTTCCCTCCTTTGGATCAACCCATGCATCATATAAGAATTCTAAATTAAAATAATAATATACATAAGTGACCCAAGTAGGTCAGCCTAGCCTAAACATGTTATCCCAGTTTTACCCCAGGAAAAATTGATAAAAAAAAAAACCTTGCATAAGAAAATTGGAAGGTTTGGTTCATTCCTCGCGAGCTCGTAATCGATCCCTAATTGAGGGACAAATGAGCTAAAAATGAAGGATTAAGGTTGGCAATGAGGCCAAACAATGTCAAAGGAGGCCAAAGTCTCACAAGAGAAGATTGAAGAAAGGGCTCAAAGTTTTCAAAATTCACATGCGAGTCAACTCAGTGGCAAAGCAATGGACTTGTAGAAGGTGCCATGTGTCAACTCAGTGCAATTCAAAAAGGCACATCAAAACAGAGACCCCAAATGTGCACAAGCCCTCCACATGTCCAAAGTCTCAAAGACAAAGTCGATTGTTGAAAAGTAAAGAAGGAAATATTAGTACAAAATCGAGCACCCTTGAATTTATGTAACTTGATGGTTTGAGACTCTCAGTGTGATAGCATAACATGGAGCATCTCTCAAAGTGTGGGACTTTGAAATTGAGAGAGATCTTCGGATAAAGGATGGTTCATATTCCTTTGTCTAGGTGCATACAAATAAATTGCAAAATATCTACTCTAAAACCTACTCTATTTTACCAATGAGACGGGGTTGAGAAGATACGAGAAAAATAAACCTAAGCTAACAAGGTGATGCAAGTAAAGGAATGTTAAACACTCATTTTGAAATTTAATACACACTATAGAAATGCAATACAACTGCCATACATAGATAAGCAAACTGTAATGAGAGATCAGAAGACAACAATGAACACATGAGAGGGTTGAGAATCATCCATAGATGTATATTATTAATCCGAGTTGATACAAGACATTAAATTAGCCAAGAGGCAAGACATTATATTACAACTTGAATGGGATGTTTCGAAAACTCCACAAATTCACTTGCAAGAAAAGGAAGAAGGGAAGATGCAAAACATAAATGTCCAACCCTTTACAATGATCCAAGTTCCTTCCTTTATAGATGTAGTACGAAGAGAAGAAGAAAAGAGGCGGGAAACCTGATTTGGAGCTCATCTACCAGCCATCAATGTCACTTTGTCATTCCGTAAACAATCTATCAAGTTCACCACTCTATGTCTACTCAACGTGTTGAATAAGTAAGAACAATGGATCAAATCGAATCTGATATGGTTGTTGGGGAAATCGGATCACATATTAATGGCGTGAAGACATTTTCCCATTTTTTACCCACCTAACCTTGTCAAAATTAAATTTTCAAGTTTCCATGGCATAGACGAGGTTGAGACCTTTCTAATGGTGCCAAATTTGTTGGATTTTGGGCACTAGATTGAAAGATATGTCCATTTGAATATTTGAGTTGGGTCTATACAAAAATGGTAAAAACTAGTTTAGTAGAATGGGTCCGCGGGCCCGAAACTTACTTTGTGTCTTTTTCACAAAAATACAAAAATGCACAAAACAAAATGGAGCCCCACAATTCATTCTTATCAAAAAACCATCCTCGTGCCCACTAGTTCACATTTTCCATTTGGGAGAAAAGTTTTCCCTAGCCCGCCCCCACCCCACATGTAATCTAGACTCGACACAAGACTCCAAGGCGTCATGAAGAGGTGCGGTTCATTTTTATACTTTACACCTTTCGAGTCAAAAGTTCAAATTACCTCCGATGACCCACCTTCCCGCCTTGACTTGAAGCATGGCCACATGTAGAGATGGCACACATTTCACGACTAATTTTGGATTTTTTTTTTGAAGTTGCGCTGAGAAGACATGTGGCTCCTTCCGTGGCTTTTCTCTATTTTCTTATGTTTTGGCTAAGTCCTTTTATTGGTGGGGCCATATGTCCGACCAGACACATGGAAACTTGGTGCTTGTCTGAGTCTATCCCTTGGGCTGCCCCTTTTGAATTTGCATGGTTGAGGCATGTGGCACCCTCCGCCGACACCGCCTAATCTTAACTTTTTAACTATTGATTCCACCTTTTTCGAACCTCGGGACATGTGGAGACTTCACGCTCATTTGAGTCTACCTTTTGGGTTTAACCCTTGGAGATGCATCGATGAGGCACGTGGAAGCTTCCATCATCTCCTCCATACTTAGCCAATTTAATTCCGCTCTGAATCATTTGTGAATCCCAAGCCTTTGATCCTTTCCCCATTTTCCTCCTTTGAGCCTCTAGTTTCTTTGACACTTTGTTTTCCTCCTTATCCGACCCTGCTCCTCCATTTTCGAGCCCTCCTATAACCTGATCATTAGATTTGAAACATAGGCTCATCCAACGAAACACCCCTTAGAAATATTCTGTGTAGGGTCATGTTTGATCAATTTTGTCGGGGGGAAAATTGAGATAATAATTTGGTGAATCGTGGGGACATCGGCCTACTAGATTAAGAGATCAGCTGCCTTATTCTATCCATTGGGCATAGAATCATGGGTGGTGACTTGATGTTGGTCCTATTCTTAAAGCTTTAATCTGACATTTACACTTGGTGACCTGGAACCTACCCCATTGTTCTGGAAATCAACCCTTTGAGACTTGATTTTAGTTTCTCTCTATTTGTTCTATTTTAAAATGAGTAAGTGTTATGGAAACTATTGGCCTCCCTATTGCAAATGCTGATGGGCCTGGTGCATTCTCCTAGAGGCACCTCAAACTATATAATGACGTAAACCTGGAGCAATAAAAACCTATGCTACAATAAGACAATGTGGATACACACTTAGGGAAATTGAAAACCTAGGCTAATATTTACAAGGGTGAGGAATTTTCCTATTTAGTAACAAATGTTTGAGGTAGATCCCATTGATTATAATATGCAATTCTTAGCCAGCTGGAAGGCATTGCTACTTGCACATCTTGTGACCATGTATGGGCCACTCCAAATGGCATCAAATTTGGAATGCTTTCCTGGTTTTTTCTGATCGGCATCCCATTTTGGGACTAAGACCCCTCTTGAAAGGTCCTTATTCTTTCTTTCTTATCAAAGATCTTCTTGATCAATGCTTTATCTTTCTCCATGACCTGCATTACATGATCTTTTGCCTCTCTTAGTTCCATAAGCTTTGAATACCCTATTTCCATATGTTCAAACTCGACTAGTTCAAACTATTTCATGAGCTCCAAAGCGGTCATCTCTAATGATATGGGAAATACAACCTATTTTCCATATACAAGATTGTATGGGGAGTTGTCTATGGACCTTTTGGATGTGATCCTATCAGCCCATAGAGCTGATTTGAGCTTTGTATGCCAAGTTCTCTAATTTTCATCAAGAGTCCTAATAATCCTTAGTAGGTTCTTGTTTGTGGACTCTACTTGGCCATTACCTTGAGGGTAATAGTTTGATGAAGTGTTGAGGTATACACCATTCTTGACAGCCCATTCAGTGATCCTTGTACCAAAGGAATGCCAATGCATTATCTGATATAATAGTGGTAGGGACTCCAAACCTGGTGGTTATTCCTTCATAGAAATCCAAGATGTTGGATTCATTTTCCTCCTTAAGTGCCACTGCTTCAGTCCACTTGGTGAAATAGTCTGTTACTATAAGTATCCACTTGTGGCCCTGGCTTGAATTTGGGTTGATTACCCCAATGAAGTCTAGTCCCCATTGCATGAATGGTTGATCCACTAAAATTGGACGAAGGGGCAGGGCTGCTAACTTTTCCTTCCCTATGAAGAATGCACACTTCTTGCACTTCTTGATCCATGAGTAGCAATCCCTAAACATTGTAGGCCAATAATAACTAGCTTTCATGATTTTGAGAGCTGTTACTTGAGGAGCAAAGTGGCCTCCTACTTCTCCATCATGGAACTCATGCAATACCCTCTCAATTTGGCCTATCCCAATGCACCTCAATAGGACACTATTGATATCCTTTTAAACAAGACTCCATCGATAAGCACATATGGGATGACTTGTAGTTTGAAGTATCTCCTTTTTTTGTTCCATTCTAGAGGGAACAAACCTATTTGGAGATAATGCACCAAGGATTGGGTCCAACATGGAATAGGTGCATCATTAGCTAGTTGCTCTTGATCATTCTGTAGTAATAGGATAGCCTCTTTTTCATCCACTGACTCAACTTGTTTCTTAGAAGTGAGCTGCTCACATAGACCCTTGCCACAAACCAGCTTGGTCACTTTGATTTCAATATCATACTCCATTACACAAGTGATCCAACCTGATCTCTTCTCATTCAAGTCCTTGTTTAGGAGGAAATCCTTGACACCAACATGAGACACTAATAGTTGAATCTTGTTATTCGAGACCAAGTGTTTGAACTTCTTCAAACTCCTAATGATAGCAAGGACATGTTTTTCAATGAAATAATACTTTACCTCATAATCCTCCAAGCTATGACTAAAGAAGGCTATGGGATGTTATGAACCTTCCTTGTTGGGATGAACCAAGATAGCTAAGATTGTGTCTTGACCCTCCAAAAGCATACAACATGAAGTCCTTTGAGAAGTCTGGGTTAATAAGAGTTGGGGCCTATGATATTGCAAGATTGATGGCCTCAAAACTCTCTTTACCTTCTGTTGTCCATTTAAATGCAAGAATATTCTTTAACATCATTGTTAAAGGATTCACAAGAGTGGAAAAATTAGGCACAAATTTGTGAACAAAGTTTATTCTCCCTAAGAAGATTTGGAGATATTTCTTGTGTTGTGGCAATGGAAGTGTTCGGATGGCTTCAACCCTTTCAAGATCAATTGTTAACCCTTCTCTTGAGACAATGTGGCCCAAAAATTTTCCCTCATGTGCTAAGAATACACACTTCTTTGGGTTTAATGACACTCGAACCTTCTACACCTCTAAAATACTTGTCTAAGGTAGAAGAGATGGTCTGCAACATTATTTGAGAAGACGAAGTGATATCATTTAGATACACCAGAACTATATTGTTGATTAAGACTTTTAATGCCATGTCCATATCTCACTAAAATTTTGCTCTAAAATTTGATAGTCCAAATGACATCTTCTTATAAGCATATGTACCTCATTTGGTTATGAAGGCTATCTTGAATTGATCTTCCTCTTTCACCATTATCTGATTATAGCTTGAGTATCCATCTAGAAATGAAAACCTCTTGGAACTAGATATAACCTATAAGATTTGTTCCATTGATGGAAGTGGATATGATCCTTGAGTGATGCTCTATTTATATCATGAAAGTCCACACACAGTCTGATTTATCCATTTCTTTTCCTCACAAACACTAAGTTTGCAACCTAACTTGAATGCTTGATGTGGAAGATGATGCTAGCCTCAATTAGCTTATTCAACTCTTTTCTCATGAGAGGTTCAATGTGAGGGTTTACTAGCCTTTGCTTTTGTCTGAAAGGCTTAGATCCTAGATCCATCTTGATAGTATGTTGTGCCAAATTTGGGTTAAAACCTCTTAAATCTTTGTAAGTCCAAGAAAAGACATCTAGGAATTCTTGACAAAGTTGAATGAATTTAGATTTTTCTTGTTGTGTACTTACTTTGTTGATTCATAACATTTTTCCTTCGTCTATGGAAATGGGCTCTGAATCTTCACGCTTCACCTGAATATTTGCCTTATCCTTCTAGAATTGATCATTTGGGTTGAAGATTGACTCCAAAGTTACAAGACCCTTTGGTAATTTTTTGGTTCTCAACTACACCACTTGGTCACCATAACGTTGTTCTAATATGTCTTGGTTTTTGGAGGAGAACTCAACTTCTTCTTGTAGAAAATTGATAATTTGTTGATCATTCTCAAAGACTTTCCAGCTTGTGTTGTTATCTCGGATGGCTGGTATAACAACCACTTTAATATGGGGCTAAGGCTTATCACTCTTGATACTCTCTACAACATCAAATGCCGCTTTGATCACTTCTAGTCTATCTATTACCTCATTCTTATTTCTTGGGATGGAATTGATGTCGAATGCTTTGAAATCCTTGATGATGTCCCATACCCAGTTCTTGTAGTTCCTTAATGATCATTCTTAGTAGCATTTTGTCCTCGGACTTGATTCGTAACTACCTCACTATCACCAAACACTTACAAGTTTTTGATCCCTCTTTTTCTTGCCCAATATAGTCCATGGATCAAAGCTTCATACTCTACTATGTTGTTTGAGAAATAAAATTGGAAATGGAAGGCTAAGTAATATTTCATACCTTGAGGTGAAATGAGTATTGCCCCTCCTCCAGCTCCTTGTCTACTTCTTGAGCCATCAAAGACTAACTTCCATACCTCATCATCATCTTTTTGGTCGGCTTAATGATGTCGAAAGAGGATGATTATCCTCATTCAAACAAGAGACTCCTAGCTCATATTCTTCCATTTCTGGTAGGGGTCAAAAGTATGCCTCTTATTTTCCCACTTGTCGAGGGTCAAGTCTGGAATACATCTAACTTTGGTATCTACCTCACAAGGGTTTGGGAGGTCCTCTTGATCAAAGGTTGAATAATTTGTATTGATTGGGCTAGGCACATTAGGTTCAGTATGGTAATCCACAATGGGCTCAGATTTGATTGTAGCCTTTGCTCCATACCTTGTTCTAAAAATCATGTTCAACCAATCAGAAAAATAGCCTCCAATTTTAGTGACGAAGTCCCTTGAAAAACACAATGCAAAATGTGGTGGCAAGTCTATGACTGATATGTTTTGTAATACGGTCACATTGGGGCATGTGTGTAATGTGAGGCTCAAATCCTTGATGAATCCAACTATTGTTACCATTGTCCCATCCAATTGCACTACGCCCTTAGAGATGACTTCATATTGAAAACCCAACTGATCGGATATTTTCTTGAGCATGGCTGAGCTACTCATTCCCAAATCAATCATGCAATTATGTACCAATTTGTCCCCAATGATCAATGAAACATAGAATGGAGGGGGATTCATATTCTTACCTTGTTTTCCTCCATGGTTTCCTTTGGGATGAGTTGCATTGGTAAGAAATTTCTCTTGCTGGTTGGGGGGCTAATTCAAAGTTGACCAATTGGCCATAATATCCTAGGATAGCCAATGACCCCCACATTGAAATTTTCACATTTTTTTTCTTCATCTTTTCAATGATGTTAAATGGGGATGAGCTAACTTTTTTCTACCCCTTTCCTGGTGCATTCTTCTCTTGCACATGGGTCATTACAACCGGTGCCTAAATGGGTCCTGGAAGTTGGCTTGGGTTGGCTCTACATATTGGGAGGTGCACTTTGAGTTCCAATACATTGTGGAATAACAGAAGGTTGAGGATTATCTGAGTTTGATGATTGTCCATCTCAAATATTCCTTTTCTTGGACCATGTATTAACAACCACACTTTGAGAAGGGGCTTGGTTAACTCCATAAAATTCTTCAAACCTG
Organism: Taxus wallichiana var. yunnanensis; assembly: GCA_018340775.1. Classification (NCBI taxonomy): domain Eukaryota; kingdom Viridiplantae; phylum Streptophyta; class Pinopsida; order Cupressales; family Taxaceae; genus Taxus; species Taxus wallichiana. The sequence goes on from CM031235.1 coordinate 390,558,211, forward strand.
CCAATTAAAAAAAGCATAGTCTCACTTAGAGGTGCCTCTTTCTGGGTTTCTTGCTATTGATTTTCTTCTTGACTAGACTCTTGGGACACACCAATGGTGTTCTGTACCATCAAGGCCTGGTTCAGTGCACCATTGAAAAACATTGATTGGTTATGGGGCTGACTGCATGGGAAACACCAATCATATTCCTGAGCCATGTTGTTTTGTGTTGGAACCAAGGCCCTTGATGTTGAAGCTGCATTTGGATCATCGGTTAGAAAGGCCTAAAGCAGCCTTGAGGTTTTCCTTGGTTTTGATTTTGATTCGTTTCCCGAGCTGGTGGTGGTCTAGTTTGCTGATATGGGGGTCTAATTTGATATTGAGTTTGAGGCTGATGTGGCCAAGAACTCGAGCTTACTTCCTTTTAATAGTAACTAGCTCATTCCCAAGGTTTTGTAGCTGTTTCATAACCTCTTGTAGCTATTTTTAAGTGCTAGAGGATGAGGTGGAAGCTTCACTGAACTTTGATTCCTTGGAGTAGGTATGGGAGCTAATGTGGGTGTTTGACTAGTGCTTGGAGCTCCTAGTTCTAGATATAGAGGCATAGGTGGCCTAGGTGCAAGTTTACTAACCTGAATTAAACAATTTTCAGCTCTAATGGAAATGTTATAGGCTACAGGTAAGGTCACACCTCCCATGGATTGAATCATTAAGGCAATATCAGAATTTAAAGCCCTAAGAAAGTATAGAAAAGCACCTTCATCTGTTGGTCTTACGGCCACCGGAATCCTATCCCACATCCTTTGAAATATGAAGTTGAAATCTGTCAACTGCTCATTAGGAGCCCTCTTGATGGTTGTCAGTTGTTCTAACAAGGATATGTTGTCCCCTTTTCTCTAAATTGGTTATGAAGAGTTGTGCAGATGATCCCACCTCGGATAGACCCTGTTGTTAGACTCCTAAACCATTGTAAAGATTTACCTTTAAAGGAGGATGCCAATAACTTAACAACAATGTCCATTTCAACAATCTCATGAATTATACAGACATTTGCAATGTCTTGAATGTGGTCACCAAGAGTAGTCTGGTTCTCTCTAGTGAAATATGGAATACTCTTTAATGCAACAACTGGAACTGGATTTTGTGCATTGAGAGCCAGTGGGAAGCTACAAGTGAAATTAATGTAGGGGTAAGATTGTGCCATCTTAATTGGTCAAAGGACTCTAATCAATTGAAAAAAAAGTATACTAGGTGGAGATGTTGATAATGTCTTACTTGGTGTAGATGGATACCTTTGGGCTCTTCTTCCCCTTCTTGCTCTATATGGGGATACATGTAGATAGACGAATAGCCCCTCCTCTCTGGTTCTTGACCTTGTTTGTATTCTTCTCATGAACTTGATAAACTTGTGTTGTTGAAACCAAGTGGATTTTGTCTCTTTGGGAGTCACGAGATGTGTAATTTGAGCTTCTTTAAATTTGAAAAACTTACAGCAAGTGCACATCAATCTTGTTGCAATAAAATGAAGACCTCTTGGTCCCACCGCGCATGCCAAAACTATTAGTGAAAAATCACAAGCACCCCTGAATGTCTGAAACTTGATGGGTTGAGACTCTCAGTGTGATAACATAACATGGAGAATCTCTCAAAGTGTGGGACTTAAAAATCAAGAGAGCTCTCCGGATAAAGGTCGGTTTGTATTCCTCTGTCTAGGTGTATACAAATAAATTGTAGAGGATCTACTCTGAAACCTACTCTATCTTACCAAGGAGACAGGGTTGAGAAGATACGAGAAAAATAAACCTAAGATAACAAGGTGATGCAGAAAAGGAATGTTAAACACCCATTTTACAATTTAACACAGACCATAGAAATGCAATATAACCACCATGCACAGATAACCAAACCGTAATGAGAGATTAGAAGACAACAATGAACACATGAGAGGGTTGAGAATCATCCATAGACATATATTATTTCTCTAGAGTTGATACAAGATGTTACAAAGAGCAAGAGGCAAGACTTTGTATTACAACTTGAATGGGAGGTTTAGAAACATCCACAAGTTCACTTGAAGGAAAGGGAAGAAGGGAAGATGAAAAACATAAATGTCCAACCCTTTATAATGAGCCAAGATCCTTCCTTTAGAGATGCAAAGGAGGAGAGAATAATAAAAGAGTTGGGAAACCTAATCAAGCCCGATTACTAGCCATCAATGCCACTATAAATTTTCCCACAATTTGTCGATTCCACTGTTCTATGTCCTGCTCAATGTGTTGAAGAAGGAAGAATGACAGATCAAATCGAATCTGATCTAGTTGTTGGAGAAATTGGATCGCATATTAATGGCGTGAAGACATTTTCCCATTTTTCACCCACCTAACCTCATCAAAATTAAAGTTTCAGGTTTCCATGGTGTAGACGAGGTCGAGATCTTTCCACTTTGGTGCTAAATTTTTTGAATTTCAAGCATTGTATAAAAGATGTGTCCATTTAAATATTTGAGTTAGGTTCGTACAAAAATGGTGAAAAATAGTTTATTAGAACAAGTCCACGGGCCTGAAACTTACTTTACACCTTTTGCACAAAAATACAAAAATACACAAAATGCCCTGCAGCCCTACAATTCATTCTTGTCAAAAAACCATTCTCGAGCCTGCTGGTCTGCATTTTCCATTTGGGTGAACTTTTTTCCCTAGGCCCGCTGGCCCACATGTAATCTAGACTGGACACGTGGCTCCTTGGATATTAGTAGAGTTGTAGCTCACTTTTATACTTTACACCTTTCGAGTCAAAAACTTTGAATTACCTGCCTTGACTTGAAGCATGGCCATGTGTATAGTTGACACACATTTCAAGACCACTTTTGGATTTTGTTTTTGAAGTTACATTGAGAAGACACGTGGCTCCTTCCACAACTTTGCTTTGTTTCCTTATGTTTTGGCTAAGTCCTTTTGTTTGGCGGGGCCATATGTCTAACCCAGGACACATGGAGGCTTGGCACTTGTTTGAGTCTAGCCCTTGGGCTGCCCCTTTTGAATTTTTGTTGTTAAGGCATGTGGCACCCTCCGCTGACACTACCCAATCTTGAATTTTCAACCGTTGATTCTACCTTTTTTTAGACCTGGGACACATGGAGACTTCGCACTTATTTAAGTCTTCCTTTTGGGTTTAACCCTTGGAGATGCGCTGATGAGGCATGTGGAAAATTCCACCGTCTCCTCTATACTTAGCAAATTTAAGTCCTCTCTAAATCATTTGTGAAGCTTGAAGCATTTGAGCCTTTCCCCATTTTCCTCCTTTGAGCCTCTAGTTTCTTTGACACTGTTTGCCTCCTTAGCTGACCCTGCTCCTCCATTTTCAAGCCCGCATGCAACCTGATCATTAGATTTGAAATGTAGGCTTGTTCGATGGAAAGGCCCCTTAGAAATCTTCCTTTGCAGGTCGTGTTTGATCAATTTTTTTGGGGGAAATTGAGATAACAGGACTAGTGGAAGCCTCCACATGCTTCATCGGTGCAACTTCAAAGGAAAAAGTCGAGGTAGTCCCCAAATGTAGGCTAGCCCTCCACATGGTTAGAGCCTCAAAAATTTGAATCTGTCGGTGAAAATTCTAAGGCCAGAGAAAGATACGCATGTCATCTCAAACTTAACTTTAGAGGTGAAATACAAAGTGAGTCCCCAAACAAGCACAAAGCCTCCACATGTCTTGGTTAAGACATAAAGCCTTTGCCAAATAGAGGGACTTAGATATAACACAAGGAAGGTAGAGCATAGCCACAGAAGGTGCCATGTGTCTCTTCAACACATCTTCAATAGGGAAAAGTCAGAGGTAGTCCCGGAACGAGTACCATCCTACCACGTGGCCAAAGTACGTAAAGGTAGAGCTGGCTATTGAAAAGTAAAGAAGGATTAGCAAAAGCCTCCACATGTCTCATCAGCGTACCTTCAAGGGTCAAATCCAAAGGTAGTCTTGAAATGAATGAAAGCCCCCACATGTCCAAAATATTTGGGAGTTGCAATGGCTATAGCAAAATTCGAAGGACCCGTGGAAGCCTCCATGTGTCATCTTAGAAAAACTTCAAAGGAAGAATCAAGAACAGGTTCCCAAATGAGTGCAGGATCGTCACATGGTAAGAGTCAAAAAGGGGCAAAGCTGACCATTGAAAATTCTAAAATCATGTGGAGACCTCCACGTCCCTCCTCCACATAACTTCAAAGGGAAAAATCTGGAGGCAGGTCCCAAATGTTTGATGAGCCTCCACATGTCTTGGGTCAAGCATAGTGCTCCACCAACTAGAGGGGATTAGCCAAAACACAAAAGTACAGAGCAAGCCCGTTGATGGTGCCATGTGTCTCCTTAGTGCTTGCTTCAAGAGTGAAAGGAGGGGGAAAAATCTTAAGTCATGTCAGTGCCACCACATGGATCTTGTATGAATGGAATATTTTAATATTTTGAGCTCGCGTTAAAATCCAAACTGAAGCACCTTCAGACAGCCATATATTTTGACTGGAAGCTCGGAATCGAGTGGGAGAGGACATTTTGGAAAGATCTCTACGCCTACTCCTCACCTACCACATTTAATGATTCGGTCCACCATTTTTGAGGCTGTCAAGTATCCCACCTGCCACCATGATTAAGAATGAGCCTCTTTCTTTCCCAACAAGGAAAAACACATGGGGGCATGGGTTTTACAGTGAATCTAGTCAATGTTGCAAGTGAATTTCAATGATTTCTGGGGTGGTTGGAGTAGGTGAATTTAATGTAATCTTGGGGTGGTTGAAGCAGGATTCAAATTTTCCCTCTCTCCTTCTCTCATTCTTCTATATATTGTAAAGGAGGGGCATATTTCTAAAGGTTAGTCATATTTTCTCTCCCCCCCTCTCTCTTTCTCCCTCGGGTTGAATGTGGAGCTTAAGCCTCCTCTCATGGCTCTGTAATGGCATTTTCTTGCCTCTTGCCCACTGATGATGTACTATGTGAACTCATGGAGCAATAAAATATGTTTTGTGATGCATTTTGTCCATCCTTTTCTTATTTTATTTTCTCTTCTTTCCTCTCATCATTACAGGGTATATTGTGCATACTTTTGATGTCTATTACAAGTTCTAGGAGTTGTGTTTAATGGTTTTGAAGTGGTGTTCTATGTGAACTCTATCTTTGGTCTGTGATGCATCTGTCCATCCTCTCCATTGCTCACCTCTCTCCATTTAGGTAGTTATATTTTTTATCAGCCAATTATTTTTCTGGTGTATCACTACTTTAGTGTAGGCTCTATTTTTATGCATTTCTCTCTCTCCCTATCTCCTTGGAAGGTTAGATTAGGATTAGATAGTTTTCCTACATTAGAGTAGCTTATGGAAGGTATTTTAGGAGAAAGAGATGGATTTATTCGGAGGTCCATCTCAAGTCGGTGAGTCCCAACACTTGAGAGATGGTCCCATGTTATGCAAATCACATCGAATGCCCCAATCAAATCCAAATCCATTTGGGGGTGCTATGATTCTACACTAACAATTTTAGTACACCGGTGGGACCAGTCTAAAGCACCTTACCACTTCACTTCATTAGCTTTGATGTGCTCTTGGTGAATATATCAACCTATGGAGGCACTTTCAAGCACATATGGTGACTCCATCTAGTCAACAACCCACATCTCTGAAGTTGCATACCTTCTTCCCATCCATTTCCACCCACTATTCCTTCCACATCTTTCATCTTCTACCATTCATGAAGTTGTGCAATCATGACTTCATTCCCAACTTAGAACTCACACTTGAAGTGAAAAAATTGCAAAATCACACTTGATCAGATCCAAAATAGTTATCCTTACCCATATGAGCAATGTCAAAACCATTTTGGCCATGGAGCTTATCAAGAGCAAGGGATGCATATGATGATAACATCTATATGGAGAACACTAATCTGCTAGAGAAGATCCAAAGAATGGAGGTTAGCATGGTGCAGTCTAGGGCTAAAACATAGATGAAGGCATTCATGATTGGTTGTAGGGAACCTTGTCCAAGGGGAGGCCCTTTTCCAAGAAGTTACATCCCACGAAGAATCTTGAATTCATGGTTGAGATGTTACCCTAACTTGTGCAGTGGGCTAAGGAGATAGAGGCCTACAAACTTGGTGTCAAGGAGCCTTGTCAATGGGTAAGTCCTACACCATCATCTTGTAGTTTTCTCTTCATTCCCTAAGAAACACCATCTCAATTTGAGCTTTAGTTTCAAAGCTTCCCATCTGCTGTCCCAAGTGTTGATCTCTCTTATCCATCCCCCAGTATTCCATCTCATCTCATTTCATATGTCCTTTTCCCTTCCAAATCTAAGTCCCTCCACAAGATCCAAAAGCAATACCTTCCCCTCCACCACAAATAAATAAACAACTAGTGGAGACCCCACCCACCACTCCTCCTACTTTCCCAAGCCCATGTCGGGAAGAAACTCAAGAATCCAACCAAGGGGAGAAACAAGAAGAAGAGCCAAGAAGAGAAGAAATGATCAAATTTTTTGCAATCTTGGCTCTCAAATTTGGGATTACAAAAATCCCCTTGATGGTTAAACCTTCAGAGGAGGTCGGGGTTAGACCACAAGTGGTGGAAGCTGAGTTTGCAGTAGAAGAAGAACAAGAAAAAGAGGAAGAAGATCAATAGTCTGTATGCTCTGAATGTAGTGTCCATAGTGGCACTATGTCTGAAGAGGATGCTAATCTAATCCAAGCTGCACAACTAGTCAAGAGAGAGGAAGAACAACTAGCTCCAAGTCCCATTGAAGAGGAGTAGTTGGAGGAGATCAAATCAGAGTTGAGGCCACTTAATGAAGAAAGCATTATTGAATATTTTTTACTTTCATTTGAAGGGCCTAATTTGATTAATGAACCCATCATGAAGGAGGACCATATAGTTCCAGAGGCTTCAAGTGCAGAGTAGGCCATAGAAGAACCTTCAGTTCTTCCTCCCACTTCATCCCCTTCAAGCTCTAATGTTGAAGAAGAGTTTGAGATTTTAAACTTCATGTTTGAGAATGAGGGGAACCATGGTGAGAAAATATCAGATCTGAAGGACACCATGGAGGAGTTCAAACACAAGCAATAGGACAATGAGGAGGCATATTTTATATCATAATTGGAGGACTGCTTCAATGGCGAGGAGCCCATGGAGATCATATCATTCTCTCCTCCATCATCTACCTTCTAATCACATAAGTCCACTACCATGGAGGAGAGCATCCAATCACAGTAGCCTACATCTCACAACAGCCCTCTGGAACCAAGGTTGGAGGATCATAATCTTCCATGTTCTTCTCAGGAGGAGGAAGGAAAAGAACATGAGGATCCCATCTATCCCACACCATCCACCCAGGAAGGTGTGTAGGAATACTCCACTCTTGGAGTTGAAATTTAGAGTAATGGGCACATCCATTAGATCAGACCATGCCAAATCAGATACTTAGCTTCATTGGAGCCAAGGGAGAAGCCAAAAAATTCATGTCCACTTAAAGACATGAGGATGAGTATCAAAGCAAAAAGGGTTACCATCAACACCTCTTGGAGTCCAATGTCAATCAGCTTGAGGAGGTATTTTTGATTAATGTTGATACATTGATGATTTGGGTGGAAGATCGACCTCTTATTGGTTTCTCACTAATTATAACTTCTATGTTTAGTGCCAAATAATATACGTGGCCACATGTTTTGAGAAAGGGAAGTTATTTCTCCCTACTTGTAGCAGCTTTGTTTAGCTTTTCTTTGTTAGGGTTAGTGTAGGAGTAGGAGTAGATTTTCTTTTCAAGAAACAAGTGCTTTTGCACACTCTTCATGTCTTATTTGAGGCATGTATGATTTAATATTTGTATATAAGTTTTGTTCATGTTTCTCTAGAGGTACCATGTGCAAGGCCCTTCAATATTTATGGTAGGGAGGCCCATAGTTTCTTGTAATAGTTGCTAATTCCAAATAAAAAAATATAGAGCAACTAAAATCAGGTTTTGAGGAAGTCCATTTCAAGGAAAGGTGAAATCCCGATTCAATACAATTTTATAATCTTAGAAATCTCATCTCTATGATTTTATTATAAAAATTGAGAGTGTGGACAACGGGGCGGAGTTCGTGGTCAGCAGGTTTAAGAAATCGGGAGAAGTTTCAAAGAAAAAGATCATTATTGACTCCATGCCCAATGAATACTTCCAAGGCTACTAGTCTCTTCATCTAACAAGTAGATGTCCCCATGAGTCGCCAAATTGTTATCCCAATTTTACCCCTAAGAAAAATTGATCAAACATGACCTTGCATAAGAAAATCGGAAGGGTCGGTTCACTCTGAGAGCTCTCAATCAATTCCAAATCGACGGGTAGGCAAGCTCGAAAATGAAGGAGCAAGGTCAATGATGGGGCCAAACAATGTCAAAGGAGGCCAAAGGCTCATAGGAGAAGATTGAAGAAAGGGCTCAAAGTTTTTAGACTTTACATATGAGTTGACTTGGGGCAAATCAATAGACTCGTGGAAGGTGTCATGTGTTAGCTCAACGCAATTCTAAAAGGTGCATCAAAATGGAGACCCCAAATATGTGTAGGCCCTCCACATGTCCAAAGTCTTAGAGATAGAGCCGAGTTGTTGAAAAGTAAAGAAGGACGAGTGGAAGCCTCCACATGCTTCATTAGTGTAACTTCAAAGGAAAAACCTAGAGGTAGTCCCTACACTTGTGCCATCCCTCCGCATGGTCAGAGCCTTAGAAAGTTGAATTAACCATTAAAAATTCTAAGGCTAGTGAAAAGAGATTTTTGTCACTCGATGCAACTTTAGAGGTAAAAGAGAAAGAGAGTCCCCAAATGAGCACAAAGCCTCCATGTGTCTCAAAGTCGGACATAAAGCCTTCGCCAAATAGAGGGACTTAGGCAAAAGATGAGGAAGGTAGACAAGAGATGTGGAAGATTCCACTTGTCTCTTCAATGCATCTTCAAAAGAAAAAGCTAGAGCCATCTCGAAACAAGTGCCAGCCCACCATGTGGCCGATTCGAAAAGGTAGAGCCAGCTATTGAAAAGTAAAGAAGGATCAGCAGAATCCTCCACATGTCTCATCGGCACACCTTTAAGGGTTGAATCTAAAGGTAGTCCCAAAACAATTGCAATCCCCCACGTTCTAGAATCGAGGGAGTTAGAATAGCTATAGCAAAATTCAAAGGACTAGTGGAAGCCTCCACATGTCATCTCGATGTAACTTCAAAGGAAAAATCAAGAGCGGGTTCCCAAATGAGTGTGGGATAGTCACATGGTCGAGTCAAAAAGGGGTAGAGACGGACTGTTAAATGTTCTAAAATCCTGCGGAGGCCTCTATGTGCCTCATCTACGTAACTTCATAGGGAAAAATATGCAGGTAGGTCCCAAATGTGCATTGATCCTCCACATGTCTTCATCGGGTATAGTGCTTCGCTAACTGGAGGAGGTTAGCCAAAACACAAGATTACATAACAGACCCAAAGATGGTGTCACGTGTTTCCTCGGTGCAACTTCAAGAGTGAAAGGAGGGGTGAAAAATCTTAAGACGTGTGAGGCTGCCATGTGGATCTTGCATGAATGGACTCTTTTAATATTATGAGCCTGCGTTAAACTCCAAACCCGAAGTGCCTTCAAACAGCCATATCTTTCGACTAGAAGATTGGAATTGAGTGGGAGAGGAAATTTTGGAAATATCTCAACGCCTTCTACTCACCTTCCACTATTAATGATTTGGTTTTCCATTTTCGAGGTTTTCAAGTCTCCCATGTGGCACCATGATGAAGAATGAGCCTCCTTTCTTACCCAGGAAGGAATAACACATAGGGCCATGGGCTTTGTAGTGAAGCCCATCATTGTTGTAGGAAAATTTCAATGCTTCCTAGGGTGGTCGAAGTAGGTGAATTTAGCGTAATCTTGGGGTGGTTGAAGCAGGATTCAAATTTTCCCTCTCTCCTTCTCTCATTCTTCTATATATTGTAAAGGAGGGGCATATTTCTAAAGGTTGGTCATATTTTCTCTCCTAGCCCCTCTCTCTTTCTCCCTCAGGGTTGAATGTGGAGCTTAAGCCTCCACTCATGGCTCTGTAATAGTGTTTTATTTCCTCTTGCCCGCTAATGATGTACTGTGTGAACTCATGGAGCAATAAAATATGTTTTGTGATGCATTTTGTCCATCCTTTACTTATTTTGTTGTCTCTTCTTTCCTCTCATCATTGCAGGGTATATTATGCATACTTCTAATGTCTATTGTAGGTTTTGGGAGCTGTTTTTAATGGTTTTGAAGTGGTGTTTTGTATGAACTCTATCTTTGGTCTATGATGCATCTGTCTATCCTCTCCATTTCTCACCTCTCTCCACTTTAGGAAGTTGGATTTGTGATCAGCCACTTCCTTTTTTGGTGTATCACCACTTTAGTGTAGGCTTTGTTTTTATGCATTTCTCTCTCCCCTATCTCCTTAGAAGGTTAGATTAGGATTAGATAGTTTTTACCGCATTTGAGTACTTTGTAGTAGGTATTTTAGGAGCAAGATTCAACTTTCTCCAAAGGTCCATCTCAAGTCTACAAGTCCCATAGATTAAGAGATGGTCCCATGTTATTTATATCACACTGGATGCCCCACTCAAATTTGAGACCATTCGGGGGTCTTGTGATTTTGCACTAACAAAACCATCATTTCATGTGCCACAAATGGCTCAAAACCCCATGGGCACAAAGATAAAAATTTTCTTACTTCAAAACCATCCTTATTCATGACCCATAAATCATCACACATGTTGAAATTAACATTTAATCATCATACATGGTTGAAATTAATACCAACCAATCAAATTATTTTGTTTAATGGGCCCAGTGCTCTTTGTATTTCTCAAAACTATTGTTTCATGCACCCTTCAAAGACCTTGGAAACTTCATAATGCAAAAATTAACTTATATTGAACAAAACCATGCCATGTGACCACTAAATGTAAATTTTATAACATGTATAACACTTTCTAAGCAAGTTATAAGTCATTAAACATTCATTTTTTCAAACCACACAAATATTTTCCTTCACCAAACCAACCTTCGAAAAAGGATGTTTCCAAAGGTTAGTCAATAAAATAATTTATACATATTTTCAAGACATAAAAATTTATTAATTAGATTAAAAATTCATCCCTTTTCACATTTTAGGTGATAGAAAGCATCACCCAATCCATCTCATGCTTAAAATAACATAAATCTTTCACTAGAACACATATTTCCTTAAACCGCAAGAAATATTCCTACTCAAATAATTCTATGGAAACCCTTCCAAATTACCTCATCATAAGTAAATAAATATATAAATGTAAATATATCTAAATCTACTTTCCAACACAGCTTAAATTATCACAACAATCCACATGTAGCTAAAGTTATGCTCATTTTACTGGACCCTACTATTTGAGACCCAAAAAATTCCCTTTGACCAATCAATATGTTTGGACCCAAAAACACAATGTAACTGCATGAAATTATCATAAACATAAATATAAACTCCCATTCACCATACAACATCAATTTTTCATGTTACTCCTTTAGACCATCTTGTCAGTAAAACATTCGTTCCAAGAAACAAATATTTTTATGTGGGGCCCACTCATCACCATGACCTCAACCATACATTTATGGAAATTTTGAGGAGTCCTATACAACATAAAATCATCACATTTTATGAATAAATCACAAATTGGTTACTATAATTCACTTTCTTCCAACTTCTCATAGCTAGGGTTTAACTAAGGTTTTAGATCACTTTACCTTCTTAACATTTGTTCATAAAACCCTGACGATCAACTGACCTCATTATTTTTGTGAAACCTTATATAATAACCATAGAATTATCCCTAAAATATAAAATATCCCATGTAAATCACACTATTCACAACGAGCATTTGAAGTTCAACTTCGGGTTGCAAATGTACTATATTTTGACCCGCTTTATAAAATCAGTCATATCTTGCAAATCTCACATCATGGACACCTAATTTTTTTCTAAGAGAACTGTGACACATAACACTAACATCTCCAATCACCATAATGTCAATACCATACTTCAATCTCTTCAGCCTATCTCATTTGCATAGCTTTACCTTAAGGATTCTCATTATAGAAGCTAGTGCTAATCGAAATAATGCAATAAATAAAAAGAAAAATTTAAAAATTACCAAAACATACCTCATATGTCATGAAAACCTGATTTCATGCTTTCATGAGCTCATATGGCTCCAATCCACACTTTCACACCTCCAAGCAAACATGCATGCTCCCAATGAGCACATGTAACCAAGTGAGCCCTATTTAGCTACACTATGCCACTATCGTGAGTGCATAAGAACCCTTAAAAAATTATATCCAACATGTTAAAATTCTTCCCAAGAATTGAGAAATCTCACACTGCTAAGCTACACCTCCTAGGAACCTTTATAGGCTTGCTGAGAAAGCAAACCTCTTCGAATCCTTGTGTGTAGTAGCTGATAAACATATGAAACAACATGTTAGCACCATGAAAAACATCATGAAATCATAATAAAACAATAATTTTTTTCATTAATGTGGTTTTTCATCAATGAAAACACCTATTAGGACACCATACCAACAGTTTTGATAATAATATCTAAAGGTGTAGTTTATATATTATAGTTCAAAATCATCCAGCTAAGAATGATATCTTACTGAACCAAGCACAAGGAGGGACTGTAACATATAGAAATAGTTATCTAGATAATGTTTTAGATAAAATTTTGAGTTGATTAGAAAATATTAATGTTGAATCCCAAGAATATTACAAAAAATGGTCAAAGGATAAAGATCTGATGGAAATTTCCAATGTTGAAAGAGATAAAGTTGTTGTAAGTATTACGAATTACAAGTTGCAAAATTCAATTTTGAATCATAGTTTTTATTAATTTCAATTTTTAATAATATGTAATAATTGAGCTCAATTTTTTTTAATGCAATCAAAATATGAAAATTTAAAAAGTCAAGCAAAGGTGCTTCAAGTTCATTGGGAAACATCTTGGAAAAGTTTATCCGTAGAAATTCAGCTTAAGAAGAGTATTATTTTTCTTAACAAGAAAAATAATACTCTGAAGCGGATTATCAAAGAGAATGGCATGGATGCGGATATTTTTTTCAAGACAAAGGAAGCTAGAGATCCTTCTTTGTTATCCTGGAGATGCTTCAAAGGAAGATGAAGCAATTTTTAATAACTTAAATATTGTTGTGGAGGATCTTGTAAATTATGGAATTCTCAAAGCAGGGAATAAAGAAGGGATTGGGAAAAATGACATAGAAGTCACAAAATAAATGGAAAATTAACTGGGAGTGCCGAATATGTTTGATCATATACTACATGTGTAATTGTATTTTTGAAAAATGTTTTAAAAAAATTAAACTTGAAAAATGTTTAAGTTTTAAACTTGAAAGGTAAATATTTGTTTAAATTGAAGAATATTATCATTTTCTATTTCTATTTTCTATAATAATATCAGAAAGTTTTTCAACAAGATATGCTTGCATGTTGCAACTGTTTTCATTAAATCTCATTTTTTACATGTATTATCTTGCAATACGGGATTTAAATTTTGTTATATATAGAAATTATAGATTGTGAATTGTAATGATATCAAAATATGTATGGAATGCATTTACTTTAATGTTGAAAGTTTAATTATTTACAATGCAAAATATGTAAGATGCGTATCATAAACTATGTTTAAGTATGTAAAATGTAAAATATGTAAGATAGATAACTCAAACCGTGTTAATTCATTACAATTTATTTATCATTATCTTATGTCTATTTACAATATTTGAAAAACAATGTTCAAAAAATGCATGTCAAAAACACAACATCAAAGCACTTTTAAAATACCAAATAAATAAAATAGGATTATTATAAATAATTATATTTGAATAAATGTATCTTGATACTGTAACATTTTAAATGACAACTAGAGATGAAACAATCCATTTTTAATAGTCTCCTCATAGTCGATATTTGCATCTACATAGTTAGAGGATCCACCAAACCTAGTCTTATCATTGAGATCATTTGTATTTGCAGTTGTGTTATTAACAACTCTTCTTTTAGCAAGGGATTTCCAATGTGCAATTGATTTTTCAAAAGGAAATATGTTTAGGGAGTAGCGTGAAACATACAACCTCATACAAATTTCTAGATTTTTATCCAACCTATTTCATAGTGTTGATTTTCCAAAAGATGAAGAAATAAAAAAAACCCTTTTATCCTTCACAGATCCCAAAATCATTGTTTGAAACAAATTGTATAATCGAAAAGAATCACCGATGTCTTCCTGTAACACACTACTTTGGTAGATTTTTTGTCAGATCCTTATAATTACACCATTCTCTTAAGGTTCATTTAAACAATGATATTAGTCAACCATTTTCATTGCAAAATGAGATGATTGAGACTTTATTAAGTATTTATTAAAAATACCTTTGATTTCAACACCATTTACCTCTGATGTCTTTGTGAAACGATCCATTATAGTACCCATGTATTTATGAAATAGCTTACTGATAAAATTTGTACGATCACCTATAGTATTCCAAAAAATTGGATTCATCACTCCCATAGCTTCAATAATGTTATCTTTACTAAAATGATATCTGATTTTGGAAGATAAGGATTGTGTCATTTTTTAAAGATTTATTCATGTATCATATGTAATAGTATAAAAAGTAACAATAATCACATGAACTTCTTCTCTTTCCAATCTTGGAATATCTTGTCCTTTTTGTAAACTGTGTAATGTTATCTCCCTCCCATTAACATTGATACAGAGGTGATCATGGATATTAAATATAAAATAAATATTAGGATTATTAAAATCCAATAAAACTTTTCAACTATCGAAAACAATCGTATCAAAATTTTGTTCTGCGCAAGTACAAGATATCAAGAGATTGACATACCCATTTTCTGAGACATATAAAATCAACAATATAGATGGATCTCTCTTGTGCATGCTTCATCAATGAATTTATCTCCTACAACATTGGTTGGATGCCAACCAATGTAGGAAATGTTTCTAGATCCATTAAACAAAACAAAAAATCCTTAGCTTTGTCAACTTCATTACAATATTTGTGCATGAAACCAGCCAACGATGGATGCTTCTCACTAATTTTGTTTGTAGGCTCATACAAAGAAATCCACCTTATCTTAATATTCTTTAAAATATTTTTACCATCTATAATTCCAATTGCAAATTTTTGAAACTCAAGAAATCACTTTGGACTGCTTGACATATAGGAATTCATTTCTCTGATAAGGTCTTCTACTCTTGCAACATTTTCAAAGTTATTAACTATTTTATATGCTAAATTCATTCTATGAGACATACAATGAATTGTAAGAATATAAGGGGCTACTATTGTTTACAATCGAACACATAGCCCAGTTCAATGACCCTACATAACTGATGCACCATCTACACCAAAACATACCAACTTTGTAGAAATTTCATATTCATTCATGCCAGTAATATCTTTCAAATTGGAAACAACTATTTTATATAGGTTTTCATCATTGCAATTTTCAACCATTTTCTATATAGCCAACAGATGTGGTTGCCTTATATGATTTTCAAAAGTATAAACATGGATGCATACCCATGAGGTGTTGTCAACTGTTGTTACTTCATCAATTGATAGAGATATAAACTTTGCATTTTTTACACTCTCTTTCAAATATTCCTTTTTAATCATTGCAAGGAAATTAACCGTTTTCCATGCATGATTTTTTAACTAATGGTATTGATGAAAATTATGCATTCCATTATATTGAAACAAAATTTTGAAATCAATGAAATCAAAAATAGGTCTTCCCTTCTTAAGGATGTGGAATATGGTAGAGAATTGTATGCTTTTAGCATGCAAATTTGATTGAATCACCTTACTAATTTGTGATGTGATTGTTCCACCCTTTCCCAAAATATGTTTGTGTCTTTCCTATTGAGTTTCATACTCTTACGTGTATTTATCATGCATACATTTTTTTTGCAATTTTCTGTCTGTGTGTTTTTATTATCTGTTCATCCTCCTATTGTATAGTCACATATTGTTTTCCACAATGTTTTCAATTGTGTCTAACTTTAGTTGCATTTTTTGTTTCTTTCCCAATTTCTAGGTACATATTGTACATGTACATTATGTTGGGATATATTCATAATTAGCTAGCTCTATAGGTTAGATAAAAGGAAATTTTGCATCCCACTTGAACTTATATGTCCTACAAAGTGTCCAAATTTTCTCGTTTTCTTTTAAATTTTTACTTTTACAACCAGAATTTTTAGGAACAACTCGATCATATTGTTTCCTCTTTCATAAACTAGAATTGTCATTTGATTTTGGTGTTAGAGTTTGATGATTATTTGAAATATCTTGATCCTCTCCTAGTTGCATCTCAACATGAATATCTTCAAGCCCTGGCATGTTTTCATCATAGGTATCATTTGATTGATATTGCAATGAAGCCATGTCCACTTCAATAACACCTTCCACATAGTATATAATCTTATTGGTTCAAGTGGTAGCTATTTGGTGTTAGTGGTATTTGTATCAGAGCTATAGATTTCAAAAACTTGAACAATGTTGACTTTTGAGATATTTTGGTTACCTTCTAGCTCTTCCGAGCACTAACAACCTCCATTGAGTGCTTGATTTGGGAACTGGTCACTCGCCTACACCGTTATTTGGAGTTTGGAATTTTTTCATGCATCTTCACCCTTATCGTGTATCTACACCATTTTTCGTGTGTCTTCACCTTTCTCACGTGTCTTCACCCTTGTCATGTTTCTTCACCATTTTTTTGCATCTACACCCTTTTCATGTGTCTAGAAACCTTACTTGTCACACATCAAACAAACCTTCCTTTTCATGCAACAAGTAAACCTTAATTTTAACATTTTTCACTCCTTATCATGTGTCTACACATTTTTCACATGTCTGCAATCTAATTTACATTTCTTGTCGTGCATCTGATTTTACTTCAAAATTTTGCACAATACTTGATTATACTTTGGACGGTACCATACTAGTAAGTTACTATTATACTATACGACAAATTAACTATGTTTTTATAGGATTAGTTTTCATTAATAGGAAAAACTTACCCCTAAAAAATATACTAGAAAATTTAGGTGAATGGTACACTGTCCTACTCGAAAAATTCACCTTTTTAGGTTTTCCAAATTATGAATATTTTCCACTAAAATTATTTCTACCCCTTTGAAAGCACAATTTTTCCTTAATCTACATTAGGATTAGTTATGGATGTGGAGAATTAACAATTATGACCATTTTAAGCCTTTTCGGACACTTACTATTTTTAGTAAGTTCTTACATGGTGTAGTGCTCACATTTTATGCACCCAAAAACAACAGTAAAATACTAGGATAATTTTTTTTTACCCAAATTTCTCACTACACACAACACAATAAGGGATCCAAGTACAGAAACTCGACTCACAAACAACAATCACATAAGTCATCAACTCACATAGACACATGAAAACAACATAGGCATGTCGATGCCACACTTTTCCCAATGAATGAATACTAGCAATGACCCAACCACAAGAAACATGACTTCAGGAATGGCGAACCCACAACACATCATTTCTTTAAATGTATTTTAGTTACGATTAACATTCCAAGAACATTATTGAGCAAGGATAAATTTCTCATTTTTCCACCCACATATTCTTAAGTTTATTCCGTGGTTAAAATACAGTTCGACCATCTTATGTTGGCTTCTTATACTTTATAAAAATTTCCATAACTAACATACTTATTTGGCATAAATCAAATTGCATACAAAGTACTTAATTATCTTATTATTATGTTAAGAATATTCTTCTCCAACATTTATTCGATGTCTATAGTTTTACCCTTACAACTCAAGTGAAAATGACTTGATATCTAGAACACAATAAAAGGATTTAACGGAGATTTAGATACAAGGTAGTTTTTTTACCAAAAACATTCCTCGATCACGAAATAGAGATTTCCCTACCACAGTTACTCTAATTCAATGACTTGTGGAATTCCATTTTGATTTATATATGTATTTTGTTTTCTCGAAGGTTGATCACACCAAGAACAATTCATATTCTTTGAAACAAAAGAATATGTTTTATTGAGTTATAAGGTCTGCAAGGGTGGCATTTTTCTAAACCTCAAATCTCGTCTTTACTCTTATATGCTTTATTTTCTACGTCACATTATGGTCTTTTTTTTTTTTTGCATTGTCTTGAAAAGGAGTTACAAATTGTTTGTCTAACCTCTTGAAGAAAAAAAAGATAAGGAGACTTGAAGCTACACACGCACCCTAAGCCAACCTCCAAATCAAACGAGGTTTAGATTAATTCCAACTTCATCTAAGGGTCTACCCCTCAACTATATGTGAGTTTTAAGTGAGAGGAAAATTTATGCTAAACCACCTTCCCGAAAGGACCAAGGTGTTATGTTGAGAGAAATCAAGGTAACACATTTAGTTGAGCGGGGCTAAGGGGTTCATTAACAAGAGTATAAGACCTAAAATCAACTAAGTCACAACCTCCATCCATGTCATCTGGATCCAACTAGGTTTTCACTCGATGAAGAACTTTAATTTTAAATCTATCTTTGAATGACAAGGTAGTCTGCTAGGCTACGAAGGAGGAGTTAGCTCTACACACTCCAAGAAAATTTTGACTGTGTCACTCCTAAAAAATAGGTTTAAGGCTATGTCACTAAACATACTGACCTAGAACAATAAGTCCATTCTTGAGCTCTGATTTGCCTAAATTAGGACGTTCCATCGAGAGAAAAGATTAAGTTCATCCTACGGTTTTCAATGTCTTCTACGGTAAGGAGTATCGCACATGAAAAACAAGTTATGTCCCGATGTTGAACAAGGGTAGTGTGTTTTCGATTAAAACTCTTTATTACATTTACAAAGTATGAATGCACAAGATGACTCGTTAATCATTTATTGAACACTAAACATACACTACAAGATATTACTTCAAATTCATTTACCTTATATAAATATCAACCCCTTTTAACCATGTGTTCTCTGAATCAAAATTGAACCTAAGATTAAATGCACATTTCCTAGATGTCCTAGAAACTAGCATCTCATACATAGCAACAAATTATCAAATATAACCTTCTGAAACATGAGACTACAAAATACATTTATTCATTTAAAAATGAACTATATAAATTACAATGATAATTAATGCATTACACAACGCCTTTACGTCATCATTCTTTCATCCTACAAAAACACGTGAGCATGATATCAATGATAATTCGCTGGCATGGCATCCACCCTAACCTAACATAAGTATCATTTTTCAGTTTCCCATTTACATATGACAATAATTACAATTTGCAATCGAAATAAAAAGGTCTAGAGACATGTATTCATTACATTTCATTTTTCTTCATTTTGTAACCCAGGAGAGATAAAACACCATTTTGTCAAAAGTGTTAATGCACACAACAAGATCCACTATAGAGTTTTAAATAGTTATTTGTATGTGTTAAGAGTTTATAGGGTGGTTTGGTAACCCTACGAGGGTCCGCAACTTTCTATTTTTACATTTTCTTACTAGCTACAAAAATGTACAAAATGGGCTTGGAGGCTAAGAAAACGCTTCCAAAAGTTATCTTCCGATGAGAACGCACACCACAATCAAATTTATACATGTCCCCAGATATACCAAGAGTTCATATCAACTGACAAAGATGGGAAAGAGTGAACGATTTACGTTTGGCAGCTAGTTCTCTGAGGCCACTGGTCGTAGTTGACCCGATTGCTGAATGAACAAAATTTAGCTTGAGGGCTTAGAAAACCGCATCCATAACTGACGTTTGATGGATGATCATGCAACGAGACACTTCCTACAAGTTCCCTATATGAGGATAATTCATCGAGTTGATAGGATCGAGAACTAGAAAACCATTTTCAAATGGCGACAAGTTTTCTGGAGCGACAAGTCAAAATTGGTCCAATTTGACCTCGTCAAACTATGGCTGAGGCCTACAAAATGTCTTTTCCAAACTATCCAGAAGAGTGCTTTTCCCTAACATGAACATTCCATGCAATTTTCTAGTATAAACACTAGAGGTTTGCGAAGATGAGAAATAATTTCTCTATCCAAGTTTCAAATGGCGGTTCAAAACAAAATCCAACTTTCTAGATTTGACAACTTTCTACTGCTGTAAACCAGTGTAACAGGGATCCTATAAGAGCGTCAAAAAGATCAAAAATGTTCATTCAGGGTCAATCCAATGGTCCAAGTGATTCCTCACATAACAAGGTACACGAATGAAGCCTAACATCTCGTTTTCAGAGTTCCGAAGGGTACTTAATGAGTCTCCAAAAATGTAAAAATTAACTATTTAAACAGGGAGAAGGTCAACATTATTACTGGAAAGTCAATTTCATCTAGTCGATAAGACAATTTTGTAGCAATCCAGTTGGGTAGGAAGTTTTCTACATCACCTTAGAATGAGGGTGGGAGTTCGTGGTTTAATGCAGAAGAGTTATTTTGATTTTGTGAGTTATAACACGACCTTTCATTGTTTTTGCAATGAGTTGATGTAAACATTTAATTGTATTAAAAACCTAATATTTTAAGATTCTATTAATTTTCAAAAGAGAACTAAAACATGAGAATTATGAGAGGTAAGGGAAGATGAACCATGCCTGGAGAATGAATTTGGTCGAAACTGTAGGATTCGGTTCAGTATCTTGCTTGGGCACATCGTCAACCAAATCACGAGCATCCACAACTCCACCATTTTACATACACATCTATCATAAAATCTGTAACTATAGATTTGAAACCATTCGCTACTCTGATCACATTTCTCCTACCTTCTAGATTCAACCCACCACTTGTTGAGCATGATCAAATGGTTTCTTATTGTTGTTGTTTGGATAGAATGAGATCTTCCTCCTTTTGTGCATAGCCTCAAATCTTGCAACCATGAGACCATGATTTTTGAAGGCATTTTTTCAAACACTTCACATGCCTTAAGCATGCCTCCACATTTTACACATTCTCATGTGCTCATCAAACACCAAGAAAACATATCCACATAGCCACCATAGGCCAGATTGGCATGTTGATGATACAATATAGGGTTTCCTCAAGATAACCGACATGGCCAAGAATGTCAATCATGTAAACATAATGATTAATTCTAGGCATGATTCTATAAGAGGCACTCATGCCATCAAAGTATTTACAACCCTCATGCACTGAACCTACATGGCTAAATGCTAATTAAACAAAAATGAAGCTTACATGGTCAGGGTATGTTCCATAAGACCACATCTCTTTGAGGCATTTTTTCAAACAGTTGACTTGCCTTGTGTATGCTTCCACAATTTGCATACTTGTCTACTAGCGCACTTGCAACTAAAATCCTCTACCATTATGCTTTGACGGTTGTGTCGAGGCACGCTTTAAAGCTCCCATTTAGCTGCACAGAGCTAGATGTATCTTTGGTAAAGGAACTCAAGAGTTGGATACTGTTTATTGCATGGTGAAACAGTGTGCTGCCTTATGAGGAAACCCATGCCTTTTGTAAACTACCATCCTCAAATTCCATGAGAAGTTGTCTCGTTCTTTCATTTGGTCAACACTGCAATGCGTCCACCAATGCATTTGAAACTACCACATCTGACAAAATTTCTCTTTCCATTCTACTCTGATGGAAGTCCACACAGGAGTTTGGCATGGCTGGGAGGATGGGAGGAGGCTGCAACAACCATGGCACTCCAAGTGATGACATCTGGTGAGGCATTCTTTAAAAAAACAAAAACAAACACCCAAAGCACATTGGCTAGTGAAAAAGTTGCGGCCAAAACTGGTGGGGGGCAAAAACTAGTCTAAACCTCCCCCCTCCCTCCATGGCGGTGGATGTTTCTCTACCCACAAGAAAACAAAAAGGAAAAGGGAACAAAACAAAACAGAGATAAGGAACCCTAGCGTTGATTTTTCCCTAAACCGCCCTTTGAATTATATTTCAAATTTTTATTATAATTATTATTATTATTATTATTTTTTAAAACCATTCTTCTCATTTTGCGAGAAATCCCATTACCCTTTATTTACTAACATTGCTCTTGCCTGACAAGTGTCGAGAGGGATTTTTCCCCCAAATCTCTCTTCACAACATTCGTAATGGTAGCAAACACAACTAGAGGCAAGGTGAGCTCGCAAGGAAAACAAAGATGGTGGGATGTCAACAATAGTCAACGAGATCACATGTACACAAATCTCCCATGCTTAGCAACAAGTTCGTCATGCCAGGGACTGGGGAAACATTGAATGGGGCATTACACATGGTGACTAGTTTTGGCATTTTCTTTTCTAATTTTCACTTTGGAGCACTTTTCCTCTTGGGGAATGAACTTAGTGACTTAAATCAAATTTTTATTTAGACTTACTATTATTAGTAATTGTATGGAATAGATACTTACTAAAAATAGAAACTTTCCATGAAGTTTTGGATCGAGTGAAAATGATTTCCAAAAATTTTACTTCACACTAGAATGCTTTGCTCCAACTTTCAGAGGTTTCTATCATGCAGATCTTCATGAAAAACAAAAAGTGAACTTGTAGGTATGTGTTTTCATCCATGGATAGGGAATAATGTTAAAAAAATATTCATTCATATCTTTAATTATACTCATTTTCATGGGGCAAGAGAGTGCTCATTGGAAAGTTGATTTTCTGTAGATCTTCATCTCTGATTTTGAGGCAATTTGAATTGCTACAACTCCGTAGATCTGAGGAGAAATTTTTCATGGATGGAAACTTTAGAGGACTATAAAAATTGTTGATATCATCAATGGGGTCATGTAAACACTCATTCTAAAGGCATTCACATAAGGAAGCTTCATGCAAAGTTTCAGGGCCATCAAAGGTGAGGTTTGCAAGCAATGAGAAAAATGTGTTTGGCCATGGTGGATGTTTGGTTTGTATGGAAAGACATAAAAAGTAAATTGAGGGTAAATAAATTTGAAAAATGGCTTCAAAAGTGAATAAGTATTTAATTTATACTCATCTCTTTGCACTAATCTAGCCAACTCACCCTTGAACATTTTGGCTTAACTAGGGTTAATTAGCAAGTGTGAGCATGGGTTAAGAATTTATAAATGGGCTTGAGATGTCCCCACCTACCTTAAAACAATTATTAATGGAAAAATGCACATCATGGAGTTAAAAATTCACCAAGGATGGATGAATCATGGAGAGGAGGCCAAAACAAATCAATTCAGAAGTTGAGAATGACAACCTAGAGAGCAAGGTTTAAGTCTTTGATGTCCCCCATTTCACTTTGATGTCCCCCATTTCCCTTTGGGAAAGTGGAAAAATGGACATCAGCCTCTAAAAAAATGTGCCATAGGTCACCACTTAAAGTTTTAGAACAATTCTTCTAACACTTGAAGTGGTGACTTAAGTGACACAACATCATCCTTCATGTGATGGCATAATTTATTTTCACTAATGTACCTTTGGTAAATGGTACAAAGGTAAATCACCATGTTCAAAATGTGTCATGGGTCCTAGCAACATGAGGAAGGGGGAAAACTTGATGTGAGTTTATAACACTTTCTAACCCATCAAGTTACCTTTTAAGTGATGCAAGATTGTGGTTCAAGTGGTGGTGCACTTTGATGTCCCCACATCTCTTTTTATAAGGGTAAAAAGTAAAATATGGAAATTAAGGGTATCTAATTTTAGTTTATCCACTTTTGGAATCTTTCCTTCACAAAACATTTCTAGAAATAGTCACTGAACCAATTTTCTTGCCCCTGGTAGATTCCCTAGGAGTTTTATAAGAAACCCTTATATTTTTTAACTCCAAAATTTCTTTTGAGAACATTATCACCATTTTCAAGATCCAATTCTTCCTAAAATTTTAAATTTACCCCTATTTTAATTTTCTCAAGCTCGTGCACCGGTGAAATATACTACCACCGAATTTTTCGATGATGAAAATGAAAACTAGACCATTAGGTATGAAGAGGAACTCCCATCTGTCACTTTGGATTTTGAATCAGGTATCAATCCTCATATAACTCCAAAAACATTCATTTGAATCTCAACAAGGATCTAGGATATTCACCTACAAAGTGTCGGCCCCATATCTAGCAAAATTGCACTATAGAATCACTAAAAACCATTTACACTGTGCATTAAGAATTATTATATTTCCAACAAGTATCTGATTTATTTTCAATTCATGTAGAGGCTCTTGATACCATTGTAACAAATTAACTATCTTTTCAATGCTTTTATTTCCTTGCACCATGCCATAAGTAGCATGGTGTTGCATAAGTTGTTCCTAAAGCTGATTTTCCTTGTACAACTTTCCTAAAATTCCTCATGTGATTACAAGGTGCTGCCAAACACTTCTTGGATGCATTGGCTCTTCCTTGTTCATTCTTGTAGGGTGTTCACTTGGTGTAGAATCCTATAAAGATGCCTTTTTGGGCCTCTAGAAGAACGTTTATTTTCTTGGATCCAAATATCTTCATGAATCAACTTGAATAAAATCCCTTGCAGATGAAACATACTTGAAAATCATATTAGCACATCCCTCCATGCCATAATGAGGGTAATACATTGACTGATTTGGTCTAATGGTAGGTTCACATTGATAGGGAGAAGGATTTTCAAGGGTGATTTAAGTTGTCTGTGAAGTTTTTTTAAAAAAAATTCATGCTAAATATTTTACATGATAATAGGTACAAATCTAAGTGTGTGATTTCACTTGGGTTGGTATGACCTGGGTTTAAGGTGAGTAAATTTGAATTTGGAAGGAGAAAATTTAAGGGAAAGCATGTTTGAATAAAAAAATTAGTTTAAAACCAAATCTTAGTAATTTATCCTTGATTTTCAAGACTCCTCCATTTTTATCACTATCATACCATGCAAGAAAAACTAGGCATCCACCATGGCCAAAAACTCATTTTCTCATTCCTTGTAAACCCTACCTCCGATGGCCCTAAAATTCAGACTATGGCTTCCCCATGAGAAATAATTTAAGAATATTGTTTACATTCCCTCATTAATGATATAATTAATTTTTATAGTCTCATGAAGTTTCCCTTAATTCAAAATGTCTCCTTAGATCTATGGAGTTGTTGCTGATCTAAATTTACTTAAAATCGAAGCGTGTGTTCTACGAAAATCAAATTTCTTTTGATAATTTACTTTCCTCGTGAAATTGATTTTTCTTGAAGATATGGATTACTATTAGTTTTTACATTCTTCCCCATTTGAAGGTGAAAGTGAATACCTACAATTTTACTTTTTGTTTTCACAGAGATGTGGATAAGAGAAACCCCAAAATTGGAGCAAAGGGTGTGAAGTAGAATTTTTGAAACCATTTTCACTCCGGTTCGAAACATTATGGAAAATGGTGATATTTAGTAAGTTACTATTCAATCCTCTTACTAAAAATATTAATTCAAAATAAATAATGGATTCAAGTCATTCAGTTCATCCCCAAAGAGGAAAGAATTCACAAGTGATAATTTAAATAAATTACCAATACTAGTCACTCGAGAATAACTTACTAAAAATAGTAAGTGTTCGAAAATGATTAAGATAGTCATTTTTTTATCCTCTCTATACCTCACTAATCCCAATATTCATGGAGGAAAAATTCATTCTTGCAAAGGGTGGATAGGGAAATTTTGTCTCAAGTAGAAGAGGAGCCCTCTCGGTCCCCAATTTTGGTCACAATAGTGCATTTTGGTCTTGTTTTTCTTCTCAATCTATCATATCTATTGATTAATGGTTGGAAAAAATATTCCATCCATTGTTCCACCTTCATTAATCTCATAGTTAGAATTTTCTTCACTTCATCTCATCAATCACTCCATTTCCCAAGGGTCGGGATCATGTTGAATTGTGTGGGAAATGGTCTCAAGTTGCATCAAGAACTTTATAGTTTCGAGGAATGCTAGTGTTTCAAAGGTTGGAAGACTTTCTCAAGAGAGGGAAGGAATTGTTCATTATCTTCAGTGGTTAAATTTTCATCACCCCTCTTTTCAATGAGTCCAAATGCACTACAATGGTGCATCATTCTAGGGAGGTCTCGAAGGGGTAAAGATTTCAAAGGATCAATCTTGATCAGCCAAGAATCATAGTGGAGGGTCATCATATATCAAGATTTCATCATTAGAGCTGATCTCCATAAATGGTGGAGGTACCTTCATCCATGCTTGGGAGCATCTTTTCTCCCCACTCTTCATTATTTCTCCTCTTTTCCCCCTTTTCAATCCTTCATTGTGTATGATCATGGAATTTTGTATTTTTCACTTAAGTGACTCTCTAATGTTGCATTGTAAAATTATCTTTTGATTTATAAAAAGGGGACTTATTTCCTCACTTCTAAGGAAGATTAAAATTAACAAGTGGAATAAGAACTTGAAATATCATGTGGTGGTAGATGAGAAGACAATTTACAATGTTATAAATTGGAATGCCTTCACCATTCGAGAGAGTTTATATATTTTAGTTTTGGATATCAATTGTGGATTTTTTGTATGTTTTTGAGCTTTTTATCACCACTACATAAGAAATTAGATCTGCATTTCTTCCATTTTTTTAATTCTTTCCTCTATTGTCTCTCTATTTCCTACCTTTTCAAGCATAGTGATCTTGAACAACCAAGAAAAATATTTGTACTTTTGAGGAACTGATTAATGGAACTTTGTGTCTTTAGTTTGTTGATCTCATTGTTGTTTGCATAGTTATATTATTCTAATTGAATGTGGACCTACTCTATTTATTGTTAGTGATGATATTATAGTGCATACTCACAACATTAACCCTATACCTTTGTTTCTCCAACTCCCCATTTGAATTTTTTTCATTGCAATTTCCTCCCTTATACTCCATACAATAACTTTATCACATGTTTAGTGGATTGTTCTTGTGTGATCCATTTCCTATTTTCTATTGCAAATTTTTAGGTAGTTTACATTCAATAATGGTATTCTTCCCATACCTAAGAAGGATTTTTGAGCCCCGTGATTGTTGGTGGAAACACATAATTTGCAACACGATAAATTATTTCACCAACAATGGCATATCCTCTAATATATTGATTTCTAATCTTTTATTTATCATTTGGTATATATTATTCCTTCTAGAGTTCAACTATCCTATGTCATTATAACTTGTGCTAGGTATCTTACTTAAAATTTTATAAAGGTTCTTATCCCTTTAACAAGGTTCATACCTCTTATAAGATCGCAAGTAAGGATTTTGTTTATTTTTCTCATTATATTAGTGTTATTGGCCCTATTTATTTTCATCGTTTACATACTATTTAAGATTTTCATAAAACTTAGTGGGTTATTTAGATTTTTTCCTATGATTTCATCCCGTAATATAAGGTTTTCCCTTCTTCTCTCTTGGATGATAATTCACACATTATGATATTATTCCAATTGATAATGATGTTTCTATTGGTGTTTTTATTATTCCTAATGAATGTACAATATATATTCCTATTTTTCTTCCATTCCTATTATATTAAAATGTGGTAAATTATACTATATGTTATATACCTCTTCATGAAATGGAACCTACTTGACATAACATTTAATAATTCTATATAACAATCATAATCTAATGATGATGCATTATCTTCTAGTTGGGACTTTCCTACCTATATTCCAAGATATAATCATGTTAATTTCCTTCCTAACACTGATTTTGATGATGAATGTTCTTCCACTTCTCAGATGGTGACAAATATATTGATCTTGATATGATAATAATTTTCATAGTATATATTTCATTCTTACTCCCAATGATGTATATATTCATATTATTTTTTTCCATGATGGTTCTACTATGTGTGTCTCTACTCTCTTTTAAATCTAAAATCTAAAATCATATGCATCTTATAAATTCCAATGAGAAAAATATGGGTATGTTTCTAGACCTATTATAAAGCTCGAATGTTTTAGTGTAGATCCTCCTATTAATCCTTGTGTTGAACTCATTACTATTCAAAAGGAACTTTATATTCCTAATGTTGTTAACACTTTAAATTCACCATCTAGAAATGATAATTAAAATGAAATTCTTCATAAGGCTATCCTAAAATCAATTAAATATTTACAAAATTATTTTAAACTATAAATTCAAGCTATGGGTATTGAGATTAAATCACTCAGGGAAGAAATAGAACACCTATAAAATATCATAAATACTCTTACAATTTAGATGATCACATTCGTAATCCATCTATAGAGCTTGATTCTAATGTTACATATAAATCATCTTCTACATTGAAGAAAGTCAAGTTTTTACATCGAGACAATACTTCCTATCATATTACACCTAAACATATGACTATTATGAAGCCTATTCCTCTCCCTAGGCACGAGCCCTTATATTTTGATAAGAATCTTGATCATGCACATGATATCCTAATTATGATACTTGATAAATGATTGATTTTATTACCTTCTAATGAGCACCCTCCTCCTCATCGGCTAAAGAATGGAAAACAATGATATTTTTGTAACTTCCATCATACTAATGGACACCATGATTGTGATTAGCATGTGCTATATCAAAAAATCAAGTGGCTTGAAGACAAAGGAATTATCTCTTTTGATACTTGGAATGTTAGTATATCTACTTCCCCTCTATGAAATATCTCTATGGATACTTTTATCTTCCAATATGGTTCCTCCTTGGATAAGCTAGTTTATCAACCTCTTATATAAGTTGTTCCTGGAATGGGAATCTTAATAATTGACCATTATAGAAAACTAAACTTAAATGGGTTAAGAAAGAAGAATGAATTTTACTAAAATATAAGGTAATCACGTATCTCCTTTGGTAGTTTTAACACAATCAACCACTACATCATGAGTAAATATTGACAATGCAGATTTGCAATCCGGGGTGATCGGGCTATTCAGATAGACTATTCTAATGTATCAATTTTTAGTTAGGCACAAGTATTACCGTAAAATCATTATTATTTCCTAAATGTATCATCCCTTCTTGACGGACTAGGGGCATATGTAGATATCCCTTCCTTATATTTTATAAATAGGTATTGTTGCAATATATTTCCAATTTGTTTGTTAATACTTCCTATATTATCTTACTCATTATATGATATATCATACTAATTCAATCACTTTGAGTGTCATGAACAAATCAACATCACTATTAATCAACTTAAATCTCATGCAACACAATGTTATAATCACAATTATTAATCCAAATTATTCTATTCATATTTATTTTTATTAATGTGGAAGAACAATAATAGAACAAAATTTCTTGAATTCTTATTTACAAGATCAAAGCCTTTTTGGATTCTTACCTGGGAATGTCTCTCATTTATATAAACCAAGAAATTTCTATTTGGAATCCTCTTATAGATCTGGATGATCGGGAATATTTATACTTAGAAGGGATCCTTGTTATCTCAAGCTAGCAAGATCCAACTTCTTCAAATTTCCTTACAAGGAATTCCAATTTATGTCATGTCCCTTTTCAAGCTCCCTACTAAAATCATTTTCTCGTTGGAAAGGATTCGGAAATGTTAACTTTTGTTAGGAGCTAAGGATCATTTTAAATATCCATTAGTCATTTATAACTGATTCACAAAACCTAAGAGTTGTGGGGATTTGGGCTTAAAATATATCATATTAATGATTGAGGCTCTTATGGCTAAAATTGGTTGGCAGATTACCAAGGAAGAAGGCCTTTGGGTTGACATCCTTAAGAAGAAATATATGTGGAATATGGATAGAATGGACACCTTTTTTCTAAGAGATGATATCTCTTTAGGCTCGACCTTCTGGAATTCCTTTGAATAATCTAAAGATAGTTTGGGCCAATGTATTCAATAGAACATTTGAAAAGGAAACATAATCCAACTTTCACAAGATAGCTGGCTCGAGAAAAAACTACTTTCGAATGTTAAATATTGGAAATCCGTGTTCCATCTCTTTGAGGAGACTGGTAGAAATATGGTTTAGGATTACTGGATTAGGAGTGGAGAGGGTATAAAGTGGATCTCTATTCTTCCTCGTCCTAATTTTACTAGTCCCATTCATCCTTTCTTTGACATCAATTTTAAGATTCATAATTTTCAC
Source organism: Taxus wallichiana var. yunnanensis (assembly GCA_018340775.1). Taxonomy (NCBI): domain Eukaryota; kingdom Viridiplantae; phylum Streptophyta; class Pinopsida; order Cupressales; family Taxaceae; genus Taxus; species Taxus wallichiana. Next base: position 390,588,400 of record CM031235.1, read on the forward strand.
ACCCCTCAGTTTCAACATCAACATGACTGTTATTTGAAGAGAAGAGGAGTCAAGAAATTTTTCTATTAAATCTTCTTGTCTCTTAAATTTCAAAGCCCTTGACTAGAAGGATTATTGGAAAACTCTATGGGTTAAGGATTTAATTCCCAAGGTTAAAATTTTATACTATCTTCTTTCTCATAACAATATCTTTACCCTTGAAAACCTAAGGAAACAAGGCATGATTATCCCCTATAGATGCATATTTTATGGTAAATAGAAGGAGAATGTAAATCATTTTTGTATCCATTTTCCTTTCTCCCTTGTTGTCTTTTCTTTAGTCCTGGATATTTTAAATATTCAATGGATGTTGTTTGATTCTATGGAGGAGCTTTGTTTACAATGAACTTTCCACTTTAAATATTCATTCCTTATGGATACCTAGAGGATGGCTCTCCCTCACTTCCTCTGGATTTTATGGAAGGAAAGAAATGACATGATATTCAGGGATCAATATGCTACTATAAAGAAGGTGAGTGTTTAGTTTTCTCTTCCCTAAAAGAAAATGTTAGAACTTTCAAGGGAAAATTTAAGGCCCCCTATTCCAAGATGGAGGTTGTAGTTCTTAAATTGTTCCCCTTCAATTCTCACAGTTTCAAGGCTCCTCATCTGGGAGTTAAGTGGACTAAACCATGTATTAATTGGCTAAAATTGAATTTTGATGGGGCCTCGAAGGGTAACCCTAGTCTTTCTAGGGGTGGGGGAATTCTTAGAGATCATAAAAGTAATTGGGTTTTTGCTTATGCAAGGCCTTTAGGGGTCTAGAGTAACAATGTGTTGTTGAAGCTATGATAGTTCTCCAGGGTGTTAATTTGGCAAGTACAAAGGGTTTCAAGATGATACAAATTGAAGGGGATTCTATGCTCATTATAAATTCCCTTAGAAAATAAAAGATCCACAATTGGGCTTTAGGAAATATTCTCTTTGACATCAAGGAGATTCTTAAAACCTTTGATAATACGCTCTTCCTTCACACCCCACATAATGGTAACAAAAGTGTGGATTGTTTGGCTAATTGGGGGGTGACAAGTAATGTTTTCAAAGTTTGGGAAAAAGGGGATGAGATCCCAACTATTATTAATAATACCATTAATCATGATAGGTAATGATTTGAATGTCATCTCTCCTCTAGGGATGCTTGTCATTAATGTTTTTATCAAAGGAAGGACCATTCACATGTGTGAGATAATCCATGTGATTTCTATATATTACACACTTATGGGTGGTACTATGTACTTGTCCAACTCTTAGCTCTTTCTGAAAAAAAAAAACCATGGGGAGGAAAAAGTCTTAGGTTGGAACCCTCGAGTCATAATGTGCTCTAGAATAATCAATCACTTTGACACATTTTCAAGACTAGGGGTTTCATGAATTTTATTTCCAATCTTAAGGGGTTTGATCTATCTCTGGCCCTTGATGATCGGGATCATGTATAGCAGGGTCAAGTTTGGACCCAGGGTGGCTCTTCCAAACACCTCAAGAATTATTAGTGTTATTTTGGTTGGTTAGGAATTTTTGTAGACTTTAGGCGGATTTCTTTGGTTTTTTGTTGCAATATGTTGTTTTATCGGCTTCTTTTCATTCTATTCATTTTGGGCATGGTTTCGGGTTAAGGTGTTTTAACCCTTTTTTGATGCCATGTTTTTCTTTTTTATTTTGTATGGATGTAATAAAAATGTATCTTTTGATGTAAGGCCTCGGGAGTCATAATCCATGTTTTTATCATATGTATAAAAATTTCTACTTGATAATTCTTTTAGTTGTTTATCCCTCTTAGGTTTTTTATCACACATATTATGGTTTCTACATAATTTACATGATAATGTCTATATTCTATTATGATGTAATTAATTAATGTACCATATTTACCATTTGAGTGAAATGTTCCTCTTTATGAGGCTCTAATTGGGTATCTCTTGTTTTATTTTCCTCCTTATACATATCTATTTTTAGTAACAATTAAAAACATTAACGAGAATCACATAATACAAAAATATTTGCATATTTTAATTATTATAAAACCATAACATGTTTATTGTTTGATTATTGATTTATTCGATAATGAAAAAATTACATTGAATTATTTGTCGTCAAACAACGTCAATGAAGACATGTAAAATCGAAAGGGAAAGAACCACAAAAGATTGATAGTTTGTTACTTTATACATGTTTTTTTCATGTTGGTTCGATATATATCATATATTTTTTACTTTCTACACACATACATTCATAATGTATATTAATTTTGATGTATGAAAATCATAGGATGCCACACAAAGATATGTCTTGGCTTGGTTCCTTCCCATTGACATATTAATCATTGGGGACATCTCCTACACTATACAAGTGATTTTGTTTAATTATAGTTACTTTACACTTCCTCATCGTAATTGAGCATACAGATGGTATTTATGTTATCGTTTGAGATAATAAGACTAACACATGTGTCTTGTTTAGTGCTGACCTATCTTTCTATCTCTATTTTCACTCACTATTTTTATATACTTTCATGATAAATTATGATCACTACATGCATATACTGATTATTTACTTGTTGTTTATAGTTGACTATTGCCTTGAATTATTATAATTATATGATTTCTTATTCTATATGACCTAAGTGCCTTGACTATCTTGTGACACTTTGTGGGTGTCCCATGTTTTTGATATATGTATATCTTTCTTGTATACATATTTTTATCTATATGTGGCCTACCATTACTTCTATTATCATTGTTTTTGACACTATGTGTATCTTATGTTTGTGGATTTATGCCTTCGTTCACAAGCATGTTTTTATAATTCTATACTATCTATTACTTGTACTTACACCATTGTTTATATTTTGATATTATTACTCCAATGGATTATGCCATGATTTTTTTTTACTACACTAGTATACTATCTCTACTTTGTATTGTGACATGATTGAAACTTTTTACTCTGTTTTTATTAGTTTTATACACATGTATTATTATGTGTTGCATCTTACATCTCATTTTCTTTGTGCATGACAGTTTCCACCATGAAAAAACCCTTTTACAAGTACATGTTTCCAATGGTATCCACCATTCTATCATTATATGTGATCCTACACATATTATCAGACTTAAAACACATGGGTAAACATCTATTATTTTGAGTTACATGCTCAAATGATTATCACATACACCTCAAAAGAGGGGTAACTCATTGAGATATCTTTTACATCTACAAGAAGATTATAGAATATGGGAATAGGTTTTTGTATGTTATATATCCTTAAAAAGAAGAAAATATACCAAAAAGTGGTAGAATTCAATGTAGGTGAGAACCGTACAATATTTTCATGACCGTGGTATGGTCCTAGCCAAGATAGATTTTCTGAACAAGGGGAATATTATCTTAATTTTACATTGTTCTCATATTATATCAGATATTGATCATCTTATCATATAGTTTTAGACACATGATAAAAAATTAGAGAATGATATATGGGTTATGAATACTTCTTTCCTTGTCCTCTATAGTACTCGAGACATAGTCATAAGAACAAGGTTTAGGGGCATGGTTCTCATTCTCCCCTATGATATTCCAAAATATATATACTCATTTTTAGCAAGTAAAACACCTTTTGGGGGAATGGTATATCCATTCCCTTTCTCGGATTTATCTTACTTAGTAGTTACAATAGTACAATATAATACCTAGATCTATACGTAGTAGTGTGATCTATAACATTTTGGAAGGTGTCAAAGTGACTAATTTCTTCATTGATCGACCTTACTCTTATGCTAAAATTTTTAAAAGGGTGGAAGATATCATGGATACTAATACTTTAGAAATGTTATTCTTCTTTCTCTTGACTCAGGTCTTCATTTCATTTCTCTTATCGGTATTTAGTTACATGCACTTAACACTCTACTCTCTCCTTCAATGTGATTGGGGATTTATCACCCATGATCATTTGGCATCTTAGAAATAATTCCAAATCTTCATAGTACAAAAATAACATGAGATCTTCTATATGTAGTATAAATAAGTGTATTCCTTCCATATTTTACATCTCATTTATTTTTGTAAGTTCAAAGTTACAATAATTATCTATATTCGAGTCATGGCTCATTTTATATCATAGAAATTGAATACTCTTTTTATTTTATGTTTCATCATGGAGCATACCAACAAGTAACACACCATCAAATAAATATCGATACAAGATAAAGCGTGTGTGGGCACTCAATTTTTTTCCTTTAAGCATATAATTATCAATTATACACTTAAATTGGAGGTGGGGATGTAGAAATTAAAATATGACAACTTTTCCTTTTGTGAAGTTCAACTATATTATCTTTCTAAGATAATTGTGTACATTCGAGTCTAATCGGCACAATTTCCTATCTCTTTCATGAATTTTTATTGTTAAACTCTAATCTATCACTAAGTTAGGATATATCAATCAATAAAAGAAGTAAAATATCCATATGCATCATGATACAAATATATTTTTGCATTAAAATTTACATGTACAAGATAGTACAATAGGGTCAAACTCTAAAAATTTGTCCTACCCATTAGTACATTCCTAACTCTTATATTATTTGACTCTATTTTCAATATAAATATATTAAGTGTATTATTTCACCTTCATATGGTTGGCCTTATAGAAAATTTCACCTACAAAAGGTTATATTAGAATTTAAATATAACTCTATTACTTACTTACGACACTCTTATAAGATTATATAGTAAATATCCTTCCAAAATCACTTAAGGATCTCCAAAAACTACCTAAATCAGTTACAAATCAATTGAAACATATGATAATATTAGTTGAAAGCACTCAAGTAGATAAAAGAGTTTTTTTCTTCCATTTCTAAGCATACAGAGGCCACAAGAGTTATGTCTTAGTAAGAGTAAAATCACTACATGAATTTTTTCTTATTAGTGATAAAAGAGGGTTAAGGGGACCCTACCTGTACAAAACCAAACTCACTTACTAAACATATAGAATTTTAAGAACATAATAGTATGATTGTATAAAAAAATACAAACACAATAGAATGAACTAATCTTTAAAAAAACAATTAAATATTATTTTTAATAACCTAACCTTTTGGAGCTCATAACTTATGATATGTATCTAAGATTAAGGTGATTTGTTTTTGAAATTATGTATTTTTTTGAGATCTCAACATTGATGACATTTTTATACACATATTTGGTTGATAAAAGATACTTTTATTCTTTGTAATATTTACATGCACTAATTATGAAGTGCCAAATTTTGGGGGTGTTGTAATCACATGTGTTTGCATTTTAAGTGATTACGGTGTCCTACATTTTTAGGTGTAATATTATTGAATCTATCATGGCTTCTGAGAATGAGATGATTTTATCTAAAGTGTGTCGACTTCAAGAGGACATGGTCAAATATTTGAAAGAAAATAGATCACTTAAAAAGTAAAACTCTCTTCTTCATAACCTCATTCATGATAAAGATGCACTCATACACTCTTTCCAATAGAAACTAGTTACCACTGCAACATCATGCTCATATTATGGCTCCTAGCTCACTTGCACCTATTTCTCCTACACCCATTGACCTTGATTTTTCATTTTATGAGCATGATCATGTTTCTGATGTTCCTAAGCCTATTGCACTTCTTACAACATGTTCTTCTTCCATACTTGTGTGCCTATTGCATAAAGTAACACATTTTGTACATCCCACTTCAAGAGTACCTTTTGCTCGCATGTATGACTCTTTTAAGAAGTATACCTCTGCATTTGGTTCTCACATACTCTGTTCTATGGGATTTTCTAGTGAAGGTATTACCAAACATTCACAAGGTATTTTTCCATATTCATTCTATTAAGTGAAATTCTCACAATGACATTGGTTTTCATGCAAGCACTACTTTATTAGGATCACATAATGATATAGTTGTTATTTTTGTTCACTCAACTCTTTATGAGGATCATGAACTACACATGAGTTCTACCACACATTCACTTAGGCATGAAAAACCTGAGATTTTAGTTGTTAGGCATGATCAACCTGACACACGTTTTGATGTTTCCTTGCATGCTCCAATTGTGCTCTTTTCAATGAATCATATGTAGGCATCTTCTTCAGCTATTCATGTTCATTTGGGATGGATATCTAATCACTTTGGTGGTGATGTAAGCATTCATTAATAATACTCTACAAGTGTGGCTCCTCGACCATCCAAATTATTGCCCCACTTTCATCTCCTCCTACATTGTAATGCTCCTTGTTTTGATCTATTTTATTTAGTAGGTGTAAAGTGTATCTCTTTTTTAGATATTTTTTATATGTATTTTTACATTTTTAGGCATATTAACAATATATTTTTATGGATCTATTATAGTGAATCGCAGTGTTAACTTGTCATTATTTAAGTAGTGGTGTGGTCACTCATACAAATTTTGTAGCATCACTCCACCCATTCAATAGTATGGGAGGGTGTGGTGCTGATATTTATTCTTCGGGTCTCATTTCCTTTTTGTAGACACAAAATAACACACATATTACTATTTTACTATGTCGTCAATATGTTGTTATATGCATGAATCTTAAGTAAGAAAATTATTCACTAGTAACACTACTCCTTTTCCATCCATGTCTTTGATTGGTTTTTATCATACTCTCTTCTACATCTGTCATTTATGTATCCACTTTTGGTTAGGTCATAGGGATCCCCTGTCTGTTTGTCTTTGCACATTTTTTTATTTATCTCGGGACACTAGTTTCCACTCGGACACTAGCATCCATGCACTTGTGTCCATTCTAGGCATTTTTTCTTGTTTATTATTTTTTACACATTTTTTACATTTGTGGTCATATTTTTAACTTTTTTATCCTTATCTTGTGTTCATAGTCATAATTTTGTGTCACAAGTGTAAAAATTTAAATAACAGAGTCATATATATACATAACATACACAATATTATAATGGTTGACAATTCAAAGGGACCATCACATCTACATACTATCACTACTATCAAAAGGGGCTACATTTTTGGCTTCATATACTCCATAGGAAGGAGAAGTGTAGAATTCCATACCACACATTTGCATCAAAGCTAGTTATAGTTTGCTTTCTTAGCATCATTTATGTGAGGTAAAACACAAGGACACTATTTCACACACAAGCATACAAAACTACATGGAGTTTGAAATGTAGTGCAATGGTCGGTACTAAGTTCACTCATCGTGTAATTATTAGGAATTAGTTAGGGATATTCATAAAGATTTTACTGAGATAGATAACTATGGGGAGTATGTCAGTAATAGGTTTGAGTAGTTTTGTACTACATAAGGAATTGAGTTACAATGAACAGTTTCATAGAGTGCTTCACATAATGGAGTTCTAAAACAAAAGAACTGATCCTTGAAAGAGATGGCTAACTATATGCTTCACTCTAAATCACTTTGGTACCACAATACTAAGTTGATGCTATTAATGGTGTAAATTAAATACATAACCAAATCAATCACAAATCCTTGAATTAGTCACTCTTTTTGAAATTTGGCATGTTGAGAAACTCTCAGTTAAGAATTTTAGGGTCTTTAGACCTCTAGTTGTGACCCAAATCCCTAAGAAAAAATTAAGGCTATGAAACCTAAGATTTGGCCTTACATATTTGTGGGATACCCATATAGTGTTAAGAGTCTCATGCTTCTTCATTCGACAACATATGAGTTGTTCATTAAAAGAAGTGTAAAATTTTAGGGAGGTCCACCAAATTTTACACATGAAAGTTCTTCACCTCCATTAGCTACACTTGGATTTTATAATGATGATTATAATAGTTATGATGAGCCTAAGTATATTCTTGAGTATGTTCTGAGAAGATAACCACTAAGGAATCTTCTTCTTCTATCATTAATAGTGAGAGTAGTGATGGAGATTCATCTCTTTTCACATATGGATGCAACTAAAATTAGAAGAGTCCATTCCTAAATATCTTACTTTCAGTCTTATTTGGGCTAGGAAGACATTACATAGTACAAACAATTGGGTATGGGATCCTACAGATGTTAGACATACATGTTTAGAGTTCAGGGGTAGGTCGCATGATTTATTTTTCTCTACCTATGATCCAAAAACCTTTCAGAAGGCATCTATTATTCCCAAGTGGGACACTATCATGTAGGAGTACAATTCCTTAATTTGGAATAACACTTGGGATTTGATACACCTTCCTAAGGGAAGGAAGATAGTTCCATATAGGTGGATATATCATCGAACAAGTATGTAGCAGATTAGTCCATTGATAAGTTCAAATAATTATTGGTTGTAAAAGGTTTTTCAAAAGTTCTAGGTATTGACTACACTAAGACATTTGCAGAAATCACTAAAATGAACTCCATCAGATTCAATATTTTCATTTCCATCACACATTTATAACACCCAATGTTATCGCAACTCCCATTAAGGGAATTTTTTTATTTTTAAAAAAACCCTTAACCCCATTATATGCCTTCAATGATTTTATAATGCAAAACTAATTATCCAGCAAGTAATCTAGTTTACAATCCATCTGATAACATCAAAACTATGTCCAACTATAAATGTCAATTAGATTTACTTGATCCCCTTTATCATGACTTTATCGATCAGTGTGCATATTTTTTATGTAAACAATGGATTGAAAGGGGGTGAATTAGTCCTAAAAAATAATTCAATTTTAGATCTCCTATTTAAACCATTAACTAGTTAACTATCCATTAGTGTGTGCACAACATCATATAACATATATGTAATGAACCATGAATAAGAGAAAAAACACCATAGCATAATATATAAGTACAAAAACCTCAAGAGGAAGAAAACCCAATAAAACTTATGATAACATTACTCAAATCAAAAGTGTTTAATGAAGCACCAACTTCAGAAGGAGCACTAACCACTAGTTTAGTAGAGCACCAACCATACAATGAGCACCAACCCATAGTTTTGTGAAGCACCGAATGAAACAACTTTTTATGAATATCTTCGATGTCTTGTTTCTACCACAACTAATTGAGATAATTGATTCATCCCACTCACCTTTAAACCCTTATTCAACCCTTATCTTCTCAAAATTGCTCTATCTTCCAATTTATTCACTTCCTATTGCATCAAACTGATAAGGCCATAAATTGGCCATAAATTACTATTATTTTGTCCTTCCAAGTTACCTTTGAAAGTGGATTTAAATGTAATCTAGTAAATTATAGTTTACTTAAGATAGAATATAGGATATATATCTTGTTCATTCTTTAGAAATATTTTGTTATCTATTTTGTTGACTAATCCTATTGATTATTTGGGAAAAGATGCAAAGTCTTGTGTATGTAGACCATAAAGGAAAGATAATGCTAGTATTGGGAAAAGTGGAATTGATCATGAAAAGTAAATTTAAAATAAGATATGATTTCATATTCATATTCCTCTCAAAAAATTATGCAAGTTCAAAAAAATAATCATCTCAATCCGAGGTCGCATGCAAAAGTTATAGTTGTTTTAAGTTAGTTGTGGAACTTACAAAGTTAGCTCCAGAACTTGTAGGTTTAGTTCCGAACTCACAGATTTAGTTCCAGAAATTGTATCAATTGAATGACATTTAGTTCCATAACTTTTAATTCATGGAAAAATCAGATTTAGTTCCAGAACTTGCATAAAAGGAATGACAACTTTAGTTCCGGAACTTGCATCAATGGAATGATAGTTTTTGAGGGATTATGAAAACTCAGAGATTCCAATGGGAAATCTGAGAGATTTTTTTGTTCATAGAATTTTTTTAACAAAAACCTCATTCATATTTGTTACAAATTTTACCAATGAAGAGAGATCTAACTTTTAGTCATTTTGTAGTATGACGAAAAGTGTATCAAACGAAAGCACTAAAAGTTCCATAAACAAAAAAGAAAAGTCAAATGGAAAATATGAGAGATATTTTGTTCATAGCATTGTTTTTAACAAAACCTCATTTAGATTTATTACAAATTTTACCAATGAAGAGAGATCTAATTTTTAGTGAGCTGCAGTTCGAGGAAACGTGTATCAGACGAGCACTAAAAGTTCCATAAACAGAAACAAAAAATTCAAATGGAAAATTTGAGAGAGGTTTTTGTTCATAGAAATGTGCTTTAAAAAAAACCTCATTAATATTTTCTATAGGTTTTACCAATAAAGAGAAAACTAACTTTTAGTGAACTGCAGTCTAAGGAAAAAGCGTATTTGGCAAGTGTCAAAAGTTCCACAATCAAAAACCGTAAAGTCAAAAGGAAAATCCAAGAAAGGTATTTGGTAAAAATAATATTTTGAGTAAAATACTCCTTCCAATAATGTAGAGGAATAAAATAATTAAGATTCTTGTTACCAAAAATCAAGGAGAATATTTGGGAGCAAATCTTCCTAAAATAAGTGAGATAAGATTTGACTTCAATAATATATCTCTCTCCATATTTTGTGGAGATGAAGATCTTATTTGTTAGGATTGGAATAAAGACAAGATCAGATTGTATTTCCTAAAATAAGGATTTGGTTGGATGTATGAATTATAAATGCAACCTTCCACACTTAGATATGTAATGTTTTTCTCCAAAGAATAAAGATCTATTCTTTCCTCTCAAATATTTTGTAATTTTAAGATATCGAAGTATGATTTAAATCCTATTCCAAGGATTAAGCTAGCCACTCATTCCAAGGAGATGGATCTTTGTATTTATATTTAAGTTTATTCATTTGTCTTTAATTTATTATGTTCTATTGTTTTTATTTTTGTATTGTGAAAATTGATCTGTTGTAAACATGCGGGTGTTTCGTTCAATTATGTTTATTTTTAATTCAGCAATTTCATTTATGCAAGTTTCATTTCTTTCATGTAAAATTTATTCATTCAAGTGTGATTTCCTTTATGCAAGTGTTCCTTTTAATTCATGAAAGTGTGTTTCTTTCATGCAAACTTTATTTCTGCAAGTGTGCCTTTCAATTTCTGCAAGTGTGATTTACTTTATGAAAGTTTGGTTTGTGTTTAAAGGGTTTTCTTTCCAAGATCTTCTTCTCTTAATGCATACAGCCTTTTGACACCAACCTAGATTGACATTACTAATGGTGAGAATTGACAACCCTCATCATTTTGGCGTTGTTTCCAGGGAACACGGTGTTATTGGGAGATTCAGAGTTCTCTAAAAGAATATTCTAGTGACAATAGAATACCTTTAGCAAATTCTGCGACAGGAGGTATTTGGTATGTAGTTTCTTTAGATTTTTACTTTTTACAAGTAGATTAAAATTTCATTTTTGCAATTAGGAATATTAGATTGTAAATATCTCCCCACAAACTAACTCTGTGTATAAGAAAAATGACTGTGATGTTTGATCAAGAAAGTATAATGGTATGAACAAAGAATTCAAATCTAGAAATGGTAGAATATGATATTGAATCTGGAAGTAGATCTAGTTGATGAAATATCATATGTCATTCTTGATAACCACCACCATTTCCCCTTGTATCAACTAATAACTCAGTGATCTTATTACACATAACCTTAGTAAAAGACTAACTTATCCCTGTTTGTAATAATGAAATGGTAGCATTTCTAGTTAACTTCATCCATATTCAGGATTTCAGTAGAGCCAAAATAAAAACTCACTCCTAATAAATCCACCCATCCAAATTAGTTTTTCATCCCATAATAAATTTCAATCCCTGAACCATATTAACTAGAAAAATTTGTTTTCATGTCTTTCAATTTCTTTATTTTTATATATGCTTGTATAACAATAAGAATAAATTGTGGTGATTATCACGAGAAAGAAATTTTTGTGTACTAACATCTAATGACTAGATCTATAGGAATTTATAGATTTGTTCTTGATATCAGCATGTAACTTTTAGAGCATCAATAATATCAACCAAGGAGCATGCAGATTTTGGAGGGACCGAGATACCTTCACTTTCTCTTTTAACAACTCTCCATCTTTTGAGATCACTATTATGGGCTTTGAAGATTACTATGGTGATTTTGATATTGCATAATTCAAGATGGACTTTGAAGACCTAAAAATTTTCTACACAATTTTGGAATCTTCTTCGAGTTAATAAGTATGCAAAAAGGTTTTTATGAGATCTCATACATTGCTTCCTATTTTACACAAGTTATAATTTGATGATGGATCAAATTTTTCTCTAATCCTTCTCATGCTATCATTTCAGCAAAAAAAAGAAAAAAATCAAAAAGATTAGATTGGAAAACCAACTTGCTAGCCAATCAAAGGTAAAAAAATAAAAAATCTTTTATTGGAAAACAAACTTGCTAGCCAATCTAAGGAAAAAAAAAAACTTTGATTGGAAAACTAGCTTGCTAGCCAATCAAATGAAAAAGGAGGCAGCTCTTCTTCAAAGGAAATCAATTATTACCTGGTAGCTTTCTTCTTGGCACTATTTGACCATGTTAACAATAGGATGACAAAGACGACTAGAGATATGACCAAGTTATTTTGTTCTACTATTTTATTTTTAAACTTTCTTGTAAGTTTTTTTATTACAACTAGATCCACTTTTAAAGATTTCCAAGGAAGGAAAGATAAAATTCATATCTTCCCTACTTATATGAAAAATATGTGCACCTCTTTGCAATCAAAATTTTTAGTCTAATTTATGGGCAGCCATAAATAAACAACATGCATGAGCTTAGGTGTGGGAGAGAAGGATATCCAGACAAGAACCTATTGTAGAAGAAGGAAATCAAATGCAACATAAAGAGATCAACACAAGAACACTGTTGTAAGAGAAAAGAAAATCAAAAGTAGTAGAAGGAGATCCACACAAGAACCTGTTGTAAAAGAAAGAATATCAAAAGCAACAAAAGGAGATCCACACAAGAACCTGTTGTAAAATAAAGAAATCAAAAGCAGCAGAAGGAGATCCACACAAGAACCTATTGTAAAAGAAAGAATATCAAAAGTAATCAGAAGGAGATCCACACAAGAACCTGTTGTAAAAGAAAGAAATCAAAAGTAGCATAAGGAGATCCACACAAGAACCTATTGTAAAAGAAAGAATATCAAAAGCAACAGAAGGAGATCCACACAAGAACTTGTTGTAAAAGAAAGAAATCAAAAGCAACAGAAGGATACCTATAAGAATGTGTCCTCAATATGAAGAAGAATCTAAGAAGATGAGATAATAATGTAATGCATGAGGAAATACATAATATTAAGTGTGGGGCAATGATGAGGCCCTAAATTGTCCATAAATTACCATTATTTTTTCCTTCCAAGTTACCTTTGAAAGTGGATTTAAATGTAATATAGGAACTTATAGTTTTCTTAAGATAGAATATAGGATATATATCTCATTCATTCTTTATAAATCTTTTGTTATCTATTTTTTTGACTTATCCTATTGATTATTTGGGAAAAGATGTAAAGTCGTTTCTATGCCGGCCATAAAGGAAAGATAATGCTAGTATTGGGAAAAGTGTAATTGATCATGAAAAGTAAATTTAAAATTAGATTTTATTTCATATTCAGATTCCTCTCAAAAAATTATGTAATTCCAAAAAGAATCATCTCAATCCAAGGTCGTATGCAAAAGTTATAGCTATTTTAAGTTAGCTGCGGAACTCACAGAGTTAGTTCAGGAACTCACATAGTTAGTTCCGGAACTTGCAGGTTTAGTTCTAGAACTCATAGATTTAGTTCCAGAACTTATATAAATTGAATGATAGTTAGTTCTAGAACTTTCAATTCATGTAAAAATCAGATTTAGTTCTAGAACTTGCAGATTTAGTTTCGGAACTTGCATAAAAGGAATGACAACTTTAGTTCTAGAACTTGCATCAATGGAATGACAATTTTTGAGGGATTGTAAAAACTCAGAGATTCCAATGGGAAATATGAGAGAGGTTTTTGTTCATAGATTTTTTTTAATAAAAACTTCATTCAGATTTGTTATAGGTTTTACCAATGAAGAGATATCTAACTTTTAGTGAGCTATAGTCCAAGGCAAAGTGTATCATACGAGCACTAAATATTCCATAAAAAGAAATAAAAAATTCAAGTGGAAAATATGAGAGAGGTTTTTGTTCATAGAAAATTTTCTAACAAAAGTATCTTTCATATTTTTTATAGGTTTAACCAATGAAGAGAGATCTAACTTTTAGTGAGTCGATCAGTCCGAGGAAACATGTATCAAACAAGCACTAAAAGTTCCATAAATAGAAATAGAAAATAGGAGATTTTTTTGTTCATAGAAATGTATTTAACAAAAAAATTCATTAATATTTTCTATAGGATCTATCAATCAAGATAAATCTAACTTTTAGTGAACTGTAGTCTGAGAAAAAAACATATTTGACAAGCATTAAAAGTTCCACAATCAAAAACCGCAAAGTCAAATGTAAAATCCAAGAAAGGTATATGGTAAAAATCATATTTTGAGGAAAATACTCCTTCCAATAATGTAGAGGAATAAAATCATTATCATTCTTGTTACCAAAAAGAAAGGAGAAGATTTAGGAGTAAATCTTCTTAAAATAAGTGAGATAAGATTTGACTTCAATAATATATCTCTCTCCATATTTTGTGGATATGGAGATCTTAGTTGTTAGAATTGGAATAAAGATAATATCAGATTGTATTTCTTAAAATAAGGAGTTGGTTGGATGCATGAATTATAAATGTAACCTTCCACACTTAGATATGTAATGATTTTCTCCAAAGAAATAAAGATCTATTCTTTCCTCTCAAATATTCTATAGTTTTAAGATATCATAAGTATGATTTAAATCCTCTTCCAAGGAATGATTTGGCCACTCATTCCAAGGAAAAAGGATCTTTGTATTTATGATTATGTTTATTTATTTGTCTTTAATTCATTCTATTGTATTTTTTTATCTTTTTATTGTTTAAATTCAATTTGTTGTAAACCTGCAAGTGTTTCATTCAATTATGTTTATTTTTAATTCAACAATTTTATTTATGCAAGTTTCATTTATTTCATGTAACATTTATTTATGCAAGTGTGATTTCCTTTATGCAAGCGTGTTTCTTTCATGCAAACTTTATTTCTGCAAGTGTGCCTTTCAATTTCCGCAAGTTTGGTTTGTGTTTAAAGGATTTTCTTCCCAAGATCTTCTTTCTCTTAATGCATATAGCCTTCGTAAACCAACCTAGATTGACATTATTAATGGTGAGGATTGACGACCCTTATCAAAAACCCTTAAACACAATCTTAAAATCATTCTTCAACATTTAATGCACCCTTTCATATCTCAACACATGCCCTTGTACCTAAAAATACCTCATACATAGGTTGCACTTTTCATACTCAAGAAACTAGTTTAAAATAGCACCCAAAAACATCACTTTTATAAGCTCTTCTTGATTCAAATTAAAAACCAAGTAATTTTTCCTCATTTGGTTTGACCAAGGAATCTTAAAATAATCCACATTGAATCATTAAAATAATCATATATGACCCATATAGGTCGATTATGACCAAAACTTGCATGCTTGCACCAAAATGCTCAAAACCCCATCACTAGGATGAGATAAAACTAAAATCATAAAACCATTTTTATTCAAGATCCCATATTCAGCATAAACTAGTAATATAACATATAATAAGTATACATGGTCATAAATTTACTTGAAACAATTAAACAATTCATTAAATGAGCCCACAAGCCCATATCCTTCTCAAAAAAGTTGCTTCTAACACCTTGATTTCACCTTTGGGCCTCAAGACTACCAAAGAATTGCATGTAGAAACTAAACTGAATCCTTAGGAACTATACAACACATTCATGCATTTTATAGATCATGACACATCCATGTGTTCAAACCAAAGCTACTTTCCTCTTCTCCAAATCATGTTTCCTAGAAACCCATTTTTCAAAATCAACTAGTTTGCACCATTTTTATTACTTTAAAGACCTAAAAATTCCTTCAATAGGAAAAAAATTTACCCCTATTCACTCTTCAAGTTATATCAAGCATCAAATCATTCATCTCATGCTTCATTAACTTAATTCTTTCAAAAAGCAAGCTTAGTCTGTCCTAAAAACAAAGAAACATTCATCTTCACAAACTGACATGGATGACCAATAAAATATCATCATCATCAGAAAAAAAAATAAACCATTAGAAATCCCTTTGAATCCTATTTCCACAATATATTGGAATTCCTTCCAACTCCAAGTGGAAGGCCTTCAACCAAGCTCATCTATGTAAACTACCTCAAATTTCCCCAAAACTATCTTTTGACTAGTCATCATGAATAGGCCAACTTTTCAATTTTTATGCATCCTAGTGACCTAAACCCACTATGTACATCAATAAAAACTCACATAATGAAAACAAAGTTAATTTATTTTACAACTCCTTTGGACAACCTTGTCCCAAACTAAACTTCTTAAGGAACGTGCTTGTTTGAGCACGGGGTCCACTTATCACCACAAGAACTACCATACCTTTCTATAAACCTAGAGGATTCCTATTCATAATCCAATACTAATCCATTCACAAGAAATAAATTACAGACACTTATGAGCATTATCTCCAAACCACTTTCTAGCTAGGGTTTTAAGCACAAAAAAAGTTGTTTACCTTCTTAACATTCAATCATAAAAATGTGACGATGAAATGACCTCATTATTTTTGTGAAAACTTATAGACTTAAAGTAAAAAATTCCTTGAAATCCAAAATTTCCCATGCAATGTACACAATTAAAGGTGAGCATCAGAAGGTGAAATTCAAGCTAGAAAACACCCTTTCTTGGACCATTTTTCACTAAAACTCACTTATCTTGCAAAATCCTCTTCAGAACGACTCTAAATATTTCTCACACCTCTAGGAGACCTATTTTCATCATCTCCAATCATCATAATTTCTAAAATAGTTCTCCATATTTTCATAAGATCTCATTTTCCTAGCTAGCCCTTAGGGTTTTGCACTATCTAAGCTAGGGTCAACTAAAATAACATAATAAATAATCATAAAACCTCTCTAAAAGGTCCTAACAGACTAGGTAATTCATGAAAAATATTCTACATGCATCCATATGCTCACATAGTTTTATATCTAATCCTCATGACTCCCATTACCTAGACCTAGTCTAGATGAGCACCTAAAACTTGGTCTCCAACCTGTACATGTACCCTAAATATAATATGAGTTCCTAAATGATTTCAAATATTCTCTCAATTCTACCAACATGATACTAAAGCTACCAAGAATCTCCAACCACCACGCACACCATAACATAGGCTAGCTAGGTCACCTGAATGGGCTTGTTAGACTAAACCATTCTATTTTAATCTCCTCATACAAATAAGAACACAACGGAATCACCATTTCATCATCACTCTAAGAATCCTATAGCTTTATTCCATCATCCTCTTTGTCATTAATGGGAATTTACATCAAGGCCAACACCTAAATAAAAACATGTCAACAATTTTCCCCTTTGTTGTTGATGGAAAACCTCATGTACTTCTCCCCTTTTATAGTAATGACAAAGATTACATGTACCTGTATAATATTTACATTTATCAGCTTCATAAGGTCATCTCTTGGTTGGAAACATCAACAAAATCTTCATTTTATCTCTAACACTTGAAATTTCTCTCAAAAACTGAGTTTTGGTCATTGTCTAAGCATTCTTGACTGTAATCCCCTTAGGAAAACCATATAAAACACCTAAAAATGCCAAAAAATATGATAAATGGATAGAAAGATATGTCTCACCTTCCTCTTTGAGTTCACTCATCACATAAGGTCCTCATTTGGACACAAGAACATGTTCTTCTTCATCTCATACCCTATTTTGATCATTTTCAGTTTTGAGAGTACTATAGCAGCCCTAGAACAAATGCATACACCAAATGATCATGCCAAAAAACATGATTTGAATCCAAAATCATAATTCAAACCTCTTTCTTAATTTAACTTGGCTTGATAGGACTCATAGTTTGACTTATCTCCACCATTTTGACTTCATACCTTTTCATGAACTAGGATACCTAAACTAACTCTTTAGTGCAAATTTAGCAATCTTTAACAGTCTCTAGATCTACAAGCATGCATTAGAATACCTTATCAACACTCCTCTATACTTAGGCCATCTTATTTTAGTAGAAGGACACAAAAACAAGCATTTTCCCTTGGTATCTTATCATGAAAATGAATTAGCCATCTTAACACAGTCTTAAACCCTTTCCTCAATGATTTCAACCATATTTAAGTGAGAATATGCATGTTTGAATCCTAACTTGCTTTACCATAAACTAGGAAGTTACATCATATGTTGCACACCTTTTAGCCATCTAGAGAACATTCTAGAAGGTAGGAAAATGCTCCCACTTACTTGAAAACTTCCTTACACCTATAACATACTAGCTCCATGCATTCTCATCCTATGCAACACTTTGTAAGAGAGTAATAATATCAAATAGGTGAAAGATCAACTAGATAAGTATTGAATTACACTTGATTTGACTCAAACACTTTCCATATCACTTTTAACTCATAATTCAAGGACCAAGACCTTCTCTTCATGTTTAATATACCTCTTAAATACATGTAGTTCCGTCTTTACAATATTGTAGCATCATAAATGGCTTTAAACTTACCTTCACCCATTTGATGGTCCTTCAAACTACCTTCTTGCACTCTTGAGATGAATATTCCTCCCATGAATTTGTTAGAGGACATGAATGCATTAAAATATGTCTTATTATTAATCTAACACCTATAGACATACCTAACTTGTCACAAGTGCCCACTAATCCTTTTACACACAATCATCAGAATTTTTATTCTTCTAAAAAGAAATACACTTTCTAGATCACTTAGGAACCTATAAGACCTTATCAACACCTTATACCTTTATATGAACTTAACCATACACCTCATTCATGTAGAAACTTAATGCTTTGCCTCTTGTACATTACTTATACCTGTAGAAGCTCAAATGAGACCTTTGAGCTTAATTTTCCTTATAACAACATACCCTTTTTCATAGTAAATCAAAATTTGAATGAAATAAAATAAGATAAACACTCTCCTTATATTTTTTTACTATCTCAGATCATGTATAGTCTTGTGCAAGCATTAATAATTCTAATAACTCACCAATTTATGACCTCTTGCGTGTAGCTAGACATTCAACTATGAAACATTGTACTTGAAGCCCCAAGGATTCAAACATATCACATATTATTCTTACTTTTTCCTTATAATTTTTCATATCTTTTTACCTTATGCATGCTTGAAAAAATTGAGAGTCATCAAACTTTCACTACACCATTTTAATAATACCAATTTGTGCACATAACCTATTAGCCCTAGATCAATGTAAAAACACACCTAGATTTTAAAGCATTCACTTTCATAAGAAAATAAAACTTGTTAAATGTATCCATTTGACGAAATTATCACCTCCATGAGCCTTTAAGTGTGATATTGTAATATATTTACCCAATTTTGCATTTCACCTTTGACAATAAGGTCACAATAACTCTTCTTTGCTAAAGCGGGAACTTTCATGGGTTCTAGGAAGAAAAGACAACTTCAATGTGTAAAACCTTTTGATTCTCAATATATTCATTTTTAATATTATTTGTTCCAATTTTTCCTATACTTCAACCATTTTCTCCTTCAATCACTTACTTTCCTTCATACTACTACATGTGAACTTTTGAGACTTAGACAAGTCCGAGTTAACTCAAGATGCAAAAAAATTGAATTCAAAATCTCATACTTTTCCATCAATACTTTAGCAAAATATTCTTATTTCATGAGCACTATACTAATGGCATGAAACAAATTAAAAAAAAAAAAAAATTGTTAGAAATCTTCTTAACTTGACTAAAGACCACTCTCATGAACACATCTCTTTTAACTCGGACAGTACACATTTTGAGTACGGACACCCTTATCACTTTATTTTCATGACATGACACACTTCTTAGTCAATAAAGACACATTAGAGCACACATTTGGAGCTTGAATCATATATGTCATATATATATATATATATATATATATATATATATATATATATATATATATATACCACACCAAGACACATACATAATATGACACATGATATAGAGAACATTTTCACAAACAAGATCAAGGACTCAAGACCTTAACTAAGTACACCACTCAAAACACACTACACATCATTTATAAAAATCCATGATAGCTCATTACTACCTTCTTCAACAATAACTTGTGACTACCCAGAATAAAATAAATCAAATACATAGAATCTTACAAAAGATACATACCTTTACATGATCACCAGAACTTATACTAACACATATTCATTAGTATTTCTTGAACTAGATGGTTTTCTATTCTTTCGCCTTTCATAATTAGTTCAACCATTCAAGGTCTTATAGGTGATGAGATCACTCCCATCTTTTCTCTTAGAAATTCAAATGTAGGTTTTGGTAGAGGCTTTGTCAAAATGTCTACCACTTCCTCATTAGTAGAAACATGCTCCAACACTATAGATTATTTAATCACTCTATCTCATAAGTAATACTACTTAATAGGGATGTTCTTGGTTTTGGAGTGCAAAACTAGACTCTTGGACACATTGATTGTATTAGTACTATCACAAAGAATAGGTGTAGGCCCATCACACTTTACCTTGTAATCATCCAAAGTTTGGGTAATCCACATGAATTGAGAACAACATTATGCGGCAACTACATATTCAACTTAACAATTTGAGATAGTCACAAGATATTTTTTATTTCTTGACCAAGAAACAAAACATCCTACAAAAAATAATGCACGACCATTATTACTTTTTATATCATCCATACTACCTTCCCAATCAACATCGAGAGAAGTATCTTAATTCAAATCTCTCACTTCTCGGATACCACAAACCAAATTTAGTAGTCCCTTCTATATATCTACAAATTCTTTTTACTTCTTGAAGATGAGACTCTCTAGGATCTTCGTGAAACTTTTCAACTAAGCCAAAAACTTGTAAAATATCTTCTCTTAAGGAAATTAATTAAATAAGGTTTTCAATCATGGATATAATAAGATTGATTCACTTTAGAAGAATCATATTCCTTGCCGATTTTACATCCTTTAACCATGGAAGTACCAATAGGCTTACAATCATCCATTTGAAACTTATTTAACATTTTATTTATGTACTTGGCTTGAGATATTAATATACCCTCATTTGAGACTCACTTGTAATCGAAGGAAAAAGGAAATCTCAAAAAGCATAAACATCTCAATTCTCTCTTCATTATTCCAAAAATCGTGGGTCATGAGTTTATTACCTCCACCCAATATAATGTCATCCAAATAGACAAAAAAAATCAACAGATGATATCCTTCACTTTTAATATACAAGTTTCTATTAGAAAATCCTCTCTTGAAACCTTTCTCAATTAGGTACTTGTCAATCCTTTCATACCAAGCCCTAGGGGCTTGCTTTAAGCCATAAAGAGCCTTATTCAGTTTGCATACATAATCTTTCTTTTCAATCAAAGAAAAACAATCAAGCTACTCCATATAAAATTTCACATCTAGGTAACCATTCAATAATGCATATTTTACATCCATTTGATATAACTTTAAACCCTTAAACCATACATAGGCTAAGAATAATATGATTTCTTCCATTCTAGCTATAGGAGAAAAGGTCTCATAAAAATCAATTCCCTCAACTTGTGCATACCCCTTACAAACCAATCTAGATTTATTTCTTGTGACTTCTCCATCCTCATTAAGTTTGTTTCTAAACACCCATTTAGACCCAATAACATTCTTATCCTTTGGTCTAGGTACTAATTCCCAAGTCTTATTCTTTTCAATCTAATCTAGCTCTTCATTCATAGCCTTGATCCAACATTAATCTTTACTTTCTTGTACTAAATTCTTGGGTTCAAATTTTTATAGAAAAGTAGAGTTCTCTTGGTTTTTAAGACTTACGAATTTCCTCCTTGTAGTAACTCCGAAATCTTTCTTTCCTAAGATGTTATTTTCAAGATGACCTCTCCTAATTTTCCTTGATGAAGCCTTTGTTTCTTTCCTTTCTTCTTCTTCGTCTTCTTCTTTATTTCTTGATAAAAATCATCTTCTTCTTCTTTAGAATCAATCTCATGAGGTTCTTCCTTTGAATTAGGAATAGGTCTCATAGGATAAGATTCATAAAATTTCACACTTGCACTCTCAAATATTTTTTTCAACCTCTTGTTATAGAAAATATAGGCTAAAATTCTTAAGAATAACCCAAAAATAAACCTTCAGTAGATGTGGAATCAAACTTACCTAGATTTCCTTCAGTCCTTTTGATAAAGCACCTACATCCAAAGACTCTAAAATGTTCCACATTGGTTGGTCTTCCTTTCCATAGTTCATATGGAGTCTTTTCATTATTCACTCTTAGTTGACATCTATTAAGAATATAGATAGTAGTACAAATTTCTTCCTTCCAATATCCATTTGGTAATCTAGATTCATTTAAGATAGTCTTTTCCATCTCTTGAACAGTCCTATTCTTCCTTTCAACCACTCCATTTTTTATAGGAGTTTTAGATGCTAAAAATTACCTCTTAATGCCATGAAATCTACAAAACTCATCAAATGAATTTGACAAAACTCACCTCCATTATCTGATCTAATGAACTTTATCCTTCCATTTTTCTAATTCTCAATAAGATCTTTAAAATACTTGAAAACATCAAAAGCATATGATTTGTTTATCAAGCAGTATAACCAAGTATATCTAGTGAAAAAATCAATAAGAAATATAAAATAGTAATCACTTGAAGTGCTTTAATTCCTCATAGGTCCAGAAAGATCAAGTATGAATCAACCGAAGTGGACTAGTGGTGGAGACATGGTCATTAGTATTGAATCTTCTTCTATTTTTCTTTCCATGAAGACATGTTTTACACAAGGTATCCTCTGGTTTGCTATTTTTAGCATATTTTTCACACAATTTTTATAGCTGGTCTTAATAATATTATCAAAGTTTACATGGTCTAATCTCCTATGCTAAAACCAACTAACATTCATCTTACTCATAAGACACTTTTCTTTGTTGACTTCCTTAATAAAATACATGCTATTGTAAGTTCTCCTGGCTTTAGCAACAAGATTATATGTTTCCTCTTTCTTAATATTGCAACCCTTATCATCAAAGGATAGAACATAATGTTGTTTGCAAAATTGGCTTGCACTGAGTAGGCTTTCAAACCTTCAACATATAGAACATCCTTGGTGATGGTTTTTCTATTATCCAAACTCAAAGAACTTATCCCTACAATATTTATGGTAGAATTATACCCAAACCTAATTGATCTTGAAGAATTGTTTCTAAAGGTAATGAACTTAATCTTATCACTTGTTACATGAGTTGAATACCCACTATCAATATACAAAATCATATTTTCATTTTGACTATTAAAAGAAGTTTGAGAAATACCACACATTTCATTATTATTCAAAGTTGATGAGGATGATGTACATAATTCAAAAATAGCATCCCATATATCAAACCCTATAGGTTTCAAGTAAGCCCTCATTCTAATATTGGAAAACGTACAAACATTTTTTTGACAATAGTCCATGATAGTGCTTCAGAAGATCTCCTTTCAAGTGATTATAATTATCTAAAAGGATTGGCTATGATACCAATTGTTGGAAGCATAATGGACTAAGGGGGTGGGGGTAATCATTCATAAAAATGAACTCGGTTTGATATTGCTTACTTAAACAATTAACCAATTAACTATTCGTCAATGTGTGCACAACATCATATAACATATATGTAATAAACCATGAACAAGAGAAGAAACACCATAACACAATATATAAGTGGGAAACCATCAAGGGGAAGAAAACCCACTAAAACTTCTAATTATATTACTCAAATCAAAAGTGTTTAGTGAAGAATCAACTTCACAAGGAGCACCAACCCCTAGTTTAGTAGAGCACCAACACTTAGTTTTGTTAAGTACCAAATCTAAAAGGAGGATACAAACCCCAAAAAGGATCAAGAACTCAATCAACCACATTTTTAGAAGATATTTGATTTCTTTTTACTACCAAAACTGATTGAGATCACTGATTCATCTCCTTCAAACCCTAACTTCTCAAACTTTCTCTATCGTCCATGTTCTTCGCTTCTCATTGCATAAAAACATTGAAAAACATTTTGAAATAATTATTCAACCTATAATTCACAATTTTAGATATCAAAACATTCCCTTATACCTTCAAATCACTCACACATAGGTTGCACTTTTCATACTCAAGCAACAAGTTCAAAATAACACCAAAAACATCATTTTTATATGCTCTTCTTGATTAAAATTCAAACTTAGTAGGCTTCCATCCTTTGGTTAAACAAATTAAACTTTAAAAATTCCAAATTTAATCATTAAAACATTCACATATGACCCATATAGGTTGGCCATTCTCAAAACATTCATACTTGCATTAAAAATGCACAAAACCCCATCACTAGGATGAGCTAAAACCATAAATCATAAAAAAAATGTATATTCAAGCTCCCATATTCAATATAAATGATTAATATAACATATAATCACCATAAAATGTATAAAATTTACTTTAACCAGTCAAATAAATCATTAAATGGGCCCACATGTTTGTATCCTTCTCCAAACAGATTGCTTCCAACACCTTGATTTCACCTTTAGGACTCAAGACCACCCAATAAAATGTAAAATATTAAATGTAAAAACTCAATGGAATCATCAGGAACTTCATAAAAAATCCATGCATGTTATAGCTCATGACACATCTATTTTTAAAACCATAGCTACTTTCCTCTTCTCTAAAGCATGCTTCCTAGAAACTAGTTTTCTCAACTAGTTTACACCCTTGATTCTACTTTCAAGAAAAATAAAGGCCTTAAATAGGGAAATAAATCATTCTCTTAAATCTCCAAGTAATATCAAGCATAAAATCAATCATCTAATGTTTCATTCACTTCATTTGTTGAGCTTAACTAGTCCTATATTGAAAAACAAAGAAACCTTCATCTCCATTAACTAACCTAGATGACCTGTAAAGTATAATAGTCATGAGACAAAAATCATAAAACTATAACTCCCTTTGAATCCTATTTCCATAACATATCAGTACTCCTTCCAACTCTAAGCGAAGGCCTTCAACCAAACTCATCTTTGTAAACTATCCGAAACTACCCGAAAACTGTCATTTGACTAGATCCACAAGAATGTGTCCTCAATATAGAGAAGAATCTAAGAAGAGGAGATAATAATGTAATTCATGAGGACATATAAGATTAAGTGTGGGGTAATGATGAGGCCATAAATTGGCCATAAATTACCATTATTTTGTCCTTCAAGTTACCTTTGAAAGTTGATTTGAATGTAATCTAGGAACTTATAGTTTTTTTAACATATAATATAGGATATAAATCTTGTTCATTCTTTAGAAGTATTTTTTATCTATTTTTTTGACTAATCCTATTGATTATTTGGGAAAAGATGCAAAGTCTTGTGTATGCAGGCCATAAAGGAAAGATAATGCTAGTATTGGAAAAAGTGGAATTGATCATGAAAAGTACATTTAAAATCAGATCTGATTTCATATTTAGATTCCTCTCAAAAAATTATGCAAGTTTAAAAATATAATCATCTCAATCCAAGGTCGCATGCAAAATTTATAGTTGTTTTAAGTTAGCTGCGGAACTCATAGAGTTAGTTCCGGAACTCACAGAGTTAGTTCCAAAACTTGCAGGTTTAGTTCTAGAACTCAAAGATTTAGTTCCAAAACTTATATCACTTGAATGACAGTTAGTTCTAGAAATTTCAATTCTTGGAAAAATCATATTAGTTCCATAACTTGCAACTTTAGTTCCAGAACTTGCATAAAAGGAATGATAGCTTTAGTTCTAGAATCTACATCATGAGAATGACAATTTTTTTAGGCATTTTGAAAACTCGAGAGATTCCAATGGGAAATATGAGAGAGGTTTTTGTTCATAGAATTGTTTAAAAAAACCTCATTCATATTTGTTACAGTTTTTACCAATGAAGAGAGATCTAAATTTTAATGAGATGTAGTCCAAGGAAAAGTGTATCAGACAAGCACTAAAAGTTCCATAAACAGAAATAGAAAAGTCAAATGGAAAATATGAGAGAGATTTTTGTTCATAGAAATGTTTTTTAAAAAATCATTTAGATTTGTTAGAGGTTTTATCAATGAAGAGAGATCTAAATTTTAGTGAGCTATAGTCTGTGGAAACATGTATCAGACGAGCACTAAAAGTTCCATAAATAGAAACAAAAAATTTAAATGAAAAATCTAAGAGAGGTTTTTGTTTATAGAAATGTGTTTACTAAAAAAATCATTCATATTTTTATATGTTCTACCAATCAAGCGAAATATAACTTTTAGTGAACTACTTTTTGAGGAAAAAGCGTATTTGACAAGCATCAAAAGTTCCACAATAAAAATCACAAAATAAAATTGAAAATACGAGAAAGGTATTTGGAAAAAATCATATTTTGAGGAAAATAATCCTTCCAATAATGTATAAGAATAAAATCATTATGATTCTTGTTGCCAAAAAGCAAGGAGAAGATTTGGGAGCAAATCTTCCTAAAATAAGTGAGATAAGATTTGACTTCAATAATATATCTCTCTCCATATTTTGTGGAAATGAAGATCTTAGTTGTTAGGATTGGAATAAAGATAAGATCAGATTATATTTCCTAAAATAAGGAGTTGGTTAGATGAATTAATTATAAATGTAACCTTCCACACTTAGATATGTAATGTTTTCTCCAAAGAAATAAAGATCTATTCTTGCCTCTCAAATATTTTGTAGCTTTAAGATCTCAGAAGCATGATTTAAATCCTCTTCCAAGGAATGAGCTAGCCACTCATTTCAAGGAAGATGTATCTTTGTATTTATGTTTATGTTTATTCATTTGTCTTTAATTCATTTTGTTGTATTGTTTTTATCTTTGTATTGTGAAAATTCAGTCTGTTGTAAACCTGCAGGTGTTTCATTCAATTATGTTTATTTTTAATTCAGCAATTTCATTTATGCAAGTTTCATTTCTTTCATGCAACATTTATTTATGCAAGTGTGATTTCCTTTATGAAATTGTGCCTTTTAATTCATGCAAGTGTGTTTCTTTCATCCAAAATTTATTTCTACAAGTTTGCCTTTCAATTTCCGCAAGTGTGATTTATTTTATGCAAGTTTTGTTTGTGTTTAAAGGGTTTGCTTTGCAAGATATTCTTCTCTTAATGCATATAGCCTTTGGACATTAACCTGGATTGACATTATTAATGGTGAGGATTGACCACCCTCATCATTTTGGCGTCGTTTCTTGGGAACACGATGTTATTGGGAGATTCAGAGTTCTATAAAAGAATATTCTAGTGACAGTAGAATACCTTTTAGCAAATTCTCGTGACCGGATTGTGGGGAGGTATTTGGAATATTAGATTGTAAATATCTCCCCACAAACTAACTCTATGTATGAGAAAAATAAATATGATGTTTGATCAAGAAAGTATAATGGTATGAACAAAGAATTCAAATCTGGAAATGGTAGAATATGATATTGAATTTGGAAGTAGACCTAGTTGATGAAATATCAAATGTAATTCTTGATAACCACCACCATTTCCCCTTGTATCAACTAACAACTCAGTGATCTTATTACACATAACCTTATTAAAAATTGGCTTATCCAGTTTGTAATAATGAAGTGGTAGCATTTCTAGTTAACTCCATACATATTCAGAGATTTCATTAGAGACAAAATAAAAACTCACTCATGATAAATCCACCTATCCAAATTAGTTTTTCATCCCATAATAAAATTCAATCCCTAAACCATATTCATTAGAAAAATTTGTTTTCATGTCTTTCAATTTCTTTATTTTTGTATATGCTTGTATAACGTTAAGAAGAAATTATGGTGAATATCAAGGAAAGAACTTTTTGCATACTAACATCTAAGGACTAGATCTATAGGAATTTCTAGAGTTGTTCTTGCTATCAACATGCAGATTTTTGAGGGACCCACGGATACCTTCACTTTCTCTTTTAACAACTCTCCATCTCCTGAGATCACTAGTCCAGGCTTTGAAGATTATTACGGTGATTCTGATATTACACAATTCAAGATGGGCTTTGAAGACCTGAAAATTGTCTACACAATTTTGGAATCTTCTTAGAGTTACCAAGTATGCAAATAGGTTTTTATGAGATCTCAAATATTGCTTCCTATTTTACACAAGTTGTATTTTGATGAATATAGTTTAATGATGGATAAAAAATTTCTCAGATCCTTCTCATGCTATCATTTTAGCAAAAAAAAAAAAAAAAAAAGTAAAAAAATCGAAAAGCTTTGATTGGAAAACCAACTTGCTAGCCAATCAAAGGCAAAAAAAAATTAAATCAAAAATATTTGATTGGAAAACCAGCTTGTTGGCTAGTCAAAGGTAAAAAAAAAAAAAAACTTTGATTGGAAAACCAGCTTGCTAGCCAATCAAAGGCAAAAGGAGGTGGCTCTTCTTCAAAGGAAATCAACTATTACCTGGTGGCTTTCTTCTCGACACTATTTGACCATGTTAACAATAGGATGATAAAGACAACTAGAGGTATGATCAAGTTATTTTGTTCTACTATTTTAATTTTAAGCTTTCTTGTAAGTTTTTTTTATTACAGCTAGATCCAATTTTAAAGATTTCAAGGAAGGAAAAATAAAATTCATATCTCCCCTCCTTATATGAAAAATATGTGCACCTTTTTGCAATAAAAATTTTTAGTCTAATTTATGGGCAGCCATAAATTAACAACATGCACGAGGACATGCATGAGTTTAAGTGTGGGAGAGAAGGAGATCCACACAAGAACCTATTGTAGAAGAAGGAAATCAAAAGCAACATAAGGGGATCCACACAAGAACATGTTGTAAAAGAAAAGAAATCAAAAGTAGCAAAAGGAGATCCACACAAGAACCTATTGTAAAAGAAAGAATATCAAAAGTAACAAAAGAAGATCCACACAAGAACCTGTTGTAAAAGAAAGAAATAAAAAGCAGCAGAAGGAAATCCACACAAGAACCTGTTGTAAAAGAAATAAAATGAAAAGTAAATGAAGGAGATCCACATAAGAACTGTTGTAGAAGAAGGAAATCAAAAGCAACATAAGGAGATCCACACAAGAATGTGTTGTAAAATAAAAGAAAATTTAAATCAGGAGAAGGAAATCCACACAAGAACACTGTTGTAAAAGAAACAAATCAAAAGTAGTAGAAGGGGATCCATAAGAATGTGTCCTCAATACGAATAATAATATAAGAATAGGAGATAATAATGTAATGCATGAGGACATGTATAATATTAAGTGTGGGGCAATGATGAGGCCATAAATTGACCATAAATTACCATTATTTTGTCCTTCCAAGTTACCTTTGAAAGTGGATTTAAATGTAATCTAGGAACTTACAGTTTCCTTAAGATATAATATAGTATATATATCTTGTTTATTCTTTAGAAATATTTTTTATCTATTTTTTTGACTTATCCTATTGATTATTTGGGAAAAGATGCAAAAACTTGTGTATACAGGCCATAAAGGAAAAATAATGCTAGTATTGGGAAAAGTTGAATTGATCCTAAAAATATATTTAAAATTAGATCTAATTTCATATTCAAATTCCTCTTGAAAAATTATGCAATTTCAAAACAAGAATCATCTCAATCTGAGGTCGCATGTAAAAGTTATAGTTGTTTTAAGTTAGTTGTGGAACTCACAGAGTTAGTTTCAGAACTTGCAAGTTTAGTTCTGGAACTCACAGATTTAGTTCCAAAACTTGTATCAATTGAATAAAATTTAGTTCCAAAACTTTAAACTCATGGAAAAATTATATTTAGTTCCGGAACTTGCAGATTTAGTTCGGAACTTGCATAAAAGGAATGACAGCTTTAGTTCTGGAACTTACATCAACAGAATGACATTTTTTTAAGAATTGTGAAAACTCAAAGATTCTAATGGGAAATATGAGAGAGGTTTTTTTCATAGCAATTTTTTAACAAAAATCTCATTCATATTTATTATAGGTTTTAACAATGAAGAAAGATCTAAATTTTAGTGAGTTGTAGTCGAGTAAAAGTGTATCGACGAGCACTAAACGTTTCGTAAATAGAAATAGAAAAATCAAATGGAAAATCGAGAGAGGTTTTTTTCATAGAAATAATTTTAACAAAAATATCATTCAAATTTTTTAGGTTTTACCAATGAAGAGAGATCTAAGTTTTAGTGAGCTGAAGTTCGAGAAAACGTCTACTAGACGAGCACTAAAAGTTTCATAAACATAAACAAAAAATTCAAACAGAAAATATGAGAGAGGGTTTTGTTCATAGAAATGTGTTTAAAAAAAAATCACTCATATTTTCTACAGGTTCTACCAATCAAGAGAAATCTAATTTTTAATGAACTGCATTCGGAGGAAAAATGTATTTGACAAGCGTCAAAATTTCCACAATAAAAAACTACAAAGTCAAATAGAAAATCCAAGAAAGGTATTTGGTCAAAATAATATTTTGAGGAAAATACTCATTCAATAATGTAGAGGAATAAAATCATTATGATTCTTGTTACCGAAAATTAAGGAGAAGATTTGTAAGTAAATCTTCCTAAAATAAGTGAGATAAGATTTGACTTCAATAATATATCTCTTTCCATATTTTGTAGAGATAGAGATCTTAGTTGTTAGGATTGGAATAAAGATAATATCAAATTGTATTTCCTAAAATAAGGAGTTTTTAGATGCATGAATTATAAATACAACCTTCCACACTTAGATATGTAATGTTTTCTCCAAAGAAATAAAGATCTATTATTTCCTCTCAAATATTTTTTAGTTTTAAGATCTCAGAAGTATGATTTAAATCCTCTTCCAAGGAATGAGTTGGACACTCATTCCAAAGAATATGGATCTTTGTACTTATTTGTATGTTTATTCATTTGTCTTTAATTCATTTTGTTGTATTGTTTTTATCTTTGTATTGTGAAAATTTAGTTTGTTGTAAACCTGCAGGTGTTTCATTCAATTATGTTTACTTTTAATTCAACAATTTCATTTATGCAAGTTTCATTTCTTTCATGTAACATTTATTTATGTAAGTGTGATTTCCTTTATGCAAGTGTGACTTTTAATTCATGCAAGTGTGTTTTTTCATGGAAACTTTATTTTTGCAAGCATGCATTTCAATTTCCGCAAGTGTGATTTATTTTATGCAAGTTTAGTTTGTGTTTAAAGGATTTTCTTTCCAAGATCTTATTCTCTTTATGCATACATGCTTTGGACACCAACCTGGATTGACATTATTAATGGCGATGATTGATGACCCTCATCACAAACCCTTACACACAATCTTAAAATCATTCTTCAACATTTAATTCACACTTTCATATCTCAACACATTCCCTTGTACCTACAAATAACTCATACATAGGCTGCACTTTTCATACTCAAGAAACTAGTTTAAAATAACACCTAAAACATCACTTTTATAAGCTCTTCTTTATTCAATTTAAAAACGAAGTAATTTTTCCTCCTTTGTTTCAACCAAGGAATCTTAAAATAATCCACATTGAATCACTAAAATAATCATATATGACCCATATAGATCGACCTTGCCCAAAACTTGCATACTTGCACCAAAAATGCATAAAACCTCATCACTAGGATGAGATAAAAAAAAATCATCAAACCATTTTTATTCAAGATCCCATATTCACCATACATTAGTAATATAACATATAATAATTATACATGGTCATACATTTACTTGAAACAATCAAACAAATCATTAAATGAGCCCACAAACTCATATCCTTCTAAAAAAGTTGCTTCCAACACCTTGATTTCACATTTGGGCCTCAAAAACACCCAAGAATTGCATGTAGCAACTAAATTTAATCCTTAAGAACTATACAACACATTCATACATGTTATAGATCATGACACATCCATGTGTTCAAACCAAAGCTAATTTCCTCTTCTCCAAATCATGTTTCACAGAAACCCATTTTTCAAACTCAACTAGTTTGCACCCTTTTTATTACTTTAAAAACATAAAAATTCCTTCAATAGGAAAAAAATTATCCCTATTCACTATCCATGTTATATGAAGCATCAAATCATTCATCTCGTGCTTCATTAACTTAATTCTTTCAACCTAAGCGATCTGTCCTAAAAACTAAGAAACATTCATCTTCACATACTGACCTGGATGACCAATAGAATATCATCATCATCAAAAAAACATATACCATTAGAAATCCCTTTGAATCCTATTTCCACAATATATTAGAATTCCTTCCAACTCCAAGTGGAATGACTTCAACCAAGCTCATCTCTGTAAACTACCCGAAACTATCCCAAACTTGTCTTTTGACTAGTCATCACGAATAGGGCCCAATTTTTAATTTTTATGCATCCTAATGTCCTAAACCCACTATGTACATCAATAAAAAGTCACATAATTAAAACAACATTCATTTATGTTATAAATCCTTTGGACAACCTTGTCCCAAACTAAACTTCTTAAGAAACATGTCTGTTTGAGTGGGGTCCACTTATCACAACAAGAACTACCATAACTTTCTAGAAACCTAGAGGAGTCCTATTCATAATTCAATCATAATCCATGCACAAGAAATAAATTATAGGCACTTATGAGAATTATCTCTCAAACCACTTTCTAGCTAGGGTTTTAAGCATAGAAAAAATTGTTTACCTTATTAACATTCATTCATAAAAATGTGACGATGAAATGACCTCATTATTTTTGTGAAAACTTATAGACTCAAATTGAAAAAATCCCTTAAATTGAAAATTTCCCATGTAATGCACACAATTAAAGGTGAGCATCAAAAGGTGAAATTCAAGCTAGAAAACACCCTTTCTTGGACCATTTTTCACTAAAACTAACTTATCTTACAAAATCCTCTTCAGAATGACTCTAAATTTTCTCACACCTCTTGGAGATCTATTTTCATCATCTCCAATCATCATAATTTCTAAAATAGCTCTCCATATTTTCATAAGATCTCATTTACCTAGCTAGCCCTTAGGGTTTTGCATTATCTAAGCTAGGGTCAACTAAAATAACATAATAAATCATCATAAAACCTCTCCAAAAGGTCCTAACATACATGGTAAATCATGAAAAAAATTCTACATGCATCCATAAGCTCACATAGCTTTATATATCATCCTCATGCCTCCCATTATCTAGACCTAGTCTAGATGAGCACCTAAAACTTGGTCTCCAACCTATACATGTACCTTGAATATCATGTGAGTTCCTAAATGCTTCCAAAAATGATCTCAATTCTACCAATGTGATACTAAAGCTACCAAAAATCTCCAACCACTACACACCATCACCTAGGCTAGCTAGGTCACCTGAATGGGCTTACTAGACTAGACCATTCTAACTTAATCTCCTCATGAAACCAACAAAACACAGCTGAATCACCATTTCATCATCACTCTAAGAATCCTCTAGCTTTAGTCCATCATCCTCTTTGTCAGTAATGGGCTTTTACATCAATGTCAACACCTAAATAAAAACATGCCACCAATTTTCCCCTTTGTTATTGATGGAAAACATCATACACTTCTCCCCTTTTACATTAATGACAAAGAATACATGTACCTATATAATATTCACATTTATTATAATTATAGGATCATCACTTGGTTGGAAACATCAAGAAAATCTTCATTCTATCTCTAAAACTTTAAATTTCTCTCAAAAGCGAGTTTTGGTCATTGTCTAAGCATTTTTACCATAATCCCCTTAGGAAAACCATATAAAACACCTAAACATGCCAAAAATGATGATAAATGGATAGAAACATATGTCTCACCTTCCTCTTTGAGTTCATTCATCACATAAGGTCCTCATTTGGACACAATAACATGTATGTAACACCCTTAAGCTGTTGTTATTTCCTCCTTTGTATTCAAGTATTGTTATGTGATTTTCCTTATGAGGATATGTCCTTTTGATTATGGGAAATCATGCTTGATATGGTTGTATTTTTTCTCTTGAGATCTTTGATTGAACTGGAATATGCCTAGATTCATTTTCTTTCATTTCTCATGGATGAGTGTAATCTTATTTTAGGAGGATTGTAAGCTTATCTATCTCTATGACTCATCCTTGGATTAATTACGGTGATCTAAGGAATGTTTTAAATATATTTAGGATGAATAACCATGAATTGGCATTCTATGAATTATTAGTTTCGGGACTGAACTTATAATATATATGTTCTTTAATTCTCCTTCATATGAAAATATTTCCGTTTTGTGGAAAGTTTCGTTGGATTCGGAAATTGACCCGGCAGTTCATTACAATTGCAATTTGGTTTTCAGCCATTTATGACATTGGAGAGAACCTGGACCTTAAGCCAGGTAAGATATGTGAGTTTTCATATCTAAGATTTTATACTTAATACAAATTCAACATCCATCCTAAAATGTCTTAGTATGATTTATTTGTCGAAATGTGATTTCAATCTAACCTAAGCTTGATTCAAACAAAATATGGAAAGGGATTACCAGACATTAATCTAAACTAGAACCTATTACTACAAGGTTATGATCAATCTAACATTGTTCCTAAACTATGTATTTTTGGATATTACCTAAGGGTTTATCTAACCTATTGCTAAGGTAAGTGACTAATGTTATATTCTAAGGTGTTAAATTTAAATTACTTAAGATATAACCTAAGTCGTTAACCTATCCTAAACTAATCGCTATGAATGGGAACCTAAGGGTCGCAAGTGTTGGGTGTAGTTTATATGGAATTTAAGATGGTGATAAGGTTGTAAGGACGTTGGGTTTGCCAAATTTGGTGGAGGTTAATTTGGCTAGCAGATTCCAAGGTGGCAGTACCTCTAGAAATGGAAACACTTGTTTATTATGATTTAGAACTTGTCAGATTTGGTGGGCGATGGCAAGGAAGATTGGGTGGGAGATATGGAATTGATGTAATTAATGTGCATGGTTTCGTAAGCCCGGATAGCTTTGGGAGGCATGCAAGTGGATTTTTGTTTAGTTGTTTCATTTTTCATGCACTCCATTTTTCTCTTTGCATGCACACTAGTCTTTCGAACCAATAGTTTATACTTCATTGCATGGCTATTTTGAAGGTTTCAAATCTATTTCTATTTCATGGAGAATATATGAGGCATGGTGGAAGTAGTATTTTGTTGTTTGACCTTTCATGGAGAAGAAGAGAAAGAGCGGGCTCAGCCAGAGGTCTTCTTTGATTTTACAGGGGACACCATCAGCATGATAGGCCGTCAGAATTGCTAAAATCTTTACTTTCCTCTAAGTGTTTTATTAAAAGAACTTTGTTCTGATGAGCCCTATGTATTTATGCTTGTTTGGTAAAAAAATGATTTTATGGGTCTTGTGTAAACTTGTGTTTTGGGTTGAATTGGGAGTTTGCTTGATTCTTTTGGAAATTATTTGCATTACTTTTCTTTTGCAGTGGATTTGTGAACATATGAGCAATACTTGGAACTTTATAGGGTTCTCAGTGGTTGAAATTGTTTATTGATTTCAACTTCTTTAGAAGTATTTATTTTTTCAATAGATCCACATGTATTCATTAAGTTTGGAGTTGCGAACTTTTGTGATTTTTAACCTCTAAAAACACTTAAACTGGGTTGAATCTCATTAGTTAAAAACTTGTTTGATTGGACAGAACAATGTTGTTTTTAGGTTTACTTGCTTATGATATTCATGTTTTATCTTGTGGTTATTTGGTCTATGAATAACTTTGTGGATGGTTTTTTTGGTATCATCCTATGAAACTCTGAGTGTTATAAAGTTGCGTATTTTGGAAACATTGTATATGGCTTAGTCTACACTTCTCTTGTGAAAGGGGATTGACTATTTTTTTAAGTTCGTGGGCACTGTGGATAAGTCAATATATGGTTAGTTTCTTTATTCTTGTGTGAAACCTTGAATGTTAGTAACACTAGCATGCATAGGAGGAATAGTATATGGAGGAGTTTGTGTTCTACCTGTGAAATCTTGGTTGTTTTTGGAAAAGTATTAAAAGAAAATTGTGTCTATTATTTTGGGAAAACAAGATTGTAACTTGTAGTCTTTTTTACATGGATTGTGAAATCTAGTTCTTATGAAAATGTTAACGGTGGTGGAAAATCTTTTGAACCCGACTTAAAAGTCGACAAGTTTTAATGATGTCCAGTTTAATACATTTTTTTTTAAGTTAGAAATAGGGTTGAAATTTTTGGATGCAAATGGAAGACCTATTTTTATTTTGGATTGTTAATGTGTAATTCATTACAATGGTTTAAATATCACAGCTTTTGGGTATTTTTGGAAATTATGATTTGAATACGGTAAATCAATACTGTATATTCAATTTGGCTTTAGTGTTTCATATTAAAATAGCAACCGAACGATGTATCGGTTCAACTTATTTAGTATCTGATTACTTTGTAATTAAGGGAAATGTGAAGTTACCCTAACTTGATTTTTAAATTTGAATGGTTCGAGTATTTGAGGAAATGTAGTCAATTTCATTTGGATCAGGATTATATTCTGAGTCTTGATCGATTCATAACGATTTATGTTAAATATTGATCTTGACTTTTATTGGATGCACAATTTGTAGAAATTGTAGGGATGTAATGGTAAACCAATGAGATGGCTCCATCTTTCCCAAACTATTGGGTGAACTTAAGTGCTATAACTACTCATCTTCTCATTCCTTGTTGGTCTAATGAATGTTTATTATGTCTTGGAAGCTTGATTTCATTCTAAACTTGATTGCAATAGTGTTTTGATCGTCATAGTTTCTCTCAGAGATAAAAGGGAAATAAGTAAAAGGGTTTAAAAAGGAAGTCTGTTATTTTAATACTCTTTTCCTTGAATGGTTATTGTGCTCATTCCTTAGAAATTTGTAATGAACTCAAACTGTATGGTTATGAGAAGGAAGAACTATCTTAATAATTGAAAGAAATAATTGGGATGGGGGATCCTAATCTAGTAAGACTCCTTTCGTCATATAGCTGGGATAAGGTCTTTGTTTTTAAACCTCCTGATTGTTATTCTTATTGTAAAAAGGAAATCAGTGTTTATTTGTCTTGTATACTTTTCATTGATTGAAAATTAAGAAGACTAAGGTAGAAGATAGGTTGGCAGAAGAAATTGAAGGTGGTAGTTAATCCATCACTTGTTTGAATTTCTTTTGTATGATCCTGTTTTGGATGAATACCTTAAATGGTTTAATTTTTAAATAGAAGATATTTTAAGAATCTATTTAAATCATGATATAAATTGTTTCAACTTTTCGGATGGATATGTACTTGGTAAATGGAATGTTTCTTCCTTCCTTGCATAAAAGTGAGATGAATCATCCGAAAAAGATTATGTTGAAATTACTTCTATAACTTAGGTTATGATATGAGTGGTGTTATAATTGTTAGGAAGAAAAATTAGTGTTATATTATGTTATTGATCGTGAATGTAATTGCTGGAATCAATTATACTTTAAAATTTTAGGGCAAGTAATATAGAATATATCCTATCCACTTTGTTTAAACAGTGTACTATGACTCTTCTTATATTGATATTACTTAAAGCTTAGAGAGTATGAAATAATTGTTGTCATTATAACAGGGTTATTTTATTGAAACAATTAGTGGAATGCACTTGTTTTAAGGATTAGTGCTTATCATGCTTAGTTCATTGGCCCGACCCGTGCTAGCAATTTTTGCGAGATGGACTTCGTAAGTGGTAAAATAAGGCAATAACTTAAATGATGCATTGACTACTCTAAGTTTATTCTAGTGAAGAATTCTGATTTGATTTCTAAATTGTATTGTAAAAGTAAAAGTTTGTCTCTTTTGAATGAAGGCTGATGTCTTAAAGCATGCCTAAAAAGCATAAGTTGTAATTGTATAAGTTTGGAAATGAATTGAAGAGTGAGAATTTACTTATATAGATTGTGTAAATTATCTTGTTGAGGATAATCTTCTTGTTATCTATATGATTAGATGTGTATTCTTAAAGAGTGATTTAAAAAGGGAACTTAGATAAATTCCCTAAGAAAATTGAAATTAAATAGGTGGCTAAATACAACATTCTTATCTAAGTTTTTCATTATATCTTGTGATGTGAAATAAAACTATAATAAAGATTATTGTAACTTTAAATGACATGGTAGGGTGTGGCAAGCCCTAAAAATGCAACTATGAAGAGGAAGACCCTTCCTCTCTAGTAAGGCACTAAATAAAAAAGGAAGATATGATTGTGAATCATTAAGACTTAATTACAATAAGTCTGATATGTTTTAGCCTAATGGGTTGTTACACTTCCTTAAATGGTTAAGTTATTTAATTTAAGGGAATATAAGTTGTTTCTGTCCTGCTCTGGGGTAACGAGATGATAGGTCAAAACTATCAATTCAAGAAGCAATCCTAAGTTAATTCAGTTCTTGAATTAAATGAATCTCAACTTTAAAAATGAAACTTAAGGGAATGTTGGACTCGAGGTTTGGTGGGCTACTAATATAGGTAGTCTTTAAACCCAAATTTAACTTAACATAAGTAAACTCTTGGAAGTATGCACATCTTTACGAGGTTGTGTCATAGGATGTTGACACACGTCAACTACAAGGTTGTACCTTCAAGAAGATTAGGATCTTCTTGAGGATACAATAGTGCAGATGACATGTGGCAACACCCTTCCGCATTGATCGTTGAGATCTACACACTTTTGAATTTGTTCAAGATTCCTCTCCAGGACTGGTTAGTACCATAATCAGGATCTGAAGTAGCCCTTTAAGACTCAGGGCACCTTGGCACACACGGTTAACCTAGTTTGACCTAGTATGCCAATTTACCCTAAGTTTTCAAGAGCCTCGTCATATCATGACCTATGTTGTTAACCTGAGCTAGAGTTAAACCTTGGGCAAGGGGACTGATAGAAGTCAATGTAAGACATTCGAGATAACA
Source organism: Taxus wallichiana var. yunnanensis (assembly GCA_018340775.1). Lineage (NCBI taxonomy): Eukaryota > Viridiplantae > Streptophyta > Pinopsida > Cupressales > Taxaceae > Taxus > Taxus wallichiana. Next base: position 390,627,530 of record CM031235.1, read on the forward strand.
ATGGAGTGGGGTGAAGGATGTATTTCGGATTGAAAATTATGCCGTCAAGGAATAAGTAATAAGAATAGTATGTTATAAATCTTTGGCAAAAGTATCGCAAGCTGCTGATTGCATTGTCTTATGTCACTAGTCTAAGGTTTGTGATGCCGATGAATATTGGTAACATTTATTCAGTTAGGTTCCTTAGACAAGTCATTCGTAACCCAAAGTATAGGGTGAGAGAACCAAGAATATGAAGTATTCAGCAGAATACTCCAAACTCAATGTTACACATGAATGGATCAGTAGTTAACAGAGTCATGGAATGAATAGATCAGTTGTACACTAAGTCATTACAACTGCATATGGTTATCTGTTATAAGAACGATTTTTATGAAATGTGTGTTCTAAATTAAGTATTTAGAACAGAGAACATTACTCATGCAATATATATATATATTCCTTGTTTCTAAAGTATTAAAATGGGAATGTTACAGCTTCTTCTTCATCTCATACCCTATTTTGATCATTTTTAGTTTTGAGAATCTTTGTAGCATCCCTACAACAAATAAATACACCTAATGATCATGCCAAAAACATGGTTTGAAGCAAAAATCATAATTCAAACCTCTTGTTTAATCTAACTTGGCTCAATAGGAATCATAGTTTGACTTATCTCCACCATTTCGATTTCATACCTTATCATGAATTGGGATTCCTAAACCAACTCTTCGGTGTAAATTTAGCAATCTTTAACAGTCTCTAGATCCACAAGAATTCAATGGGACACCTTATCAACACTCCTCTAGACTTAGGCTTTCTTATTTTAGTGGAAGGACACAAAAACAAGCATTTTTCCTTCAAATCTTGTCATGTATATGACTCAGCCATCTTAACACAATCCTAAACCATTTACTCAATTATTTCAACCATATTTAAGTGAGAATATGTATGTTTGTATCCTAACTTGCTTGACCATAAACTAGGAGGTCACATCATACCTTGCACAACTTATAGCCATCTATAGAACATTCTAGAAGGTCGGAACATGCTCGCACTTACTTGAAAACTTCCTTACACCTATACCATACTAGCTCCATGCATTCTCATCCCTGAAACACTTTCTAAGAGAGTAATAATCTCAAATAGGTGAAATATCAACTAGATAAGTCTTGCATTACACTTGATTTGACTTAAACACTTTCCATATCACTTTTAACTCATAATTCAAGGACCAAGATTTTCTCTTCATGTTTGATATACCTCTTGCAAACTTGTAGTTCCATCTTTACAATATTATAGCATCATAAATGGCTTTAAACTTACCTTCACCAATTTGATGGTACTTCAAACTACCTTCTTGCATTCTTTAGATGAATATTCCTCCCATGAATTTTTTTACAGGACATAAATGCATTAAAATCTATCTTATTTTGAATCTAACACCTATAGACATACCTAACTGTCACAAGTGCCCACCGATCTTTTGGCACACAATCATCGGGAATTTTTCTTCTTCTAAAAATAAATACACTTTCTAGATCACTTAGGAACCTATAAGACCTTATCAACAACATATAACTTTATATGAACTTAACCATACACCTCATTCATGTAGAAAATTAATGATCTACCTCTTCTACATTACCTATACTGTAGAAGGTCAAATGAGACCTTTGAGCTCATTTGTCCTTAAAATGGCATAGCCTTTTTCACATGGTAAATTCACATTTGAATGAAATGAAATAATATAAACACTCTCCTTATATTTGTACACTATCTCTGATCATGTATAGTCTTGTGCAAGAATTAATAATTCTAATAACTCACTAATTTATGACCTATAAGTCTATAGCTAGACATTCAAATTTGAAACATTGTACTTGAAGCCTGAAGGATTCAAACACATCACATCTTATCCTTACTATTTCCTTAGACTTTTTCATATATTTTTGACCTTATGCATGCTTGAAAAAAATTGAGAGTCATCAAACTTTCACTACACCATCTTAACAATATCAATTTGTGCACACAACGCATTAGCCACTGGATCAATGAAAAACACACGGCTAGATTTTAAAGCATTCACTTTCATAAGAAAATAAAACATGTTCAATGTATCCATTTGACCACATTATCACCTCCACGATCCTTGAAGTGTGATATTGTAGTATATTTACCCAATTTTTCATTTCACCTTTGACAATAAGGTCACAATCACTCTTCTTTGCTAAAACTGGGAACTATCATGGGTTCTAGGAAGAAAAGACAACTTCAATGTGTAAAACCTTTTGATTATCAATATATTCATTGTTAAGATTATTTGTTCCAATTTTTTTCCTATAATTCAACCATTTTCTCCTTCAATCACTTACTTTCCTTCATCTTGCTATATGTGAACTTTTGAGACTTAGACAAATCGAGTTAACTCAAGATGAAGAAAAATTGAATTAAAGATCTCATACTTTTCCATTAATACTTTAGCAACATCTTCTTATTTCATGAGAATTATAATAATGGCATGAAACAAATAAAAACACAAATTTTGTTAGAAATCTTCTTAACTTGACTAAATACCACTCTCATGAACACATCTCTTTTGTCTTAGACCATACACATTTTGATTAATGACACCCTTATCTCTTTATTTTCATGACATGACACACTTCTTAGTCAATAAAGACACATTAGTGCACACATTTGGAGCTTGAATCATGTTCTTGAGTCCTTGATCTTTTTGTGAAAATGTGAAAATGTTTTCTATATCATGTGTCATACTATGTATGTGTCTTGGTGTGGTATATATGTACCACACCAAGACACATACATAGTATGACACATGATATAGAAAACATTTTCACATTTTCACAAACAAGATCAAGGACTCAAGAACATAACTAAGTACACCACTCAAAACACACTACACATCATTTTGAAAAAGCCATGATAGCTCATTACTACATTCTTCAAAAATAACTTGTGACTACCGGACAAAAAAAAATCAAACACACAAACTCTTACGAAAGATACATACCTTTAAATGATGACCAAAATTTATACTAACAGATAGTCATTTGTATTTCTTGGACCATATGGTTTTCTATTCTTTCTCCCTTTCAAAATTAGTTTAACCATTCAAGGTCTCGCCAGGTGATGAGATCAGTCCTAGCTTTTCTCTTAGAAATTTAAATGTAGTTTTTGGTAGAGGCTTTGTCAAACTGTCTGCCACTTCCTCATTAGTAGAAACATGCTCCAACACTATACATTATTTACCTACATTATCTCTTAAGTAATTTTACTTAATAGCGATGTTCTTGGTTTTGGAGTGCAAAACTAGATTCTTGGACACATTGATTGTACTAATACTATCACTAAGAATAGGCGTATGCCCATCATAGTTTACCTTGTAATCATCCAAAGTTTGGGTCATCCACATGCATTGAGAACAAAATTATGCAACAACTACATATTCAACTTCACAAGTTGAGATAGTCACAAAATATTTTTTATTTCTTGACCAAGAAACAAAACATCCTACAAAAAATAATGCACCACCATTATTATTTTTTCTATCATCCATATTGCCTTCCCAATCAACATCGAGAAGTATCTTAATTCAAATCTCTCACTTCTTGGATACCACAAACCAAATTTAGTAGTCCCTTTAATATATCTAAAAATTGTTTTTACTTCTTGAAGATGAGAATCTCTAGGATCTTCTTGAAAATTTCCTACTACACCAATAACTTGTACAATATCTTCTCTTAAGGAAGTTAATTAAATAAGGTTTTCAATCATGGATCTATATTAAGAATTATTCACTTTAGAAGAATCATATTCCTTGTTGAGTTTACATCCTTTAATAATGGGATTACCAACAGACTTATAATCATCCATTGAATCATATTTAACATTTTATTTATGTTCTTGGCTTGAGATATTAATATACCCTCATTTGACGGACACACTTGTAATCCAAGGAAAAAATAAATCTCAACAAGCATAAACATCTCAATTCTCTCTTCATATCACCAACAAAATCATGGGTCATGATTTGATTACCTCCACCAAATATAATGTCATCCACATAGACAAAACAAATCAACAGATGATATCCTTAACTTTTTAATATATAAGTTTCTATCAAAAATCTTCTCTTGAAACCTTTCTCAATCAGGTACTTGTCAATCCTTTCATACTAAACCCTAGGGGCTTGATTTAAGCCATAAAGAGACTTATTATGTTTGCATACATAATGTTTCTTATCAATCAAAGAAAAACCATCAAGCTACTCCATATAAAATTTCACATCTAGGTAACCATTCAAGAATTAATATTTTAAATCCATTTGATAGAACTTAAAACCCTTAAACCCTACATGGGCTAAGAATAATATGATTTCTTCCATTCTAGCTATAGGAGTAAAGGTCTTATCAAAATCACTTCCCTCAAATTGTGCATACCCATTACAAACCAATCTAGATTTATTTCTTTTGACTTCTCCATCTTCCTTAAGTTTGTTTCTAAACATGCATTTGGACCCAATAACATTCTTATCCTTTGGTCTAGGTACTAATTCCCAATTCTTGTTCTTTTCAATCTGATCTAGATATTCATTCATAGCCTTTATCCAACAGTAATCTTTACTTTCTTGTACTAAACTCTTAGGTTAATTTTTTTAGAAAAGTAGAGTTCACTTGGTTTTGAAGACTTTAGAATTTCCTCCTTGTAGTAACTCGACATCTTTCTTTCCTAAGATCTTATTTTCAAGATAATATCTCATAATTTTCCTTGATGGAGCCTTGGTTTCTTTCCTTTCTTCTTCTTTGTCTTCTTCTTTATTTCTTGATAAACATCATCTTCTTCTTCTTTAGGATTAATCTCATGAGGTTCTTCCTTTGAATTAGAAATAGGTCTCATAGGATAAGATTCATCAAATTTCACTATTTCACTCTCAAATATTTTTTTCAACCTCTTGTTATAGTAAATATAGGCTGAAAATCTTGAACAATAACCCAAAAATATACCTTCATCAGATCTGGAATCAAACTTACCTAGATTGTCTTCAGTCCTTTTGATAAAGCACCTACATCCAAAGACTCTAAAATGTTCCACATTGGTTGGTATTCCTTTCCATAGTTCATATCAAGTCTTCTAATTATTCACTCTTAGTTTACATCTATTAAGAATATAGATAGTAGTATAAATTGTTTCCTTCCAATATACATTTGGTAATCTAGATTCATTTAAGATAGTCATTTCCATCTCTTGAATATTCTTATTCTTCCTTTCAACGACTCCATTATTTTTAGGATTTTTAGATGATGAAAATTTCCTCTTAATGACATGAAATCTACAAAACTCATCAAATGAATTTGACAAAAACTCACCTCCATTATCTGATCTAATGAAATTTATCCTTCCATTTTTCCAATTCTCAATAAGATCTTTAAAAGACTTGAAAAAATCAAAAGCATATGATTTGTTTATCAAGTAGTATACCCAAGTATATCTTGTGAAAAATTAATAAGAAACATAGAATAGTAATCACTTGAAGTTCTATCATTCCTCATAGGCCCAAAAAGATCAGTATGAATCAACTAAAGTGGACTAGTGGTGGAGACATGGTCATTTGTATTGAATCTTCTTGTAGTTTTCTTTCCATGAAGACATGTTTTGCACAAGGTATCCTCTGGTTTGCTTATTTTTAGCATATTTCTCACACAATTGTTAGAGCTGATCTTAATAAGATTATCAAAGTTTACATTGTCTAATCTCCTATGCTAAAACCAACTAACATTAGTCTTACTCATAAGACACTTTTCTTTGTTGACTTCCTTAATAATATACATGCTATTGTAAGTTATTTTGGCTTTAGCAAAAAGATTACATGTTTCCTCTTTCTTAATATTGCAACCCTTATCATCAAAGGATAGAACATAATGTTGTTTGCAAAATTGGCTTACACTTGAGTAGGTTTTCAAACCTTCAACATATAGAACATCATTGGTGATGGTTTTTCCATTATCCAAACTCAAAGAACCTCTCCCTACAATATTTATGGAAGAATTATCACCAAACCTAATTGATCCTAAAGCATTCTTTCTTAAGGTAATGAACTTACTCTTGTCACCTGTCATATGAGTTGAATACCCACTATCAATATACCAAATCAAATTTTCATCTTGACTATTAAAAGAAGTTTGAGAAATACCACACACTTCATTATTCTTCAAAGTGGATGAGGATGATGTACATAAGTCCAAAATATCATTCCATATATCAAACCCTATGGGTTTCAAGTAAGCCCTCATTCTAATTATGGGAAACATACCAACTTTGTTTTGATAATAGTCCAAGATAATGCTTCATAATTTCTACTTTCAAGTGATTATAATTCTCTATAAGGATCAACTATGATACCAATTGTTGAAACCCCATTTGACTGAGAGGGGGGTTGGGGGGGAGTCATTACTAAAAAATGAACTCAATTTCATATTGCTTACTTAAACCATTAACCAATTAACTATCCATCAATGTGTACACAACATCATATAACATATATGTAATGAACCATGAACAAGAGAAGAAACAACATAACACAATATATAAGTGGGAAACCCTCAAGGGTAAGAAAACCCACTAACACTTCTAATTATATTACTCAAATCATGAGTGTTTAGTGAAGAACCAAATTCACATGGAGCACCAACCCCTAGTTTAATAGAGCCCCAACCCTTAGTTTTTGACGTACCATATCCAAAAGGAGAATACAACCTCGAAAAATGATCAAGAACCCAATCATCCACATTTTAATGAATATATTTGATTTATTTTTACTACCAAAACTGATTGAGATCACTGATTCATCTCCTTCAAACCCTAACTTCTCAAACTTTCTCTATCCTCCACGTTCTTCACTTCTCATTACATAAAACCTTGAAAAACATTTTTTAATAATTATTCAACCTATAATTCACACTTATAGATATCAACACATGCCTTTATACCTTCAAATCACTCACACATAGGTCACACTTTTCATACTCTAGCAACTAGTTTAAAATAACACCAAAAACATCATTTTTAATGCTCTTCTTGATTCATATTCAAACTCAGTAGGCTTCCATCCTTTGGTTATACAAATTAAACTTTAAAAATCCAAATTTAATGATTAAAACATTCACATATGACCCATAAGTCGTCTATGCTAAAAACTTTCATACTTGCATTAAAAATGCACAAAACCCCATCACTAGGATGAGCTAAAACCATAAATAATAAAAATGCATATTCAAGCTTCCATATTTAATATAAATGATTTACATAAAATATAATCACCATAAAAGGTATAAAATTTACTTTAACCAGATCAAATAAATCATTAAATGGGCCCACATGCTTATATCCTTCTCCAAACGATTGCTTCCATCACCCTAATTTCACCTTTAGGACTCAATATCACCCAATAAAACCTCAAATATTACATGTAAAAACTCAATGGAATCATCAATAACTTCATTAAAAAATCCATGCATGTTATAGCTCATGATACATCTGTGTTTTAAAACCATAACTATTTTCCTCTTCTCTAAATCATGCTTCCTAGAAACTAGTTTGCTCAACTAGTTTACACCCTTGATGCTACTTTAAATAAAAATAAAGGAATTAAATAAGGAAATAAATCACTCTCTTAACTCTCGAAGTAATAGAAAGCATAAAATCAATCATCTAATGCTTCATTCACTTCATTTGTTGAGCCTAAGTAGTCATATCCCGAAAACAAAGAAACTTTCATCTCCATTAACTAACCTAGATGACCCATAAAGTATAATAGTCATGAGACAAAAAATTATAGAAATATAACTCCCTTTGAATCATATTTCCATAACATATCGGTACTCCTTCCAACTCAAAGTGGAAGGCCTTCAACCAAACTCATCTCTTCAAACTGTCTGAAATTGCCCAAAACTTTCGTTTGACTAGATCCACAAGAGTGTATCCTCAATACTGAGAGAAAAATATAAGAAGAGGAGATAATAATGTAATGCATGAAGACATGAATAAGATTAAGTGTGGGGCAATAATGATGCCATAAATTGGTCATAAATTACCATTATTTTGTCCTTCCAAGTTACCTTTGAAAGTGGGTTTAAATGTAATCTAGGAACTTATAGTTTACTTAAGATAGAATATAGGATATATATCTTGTTCATTCTTTAGAAATATTTTTTTGAATTATCGTATTGATTATTTGGGAAAAGATGCAAAGTCTTGTGTATACGAGCCATAAAGGAAAGATAATGCTAGTATTGGGAAAAGTAGAATTGATCATGAAAAGTAGATTTAAAATTATATCTGATTTCATATTCAGATTCCTCTCAAAAAATTATGCAAGTTAAAAAATAGAATCATCTCAATCGAGGTTGCATGCAAAATTTATAGCTATTTTAATTTAGCTGTGAAACTCGTAGAGTTAGTTCCGAACTCATAGAGTTAGTTCTAAAACTTGCAGGTTTAGTTCCAAAACTCATAGATTTAGCTCCATAACTTGTATCAATTGAATGATAGTTATTTATAGAAATTTCAATTCAAGGAAAAATTAGATTTAGTTCCAAAACTTGCATAAAAGGAATGACAACTTTAGTTCCAAAACTTGCATCAATAGAATGACAGTTTTTGAGGGATTGTGAAAACTCAGAGATTCCACTAGAAAATATGAGAGAGGTTTTTGTTCAAAGAGTTGTTTTTAACAAAAATATCCTTCAGATTTGTTACTAGTTTTACGAATGAAGAGAGATTTAACTTTTAGTGAGTTGTTGTCGAGGAAAAGTGTATCGGATGAGCACTAAAAGTTCCGAAAAAGAAAGATAAAGGTCAAATGGAAAATATGAGAGAGGTTTTTTTTCATAACAATGTTTCTAACAAAAACCTCATTCATATTTGTTACATGTTTTACCAATGAAGAGAGATATAACTTTTAGTGAGCTACAGTCTGAGGAAACGTGTATCAGATGAGCACTAAAAGTTTCATTAACTGAAACAGAAAATTCAAATAGAAAATGAGAGATTTTTTGTTCATAGAAATTTATTTAACAAAAACCTCATTCAAATTTTCTACAGATCTACCAATCAAGAGAAATCTAACTTTTAGTGAGCTGCAGTCCAAGGAAAAAGTGTATTTGACAAGCATCAAAAGTTCCACAATCAAAAACCACAAAGTCAAATGTAAAAATCGAGAAAGGTATTTGGCAAAAATCATATTTTGATGAAAATACTCCTAATAATGTAGAGAAATAAAATCATTATGATTCTTGTTACCAAAAAGCAAGGAGAAGATTTGGGAGTAAATCTTCCTAAAATAAGTGAGATAAGATTTGACTTCAATAATATATCTCTCCATATTTTGTGGAGATGGAGATCTTAGATGTTAGGATTAGAATAAAGATAATATCAGATTGTATTTCCTAAAATAAGGAGTTGGTTGGATGCATGAATTATAAATGCAACCTTTCACACTTAGATATGTAATGCTTTTCTCCAAAGAAATAAAGATCTATTCTTTCCTCTCAAATATTCTAGTAGTTTTAAGATCTCAGAAGTATGATTTAAATTATCTTCCAAGGAATGAGTTGGCCACTCATTCTAAGGAAGATAGATATTTGGATTTACGTTTATGTTTATTCATTTTTCTTTAATTCTTTCTAATGTATTGTTTTTATCTTTGTATTTTGAAAATTAAGTCTTTGTAAACCTATAGGTGTTTCGTTCAATTATGTGTATTTTTAATTCAGCAATTTCATTTATGCAAGTGTGTTTCTTTCATGTAAACTTTATTTCTGCAATTGTTCCTTTCAATTTCTATAAGTATAATTTATTTTATGCAAGTTTGGTTTGTGTTTAAATGATTTTATCTCCAAAATCTTCTTCTCTTAATGCATATAGGCTTTGGACACCAACTTGGATTGACTTTATTAATGACAAGGATTGACGATCCTCATCACAAACCATTACACACAATCTTAAAATAATTCTTCAACATTTAATGCAAACTTTCATATCTCAACACATGCCCTTGTACATACAAATAACTCATACATAGGTTGCACTTTTCATACTCAAGAAACTAGTTTAAAATATCACCCAAAACATCACTTTCATAATCTCTTCTTGATTCAAATTAAAAACCAAGTAATTGTGACTCCTTTTTTTTACCAAGGAATATTAAAATAATACACATTGAATCATTAAAATAATCATATATGACCCATATAGGTCGACCTTGCCCAAAACTTGCATACTTGCACCAAAATGCTCAAAACCCCATCACTAGGATGAGATAAAACAAAAAATCATAAAACCATTTTTATTCAAGATCCCATATCTATTATACATTAGTAATATAACATATAATAATTATACATGGTCTTACATTTACTTGAAAAAATTAAACAATTCATTAAATAAGCCCACGAGGCTCATATCCTTCTCAAAACCGTTGCTTCCAATACCTTGATTTCAGCTTTGTACCTCAATACCACCCAATAATTTCATGTATCAACTAAATTGAATCCTTAAGAACTATACAACACAATCATTCATGTTATAGATCATGATACATCCATGTGTTTAAACCAAAGCTACTTTCCTCTTCTCCAAATCATGTTTCCCGAAACCTGTTTTTCAAACTTAACTAGTTTGCACCCTTTTTATTACTTTAAAAACCTAAAATTTCCTTCAATAGGAAAAAAATTACCCATATTCACTCTCCATGTTATATCAAGCATTAAATCATTCATCTCATGCTTCATTCACTTAATTCTTTCACTGAGCGATCTGTCCTAAAAACTAAGAAACATTCATCTTCAAAAATTGACCTAGATGACCAATAAAATATCATCATCATTATAAAAAAATATACCATTATAAATACCTCTAAATCCTATTTCAAAAATATATTTGAAGTCCTTCTAACTCCAAGTGGAAGGCCTTCAACCAAGCTCATCTTTGTAAACTACCTGAAACTTCCCAAAAACTATCTTTTGTATAGTCATCACAAATAGGGCCCACTTTTAAATTTTTATTCATCCTAATGACCTAAAACCACTATTTACATCAATAAAAACTCAGATAATGAAAACAATGTCCATTTATTTTACAACTCCTTTGGACAACCTTGTTCCAAACTGAAATTTTCTAGAAACATGTATGTTTGAATGGGGTCCACTTATCACCACAACCACTACCATACCTTTCTAGAAACCTAGATTATTTATATTCATAATACAATCATAATCCATGCACAAGAAATAAATTCTAGGTAACTATGATCATTATCTCTCAAACCACTTTCTAGCTAGGGTTTTAAGCACAAAAAAAGTTGTTTACCTTATTAACATTCATTCATAAAAATGTGAAGATGAAATGACCTCATTATTTTTGTGAAAACTTATAGACTCAAAGTAAAAAAATACATGAAAACAAAATTTCCCATGCAATGCACACAATTAAAGGTGAGCATTAGAAGGTGAAATTCAAGCTAGAAAACAACCTTTGTTGGACCATTTTTCACTAAAACTAACTTATCTTGCAAAATATTCTTCAAAATGACTGCAAATTTTTCTCACACCTCTAGGAGACCTATTTTCATCACCTCCAATAATCATAATTTCTAAAATATCTCTCCATATTTTCATAAGATCTCATTTTCCTAGCTAGCCCTAGGGTTTTGCACTATCTAAGCTAGGGTCAACTGAAATAACATCATAACTCATCATAAAACCTCTCTAAAAGGTCCTAAAATACCTGGTAAATCATGAAAAAAATTCTACATGCATCCATAAGCTCACATAGCTTTATATCTCATCCTCATGCCTCCCATTACCTAGACCTCATTTAGATGAGCACCTAAAAATTGGTCTCCAACCTATAAATGCAACCTGAATATCACGTGAGTTCCTAAATGCTTCCAAAAATGCTCTCAATTCTACTAACATTATAATGAAGCTACCAAGAATCTCCAACCACTACACACCATAACCTAGGTTAGATAGGTCACTTAAATGGGCTTGTTAGACCAAACCATTCTAACTTAATATCCTCATGCAACCAAGAACAAATATGAATCATTATTTCATCATCACTCTAAGAATCATCTAGGTTTATTCCATCATCCTCTTTGTCATTAATGGGCTTTTACATCAATGACAACACCTAAATTAAAACATACCAACAATGTCCCCCTTTGTCATTGATGGAAAACCTGATGTACTTCTACCCTTTTACATTAATGACAAAGAATACATGTACTTGTCTAATATTCACATTTATCGGCTTTATAGGGTCATCTCTTGGTTGGAAACATCAACAAAATCTTCATTCAATCTCAAAAACTTGAAATTTTTCTCAAAAACTGAATTTTGGTCATTGTCTAAGCATTCTTGACTGTAATCCCCTTAGGAAAACCATATAAAACACCTAAAAATTCCAAAAATGATGATAAATGGAGAGAAACATATGTCTCACCTTCCTCTTTGAGTTCATTTATCACATAAGGTCCTCATTCGGACACAAGAACATGTTCTTCTTCATATCATACCGTATTTTGATCATTTTCAGTTTTGTAGAGTCGTATGTGCAGCCCTAAAACAAATGTATACACCAAATGATCATGCCAAAAACATGATTTGAAGCAAAAATCATAATTCAAACCTCTTGCTTAATCTAAGTTGGCTCAATAGGACTCATAGTTTGACTTATCTCCACCATTTTTATTTCAAATCTTATCATGAACTGGGATTCCTAAACCAACTCTTCAAAGTGTAAATTTAGCAATCTTTAAATGAGTCTCTAATTCCACAAGCATGCAATGGAACACCTTATCAACACTACTATGGACTTAGGACATCTTATTTTAGTAGAAGGACACAAAAACAAGCATTTTTCCTTGGTATCTTGTCTTGAAAATGACTCAACCATCTTAACACAGTCTGAACCATTTTCTCAATGATTTCAACCATATTTAAGTGATAATATGCATGTTTGTATCCTAACTTGCTTGACCATAAACTAGGAAGTCACATCATACCTTGCACACCTTTTATCCATATAGAGAACATTATAAAAGGTAGGAAAATGCTCCCACTTACTTGAAAACTTGCTTTATGTTGTAGCATACTAGCTCCATGCATTCTCATCCCTGTAACACTTTCTAAGAGTGTAATCATCTCGAATAGGCGAAAGATCAACTAGATAAGTCTTACATTACACTTTATTTGACTCAAACACTTTCCATATCACTTTTAACTCATAATTCAAGGACCAAGACTTTCTCTTCATGTTTGATATACCTATTGCATACATGTAGTTCCATCTTTACAATATTGTTACATCATAAATGGCTTTAAACTTACCTTCACCCACTTGATGGACCTTCAAACTACCTTCTTGCACCCTTGAGATTAATATTCCTCCCATGAATTTTTAGAGGACATGAATACATTAAAATCTATCTTATTCTTAATCTAACACCTATAGACATACGACATGTCACAAGTGCCCACCGATCCTTTGACACATACTCGTCAGAATTTTTCTTCTTCTAAAAAGAGATACACTTTCTAGATCACTTAGGAACCTATAAGACCTTATCAGCACCATATACCTTTATATGAACTCAACCATACACCTCATTCATGTAGAAACTTAATGCTCTACCTCTTGTACATTACCTATACTATCGTAGAAGCTCAAATGAGACCTCTCCGAGCTCAATTTTCATTATAACGACATCCCCTTTTTCATAGTAAATCCACATTTGAATGAAATGAAATAAGAGAAAAACTCTCCTTATAATTTTACACTATCTTAGATCATGTATAGTCTTGTGCAAGCATTAATAATTCTAATAACTCACCAATTTATGACCTACAAGCCTGTAGCTAGACATTCAACTTTGAAACATTGTACTTGAAGCCCCAAGGATTCAAACACATCACATCTTATCCTTACTATTTCCTTAGACTTTTTCATAAATTTTTGACCTTATGCATGCTTGCAAAAATTTGAGAGTCATCAAACTTTCACTACACCATCTTAACAATACCAATTTGTGCACACAACCTATTATCCCTGGATCAATGAAAAACACACCTAGATTTTAAAGCATTCACTTTCATAAGAAAATAAAACCTGTTCAATGTATCCATTTGACGACATTATCACCTTCATGATCATTGAAGTGTAATATTGTAGTAGATTTACCCAATTTTTCATTTCACCTTTGACAATAAGGTCACAATTATTCTTCTTTGCTAAAACTGGGAACTATCATGGGTTTTAGGAAGAAAGGACAACTTCAATCTGTAAAACCTTTTGATTCTCAATATATTCATTGTTAAGATTATTTTTTCAAATTTTTTCCTATAATTCAACCATTTTCTCCTTCAATCACTTACTTTCCTTCATACCGCTATATGTGAACTTTTGAGACTTAGACAAGTCGAGTTAACTCAAGATGCAGAAAAATTGAATTCAAGATCTCATACTTTTCCATCAATACTTTAGCAACATCTTCTTATGTCATGGGCATTATAATAATGGCATGAAACAAATAAAAACATATATTTTGTTAGAAATCTTCTTAACTTGACTAAAGACCACTCTAATGAACACATCTCTGTTAGTGCAAATTAGAAGACGCCGTAAATGACCTTCAAATCTGCAAGTGAGAATTGGGTCATTTAGTGTGATTGCACAACATGGAATATTTTCCCCAAGTGTGGGACTTGTAAAAATGGGAAAAAACTCTCCAGATTAAAGGTTGGTTCCTCTACTCCTTTGATTAGATGTATGCATGAAATTTGCAGAGGTTTAACTCAAAATTCTACTCTAATTCTACCAAGGAGACAAGGATAGAAAGAAAATAAGATAAAAATAAACTGACAAGGTGATACAGTAGAGGAGTGGTGAACATCTATTTCTATAGATTGACACAGATTATAAAAATGCAACACAAATCATGCACAAATTGCTAAAATTGTAATGAAGGATTAGGATAGAGAAAACAAAATAAGAAAGGATTGAAAATTCATTCACAGAGCTTACATTGTCATTTCTATTTTAAATACAATGTATTACAACAGAAAGGAGCTAAAAAATGTGTTACAATCCTAAAAGGGTATGATATTCCACAAATTCACTTGTTGGGGTGAAGGAGGGAGCCTGCAGAACATAAAAAAAACGTCTAACCCTTTACAAATGAGCCGAATATGGCTTTTAACAATGAAAACCCAAGTTCGTGAAGGAGAAACATGAGAAAATGGAAATGAATGATTCAACCACCAACCAGATCCATCAAAATAGCATGGGTTCCCTTAAAAGTTCATTCCCGAGATTTTTGACCATGTTGGAGAAGAATGGAAGCCATACTGCATTAAAAATGGTGGTTGAATGTCGGTTCTACTCTTTTCCCATGCCAAAGGCATTTTTCATTTTTCTCTCACTAAAATCCACCAAAAAATAAAATTGAAGATTCCATCATGTAGAGGACTTCAATATCTTTCCAATGACACCAAAATCAAGAAAAACTGAGCTCTAGATCGAAAGATATGCCCCTCTGAAGATTTAGGGCAAAAATGGGGCAAAAATCAGGTCGGTGGTGAAACCTAAAAATTTTCCCCTTTTTTGAATTTGGGAAAAATTCCCCAAAAAGCTCCATGCCCCACCACTCCTCTACCACGTGGTACTTCCTCATTCATCCTGGGTTTAAATGGCCATTTTACACCTTTTTGAATTTTGGAAAAAAATTCAAAATTTCTCAAGCCTCGTCGCTCCGTTGCCACGTGGCACACTTTGATTTGGCGCAGCCTTAATCAACTTTCTTTCCTCTTTATGCCCATGGGAAAATATCTTCCTTTGTGCATTTTTGAACACTTTGGAAAATTTTACTAATCCTTCCACACTTCGCCCCCGCCATGACTGGACACATGTTATCCTCTAGTTGGTCTGCGGGCCTTTGCAATTTTTCTTTTCCTCCTTCATGCGGGCTTTCGGGTGAAGATTTTCTTTGCACCCTTTACTATTTTGGCAAAAATCCAAAATTTACTCCACCTCTCTAACTCCCACCAGTTTCATGGACATGTGGCACATTCTTATTGGTTGCGGGGCTTCTGGGCCAAAACTTTCTTTGCACCCTTTTTGGAAAAAAAATCAACTTGCCCCCTGCCGAAGGCGACCTCAGCCACAACGTGGTGCCTCCTCATTCATCGCGGGCCTTAGCCATTTCTTTTCCCTATAGGCCCACGGGAAAAAAAAATTCTTTGCACCCCGCGCACTCCTTGGCAATTTTTTTTAAACTTACCTCCGTTGAGCCGTAATTTTGCCACCATGTGGCACATTCCTATTGGTTATGGGCCTTCTCAGGGAAAATTTCCCTCAAAAACTCCGTCGAGCGATAACTTGAAAAATACAAGGAGTTAGAAGGAAACTGTTACCTTTCTGGAAAGGTGAGAAAATTCTATATCTGATGAATCCATTTCCAGATAATTTTGAGTTCTTGAAAAGTGAAAAAAATTTGACTAAGGCACAAGGAAGGAAGGAATGAAGGAAAGTTAGTCAAAAATAAGCAAGGGGCTTATTTTGGATAACAATTTTGGTGACTCAGAGGGGTCATCTGCCTACTGGATGAAGTGACCAGCTACCTGAAGCAATCCATTGGGTAATGGAGTCATCAACTTAACTGCTTGGTACTCTCAACTCATTAGAAAATTTCTAGAAAGAAGATTGTGAGAGTAGAACATCACTTGATCTGGAACATGGCCTGTAAAGATGCATCCTTGGGACAACAAAGCTTGTGCCAAAGCACTTAGGGAAATGTAAAACTAAGCTACAAAAAAACAATGTGCACAAGCACTTGGAGGAATGAAAATCTAAGCTAATATGTACAAGGTGAGGAGTTTCCTTCTAGTAGAAATACTTTAGATGGATTCCATTAATTGGAATCTGCAGTTCTTCACCATCCAATGTAGACAATTAGAAGGAATTGTTGTTCTTACATTTTTGACCATGTAGAGGCCACTCCAAATGGCATCAAACTTTTAATGCCTTCCTAGCTTTTCTCGGTCTGCATCCCATTTCAACACTAAATCTCCAACTTGGAAGGTTCTAACCTTAGCTTTCCTATCAAAGGTTCTCTTGATCAAGGCTTGGTCCTTCTCCATTTTTTAGGCTACATGCTCTCTAATTTATTGGAGTTCCATCAATTCTACATATCTAACCTCCATGGGTTCAAACTCCAACAATTCCAATTGCTTAATGAGTTCCAACATTGGCAACTCAAGTGTCATAGGCAAGATTGCCTCTCTTCCATAAACAAGTCTAAATGGAGTGTTACTGGTGGATCTCTTGGGAGTTATCCTATTAGCCCATAATGCTGATTTAAGTTTAGTGTGCCAGGTCCTCGATTTTCATCAAGATTCCTCTTGATGGTCTTTAATAGGTTCTTGTTGGTAGACTCAGCTTGGCCATTACCTTGAGGGTAATAATTTGATGAAGTGCTTAGATAGATCCCATTTTTAAAAACCCATTTAGTTACCTTTGATCCTATGAATTCCAATGCATTATCTGATATTAGAGTGGTAGGTATACCAAATCTGGTTACTATCCCTCATAGAAGTCTAGAATGCTAGATTTATTTGCCTATTTGAGTGCCACTTTGCCTCAGTCCATTGGTGAAGTAGTCTGCATTGCTTTATTAGAATCCACTTGTGTCCTTAGCTTGAGTTTGGGTTAATGAATCCAATGAATTCCAAACCCCATTGCATGAATGGCTGTTCAAATGAAATTGGGTGCAAAGGAAGGGCTACTAATCTTTCCTTGCATATGAAGAATGTACAATTTTTGAACCTCTTGATCCATGCATAAAAATAACTAAACACCTTGGGCCGATAATAGCCAGCCTTCATAATCTTGAGGGTTATCACTTTTGGAGAAAAATGACCCCGGGTGATCCACCATGGAACTCTTCTAACATTCTCTTGATTTGATTTTTCCTAATGCATCTCAGCAACACTCCATTTATATCATTTTTGAACAAGACACCATCAATGAGTGTGTATGGAATAGCCTTTAATCGAAAGTGTCTTCTCTTGGTTTTGTTCATCTCTAGAGGGCATAGGCCTGTTTGTAAGAAGTGCATTATGCCTTGGGTCTAGCAAGGAGTAAGCATACCACCATTCTCTTCTTGAACACCTCTATGTTCCTGGTTGTCTTTTAATGCCAAAACAACATCCTTCCCATTTCTTGCTTCCATTGATTTGCTCAAGACCAGCTGCTCACATAATCCCTTTCATCAGAATAGCTTGGTGACCTTGATCTCAATGTCATACTCCATGACACAAGTAATCCACCCTGCACATTTTTCATTTAGGTCTTTATTGAGGAGGAAGTCCTTAACTCCCACATGAGAAACCAACAGTTGAACCTTGTTGTTTGAAACTAGATGCTTAAATTTCTTCAAGTTCCTAATAACTATAAGAACATGCTTCTCAATGAAGGAATACCTAACCTCATAGTCCTCCAAGATTTGGCTAAAGAAGGAAATTGGCTGCTCTACATTTTCTTTGTTCTGTTGTACTAAAACCGTAGAAATTGTGTCATCACGCCAAATGCATAAAGGATAAAAATTTTAGAGAAATCTGGGTTAATGAGAGTTGAAGCCTATGACATAGCCTCTTTGATTGCCTCAAAACTTTCCTTACCTTCAACTGTCCATTTGAAAGCCATACTTTTCTTCAACATTATATTTATTGGCTTGACAAGGGATGCAAAGTTTGGAACAAACCTTAAAAAAATTGATTCTTCCCAAGAAACTTTGAAGGGCCTTCTTATGACTTGGTAATGGTAGTGATTTTATTGCTTCAACCCTCTCTGGATCAATTTCTAATCCCTCTTTGGAAACAATGTGGCCTAGGATCTTTCCTTCATGAGCTAGGAAAATACATTTTTTGGGATTTAAGGATACCCCAAATATTCTACATCTTTGGAACACTTGTCTCAAATGAAAGAGATGATCTACTGCACTTTTAGAAAATACAATAATATCATCTAGGTATATCAGCACTATTTTGTTGATCAATCCCTTGAACACCATATCCATTTCCCTTTGGAAGGTAGCTCTGGCATTAGACAACCCAAATGGCATTTTCCTATATGCATAGGTTCCCCATTTGGTGGTGAAGGATGTTTTGAACTAATCACCCTCCTTTACCATTATCCGATTATACCTTGAATAACCATATAGCAATGAAAACCTCTCGAGAGCCGCAGAATAACTTGCAAAATTTTCTCTATAGAAGGAAGTGGTTAATGATCCTTGAGGGATGCTCTATTCAAATCTCTAAATTCTACACACAATCTAATTTCTCCACTCTTCTTTCTAAGCTGGAACCGAGTTTGCAACCCACTTGAATGCTTGATGGGAAATATGATACTTCCCTCTATTAACTTATTCAATTCCTTCTTCATGAGCGGCTCCATGTGTGGATTGACCGGTCTTTTTTTGCACTGATGGGTTTAGCACTTGGATCTAATTCAATTGTGTGTTGAGCTAGCTTGGGATTTAAACCTCTCAAGTCTTCATAGCTCCAAGAAAATATATCCGGGAACTCTTGGAAAATTTTCATGAACTCATACCTTTCTTGCTTGGTTTCCACTTTACCAATTTGAAGTGATTTGCCTTCTCCCACCGAGATGGGCATTGAATCTTCTCCCTTGACTTGGATGTTTTCTTTCTCCTTCCTAAATTGATCATTAGGATTAAAGATGGACTCCAAAGTGACAAGTCCTTTTGGTAGTTTGTTGGTTCTCAGCTATACCACTTGATCACCATACTGTTGTTCTAACTTTTCCTAATTTTTGGCTGAGAACTCAGCTTCTTCTTGTAAGAAATTGATGATTTGTTGGTCACTTTCAAACACTTTCCAACTTACATTATTGTCTAGAACTGATGGCCTTACAATCACATGAATGTTTGGTTGTACTTTATCTTCCTTGATACTCTCCACAACATCAAAGGCTACTCCAACTGTTGTAAGTCTATCAACAGCTTGGTTTTCTTTCCTAGGGATGGAGTTGATGCCAAAGCCTTCAAAATCCTCAATGAGGTCCCAAACCCTATTATTATAGCTCTTAAGTGGGTCATTTTGGTAGCATGTTGTCCTTTAACTTGATTAACAATTAGCTCACTATCACTAAAGACTTGTAAGTTTTTGATACCTCTCTTCCTTGACCAATGTAATCTATGTATCAAAGCTTCATATTCAACAAGTGTTGTTAGAACATGCAAACTGAAATCTAAAAGCTGAATAATACTTAATGCCTTGAGGTGAAACAAGCATAGCTCCCCCTACACCTTGTCTACTTCTTGATCCATCAAAGAACAACTTCCATACCTCATTGTCATCTTTATGGTCTAGCTTGGTGATGCTAGGAATAGGCTGATTTTCTTCATGCATGTAATAAACTCCTAGTTTAGATTCCTCTATTTCCTTGTAGGGATCAAAAGCATGTACCTTTCTTTCCCATTCATCAAGAGTCAAATTTGGGATGCTTCCAACTTTGGTGTCAGCTTCATCGGTGCTGGATAATCCTCTTGATCAAATGCTAAATAGTTGGCATTGATTGGGCTTGGAGTATGAGGCTCAATGTGAAAGTTTGCAATAGGTTCGGACCTAATTGTGGCCTTAGTTCCATATCTGGTCCGAAACAACATGTGTGACCAATCAACAGATAAATAGCCTCCAATTCTAGTTGTGAAATCCCTTAACAAACATAGGGCAAAAAGTGGTGGTAAATCTATCACTAACACATCTTACAAAATAGTGACATTGGGGCATGCATGTAAAGTGAGGCTCAAATATTTAATTACCCCTACTATTGTTATTGTTTTCCCATCTAGTTGTACCACCCCTTTGGATATGACTTCATATTGGAGGCCCAGCTAATTAGCTATTTGCTTGGGCATCATAGAACTAATTTCCCCAGAATCAATCATACAATTGTGTACTAGTTTATCCCTAATGATCAATGAAACATAGAATGCAGGGTGATTCAAAAATTTACCTTGTTGTCCTCCAAGCTTCCCCTCAAGCTAAGTAGTATTTATGAGTACCTTCTCTTGCATATGAGCTTGTTGATTTGAAGTTGACCAATTCTTCATGGAAGCTTGTAGTAGATCCCTTTGGCCTGGGATGGATAGTGATTCCCACATAGATATATTCACATTTGTTCAATGATGTTAAATGGGGATGAAAAATATCTATGTTGCGCCTTAGCCTGCACATTCTTTTCTTTTATATGGGCTGCAACAACTATAATTTGAGTTGGTCTAGAAGGTGGCTTGGGCTGTCCTTGCACATTTGGGCTGTATTTTGCTTGCCAACACTTTGTGGAGTGATGGTAGGTTGTGGATCATCTGGAGCTAATGACTACCCTTCACCAATATTCCTCTTCTTTGACCATGTGTTAGCTACTACATTTTGAGATATTGTTTTATTCATACCACAAAAATCTTGACCTACCGGTTCACAAGTGTTCCTTATTGTTGGTTTGTTTCTTGACTCACCTCACTCTCTACGCCAATTTGTCACCATCAAAGCTTAGTTCAAAGCACCATTGAAACACATAGACTGGTTGTGAGGTTCATTGCATGGGAAACACCAATCATACTCTTGAGCTATATTATTTTACACTCGGCACTAAGGCTTTAGAGGTAGATGCAAGCATTGGGGTTATAAGGCAGAAACGGTCTGTTGGTGGGAGGCCTTACTTGATTTTGATTTGCAGCTAGATTGGGTGGCCTATTAGGCTGATATGGTTGCCTATTAGGCTAAGTTTGAGGCCTGATAAGAAGGTCTCGAAACTATGGCTTGCTACCTCTTGAGTGTAACCAGCTCATTACCTAAATTTTGTAATTGTTTCATGACTTCTTGAAGTTCATTTGAGGCACTAGAGGATGCGGTAGAAGTTTCATTTGAACTCGATTTCTAGGAGTGGGAATAGGAGCTAAATTAGGTACTTGACTAGTGCTTGGGTTTTCCAAGTTTGGATATAAGGGCATGGGAGGCCTAGGTGCCAGTTTACTAGCTTGGATCAAACAATTCTCAGCCCTAATGGTGATGTTATAAGCTGTAGGTATATTTACACCTCCCATGGATTGGATTAACATAGAAATATCATAATTTAAAGCTTTGAGATAGTATAAGAAAGCACCTTCAGCTATTGGCCTTACTGTCACTGGGATTCTATCCCATGTCCTTTGAAATCTAAAATTGAAGTCTATTAGCTACTCATTGGGAGCTCTCTTGATAGTTGTCAGTTGTTCCAATAGAGACAAATTATCTCCCTTTTCTCCAAACTGATCATGGAGAGCTATGCACAACTGGTTCCAATTTTGGATAGAGCCTACCCCAAGGCTCTTGAACCATTGCAAGGCTTTCCCTTTGAATGAAGATGCCAACAATTTGACAGCAATTTGCATCTCAAAAATCTCATGGATTGCACAAACATTAGCAATGTCTTTGACATGATCACCAGGAGTGGTATGATTTTCCCTAGTAAAGTATGGGATGTTCTTTAATGTTGTAACTGGAACTAGGTTTTGTGCATTGAGAGCAAGTGGGCTGCTACCAGTGAAGTTGACATAAGGGTTGTGTTGTGCCATTCTGATTGGCCTGAGAACCCTTGTTGATTGGGTGAAAGGTCTGCCAGGTGGAGGAGTTGATAGAGTTCTGTTTGGTGGAGATGGAAACCTTTGAATTATTCTTCCCCTCTCTCTTCTTCCTAGGGATAACTGCAAATATTTAGAAAATCCCTCTTCTCTCGGCCCTTGACCTTTTTTCGATCCTTCTCATGAATCTTGGACTTGACTGCTGAAACTAGTTGATTTTATCTATTTGGAGTCACCGGATGTGTAAATCGGGGTTTTTTAAGCAAGAAACTTATAGAAAATGCACATCAACTTTTTGTAATGAAGATGAAGACCTCTAAACTCCCACCAGGTGTGCCAATACTATTAGTGCAAATTAGCAGCACCCCCTAAATGACCTTCAGATTTGTAAGTGAGAATTGAGTCATTTTGTGTGATTGCAAAACATAGAATCTTCTCCCCAAGTGTGGGACTTGTAAAAATGGGAAAAAACTCTCCAGATTAAAGTTTGGTTCCTCTAATCCTCTAATCAGATGTATGCAAGAAATTTTTAGAGGTTTAACTCAAAATTCTACTATAATTCTGCAAAGGGGAAAAGGATAGAAAGAAAAGAAGATAAAACTAAACTGACAAGGTGATACACCAAAGGAGTGGTGAACATCTATTTCTACGTAGATTGACACAGATTATAAAAATGCAACACAAATCATGCAAAAATTGCTAAAATTGTAATGAAGGATCAAGATAGAGAAAACAACACAAGAAAGGATTGAAAATTCATTCACAGAGCTTGCATTTTCATTTCCATTTTAAATACTATGCATTACAACAACAAGGAGGTAAAAAAATGTTACAGTCCTAAAAGGTATGATATTCCACAAATTCACTTGCCAAGGTGAAGGAGGGAGCCTACAGAACATAAAAAAATGTCCAACCCTTTACAAATGAGCCAAATCTGACTTTTAACAATGAAAACCCGAGTTCAGGAAGGAGAAACATGGGAAAATTGAAATAAATGATTCAATCCACAACCAGATCCATCAAAATAGCATGGGTACCCTTAAAAGTTCATTCCCCAAGATTTTTACCATGCTGGAGAAAAATGGAAGCCATACTACATTAAAAATGGTGGTTGAATGTCGATTCTACTCTTTTTCCCATGTGAAAGGATTTTTTATTTTTCTCTCACTAAAATCCACCAAAAAATAAAATTGGAGATTACATCATGTAGAGGACTTCAATATCTTTCCAATGACACCAAAATTGAAAAAAATGAGCTCAATCGAAAGATATGCCCCTTTGAAGATTTAGGGAAAAACTAGGGGAAAAATCAGGTCGGCGGGCCAAATCCTAAAATTTTTCCCCTTTTTTGAATTTGTGAAAAATTACCCAAAAAGCTCCATACCCCACTACTCCACTACCACGTGGCACTTCCTCATTCATTCATGGGTTCAAATGGCCATTTTACTCCTTTTCAAATTTTGGAAAAATTTCTGAAATTTCTCCATGCCCCACCGCTCGCCTTACATGGCACACTTTGATTTGGCATGAGGCCTTAATCAAATTTCTTTCCTCTTCGGGCCCATGGGAAAAAATATTCCTTTGTGCCCTTTTGAACAATTTGGAAATATTCACAAAATTCTTCCACACCTCCACCCCCCACCATGAATGGACACGTGTCATCCTCTGGTTGTTCCGCGGGCCTTTGCAATTTTTCTTTTCCTCCTCCACGTGGGCTTTCGAGGCCAAGATTTTCCTTTGCGCCCTTTAATATTTTGGCAAGAAGCCAAAATTTACTCGCCCTCGACTCCCGCCAATATCATGGACAAGTGGCACATTCTTATTGGTTGTGCGGCTTCGAACCAAAAATTTATTTGCACCGATTTTGGAAAAAATTTCAACTTGCTCCCCATTGGTTTGACCTCTACCGCCACGTGGCGCCTCCTCATTCGTCATGGGCCTTAGCCATTTATTTTCCCTACGGGCCCGCGGGCAAAAAAAAAAATTCTTTGCACCCTTCCCACTCCTTAGCAATTTTTTTCAACTTGCCTCCACTGACCCACCATTCTGCTACCACGTGGCACATTCCTATTGGTTGCGAGGCCTTCTCAGGAAACTTTCCCTCAAAAAATCTACCGAGCGATAACTTGCAAAATACAAGGACTTGGAGAATTTTACCTTTCTGGAAAGCAGAGAAAATTCTCTATCTGATGAACCCATTTCCAGATAATTTTGGGTGCCTGAAAAGTGAAAAATTCAATCTGAAGCATAAGGAAGGAAGGAATGAAGGAAAGTTAGTCAAAAATAAGCAAGGAGATTATTTTGGATAACAATCTCTTTTGACTCATACCATACACATTTTGATTACTAACACCCTTATCACTTTATTTTCATGACATGACACACTTCTTAGTCAATAAAGACACATTAGTGCACACATTTGGAGCTTGAATCATATATATATATACCACACCAAGACACATACACAGTATGACACATGATATAGAAAACATTTTCACAAACAAGATCAAGGATTCAAGACCTTAACTAAGTACACCACTCAAAACACACTACACATCATTTTGAAAAAGCCATGATATCTCATTACTACCTTCTTCAACAATAAATTGTGACTATCCAGACTAAATCAAATCAAACACAGAGACTCTTACGAAAGATACATACCTTTACATGATGACCAAAATTTATACTAACATATATTCATTAGTATTTCTTGGACCGAGATGGTTTTCTATTCTTTCTACCTTTCAAAATTAGTTCAACCATTCAAGGTCTCCCAGGTGATGAGATCACTCCTAAATTTTCTCTTAGAAATTCAAATGTAGGTTTTGGTAGAGGCTTTGTCAAAATGCCTGTCACTTCCTCATTAGTAGAAACATGCTCCAACGCTATACATTATTGACTCACTTTATCTCTTACGTAATGCTACTTAATAGGGATGTTCTTGGTTTTAGAGTGAAAAACTAGATTCTTGGACACATTTATTGTACTAGTACTATCACTAAGAATTTGAGTAGGCCCATCACACTTTACCTTGTAATCATCCAAAGTTTGGGTCATCCACATGAATTGAGAACAACATTGTGCAATAACTACATATTCAACTTCACAAGTTGAGATAGTCACAAGAGATTTTTATTTCTTGACCAAGAAACAAAACATCCTACAAAAAATAATGCACCACCACTAGTAATTTTTCTATCATCCATACTACCTTCCCAATCAACATTAGAGAAGGCTCTTAATTCAAATCTCTCACTTCTTGGATACCACAAACCAAATTTAGTAGTCCCTTTAATATATCTACAAATTCTTTTTACTACTTGAAGATGAGACTCTATAGGATCTTCTTGAAACTTTCCAACTAAGCCAAAAAATTGTACAATATCTTCTCTTAAGGTAGTTAATGAAATAATGTTGTCAATCATGGATCTATAATAAGATTGATTCACTTTAGAAGAATCATACTCCTTGTTGAATTTACATCCTTTAACCATGGGAGTACCAACAGGCTTACAATCATCCATTTGAAACTTATTTAACATTTTCTTTATGTATTTGGCTTGAGATATTAATATACCCTCATTTGACTGACTCACATGTAATCCAAGGAAAAATGAAATCTCACCAAGCATAAACATCTCAATTCTCTCTTCATAGCTCCAACAAAAACGTGGTTCATGAGTTGATTACCTCCACCAAATATAATGTCATCCACATAGACAAAATAAATAAATAGATGATATCATTCACTTTTAATATACAAGTTGCTATCAGAAAATCCTCTCTTGAAACTTTTATCAATCAGCTACTTATCAATCCTTTCATACCAAGCCCTAGGGGCTTGCTTTAAACCATAAAGATCCTCATTATGTTTGTATACATAATCTTTCTTATCAATCAAAGAAAAAACATCAAGCTACTCCATATAAAATTTCTCATCTAGGTAACCATTCAAGAATGCATATTTTACATCCATTTGATAGAACTTAAAACCCTTAAACCCTACATAGGCTAAGAATAATATGATTTATTCCATTCTAGCTATAGGAGTAAAGGTCTCATCAAAATCAATTCCCTCAACTTGTTCATACTCATTACAAACCAATCTAGATTTATTTCTTGTGACTTCTCCATCTTCATTAAGTTTGTTTCTAAACACCCATTTAGACCCAATAACATTCTTATCCTTTGGTCTAGGTACTAATTCCCAATTCTTGTTCTTTTCAATTTGATCTAGATATTCATTCATAGCCTTTATCCAATAGTAATCTTTACTTTCTTGTACTAAATTCTTAGGTTCAAATTTTTATAGAAAAGTAGAGTTCTCTTGGTTTTGAAGACTTACCAATTTCCTCCTTGTAGTAACTCTACATCTTTCTTTCCTAAGATCTGATTTTCAAGATGATCTCTCCTAATTTTCCTTGATGGAGCCTTTGTTTCTTTCCTTTCTTCTTCTTCATCTTCTTCTTTATTTTCCTGATAAACATCATCTTCTTCTTCTTTAGGATCAATCTCATGAGGTGCTTCCTTTGAATTAGAAATAGGTCTCATAGGATAAGATTCATAAACTTTCACACTTGCACTCTCAAAAAATTTTTTCAACCTATTGTTATAGTAAATATAGGCTGAAAATCTTGAAGAATAACCCAAAAATATACCTTAAGTAGATGTGGAATCAAACTTACCTAGATTGTCTTCAGTCCTTTTGATAAAGCACCAGCATCCAAAGGCCCTAAAATGTTCCACATTGGTTGGTCTTCCTTTCCATAGTTCATATCGAGTCTTGTCATTATTCACTCTTAGTTTACATCTATTAAGAATATAGATAGTAGTAAAAATTGATTCCTTCCAATATCCATTAGGTAATCTAGATTCATTTAAGATAGTCCTTTCCATCTCTTGAATAGTCCTACTCTTCCTTTCAACCACTCCATTGTTTTTAGGAGTTTTAGATGCTGAAAATTGCCTCTTAATGCCATGAAATATACAAAACTCATCAAATGAATTTGACAAAAACTCACCTCCATTATCTGATCTAATGAACTTTATCCTTCTATTTTTCTAATTCTCACTAAGATCTTTAAAAGACTTAAAAACATCAATAGCATATGATTTGTTTATCAAGTAGTATACCCAAGTATATCTTGTGAAAAAATCAATAAGAAACATAAAATAGTAATCACTTGAAGTGCTTTCAGTCCTCATAGGTCCAAAAATATTAGTATGAATCAACTTAAGTGGACTATTGATAGAGACATGGTCATTAGTATTGAATCTTCTTCTATTTTTCTTTCCATGAAGACATGTTTTGCACAAGGTATCCTCTGGTTTGCTGTTTTTTAGCATTTTTCTCACACATTTTTAAAGCTGATCTTAGTAAGATTATCAAAGTTTACATGGTCTAATATCCTATGCTAAAACCAACTAACTTTCATCTTACTCATAAGACACTTTTCTTTGTTGACTTAATAATATACATGCTATTGTAAGTTCTCTTGGCTTTAGCAACAAGATTACATGTTTCCTCTTGCTTAATATTGCAACCCTTATCATTAAAGGATAGAACATACTGTTGTTTGCAAAATTAGCTAACACTGAGTAGGTTTTCAAACCCTCAACATATAGAGCATCCTTGGTGATGGTTTTTCCATTATCCAAACTCAAATAACTTATCCCTACAATCTTTATGGTAGAATTATCCCCAAACCTAATTGATCCTAAAGCATTGTATCTCAAGGTAATGAACTTACTCTTGTCACTTGTTACATGAGTTGAATACCCACTATCAATATACAAAATCATATTTTCATCTTGACTATTAAAATAAGTTTGAGAAATACCACACATTTCATTATTCTTCAAAGTGCATGAGGATGATGTACATAAGTCAAAAATATCATTCCATATATCAAACCCTATGGGTTTCAAGTAAGCCTTCATTCTAATCATGGGAAACATACCAACTTTCTTTTGACAATAGTCCATGATAGTGCTTTCTAAGATATCCTTTCAAGTGATTATAATTCTCTAAAAGGATCAGCTATGATACCAATTTTTGGAATCACGGTGGGTGAGACGGGAGTGGGTGGGGGAATCATTCCTAAAAATGAACTCAATTTCATATTGCTTACTTAAACCATTAACCAATTAACTATCCATAAATTTGTGCACAACATCATATAACATATATGTAATGAATCATGAACAAGAGAAGAAACACCATAACACAATATATAAGTGGGTAACCATCAAGGGTAAGAAAAACAATTGAAACTTCTAATTATATTACTCAAATCATGAGTGTTTAGTGAAGTACCAACTTCACATGGAGCACCAACCCCTAGTTTTGTGAAGTACCAAATCCAAAAGGAGGATACAACCCCAAAAATGATCAAGAACCCAATCAACCACATTTTTATGAAGATCTCTGATTTCTTTTACTACCAAAACTGATTGAGATCATTGATTCATCTCCTTCAAACCCTAACTTCTCAAAATTTCTATATCCTCCACGTTCTTCACTTCTCATTGCATAAAAACATTGAAAAACATTTTGAAATAATTATTTAACCTATAATTCACACTTTAAGATATCAACACATGCCTTTATACCTTCAAATCAGTCATACATAGGTCGCACTTTTCATACTCAAGCAACTAGTTCAAAATAACACCAAAAACATCATTTTTATATGCTCTTCTTGATTCAAATTCAAAATCAGTAGGATTCCATCCTTTGGTTAAACAAATTAAACTTGAAAAATCCAAATTTAATCATTAAAACATTCACATATGACCCATATATGTCAGTCATTCTCAAAACTTTCATACTTGCATTAAAAATGCACAAAACCCCACCACTAGGATGAGCTAAAACCATAAATCATAAAACAATGCATATTCAATCTCCCATATTCACTATAAATGATTAATATAACATATAATCACCATAAAATGTATAAAATTTACTTTAACCAATCAAATAAATCATTAAATGGGCCCACATGCTTGTATCCTTCTCCAAACAAATTGCTTCCAACACCCCGATTTCACCTTTAGGACTCAAGACCACCCAATGAAAACTAAAATATTACATGTAAAAACTCAATGGAATCATCATGAAATTCATAAAAATCCATGCATGTTAGAGTTCATGACACATTTGTGTTTTAAAACCACAACTACTTTCCTCTTCTCTAAATCATGCTTCCTAGAAACTATTTTTCTCAACTAGTTTACACCCTTGATGCTACTTTCAAGAAAAATAAAGGCCTTAAATATGGAAATAAATCATGATATTAACTCTCAAAGTAATATAAATCATCAACTCAATCATATAATTCTTCATTCACCTCATTTGTTAAGCCTAAGTAGTCCTATCCACGAAAACAAAGAAACCTTCATCTCGATTAACTAACCTAGATGACCCATAAAGTATAATTGTCATGAGAAAAAATTTATACAAATATAACTCCCTTTGCATCCTATTTCCATAACATATTGGTACTCCTTCCAACTCTAAGTGGAATTCCTTCAACCAAACTCATCTCTGCAAACCTGTTTGAAACGCCCCAAAACTATTGTTTGACTAGATCCACAAGAATGTGTCCTCAATATGAAGAAGAATCTAAGAAGAGGAGATAATAATGTAATGCATGAGGAAATGTATAATATTAAGTGTGGGGTAATGATGAGGCCATAAATTACCATTATTTTTCCATTCCAAGTTACCTTTGAAAGTGGATTTAAATGTAATCTAGGAACTTATAGTTGCTTAAGATAGAATATAGGATATATATCTTGTTCATTTTTAGAAATAATTTTTATCTATTTTGTTAAATTATCTTATTGATTATTTGGGAAAAGATGCAAAGTATTGTTTATGCAAACCATAAAGGAAAGATAATGCTATTATTGGGAAAAGTAGAATTGATCATGAAAAGTACATTTAAAATCAGATCTGATTTCATATTCAGGTTCCTCTCAAAAAATTATCCAAGTTCAAAAATAGAATCATCTCAATCCGAGGTCACATGCAAAATTTATAGTTGTTTTAAGTTAGTTGTAGAATTCATAGAGTTAGTTTCAGAACTCACAGAGTTAGTTCCAAAACTTGCAGGTTTAGTTTCGGAACTCACATATTTAGTTCCAGAACTTGTATCAATTGAATGACAGTTTGTTCAAGAACTTTCAATTTGTAAAAAAATCAGATTTAGTTCTGGAACTTGCAGATTTAGTTCCAGAACTTGTATCAATTGAATGAAATTTTTTTCCAGAATTTTCAATTTGTAGAAAAATCATATTTAGTTTTGGAACTTGCAGATTTAGTTCGAAACTTGCATAAAAGGAATGACAACTTTAGTTCGGAACTTGCATCAATGGAATGACAATTTTTGAGGGATTGTGAAAACTCAGAGATTCCAATGGGAAATCTGAGAGAGGTTTTTATTCATAGAATTTTTTTACAAAAACCTCATTTATATTTGTTACATGTTTTACCAATGAAGAGAGATCTAAATTTTAGTGAGCTGCAGTCAGAGGAAAAGTGTATCAAACGAGCACTAAAAGTTCCATAAACAGAAATAGAAAGGTCAAATGGAAAATATGAGAGAGGTTTTTTTATAACAATTTTTTTAACAAAAACCTCATTCAAATTTGTTATAGGTTTTACCAATGAAGATAGATCTAACTTTTAGTGAGCTGTAGTCTGAGGAAACTATCAAACGAGCACTCAAAGTTCCATAAATAGAAACATAAAAATTCAAATGGAAAATCTGACAGAGGTTTTTTTCTTAGAAATGTATTTTAAAAAAACCCATTCATATTTTCTACAGGCTTTACCAATCAAGAGAAATCTAACTTTTAGTGAACTGCAGTCCAAGGAAAAAGCGTATTTGACAAGCATCAAAAGTTCCACAATAAAAAACAACAAAGTCAAATGGAAAATCCGAGAAAGGTATTTGGTCAAAATCATATTTTGAAGAAAATAATCCTTCCAATAATGTAGAGGAATAAAATCATTATGATTCTTGTTACCAAAAAGCAAGGTGAAGATTTGGGATCAAATCTTCCCAAAATAAGTGAGATAAGATTTGACTTCAATAATATATCTCTCTCCATATTTTTTGGAGATGGATATCTTATATGTTAGGATTGGAAGAAAGATAATATCAAATTATGTTTCTTAAAATAAGGAGTTGGTTGGACGCATGAATTATAAATTCAACCTTCCACACTTAGATATTTAATGCTTTTCTCCAAAGAAATAAATATCTTTTCTTTCCGCTCAAATATTATGTAGTTTTAAGATCTCAAAAGTATGATTTAAATCCTCTTCTAAGGAATGAGTCGGCCACTCATTCTAAGGAAGATGGATATTTGTATTTATGTTTATTTTTATTCATTTTTATTTAATTCATTATGTTGTATTGTTTTTATCTTTGTATTTTGAAAATTGATCTGCATTGTAAACCTGCGCAGGTTTTTCGTTCGATTATGTTTATTTTTAATTCAGAAATTTTATTTATGAAAGTTTCATTTCTTTCATTTAACATTTATTTATGCAAGTGTGATTTCCTTTATGAAAGTGTGCCTTTTAATTCATGCAAGTGTGTTTCTTTCATGAAAACTTTATTTCTACAAGTGTGATTTATTTTATGCAAGTTTGGTTTGTGTTTAAAGGATTTTCTCTCCAAGATCTTCTTCTCTTAATGCATACTGACCTTTGGACACCAACCTGGATTGACATTATTAATGGCAAGGATTGACGAACCTCATCACAAACCCTTACACACAATCTTAAAATCATTCTTCAACATTTAATGCACACTTTCATATCTCAACACATGCCCTTGTACCTACAAATAACTCATACATAGGTTGCACTTTTCATACTCAAGAAACTAGTTTAAAATAGCACCCAAAACATCACTTTTATAAGCTCTTCTTGATTCAAATTAAAAACCAAGTAATTGTGACTCCTTTGTTTTTACCAAGGAATCTTAAAATAATCCACATTGAATCATTAAAATAATCATATATGACCCATATAGGTCGACCTTGCCCAAAACTTGCATACTTGCACCAAAAACTCTCAAAACCCCATCACTAGGATGAGATAAAACAAAAAATCATAAAACCATTTTTATTCAAGATCCCATATTCACCATACATTATTAATATAACATATAATATTATACATGGTCATATCTTTACTCTAAACAATCAAACAAATCATTAAATGATCCCACAAGCTCATATCCTTCTCAAAACAGATTGCTTCCAACACCTTGATTTCAACTTTGGGCCTCAATACCACCTAATAATTGCTTGGAGCAACTAAATTGAATCCTTAAGAACTATATAACACATTCATGCATGTTATAAATCATGACACATCCATGTGTTGAAACCAAAGCTACTTTCCTCTTCTCCAAATCATGTTTCCCAAAAACCCATTTTTCATACTCAACTAGTTTGCACCTTTTTTATTACTTTAAAGACCTAAAAATTCCTTCAATAGGAAAAAAATTACCCCTATTCACTCTCTAGGTTATATCAAGCATCAAATCATTCATCTCATGCTTCATTCACTTCATTCTTTTAGCTTTGAGCAAATCTGTCCTAAAAACTAAGAAACATTCATCTTCACAAACTGACCTAGATGACCCATAAAATATCATCATCATAATAAAAACATATACCATTATAAATCCCTCTAAATCCTATTTCCAAAACATATTGGAACTCCTTCCAACTCCAAGTGGAAGGCCTTCAACCAAGCTCATCTTTGTAAACTACCTAAAACTGCCCCAAAACCTGTCTTTTGACTAGTTATCATGAATAGGGCCCACTTTTCAATTTTTACGTATCATAATGACCTAAAACTACTATGTACATCAATGAAAACTCACATGATAAAAAAATGTTCATTTATTTTACAACTCCTTTGGACAACCTTGTTCCAAACTAAACTTCTTCAGAAACATGTCTATTTGAGTGGGGTCCACTCATCACCACAAGAACTACCATACCTTTCTAGAAACCTAGAGGAGTCCTATACATAATCCAATCATAATCCATACACAAGAAATAAATTATAGGCACTTATGAGCATTATCTATCAAACCACTTTCTAGCTAGGGTTTTAAGCACAATAAAAGTTGTTTACCTTACTAACATTCATTCATAAAAATGTGACGATGAAATTACCTCATTATTTTTGTGAAAACTTATAGACTCAAATTAAAAAAATCCCTGAAAGCCAAAATTTCCCATGCAATGCACACAATTTAAAGTTGAGCATCGAAGGTGAAATTCAAGCTAGAAAACACCGTTTCTTGGACAATTTTTCACCAAAACTAACTTATATTACAAAATCCTCTTCAGAATGACTCCAAATTTTTCTCACACCTCTAGGAGACATGTTTTCAACATTTCCAATCATCATAATTTCTAAAATATTTCTCCATGTTTTCATAAGATCTCATTTGCCTAGCTTGCCCTTAGGGTTTTGTACTAAGCTAGGGTAAACTGAAATAACATAACAAATCATCATAAAACCTCTCCAAAAGGTCCTAACATACCTGGTAAATCATGAAAAAAAAATCTACATGCATCCATAAGCTCACATAGCTTTATATCTCATCCTCATGCCTCCCATTACCTAGACCTGGTCTAGATGAGCAACTGAAACTTGGTCTCCAACCTATACATGTACCCTAAATATCATGTGAGTTCCTAAATGCTTCCAAAAATGCTCTCAATTCTAACAACATGAAGCTACCAAAAATCTCCAACCACTACACACCATAACCTAGGCTAGCTAGGCCACCTAAATGGGCTTGCTAGACCAAACCATTCTAACTTAATCTCCTCATGCAACCAAGAACACAGATGAATCACCATTTCATCATCACTCTAAGAATCCTCTAGCTTTATTCCATCATTCTCTTTGTCATTAATGGGCTTTTACATCAATGACAACACCTAAATAAAAATGTGCCAAAAATTTTCCCCTTTGTCATTGATGGAAAACCTCATGTACTTCTCCCCTTTTACATTAATGACAAATAATACATGTACCTGTATAATCTTCACATTTATCAGGTTTATAGGGTCATCTCTTGGTTGGAAACATCAACAAAATCTTCATTCTATCTCTAAAACTTGAAATTACTCTCAAAAACTGAGTTTTAGTCATTGTCTAAGCATTCTTGACTATAATCCCCTTAGGAAAACCAAAAACACCTAAACATACAAAAATGATGATAAATGGATAGAAACATATGTCTCACCTTCCTCTTTGAGTTCATTCATCACATAAGGTCCTCATTTGGACACAAGAACATGTTCTTCTTCATCTCATACCCTATTTTGATCATTTTCAGTTTTGAGAGTACTGTAGCAGCCCTAGAACAAATGCATACACCAAATGATCATGCCAAAAACATGATTTGATTCCAAAATCATAATTCAAACCTCTTTCTTAATTTAACTTGGCTCTATAGGACTCATAGTTTGACTTATCTCCACAATTTTGATTTCATACCTTATCATGAACTAGGATTCCTAAACTAACTCTTTAGTGCAAATTTAGCAATCTTTAATAGTCTCTAGATCTACAAGCATGCATTAGAATAGCTTATCAACACTCCTCTATACTTAGGCCACATTATTTTAGTAGAAGGACACAAAAACAAGCATTTTTCCTTGGTATCTTATCATTAAAATGACTCAGCCATCTTGACACACTCTTGAACCATTTCCTCAGTGATTTCAACCATATTTAAGTGAGAATATGCATGTTTGATTACTAACTTGCTTGACCATAAACTAGGAAGTCACATCATACCTTGCACACATTTTATCCATCTATAGAACATTCTAGAAGGTAGGAACATGCTCCCACTTACTTGAAAAATTCCTTACACTGTAGCATACTAGCTCCATGCATTCTCATCCCCTGCAACACTTTGTAAGAGAGTAATCATCTCAAATAGGTGGAAGATCAACTAGAAAAGTCTTAAATTACACTTTATTTGACTCAAACACTTTCCATATCACTTTTAACTCATAATTCAAGGACCAAGACCTTCTCTTCATGTTTAATATACCTCTTAAATACATGTAGTTCCGTCTTTACAATATTGTAGCATCATAAATGGCTTTAAACTTACCTTCACCCATTTGATGGTCCTTCAAACTACCTTCTTGCACTCTTGAGATGAATATTCCTCCCATGAATTTGTTAGAGGACATGAATGCATTAAAATATGTCTTATTATTAATCTAACACCTATAGACATACCTAACCTATCACAAAGTGCCCACTGATCCTTTGACACACAATCATCAGGAATTTTTCTTCTTCTAAAAAGAGATACACTTTCTATATCACTTAGGAACCTATAAGACCTTATCAACACCTTATACCTTTACATGAATTTAACCATACACCTCATTCATGTAAAAACTTAATTCTCTACCTCTTGTACACTACCTATACCTGTAGAAGCTCAAATGAGACCTCTAAGCTCAATTTTCATTGTAATCGCATACCCTTTTTCATAGTAAATCCACATTTGAATGAAATGAAATAAGAGAAACACTCTCCTTATATTTGTACACTATCTCAGATCATGTATAGTCTTGTACAAGCATTAATAATTCTAATAGCTCACTAATTTTTGACCTACAAGCCTATAGATAGACATTCAACTTTGAAACATTGTAATTGAATCCGCAAGGATTCAAACACATCACATCTTATCCTTACTATTTCCTTACACTTTTGCATATATTTTTGACCTTATACATGCTTGAAAATATCTAAGATTCATCAAACTTTCACTACACCATCTTAACAATACCAATTTGTGCACACAACCTATTAGCCCTGGATTAATGAAAAAACACACCTAGATTTTAAAGCATTCACTTTCATAAGAAAATAAAACCTGTTCAACGTATTCATTTGACCACATTATCACCTCCATGAGCCTTGAAGTGTAATATTGTAGTAGATTTACCCAATTTTGTATTTCACCTTTGACAATAAGGTCACAATCACTCTTCTTTGCTAAAACTAGGAACTATCATGGGTTTAGGAGGAAAAGAAAGCTTCAATGTGCAAAACCTTTTGATTCTCAATATATTCATTGTTAATATTATTTGTTCCAATTTTTTTCCTATAATTCAACCATTTTCTCCTTCAATCAATTACTTTCCTTCATACTGCTACATGTGAACTTTTAAGACTTAGACAAGTCAGAGTGTGTGCAAGTGTTGTTTTTAAACTAATGCTAATGTAAACAAAGACTAACACCTAAATAGTTTTAATTAGCAAGAATTAAACAACATTCTAAATACCATCATGATAAGAATTAATCAAGGGTTAGATGCTAACATTTATCAATACAAAAATATGAAATTAACCATGTTAAGCACCTAAATATCCTCTATTCTCTAACAACATATAAATGAAGGAACCTAGGTAGGTTCCATGGCTATCAAAAACAGTTGTCCTTAATGTTCCAAGAACCTAGGAATGGGGGCTCATCAAAGTTGGGCTACAAGACCCTTTTGACACCTCCCATATGACCTAAGTACTTTAAGAAAGAGGCTTAACTCTTCAAGATGATGAACTCTCAAGAGGACAAAGTTCAAGCTCTTAGTCTCTTTGCTATATGCTTTACATTTGCTCCCTTAAGGAATTTAGGTGTAGGTATAAAGGTTGGTGGAGGGCTCTTTATATAGCCAAAAGGATGGAGGGTTCAACACATATTCACGAATGTGGGATAAAAGGAGCTGTAGAGTTAGTTATGGATAAGGGGTGTTTAGATGGGGTTGAGTTAGCTTTAGGAGGGTTTAGTTTGTCCTCAACTAGCTCATGTGGATAAAGGGGGTGTATTAATTAATCAAGATGATTAACTAAATACATGTGCAAGCTTTTATAGGATTTTAGATGGATTTTAGTGTGATTTATACAATTAGGAGGGAATTAAACCAATCAAATAGGGATTTATTGATTTAATGAGAAGGGAGGCTAATTAATTAATAATAATTAATTAGACTAGATAGAAGGTGTCAATTAACGAAAGTTCGTTAATTAGGGTATGTGTTTGATAGGATACTTAATCAATTAGTGTATTATAATTAATTAATGACAACAAGAGGAAATATGAGTGCTTTTGACGATATGTCATCTATTTGCGAGAAAGGGGATACTTAACGCAATTTAAGTATTTAAATTTCTTAGGCGTAATTATAGGTGTCTACATTTGCCCATCTTTGGGGTGGTGTAAGTGACACTACTTCAAAGACAGTAGATGGAAGAAAATTTTTAAGGGATAGAAGAAAAATTAGTAGAGAGGGAGAGATGCCCCTTAAGGGTCGATAGGGTGATGAAAGAAGACGATCGATGATCAAAAAAGGTGAGTGGTAGATAGAAGAATGGGAAGGGGCAGGATGCCCCAAGGAGAGAGAAAATTAGGGGTGAAGGGGAAGTGATTTAGAAGAAAATAAGGAAGAGGGGAGAGAAGAGCTTAGCCTCTAGCCACTGTTTTTTAGAACAAGGTGGATATCATCATATTGCCATAGAAGCTACATCATCGATCCTTATGAAAAATATAAGCATACAACAAAGGTAAAATGACATGAAAAGCCATACTACGAACAATTTTCCATTGCTGAAAGTACCAACTCCACGCAACATACAATAATGCAATGCAATACGAGAAGGAAACAAGCTCATGTAACAGGGAAAACAAGTACGAATGCACATATCCAACCCAACAACGGTTAAGACAGTTGTACAAATGTTTTGTTATTAGTGTTGAAGAGATCCACAAGTTCGTGATTGATGAAAAGGGTTAAAAATGATGCCCGAGCAAGGATACATGCAAGGGGAAATGACAATGGACACGGGGTCCATGAAAAGTGTTTGTGCATAATGAAACAACACTAGGCAACAAAAGTGCCCTAGAGTATAGACGAAGCAAGTAGCTAGCTTTGTGAATGGTTGTGAATTCGGTGATCCGTGAGTCATATTAATCGGGGAAGATGTGAGACAAACCAACAGGATATGGAGAAAATACCATGTGCAAGACACAAGTTTCATTTGTAAAGAGCAAGTTACTAGTTTGTAGGTTTTTTTACTTTTTAGGATTTTTGGAAAAAAATTGCCTTGTTTTTAGATTTTTGAGATATATAATGTGTTTACCATTTTTGCTTTCCAAACTGTGGTGAATAGTAGAAGAAAGTAGAAGAAGAAAGTGAAGGGCCTAGGGACGATAGAAAGTGCCCTAGGTGGAAGAAAGGAGAAACAAAGGACAAATAATGTCCTAATTTAGTGGAAAAATTAAGAAAGAATAATTATTTGAAAAATAACTATTTACGAGAGTGGGAAGAAGAGTAAAAATCACCAGGGAGTAATAAAATTGTCTGAGGGAGAAGAATGGGATATTGGACAGTAAAAAATGCCCCAATACGGTGAAAAAGATAAGAGAAAAATAATTATTTAATAAAAATAATTATTCCACATTGAACAGAGGAGAAAATGGCAATCAAACAGTCTTCTGGCCCTCTGAACAGTGAAAAATAGGTTAATATACCCCCCATGGGGGCAGTAAAGACATCGCAATCAATTCATTTTAATCGCTCAGTTTAGAAAAATTACTGTGAGCCTCTGAAACTCAAGAGAACCATGGTGATCACACAAGACTGTTTGAGGCGTTTGGATGCAGTCTAGGGGTACTAACAGACGCAAACAATGACCCATTTGTGAGTATCACAACCTTGCTTTTAAAATTTTTTCATTAATGCATTAATTAGGTCATTTAGGCATAGAAAACGTGTAGGCATGCCTACACGTAGACGCAAACATGGGATAGGGTGCGCATGCCCCGGTTTAGGGGTGCAGCATCTTTTCGAGGGCACGGAGCTCTGTCGAGGTCGATGCGTGCACACATGTAGCCACAAATAACACATACATACACCTACACATGCACACATGAGCACATGTGCATGCACGCACACACACCAGAAAAGGGGCGCACACACCAAAAGCATGGCGCATGCATGGACAGGCAAGCATACATACGCAAAAGCACACATGTCCACACACAAGCACCAATTTGGTGGCACACATGCCAAAAAGGGGTGCATACACCTAAAAGAGGGTGCACGTGCTAGAAAAAACATGTGTGCAATTGAAAGCACTAGAAACATGGTGTACACACCGAAAAGGGTGCGCAGGTACCCTAGACAAGAAAAAGATAGGAAAGTGTCCAAAAATGTGACACTTAGAAGAATTTTTAGGATTTTTGAGTTAACCCTAAAAAGAAATATTTTTAGAGGAAATGCTAGAAACTAACGAGTGGTGTGTTATTTTGCATAGATGACTACCAGTATTGCAGACGTGGGAGCGTCACTCCGGATTGTTGAGTTAGAGGGTAGTATGTGCGGCGTGACCGCCAAGTGATGTCGATACTATTGGAGCGGTAGAGGGCTGGGCCCCGTGGCTCAAATGCCATCTATTGTATTAGATCACGGCCTCCTAACTGCACTAGCCAAGCGATGGCACAGTGAGAGTCAGTGTTTTAGACTACCCACAGGGGAGATGACAGTGACCATAGAGGATGTGTGGTGGATTCTACACGTGCCCATGATGGGTACATTGATTGAGTACAGTTCGGATGCAGGTCTGATCAGAGCAGCGTGTAGTGCTTTATTTGGGGTCGATGACATCCCACATGATGGGATGACTATAGCCTTACATGAGTGCATTTCCAACCCGACATTGCATCGGGGACCACTCTATATCATGTCACTTATCAGTGGGTTCCTACTCACTGATAAGATAGGGACTTCATTCCCGAGAGGATTTTTGCCACTGGTTCACGGCATTTATAGTGGTGAGAGATATTACAAGGGGCAGTGTTACTGGCCCATTTATACTAGGATCTACACCTTATTACATACCACGGTCAAAAGACCATGGGGCCTGCATCATTACTATAGATATGGTCATGGGATCATATAGCTATTGGATGCCCTATGGGCCCATTCCGAGTCCAAGATCCCGAGGAGCCATCATATATGGCTTGGATAGTAGCTAGCGCAGAGATGTCCATGGTCACCTTGGCAGCCTATTCAGATATAGGTGGGAGTTTGATGAGCTAGCAGTGATAGATGTCATTTGGCGTCCATACAGGCACTTCCAATGGCCAAAGGATACCACAGAGCTCAGTGTGTTCCTAACGGAGAACTTTCTTATTGGTAGCCGTAGCTACATCATGGAGTCGTACTACCATGTTTTACAGTGCCGTGGCAGCTTGGCCGAGTACTGGGGTGTCCCTCACCGGTTATCCGGCATGCTTGTAGGGATTGTGAGAGACAGTCATGGGGCCTCGAGATTGTAGCGGCTGAGCTAGGGCTAGTTTCTTATAGGTGGTCCCCCAGGCATGGGACCCATTACGACAGGTTAGAGACCTAGGGACTACAGCTGATTACGTGGCGTGGTATGCTATAGTATTACCCCAACGTCTTACTATTCCAGAGGCAGCTTGGGCGTAGGCATTCGTCCACCTATAGAGATATGTCATGGAGCAGAGCACCGAGCTAGAGCAATGGCACTAGGGTCGACCTAGAGAATCCGTTTGATGGCATTCCTAATGATGGACGGGGTGCCCCATAGGTGTAGGGACCGAGGCTACAGGGAAAAGTAAAGGCAGCCATGCCACCACCCAAAGGTATGTTTTTGAGCAGGGGTAGTCTTCTAGAGTGCCTCAAGGACCAGTCCCTAAGGCACACATAGCCTCACAACTAGTGGCATAGATAGCCACAACATAGGTACAGGTATAGTAGCTCATAGCCAAGAGAGACATGGCAGAGTGGAGAGAGACGAGGCTCGAGGCTGGTGCGTGACAGCCATAACAGAGTGCGATGAGGCCCGAGCCCACATTGTGACATTACTATCAGGGCGGGATTAGGCTCGGGCCCAGGCTGGCCCAGGAGATGATAGAGGTGCATGGCAGAGCCAAATCCAAGAGACAACAACACAGGGGGCTCAGATATTGAGCCTCCTACATTAGTCCCAGTCACAGGTGTGCATGGTTGTGGCACAGAGAGATCACATACATGCCCGTTATCAGAAGTATTAGCATAGAGGGACCAGTCCATGCCTTTGAGCTATAGGAAATGACCACAGAGAGGGATCAAGAGGCCGCTAATACTAGACAAGCTGAGGTAGACCTGGGCCAAGTTACAAAGCGAGAGAGATATTACCCTTCGGTAGAACTCACCTCCAATGATGCAGATCGATTCATGATGCCACTAGGCTTGGTGGTGAGGCCCTTTTTTATAGGACTGTATATTATAGAGTGGTGCTGCCAGATTAGAGAGTGGCACTAACACAGTTATCGAGGATCAAGTGCATCAGGCTCTTAATCACAGAGGTCAAGGCATTCCACCAGATCCATGAGACAGCCTCTTCTAGAGCAACCGATGAGACCAGCGCCATCTTAGCCTCCGAGTTTTGATGTCCGGAGGATGACCTAAGAGCCCCGATGAGGGTGAGATCTGTGGTTGATAGCCACCTTTGTATTATATAGATTCTTTTGTATGTATTCCTCTTATGAAGGCTGATTTTTGATGTATAGTGATGTTATACATGTATTTTTTATGATGCCTCATGATAAAGGCTTGATTCTTTCAGATACATGCCCTTTTTAATGGTATTTGTGTATTGATGATGTATTTGTATTGAGCACTGATTAGGACATTGTATGTATGTATACAAACATTTTTGATGTATCCTTGTTGTACGCCTCAGCTGAAGGCATTTTTGATATAGAGCACAAATTTTTATGTATCCATTTTCAATATAGATGTACATTTGACACACGTCTATATATATGAGGACCTATTGTTGTGGATCAGATACACATGGTTATGAGATGATGTATATCTTTGTTGTTTTGATAAATGTATATAGATGGTTGTTGCTTTGTCTTTAAACTCATGGGGAGCTAATTGATGACTGGACATGAATTGTATTTAATATCTTGAGAGAGAATTTTGTCTACATTGGATTCTATGCATGTTATTTTCTTGATTCAGCACTTATGGATGTTGTTATGATGTTATCAGATTCCACATTTTACATGTACATTATCCTGATGTTTGATGTATATACATGTGCTTGTTTAGAATGTTAGATGATAGATCCGTAGATGATATCAAATGTATTTCTCATGTGTTACTTTGATGTATATGGACGGGATGATATGATGATATTGGTGCGGGGGATAGATTTTTTATTATGCGCAACCCCTCTTTCCCCCATTGATGATACGATATGTGATGATTAGCTTAGCATACATGCATGATGTAAAACTTAGCATTTTTGTTTATATATGATGTATAGATGATGTTAGATGTGATGATAATGATGGTAATGTGATGTGAATGATAAAAAAATAGAGCACATGCAAGAAACACAACCAAATGTTAACAAAGAACACTAGGAATTAATGCAATACACCATGATTCGCCATGCTTTATTAACAAGTAACAAACACAACCAAATGCTTAAGAAAGAACATAATGAACTAACACATGACATCATGATCTCCCAAAATTAACTGGCATGCAAAAATACACCACAATATGCACAAGCAAGAATAAATCTAATCTAAGCAAGAAAAGATAAATCCTAACAAAGTACGCCCAAGCAACAAACAACTCAAAAGCAAGCATGCAAAACACTATACAAGCAATAAGCAAAGCAAGGAAACAAGACAATGCAAGTAAATGTTTTTGTAAGATATGTTTTTATGCATCAAATTTCTATTGTTTAGGGTTTTGCGAAACAATTTTCTATTGTTTTTGTGTTTTTGTGAAACAATTTTCTATTGTTTTTATGTTTTGTGAAACAATTTTCTATTGTTTTTTGTGTTTTTGAAACAATTTTCTATTGTTTTTGTGCTTTTTAATGGTTTTCCAAAGCTATGTGCAAGTAACTAAGAAAGCATGGATGCTCTCCCGCATTAGGTGGGGAATATACAAGGGTATAACCCACTCAATTATGAACAAGAAGGTGAAGTCATTGAGTTGCCCCTAGCGTAAGATGGGAAATAACGAAAGACCGTGTCCCTCACGGACTAATAGAAGAAGGCAAAGCCTGGATCAAGGCCGACAAGATGGTGTGCACAAGGAATCTTGAAAGTAGAACCAGTCCAGCCAATGAAAACTACCCTTCTAATATCGAATGCATGTGAACAATGAATCCTCTCGAGGTGCCGGAAACCTGTTTTCACCCAAGGGCTTGTCCAAAGTGCCAAAATTGCATGGTTTTCACTAGTGGACAACCTATTTTTCTTTTTCTTTTTATAATTTTTTTGATGTTTTTATATTTTTGGTTTTTGTACCATGTTCAAGCATATAAATTCTTAAGATGCATGGTGTTCATGGGCTCCCGAAGCTCATCACCATTGGGGTGAGCTAGTTTGTACACCCCTGTGTCATACTTGGCAACTATGACATAGGGTCCCAACCAATGTGGTTCAAACTTCCCTTTCTTTTCCCACTCCGCTCTAGTGTTGAACTGGTTCTCCTTCATAACCAAATCACCAACCTCAAACTGATGAGGGATGATTCTCT
This sequence comes from Taxus wallichiana var. yunnanensis, assembly GCA_018340775.1. Taxonomy (NCBI): domain Eukaryota; kingdom Viridiplantae; phylum Streptophyta; class Pinopsida; order Cupressales; family Taxaceae; genus Taxus; species Taxus wallichiana. The sequence goes on from CM031235.1 coordinate 390,671,901, forward strand.
TGTTGTAATTTCTAGAGACTCTATGTTGATACACCTTTAGGTGATTAAGGGCATAAATGCACCTCTCATCCAGTAGCTCCAACTCAGCTAGTCTTTCCACTCGATAATCTTCATCCTTATCCAGATAGTCTCGAAGAGAGATCCTCAGGGATGGAAGTTCAATCTCTAAGGGGATGATAGATTCTATCCCGAACACTAAGGAATATGGTGTCGCACCTGTAGGGGTGCGAATGGATGTTTGATAATCCCAAAGGGTGGATGGATTTTTAGGTGCGTTTTGACTGTTTTGCTTGACCATCTTCTCCATTATCCCGCCAAAGTCTTGTTTTTTTCCTCATCTTGTCCATTACTCGAGGGTAATATGGTGTCGACCATTTCAATCTGATTTGGAACCATTGGCAAAGACCTTTCATAATTTTCTTCTTAAATGACCTCCCATTATCTCGTAATAATGGCTTCTAGAATACCATATCGGTAAATAATGTGATTCATGATGAATTTCGAAATCTGTGCTCCTCTGACATAGGTTAAAGATACGGCCTCCACCCATTTTGTAAAATATTTTGTATCTGTGATGATATGTGTATGACCATTAGATGAGGTAGGAGTGATTTTTCCTATTAGATCAAGTCCCCACTTGGAGAATGGCCATGGGGTAGTGATTGGTTGCAATGGTTGCGACGGAGCATGGATGAAATTTCCATACTTTTGGCAAAACACACATTTTCTAACATAATTACAACAATCAGTTTCCATGGTAGGCCAATAGTAACCTACTCTCAACAGTTTCTTAGCCAAGACCATTTCATTTGTATGTGCTCCACATACCCCTTCATGCACTTCTTTGATTGCCTAGATTGACTCCATCACATCTAGACAACGTAATAGATTCCCATCGTAGCCACGATGATAAAGTGTACCTCCTAAAAGGGTGTAACGGGCTATCTGGTGAATCAAGCTTTACTTTTCAAAATGGGAGATATCGGGAGGGAATGTTTTGTCCTTAAGATAGGTGAAAATGGGTTCATACCATGGGGAATGAGGACCAACAACCTCACAAGCTAGGTAAGATTCGACATGTCATATGCAGGCTAGTGTAGATTTTCTATGAAGAATGGCATATCATTGTTCCTTGGAGGAATATGAAGCATAGATCCCACCGTTTCCATGGCATCTACTTGATCTATTCTCGTGCTCTTGGGATATTCTCAAAGGTGATGTGCATAAAATATTCCTTTAGAGTTTCCATGAACTTTTGTAAGGCATGATCTTGTCATCCTTAACCTTATATTCATCATTTACCTATTTAATGATTAATTATGAATCACCTACAACCTTAACATGATGAATATTCCACTTGATGGCTATCTTCATCCCTGCAATAAGTGCTTCATATTCCGCAATGTTGTTCATGCAAGGGAAGGCCGGTGGAAAGCCCGTGGTCTAGGATCACCTGAAGGAGTAATAACGACCACTCCTGCACCGGAACCATGAAACATAAATGATCCATCAAAATGTATCTACCATATGGTAGATTCTTCAATGTAGAGAAAGGAGGCATCTAGCAGATCCATACTCAAAGGTTCCACGCTTTGCAAGGGTGCTTCCACTGGTGGTCAGCAAACACTTGTCCTTTAATTGATTTTTGATGGACAAATTCTACATCAAACTCACCGAGTAGAATGATCCAATTATCCATTCTACCTATGAGGGTGGGTTTGGACAATAAATACTTGAGTGGTTCAACCTTGGATATGAGCTTGGTCTTAGAATTTAGTAGGTAATGGTGAATTTTTTTGAAAGGTAAAAACAACACCAAGAAAGCCTTTTCAATCTTAGGATAATTGAGCTCATAGGCAATGAGGGTGTGACTCGGATACTACACCACTTTATCTTTATGGCTAAGGTCGTATTGGGTGAGAAGCACACTAATAGCATATTGTGTAGTGGAAATATAGAGAAAAAGTGGTTCTCCGGAGTGGGAGGCATGAGGACGGGTGGATTAGCAGTCTTTGTTTAAGCAAAGCAAAGGCTTGATGTTGCTTGGGTCCCTAGATGAAAGCAACGTCCTTTTTAAGAAATTGGGTGAATGAGTGACATTTATCTCGCAAACCGGGAGATGAAGTGGCGAATGGCTTGAATTTTCCCCTTCAAGCTACACGGTTGCTTGATATTCTCAGTGGAGGCATTTTAGTAATAACAGACACTTTAGCAAAAGTGTCTACCTCAATACCTCATCTTGACACAATGAAGCCTAATAATTTCCCGAGATAGCACACTGAAGACACATTTCTTGGGGTTCAACCCGACCTTGTATTCACATAGGCATTCAAAGATATGCCATAAAATGACTGGATGATCCTCTCTTGTTTTGAACTTTCCCAAGATATCATCTACATAGTCTTCCATAATATCATGAATCATTTCATGAAAAATTACTGTCATGGCCCAATGATAAGTTTTTCCTACATTCTTAAGGCCAAATGGCATCTCCGATAGTAGAAGGTTCCCAAGGAATTGTAAAAGTTGTTTTTGTTGGTCCTCCTCGGCCGATCTTAATTTGATTATAACCTGAAAAGCCATCCATGAGTGATAGAATTTCGTATCCTGTTGTTGGTTCAACAATCATGTCAATGTTGGGCAATGGAAAATCATTTTTAGGGAAAGCTTTATTGATGTCCCTAAAATCCATGTAGATTTAGATACTGATAGGTTTCTTCTAGACAGGAACAATGTTCGATATCCATTCAAAATAATCAATTGGTCTGATGAATCCCACTGCAAGAAATATTTCCAACTCTTCCTTAACCAACAAGGCCACTCTTGGGTGCATCTTTTAGAGCTTCTATTTGATAGGCTTAGCATCTACATGCACAACCAGGTTGTGTACGACCAAAGTTGGATCTAAGTTGGGCATGTCTTTGTAAGACCATGCAAACACATCAATAAACTCTCATAGCAGCATAGTGAACATCTTTTTCTCTCTAGCTGAGAGTGATGCTCCCAATTTTACTATCTTGGGATCTTCTTTCGGTACCAATATTGACATCAATGGTTTCTTTGACTAACAGTTTTGATAAATCCTCCATACGCACAGGATCGTGAGGTAGGTTGAGATCTTCATCCAAGGATGTCTCCATGAGATTTTCATCCTTAGAGTGGTCACTTTGTTTATCCTTTGATTTTCTTATTTCTTTGTCATCCAGTGCCTCAAATAGGTTTTCACTGTGTGACTTGGACTTCGATTTTTTCCAAGGCTTTTCTTTAAAACTTTTTCCCTCTCTTTTCTTTAAATTTTGTTGACCACTAAGTTCAACCTCCTCGCCAAAGTAGGCATAGGTGTCTAAGTCAATAAAGAAACCATTCTTGTGATCTCCAATGGGGATTGTATCCATTATGCCCATGAACTCCACAATAGCCTTTTCATTCTCAAATAAAGCTAGTGGCACATTGCATTGTTCGTTTCATTCAACAAGGGAAGGGTATACAAGGTCAAGATCTGGTTGAGTGGGGATTATTGTCGGGAAAATGTTATTCATGAAAAGTTTCATGGAGTCCAGATCCTCATAATGGCTACAATGGGAATCCGTATCACCGTTGTCAGGTAATCGAGCTATCCTCATGCTCGGAACAAGTCGCATCTTGATAGTTGGGGTGCACTCTATAAGGACGAATCTCGATGCCATATCTTTATATTTTGAAATGTCGAGAGGGAGTGGTTCTATTTTTCCTTATTCATTCCTCCCACATCCTAGGCCTTTGTAGCCCATAGAGTACATCATTCTACTAGATTTTTCATATTCGGGGTTCAATAACAAGATGGCTAAGTGTCCTCAGGGACCCAAGTAGTAGGTGGATCAATCAATTTTTCCTCAGTTAACAAGCCTCCAGGTAGGAATGACCCAATAGTGTGTTCTTCTCTAGGTCTCTTGAAGTGGTAGTTGGGTCAACCTCTAGTCTTAGGTGACAATGAGAGGTCGAAACCAAGAGTGCTTGTTGTACATTATACTCCCCGTAGCCATATTCTAGGATTTTCATCTCCCATGAATCAAATGGAGATGTTGAAGTGGACGCCCCATGAGCACAAGAACTAAGAGAATATGAATCCACCCAAGATTCCATAGCCTCAGACTAAAGAGGAATAATGATATCTGTAAAGGGACATGCATATGTACCCTTTCGTGTAAAGCTATTGAGAACTCTACAATGAGAAAAGTGCTCTGAATCTCCTAGTATTGTAATTATATGTCCCTCATGCTTTAACTTGATGCATTGATGAAATGTTGATGGTATGACCTGTATGGCATGAATCCATGGTCAGCCTAGAAGCATGTTATATGGAAGTTCTAAGTTGAGGATGTGAAACTTTGTCTGATGACAAGTGGGGCCCACCTCCATGGGAAGCGTAATGGTGCCTGCTAACTCTCTTTCTATGTTGTTGTATGTGGTGATAGTGATAATATGGGACTCAAGATCTTCCTTCGTATGTCCTAATTATTTGACAAATTTAAGCGTGTAGATGTTCGATCTCGATCCATTATCCACAAGCACCCGTTTGATTTTCCTACGGGTGAAAAATACCTCAATGTACAAGGGAAGGTTATGTGTTGGATTCTCGGTAGGGATTTCCCTATGGTTGAAAGTGAGATGTTCTCTTGGTGTAATGTTTTCCACCGTAGATTAAAGGTGTGTAGGATCGACTTCTAAGGGTATTCCCGACCCCCGAAGAGTTTGATATAGAATTTCCTTATGCACATTGGATATCTTGAGAAGATCTAAGATCAAAATCTTAGAGAAGTCTTCTGAAGTTGTTCTAAAAGGTTATATTTACCATTTTACGGGGTCAACAGAGAGGGTTCTGGAATCACGAGGTGGGCACACCTTATTACCGTAACGCAGTCCTTTCCCTTGATCTAGATGGTGTTGACACGGTCAACAAGAGAGAGAATACATTCAATAAGAAAATCGTAATGATTGTTATCTCTTTTGGTATACAAGTAATTCATGGATTTATAGGTTTGGGATGACTCTCCCCAATCCGGCTTTATCTTTTCTAATTTTTCATGCTTGGGGAATGGTTCTTTATAAATCCCCATTTTCTCATTAGGTGTTTGTGTTTTTCTAGGGTTATCCACCTCTATCTCCCCATTGTCAATGAGGTCCTGAATATAGTGGCAAAGCCGCAGACATTTTTCCATCTTATGACCTTTAATGCGACGTATTTCACAATATTCATGCTCCTTCTACCATGAAGGTTTAGGAGCATTGTCATCGAATAGTTACATTGTAGGATAGGTCATCATGTGGGCCACATCCAACTATTTTAGTATGACTGACAACGGTTCATTGAGAGAGGTGAATGTTCTTTGCTTTGGTGGTGGTTGAGAGAGGTGAATGTTCTTTGCTTTGGTGGTCGGTTAAAAGGTTGACCAGTTTGTACCATTTGAACATGTTTGGAATTAGTGATTCCGTCTCCCACCATGTTTTTTTTTTTGTTGAAGATATTTGGCTTTTCTATGAGTTTGACACTTTGGTTGTCTTTGGATTGGGTTTTGAGGGTGCCTTTGGCAATGAGATTCTTTTCTATTTGAATCCCTTTCTCGATAACCTCCTCAAAAGTGTGGACACAATGCATTTGGAGGTGGAAAGCTATATCCGAGTTGAGATTGGGAACAAAAATACTGACTAGCTACTTTTCTAGGAAAGCACAAGGGAAGTGACTAGCTATCCCTCTCCATCATTGGAGGAATTTGGTGAAGGTCTCATTTGGGAATTTTTTGGCTCCACACTAGTCTGTCATGGTGAATTCACTCTCTATGTTATACAAGAAGTGACACATGAATCTTTCTGCCAATTTTGGCCAGGTGAAAATTGATCCTTGTGGTAAGCGCATTAACCATTTCAAAGCTTGACCTCCAAGACTCTTGGGAAAAAGTATGATGAGGTAATTATCACTATAAGACACCTCTTGACATGCCATGTAGAAATATTTAACATGATCCCTTGGGTCTCCCTTTCCTTTGTATTTTTCAAACTTTGGCATATCAAATTTCTTTGGAAAGGGTTGAAGGGTCATTGTCTTGTCAAAAGGATAGGGGAATAATTCTTCATATTGATATTTCTTAATGCTCCCTATATTTCTGTCTTATAAGCTTACAAGTTTCACTTTCATAGATTTCAATTCTGTGTGAGCAATTGTTCTTTAGTGGGAGAAGCGGGGATGTAAACACGATGATACCCTATGTCTTCTTCTCCTTGTTTTTCCCGATGGAGTTCGTTGATCTTAACCTTAGGCCTCAACTTTTGAATGTTCTTGTTTGCGTCTTTTTGTACATGGGAAGTAAAAAAAGCTATTTTTCGGCTTAGGTTACTAATTTGTTGTTGGATTGTGGCTTGGTTTATAGCCTCTTCTTCTAAAGGTTCCTCCTCTTTGTACTATGGAGGTTCTTCCCATGTCTCATGTTCTATCTTGTTTCTTCGTGGCACTTTGATGAGGGGTATTCTATGCCCTACCACTTTATCATTTTCTATGTAAGAAGTGGAAGCATGCCCACCTATTAAAATATCTTCCATATTGATAAGGGGGCATTCTTCCTCAGTAGTGTCATTTGTAGGTAGTATTGGTTCATTCTCGGTGGGAAATTTGGCCCCTAATTCCACGACCCGTGCCAACACTCTATCTTTGTTTCTGAGAAGAAACTCGTCTAGTAGAGTAGGGTTAAAATCAAATTCTGCGTGTGGTGATTCTAACTCATTTCCACTATGATCGACCATCTATTCTATTTCCTTTTCTGTAGAAAACAAAGTGGTCCTAGGTCATGTCCAATGAAGGGATTTAACCCTTTCTCGTTAGAGGTTTCCCAAGCTTACACTTGTTGTTCCTCGTATGTCTGTTTCTTTAACCCTAAACGTGTTTTAGGATCCATTTTTTCGTGATAGTTTCACTAGGGTAAGTTGTAAATGTGTTCAAAGCTTAGTGATCACCCCTAAGTGAAATGCTAATGTATTTGTTAAGAGTATGAATAAATCAACAATGTGAGAATACCAATGTGATAGAGTGATAAATCACCTGTGATACAAGTTTTTGGTATTGAAACTTGTTAAATGAAGTATCTCTGGACTATGTCAAAGAGCAGTTTGTGTCGCAAGATGATTAACAAGATGTCTTTACTTATGCCAAGTCCAAGGGGATGAATGAAACATAAGTAAATACAAGAAGTCAATGCGATCTCCCAATCAAGATATACGATGAACAAGCTCAAACCTAATTAAGACCTATATCTCAAAAAGTGCCAATTACAATTTGTGAATGACACAACAATATCACCAAGATATGTTAACCCACTTTGCGAGAAAGTGAAGTATTGATATCAAGGTGTTATTGATATAACATGCACAAATGGTAACACCTAGCACTCACTAAAATCGAGGTAATAATAGAACCAAACTAAAAAGCTCAAAGTATAGCTAGGAATAGTTAAAAAATGTGTGTAATGTAACCATACAATATAGGTATTTAAGTCGAGTTTACAAGAAACAAGACGTAAATATCGAAATTGTAGTGATACAATACAAACAAGCTAACTCTTCTTAGGAATTCTACGGTGATGAACCACGCCTAACTACGGTGACGATCTTGACATGGGTATCAAGATCACAATGGCTAACAATGATGCAAAAAACACCTTTGCACACTTTAGATGTTTAACTAACCCAACCACAAACATGGATGGGCATAAATGGACATAAAAGTGAGAGAAAGAGTCACTTGGTAACAAAAAGCTAGTCACCCTTCTTCTGATCATAAAAAGTGTCAAAAGAATGTGAAGTAAATCAAAAAAGGATGAAAAAAGTTGGCCTCACTTCAACAGAGTTTCACCTCGCCCTAAGGAAAGTAAAAACTAGGTGAAAGTAATGTGTCACACATTTCTCAATGAAAATATGGTTCACAACTCAACATTGTTTTAGAATGGTCAAAGTGGGCTCCTGGCCAAAGTATATCTTCCTAGGTGGTTCTCTCATCCTAGGTGCTAAAAATATTATCCACAAGTAGGATGATTTACCCAAAAAGTCGTAATGACTAGTTTGGGAGTATCTTGACTTTTCCCCCTTTAAGCATAGTGGGAAATAAATGCATCCAAATGTGTACTTAAAAGGGTCATATAGGGACAACTTGTAACTCTATCTCACAAAGGATTTACTAGTCAGATAGGCAGTGCGTAGCACTTCCTATTTTGTCCACAAGGTTCCCTCTTGCGTGGACTACTTTGGGGTTCCTGGAACCACCCCCATTGTTATAGCTTAAGGCATTATGCCAAAGGGGTTATGTTCCAGTTGAGCAGAGAGGGACGTACCCTTTTTCAAAACCTGCAATACAATGTTTTGAATATGTTTTTCTTTTTATCTTTTTTAATTAGATGTGGTTTGCTTGAACACCATTTGGCAACCTGTATAACAACTGTATTAGTAGTTTTCTGACTTTTGTTTCGAATCCTTCATTCTTTGACAAGCGTTTTGGTCCTATATGACGATGATTAGTAGTTTTCCATCAAAAGAGAAGGCATCATTTCTGATTCTCCAGATCATCCAAGGACGCAAGAGAAGAGCATACGTGATGTCTTCACAAATCCCAAAAGATAACCAAATGGAACAACACTTTAATTCAACAATGCCAAATTAACCAATTCCAAATCAAATACCCCTAACAATCTCAAAGTATCAAAAGGACTTAAGAATCATTTCTGATTCCCAAGATCACCCCAAGAGATGTGAGGGAAGAGCATACGTGATCTTAATCCTATAAGTAAACAATGCAAAATATTACCTAATCAAATACAAACATGTAAAAACAGCCTGCAAAGACAAATATATGATTAGATAAACCTACAAGAATGTTAGCACATCAACACTTTAATTTCAAAAAATGCAAAAGGATGCCCGCACCCTTTTGCAAAGGTTGCCTACACGCGGGTTAGGCGTATGTGCCACTAAAGGTAGTTTTCAGCACACACAGTGTACTGCGCCACCCAAGAGATGTATGCACTACAAAAATAGTACTGCACCCCTAAAATAGTACCTACACCACTCTGTGGAATTTTTAGATCTATTTAAATTCTGCGCCACCCGAGAGGTGTATGTGCCACAAAAATAGCATATGCGCTACTCTAAGAAAATCAGACAAAAAAACATACAGAATAACCATATTACCAGAAAAATATACCCACACCACTAAAACCACATGTGCACCCTGGTTAGGGCATGTGCACCATTCTAACAAGTTTCAGAATGTAGTGAAGGTATAGTATGAAACAACATGTGCACCCGGGTTAGTGGGCCTACATCTTGGTTAGGGTGGGTGTGCGGGGTTAGTGCGCATGCACCAGGGGTCAACAGACAGAATGATAGATTTTAACAACACGCCTGCACCACTAGATAGACATGTGTGACTCAAAAATTGTTCCTAAACTCTGAAAATCATGCATGTTCTCCGAAAATCGTGCTTGTGCTCGAAAATTGTACTGCGCCATACCGTATCCAGTACGGAAAAACAAAGAAAACTTCACAATATCTCTAAATTTTGACAAGTTAGTTTAAAAATGGCAATTACCCATTAAAATTATGGCTATGAACATGAAGTTACACATATCAAATGAGCAAATTTTCTAAAAAATGGACATTAATTACTACATGTGCATATCAAAAGTTAGCCAAAACAATGAAATTTAAACTAAAATGCCATGGGACTAAGGGTCCCACCGGGCGTGCCAAATGTGTGCAAGTGTTGTTTTTAAACTAATGCTAATGTAAACAAAGACTAACACCTAAATAGTCTTAATTAGCAAGAATTAAACAACATTATAAACACCATCATGATAAGAATTAATCAAGGGTTAGATGCTAACATTTATCAATACAAAACTATGAAATTAACCATGTTAAGCACCTAAATATCCTCTATTCTCTAACAACATATAAATGAAGGAACCTAGGTAGGTTCCATGGCTATCAAAAATAGTTGTCCTTAATGTTCCAAGAACCTAGGAATGGGGGCTAGTCAAAGTTGGGCTACAAGACCCTTTTGACACCTCCCATATGACCTAAGCACTTTAAGAAAGAGGCTTAACTCTTCAAGATGATGAACTCTCAAGAGGACAAAGTGCAAGCTCTTAGTCTCTTTGCTATATGCTTTGCATTTTCTCTCTTAAGGAGTTTAGGTGTAGGTATAAAGGTAGGTGGAGGGCTCTTTATATAGCTCAAAGGATGGAGGGTTCAACACATCTTCATGAATGTGGGATAAAAGGAAATGTTGAGTTAGTTATGGATAAGGGGGGTTTAGATGGGGTTGAGTTAGCTTTAGGAGGGTTTAGTTTTTCCTCAAGTGGCTCATGTGGATAAAGGGGGTGTATTAATTAATCAAGATGATTAATTAAATACATGTGAAAGCTTTTATAGGATTTTAGATAGATTTTAGTGTGATTTAGACCATTAGGAGGGAATTAAACCAATCAAATAGGGATTTATTTATTTAATGAGAAGGGAGGCTAATTAATTAATAATAATTAATTAGACTAGATAGAAGGTGTCAATTAACGAAAGGTTGTTAATTAGGTATGTGTTAGATAGGCGAATTAGTCAATTAGCGTATTGTAATTAATTAATGAGAACAAGAGGAAATATGAGCGCTTTTGATGATATGTCATCTATTTGTGAGAAAGGGGATAGTTAGCGCAATTTATGTATTTAAATTGCCTAGGCATAATTATAGGTGTCTACACAACGTTAACTCAAGATGAAAAAAATTGAATTCAAGATCTCATACTTTGCCATCAATACTGTAGCAACATCTTCATATGTCATGAGCATTATAATAATGGCATGAAACAAATAAAAACACAAATTTTGTTAGAAATCTTCTTAACTTGACTAAAGACCACTCTCATGAACACATCTCTTTTGACTCGGACCATACACATTTTGATTACTAACACCCTTATCACTTTATTTTCATGACATGACACACTTCTTAGTCAAGTAAAGACACATTAGTGCACACATTTGGAGCTTGAGTCATATATATATATACCACACCAAGACACGTACACACTATGACACATGATATAGAAAACATTTTCACATTTTCACAAACAAGATCAAGGACTCAAGACCTTAACTAAGTACACCATTCAAAACACACTACACATCATTTTGAAAAATCCATGATTGCTCATTACTACCTTCTTCAACAATAACTTGTGACTACCTGCAGACTAAAACAAATCAAACACACCAACTCTTACGAAAGATACATACCTTTACATGATGACCAAAATTTATACTAACAGATATTCATTAGTATTTCTTGGCCTGGATGGTTTTCTATTATTTCTCACTTTTAAAATTAGTTCAACCATTCAAGGTCCTTAGGTGATGAGATCACTCCCATATTTTCTCTTAGAAATTCAAATGTAGGTTTTGGTAGAGGCTTTGTAAAAATTTATGCCACTTCCTCATTAGTAGTAGAAACATGCTCCAACCCTATACATTATTTACTCACTTTATCTCTTAAGTAATGATACTTAATAGGGATGTTCTTGGTTTTGGAGAAAAACTAAATTCTTGGACACATTGATTGTACTACTACTATCACTAAGAATTTGAGTAGGCCCATCACACTTTACCTTGTAATCTTCCAAAGTTTGTCTCATCCACATGAATTGAGAACAACATTGTGCAATAACTACATACTCAACTTCACAAGTTGAGATAGCCACAAGATATTTTTTCTTTCTTGACCAAGAAACAAGACATCCTACAAAAATAATGCACCACCACTAGTACTTTTTCTATCATCCATACTACCTTCCCAATCAACATCAGAGAAGGATCTTAATTCAAATCTCTCACTTCTTGGATACCACAAACCAAATTTAGTAGTCCCTTTAAGATATCTAGATATTCTTTTTACTACTTGAAGACGAGACTCTCTAAGATCTTCTTGAAAATTTCTGACTAAGCCAAACACTTTCACAATATCTTCTCTTAAGGTAGTTAATTAAATAAGGTTCTCAATCATGGATCTATAATAAGATTGATTCACTTTAGAATAATCATTTTCATCACCAAGTTTACATCCTTTAACCATGGGAGTACCAATAGGCTTACAATCATCCATTGGAAACTTATTTAACATTTTATTTATGTACTTAGCTTGAGATATTAATATACCCTCATTTGACTGACTCACTTGTAATCCAAGGAAAAAGGAAATCTCACCAATCATAAACATCTCAATTATCTCTTCATAGCTCCAAAAAAATCATGGGTCATGATTTGATTACCTCCACCAAATATAATGTCATCCATATAGACAAAAGAAATCAACAGATGATATCCTTCACTTTTAATATACAAGTTATTATTAGAAAATTCTCTCTTGAAACCTTTCTCAATCAGGTACTTGTCAATCCTTTCATACTAATCCCTAGGGGCTTTCTTTAAGCCATAAAGAGCCTTATTCTATTTACATACATAATCTTTCTTATCAATCAAAGAAAAACCATCAAGCTACTCCATATAAAAATCTAGGTAACCTTTCAAGAATGCATATTTTACATCCATTTGATAGAACTTAAAACCGTTAAATCCTACATAGGCTACTTAATAATATGATTTCTTCCATTCTAGCTATAGGAGTAAATGTCTCATCAAAATCAATTCCCTCAACTTGTGCATACCCATTACAAACCAATCTAGATTTATTTCTTGTGACTTCTCCATCCTCATTAAGTTTATTTCTAAACACCCATTTAGACCCAATAACATTCTTATCCTTTGGTCTAGGTACTAATTCCAAAGTCTTGTTCTTTTCAATCTGATCTAGATATTCATTCATAGCCTTTATCCAACATTAATCTTTACTTTATTGTACTAAATTATTAGGTTCAAATTTTTATAGAAAAGTAGAGTTTTCTTAGTTTTGGAGACTTACGAATTTCCTCCTTGTAGTAACTCCAACATCTTTCTTTCCTAAGATATTATTTTTAAGATGGTCTCTCCTAATTTTCCTTAATGGAGCCTTGGTTTCTTTCCTTTATTCTTCTTCATCTTATTCTTTATTTCTTGATAAACATCATCTTCTTCTTCTTTAGGATCAATCTCATGAGATGCTTCCTTTCAATTAGAAATAGGTCTCATAAGATAATATTAATCAAATTTCACACTTGCACTCTCAAATATTTTTTCAACCTCTTTTTATAGTATATATAGGCTGAAATTATTGAAAAATAACCAAAAATATACCTTCAGAGATCTAGAATCAAACTTACCTAGATTTTCTTCAGTCCTTTTGATAAAGCACTTGCATCCAAAGACTTTAAAATGCTCCACATTGGTTGGTCTTCCTTTCCATAGTTCATATCGAGTCTTTTCATTATTCAATCTTAGTTTACATCCATTAATACTATAGATAGTAGTATAAATTGTTTCCTTCCAATATCCATTTGGTAAACTAGATTCATCTAAGATAGTCATTTCCATCTCTTGAACAGTCCTATTCTTCCTTTCAACCACTCCATTTTGTTGAGGAGTTCTAGATGCTGAAAATTGCCTCTTAATACCATGAACTCTACAAAACTCATCAAATGAATTTGAAAAAACTCATCTCCATTATCCGATCTAATGAACTTTATCCTTCCATTTTTATCATTATCAATAAGATCTTTAAAAGAATTGAAAACATCAAAAGCATTTGATTTGTTTCTCAAGCAAGCTACCCAAGTATATCTAGTGAAATAATCAATAAGAAACATAAAATAGTAATCACTTGAAGTACTTTCAATCCTCATAGGCCCAAAAATATTAGTATGAATAACTGAAGTGGACTAGTGGTGGAGACATGGTCATTAGTATTAAATATTCTTCTAGTTTTCTTTCCATGAAGACATGTTTTGCACAAGGTATCCTCTAGTTTGCTGATTTTTGGCATATTTCTCACACAATTGTTAGATCTGATCTTAACAAGATTATCAAAGTTTACATGGTCTAATCTCCTATGCTAAAACCAACTAACATTCGTCTTACTCATAAGACACTTTTCTTTATTAATTTCCTTAATAATATACATGTTATTGTCAGTTCTCTTGGCTTTAGCAACAATATTACATGTTTCCTTTTTCTTAATATTGCAACCCTTATCATCAAAGGATATAACATACCCTTGTTTGCAAAATTGGCTTACACTAAGTAGGTTTACAAACCTTCAACATATACATCATCCTTGGTGATGGTTTTTCCATTATCCAAACTCAAAGAACTTCTCCCTACAATCTTTATGGTAGAATTATCCCCAAACCTAATTGATCCTAAAGCATTCTTTTTGAAGGTAATGAAATTACTCTTGTCATCGATTACATGAGTTGAATACCCACTATCAATATACAAAATCATATTTTCATCTTGACTATTAAAAGAAGTTTGAGAGATACCACACATTTCATTATTCTTCAAAGTGGATGAAGATGATGTACATAATTCAAAAATATCATTCCATATATCAAACCCTATGGGTTTCAAGTAAGCCCTCATTCTAATCATGGGAAACATACCAAATTTATTTTTATAATAGTCCATGATAGTGCTTGATAAGATCTCCTTTCAAGTGATTATAATTTTCAAAAATGATCAGCTATGATACCAATTGTTGGAAGCACAATGGAATGAGAGGGGGTGGGGGAATAATTCCTAAACAATGAATTCAATTTCATATTTCTTACTTAAACCATTAACCAATTAACTATCCATCAATGTGTGCACAACATCATCTAACATATATGTAATGAACCATGAACAAGAGAAGAAACACCATAACACAATATATAAGTGGGAAAACCTCAAGGGTAAGAAAACCCATTGAAACTTCTAATTATATTACTCAATCACGAGTGTTTAGTGAAGAACCAACTTCACATGGAGCACCAACCCCTAGTTTAATAGAGCACCAACCCTTAGTTTTGTGAAGTACCAAATCCAAAAGGAGGATATAACCCGAAAAAATGATCAAGAACCCAATCAACCACATTTTTATGAATATCTCTAATTTATTTTTACTACCAAAACTGATTGAGATCACCTGATTCATCTCCTTCAAACCCTAACTTCTCAAAATTTCTCTATCCTCCATGTTCTTCACTTCTCATTACATAAAAACCTTGAAAAACATTTTTAAATAATTATGTAACCTATAATTCACACTTTCAGATATCAACACATGCCTTTATACCTTCAAATCAGTCACACATAGGTCACACTTTTCATACTCAAGTAACTAGTTCAAAATAACACCAAAAACATCATTTTTTATGCTCTTCTTGATTCAAATTCAAACTCAGTAGGATTCCATCGTTTGGTTCAACAAATTAAACTTAAAAATCCAAATTTATTCATTAAAACATTCACATATGACCCATAGAGGTTGGTCATTCTCAAAACTTTCATACTTGCATTAAAAATGCACAAAACCCCATCACTAGGATGAGCTAAAACCATAAATCATAGAACAATGCATAGTCGAGCTCCCATATTCACTATAAATTATTAATATAACATATAATCACCATAAAAGGTATAAAATTTACTTTAACCAGTCAAATAAATCATTAAATGGGCCGACATGTTTGTATCCTTCTCTTCTCTAAACATGCTTTCCAAAGACCGATTTCACCTTTAGGCCTCAAGAACACCTAATAAAACCTCAAATATTACATGTAAAAAATCATTGGAATCATCAGGAACTTCATAAAAAATTGATTCATGTTAGAGATCATGACACATTTGTGTTTTAAAACCACAACTACTTTCCTCTTCTTTAAATCATGCTTCCTAGAAACTAGTTTTCTCAACTAGTTTACACTCTTGATGCTTCTTTCAAGAAAAATAAAGGTATTAAATAGGAGATAAATCATTCTCTTAACTCTCCAAGTAATATCAAGCATCAACTCAATCATCTAATTCTTTGTTCACTTCATTTGTTGAGCCTAAGTAGTCCTATCCGAAAAAAAGAAACCTTCATCTCCATTAACGACCTAGATGACCCATAAAATATAATAGTCATGAGAAAAAAGTTATACAAATATAAATCCCTTTGAATCCTATTTCCATAACATATTGGAACTCCTTCCAACTCTAAGTTGAAGGCCTTTAACCAATCTCATCTATGCAAATTGTCTCAAATCGCCCCAAAAGCTGTTGTTTGACTAGTCTTCACAAATAGGGCACACTTTTCCATTTTTATACATCCTCGTGACCTATAACCATCATGTACATAAATAAAAATAACATGATAAAAACAATTTCCATTTATGTTTCAACTCCTTTGGACAACCTTGTCCCAAATTAAACTTCTTCATAAACATGCTTATTTGAGTGGGGTCCACTCATCACCACAAGCACTACCATACCTTTCTGGAAAATTTGAGGATTAATATACATCATCCAATAATAATCCATTCACTATCAATAAAATATAGTTATTTTTGAGTATTATCTCTCAAACCACTTTCTAGTTAGGGTTTCAAGCACACAAAAAGTTCTTTACATTCTTAACATTCGTTCATAAAAATGTGACAATTAAATGACCTCATTATTTTTGAAACCTTATAGAATAAATTTAGAAACATACATAAAATCCAAAAGGTCCCATGAAAATCACACAATTTAGGGTGAGCATCAGAAGGTGTGATTCGAGCTAGAAAACACCCTTTCTTAGACCCGTTTCACTAAAACTGAATTATCTTACAAAATCCTCTTTAGAATGACTACACATTTTTCTCACACCTCTATGACATCTCTGTACATCATATCCAATCATCATAATATCTCAAATATTTCTCTATATTTCCATCCCATCTCATTTTTCATAGCTAGCCCTCAGGGTTTTACATTGTCTAGGCTAGGGTTAACTAAAATAACATCATAACTCATCATGAAACCTATAAAAATAGTACTAACATGATTATTTCATCATAAATCAATTTACTATATACATCTATGATCTCACATAGTTCTTTATCTCATCTTCATGCCTCCTAGCACCTAGACCTGGTCTAGATGAGCACCTAAAACTTTGTCTCCATCCCGTACTTGTACCCTAAAGCTCATGTGAGTTCTAAAAAATCTCCAAATATGATCTCGATGCTTATAACATGATCCTAAAGATACCAAGAAGCTCCAACCACTATGCACCATCACCTAAGCTAGCTAGGTCATTTGAATGGGTTTGCTAGACCAAGCCATTCTCACTGAATCTACTCATCTAACCAAGAACACACCGAATCACCATGTCATCATCACTCAAAGCATCCTATAACTCTGTTCCATCATCCTCTTTTTCATTAATGGGATTTTAGATCAATGATAACACCTAAATCACCACATGCTAACAATATGCAGTTAGTTAACTCATTCAATAGGTTTTTGAACTAATGAAAATATTAAGTATATACCGAGAATCAGCTTGCTGAGTTCCATCCAACATCGCACACTATTATTTAGGAACTTGGTGAACTGAGAGTGTATCCATTCGATACACTATTAAGGAAAAATATTTCAAGTTATGTTTTGCATGCTTAGTTTTATGACCACACACATGTTAAGAGAAACTTGTCCCATCACCGCATAGTCATCCCACATAGTTATTTGGATAATATATTATTAGTTATATGATTTACGATCACATATTAAGGAGGCCTAAAAGCTAGGTCTCACCTCTTGACTTGATTGTATGCTAACAGTCCCAACTTAGGAACCCTACAGGAAAGATAATGATTACTTTATGAATCTCATCATGAATTAATCATTACCCTTTTCGTAGCCATCCTAAGATGGTAGGATTAGAGTAAAATCAAATCAAAGTGTGGGACTTAGATTTCATTCCTACTTGATACATAAGACCATTATAAGGTAGGTTTGTCGTTAAGAGATTAAGTCAATTTATATGTTTAATGGAAACTCGTTAGGAAATCACTAATTAATGTTGTTCTAATTTCCCAACTCAAAGTGTCCCATTATGTCATCCATCATTATGACTAGGTATATTTTCATCATTTTATTAAGATTAGGTAATCAACCCAATCTGGTAGATAATGTTGTATTTTCACCTTATCATTATCTAACGTTAATTACCTCTTAAAAAGAGATATATTCTTGTAAACATTTTAACCAGTTTTAATATCACGATATTTCGAAAAAGAGTCAATCAAATTTCACATTAATAACTGATTAAAGGTATTGTACTTTTGTACTTTGACATCATTATGTCATTAAACAAGTTATTATCATGAAGGTACAACTAGTCATCCATGTACTATTAGGTTGTACTAAATAATAAATCAATTATTTACTTAAACACTTTTGATTGAGTCAAAGAAATATATTTATTTCATGACTCTTGTGCCACTGTCCCAAAACAACATTATTTTTTTAACTCCATTAATTTAATCATTTAAATGATGATGTCATGATTAAGATTGCAATAATTTACATTTAATAATTCAGATTAAATGTTATCATAAAGTACAATTAATTGATCAAGTACAATTTGTTTCACAATCATTATCAAGTACAACTGTTATTGAAAACAACGTAAATCATCATTATAACTTGACAATAATTTAGTCAAACAATAAATTATGTATTGAACTCATTAAGGATAATTCCTTATTCAAAAAGTATTACAATAATTTCATAATGATATAATTGGCCAACTACCATTTACAACTTTATGAAATAATATTTCACTCAATAAAGATTACATATTCCAAATCAGGATATACATTAAATCAATGTTTAAAATCAGATAAAAAATTTATCACATGATGAGCATGCATGTAGTTAGTACAAAGAAATCCTCGTAATAAATAATTCATCCTATTATATGTAAGATTAAAATAATGATGTACATGGTCAGTTCATAGAACTGACATGGATTAACAACTCTTTTTCTAGTTGTTTCATTATGAAATAATTGAACATCTCCTATATGACTGAATGCTAGTAGATCAAGTTTCTTATAATCATTACATGTACTCTATAACAAAATGATCTAATTAAATCAAGCAAGTTGCTATCATCAACAAATTAAGAACATCTCAATGTTTTATGTCACAACACATTGATTTAACTAAAAAATTGAATCACATTAATCAAAACATTCTTCCTTTTCACCAAGTTATACAGAAAGAAAATTAGATCCCAAATTACATTAATAATAACTAGTTGGATTTCCCTTTAGAAAACAAAAAAGATAACAAGTTATTTTTCTCTAGAATTATCATTATCCAATATCAACTTAAGCACTTCTACTAGTTATTAAACAATCCCTTTTTTCTTCACTCGACTAATAGATTCATCAATTAATGTCCTAATTTTTTGCATTAAGATAAAAATCCAGAATGTTTACTTCACAAAATGAATATTCAACATATTATCTAAGCATGCAAACAACATCAATCCTTAATAAATCAAGTATATAAATCAAGTATAAAAAATACACAAGCTGTTGAGGGCAGCATGGAAAATGATAAATATCTCTCTCTGGATAACAACGTGGCTGTTCCAAATGGGACAAATGTGACTAAGGAAAATACTCCTCCCTTTTCTTCTTCTCCAACCGCGAAGGCTCTATCAGGGTGCATTACGGTCAACAAAAATAAAAAATCTACCACTCTGAAGGGTAACACTTTGCCTTGATGATTCTCATCTCTGCTATTGGTTGGTTGGGTTTCATTGGTCTCATTTTTCTTAGCCAGATAGTAGATTGCTTCCAATGGTGTTGATAGGCCATTGTTGTTTGATTGTTGTACATCAGTTGTTTTTTTGCTGCTATTTTGTCGGTTGTTGGTTTTTGCTTTGCAGTCTATTTTCTGCAGTCGGGCTTAATTGTTCTATCGGGATTTTGATCCTTCTCTTGTGCTTTAACTTTCAATTCTGGCTTCTGAGCCTTTGTGTACAAGGGTATAGTCCCTTTCAAAAAACTATTTGCCAATAATAATAAAAAAGTATATAAATAAATGTCATTTCTTTCTTCTATGGATAACACTATTTCCGAAATTATTTAAACATTATAATAATTAGGAATTAAATCTAAATACATATATGAGACTCTATTTCTTTTTGATATAAATTAAAAAAATTTAAACCAAACTAATTTCTCCATTTAAATTTCACTAATTATCAAACCTTGTTAAGTGGATCTCAAAGACCCAACTAATTCTTCTCAAGACATTATCGATTCTAAGCCTTTAATCTTAGCATGATCAATACACTAGTCATATCTTCCAACATAGAAGATAAAAAGGATGAAAATAAATGATAACCTTGACTCCTAACTAATTATGTGGGGTTATAATAGTTGGACTAACCCTATCAAAACCCAAGCTCGTACTTCCGGATAAGCATTAACTAGTAGATTAACAATACGGCTATGTATTTACCGAGTTCTTCCTAGATTTTGATTAGATACTCAAAATATTAAAATAAAAATGGAAAAGACATATTTATGTGTAGATTGAAATGGCCATTTGTAAATATAAGTACAAATCATGAATATCATATACCCAAATCGCCAACTCGCTTAAAACTTATTTAAATAAAAAGAACTGGTTATAAACAATCATCCATTCAATCCTAAGAAATACTTATACAAGGAAGCATATCCCTTTCAAATTTGTAAGATCAAGGTTAATGTCTTCCATTTCATTTAATGACCTAAATATTATACATCGAATGTCTCAATAAGGATTTAATCAAATACCCTGATCAAGTTAACAACTTGTATTCAAAACCCAATATTGCACATTTGTAAATTCAAGCAAGACACACAAAATAAGATAGTTGAATAAAAAAATAAATCAAACATCCAGATAAGAGAATAACCCATACCAATTATCTAACTATTTGCATGTAAAAACCATAAACAATCATTAAGATAATCATTCAGAAGCCACCCAACTATCTCAAAATGAAATAACTAGAAAGAGGGGTGTGAATCCATACATGTGAAGGGTAAAATATATAAAACCTTTCCTTCGAAAGCTTCCAATCCACCAAGATAAGAATTCACAATGTTTTCCTCTAATAACACTCAAAAATATGACCCAGGTTCACAAAGTAGCCACCTAACAACCATGCAACCCAAAGATAAATAATTTTAAGTCAACCATTTACGGATTCTAAAATTCCTCAGCAAAAATAACATACCAAAATTGCATTCCATAGTTCAACAAGAAGGGAAACCCAAAAATATACTTCTAGAGGAAGATTCAAGTTTTTCTAATTCATTTAATGCTCATGAATAGTTGTAGGTGCCACGTAGTGGCCCATTCTTCAACATACCACCACCAGTTTATAAGTTTCCTCAAAAATTAGTTGGGGTGATTTTGAAAAGTCGAATATCAATAAAAATACAACCTTAATAAATTTTCATGGGTCCTCAATCAACCTTAAACCAATTAATTGTCCATTTGTGAAATCAGAAACCAGATTAAATTGCAAAAAAAATGCGGAGCTTGTTGTGATGTTATTAATATAAAATGAAGCATTACAACCAAAAGAGAGAGCTACAATATTTATAGATATTGGACAACTTCTATCTCTTCCACAATACATGGAAAAAATCTCCTAAATAAAGCAAATATGTAGAAATAACATATTGCCCCTAAAAAGCTTCTTCAGGAAATCATCCGAGAACAATATTCTAACTAAAGAACATCCTCCACAATCTAAGGGATGATAACAACACACTAATAACTAAACTAACTAAAGTAATTAAATAATTACTTTATTATAATTACACATTAATCCACATATGGTGAATTAAGTGTTAGATTATTTCTAACAATTTGAATATGGTTAAAACCATATTGATATACCCTTATCAACCAACCAATGAATATGGTCTAAGACATTAATATTAACCTTGATAGTAACCAAGCAAATTACCTTGTACACTTATTCATTTCATTGTCAAATGAAAGGATTATTAGCTAATCAATTCAAGCCAAACATGTCAATAAATTTTTAACCTTGTTAAACTCAATCACTCATTGCAAAAGGAGCATCGATCACCAAAGAAATTGGCCAAACCAAACAAGTTTAATAAAAAGAAATGGTGGTAATTTTGATCATCCAATAAATGTTAAGTATATAATCAATCCATAAAACAATTAAGTAAGTAATAAAAGATAATATAAACTAAATCAATATTTTCTTGCAATATAAAAGATTGCATTTTTCTTATTGATAAAAATAATTATCAATACAACCTTTACTTTTACCTTGATGATCCATATATTTACCTATTCCATTTTAAGACCATCTCATTATTGTACAATCAATGATCAACATAATGTCAAAAGGAGTGAATGACTTGTAACGTTCATCTTTATTTTTAGTTAACAAAATAATACATTACACTATGTATAGATTCATTCATACTCGCAAATAATTATTTCTAGAAAAAAGATGAACTAGATTATTCATATCAGATACAACAATCAATTAATATACCCAAGAATCAAAATCATCACACTCAGCAAGGCAAGTAAACTCAGCAACCAAGAAAGAATAAAAAAATTCATTAACGTAACATGTTTCATGATTTTTTGGAGACAAGTGATGTTACGTGGTTGGGTTCTTAACTACTCATAAGTATGTTTATCCTTTTCAGGGTAAACATGCATACACCTAGTTGTGATACCAACCGAGTAACACTTCTCATCCCAAAGACCTCGTAACCCACTTAACATGAAATAACTCTATTTTGTGACAACACGAAATGAAAATGCAAGATGTGACAAAATCACTAAGATGTTCATCGATGGAAGTGAAAAGTTCCTTTCTTCATGGTGACGTAGAGGAGCAGATCTAGATGGAGCAACCACAATTCACTTCTAGTTCTAATACTTTACGTTGATGACCCTTTTATCACCATGAGATCTTTATCATTTATTTAGTGGTGAATGAATATCTATAGAAAATATTTCCATGATTGACTTGGGTTTGTTGCATTACTTCCTTGGGATTCAAATTTCACAGTCTGACTCGGGGATATCCATTGCACAACCTAAGTATGCTCTTGATTTACTTGCTCAGTTTCACATGGTTGATTGTAATCCAAATCTGAATCCCTTTCAGATCCGGAGTCAATCTTAAGGTTGAATATACTTCACCATTGGTTAAAACTACCTCAGTATCGACAACTTGTAGGCAACCTTACATACTGGACTCACAATAGACCCGACATTTCATATGTAGTAGGCCTAGTCTTTAGGTTTGTGTAGGAGCCTCATGAACTTCATTGAAAAATAGCTAAGAGGTTTTTTCATTATATGCAGTGGTACACAGAGATTTGGGTTTCACTACGGAGATAGTATTGATATTGACTTGGTTGGATACACATATTCAAACTAGGCCCCGATGTTTATAATTGTAAGTCCACTTTAGGCTATATTTTCTCAATAGGATTTTTCCCTATTAGTTGGTCAATCAAAAAGCAAAACGCTATTGTTTTCTCATCTACGAAGGCCAAATACAAGGGAGTTATAAATGTTGCAATAGAGGCCATTTTCCTCGAGGAGATTTTTATAGAGATTGGTATTCAATACAGGTGACCCACAATCATATTTTACAACAACTAGAGCACCATTTAGATTTACAAGAATCTAGTTTAGCTTCAGTGTACCAAACACGTCAAGATTCACATGCATTTCATTAGGGATCAGATTCATCAATAGGTCATCAATATCAAATATTTTCAAACATTAGAGAAGATTACTAACATCTTCACCAAATACTTTACTAAGAGAAGATTACTAAGAGAAATAATCTTCTTAGGGTGTTGGATACACCAAGATCATCTTCTCGAGGGCTTCTAGTGCTCTATTTTTCTCTTTTGGGGGAATTTTTCCCATTGGTTTTTTCTCCTTTTCTCCACTTTTTGAGAGTTGGACTTGGGTACATCATCACACCTTGTTGTTGGGACCCAATTTTTCTTATTTCCCACCTAAGATATGCTTCTGTGGTTGTGTTAGTGTAGGATATTATTTCATTATATTTATTTATTTACTTGGAATATTTCTTACACATGGTGATTCATTTTTCTTAGGTATCTCTTGTGGCATAGAAGTTACTATGACATGTCTTACATTTCATAGTTTTTCATAGAGTGTCATAGGAGTTACATTCCCATTCTAAAATGTAACTCCCTAGGAATATTCTCACAGAGGAGGTACACAACACTCCTATTTTTGCACACCACTTGAACTAATGCGAGGTTCCATATTTTGCACCATTCATGTGTTTGTGAGTGAATTTCATATTCCATTACTTGTTGGATAATGATTAGAATTTTTACATGTGTGAAAACATTATTTATTAGTGATTCTCACAGAAAATCTGATAGAAATATTTTTAGATTTCTTGACATATATGTGTGCAAGTCATGGATAGAATCTTCTACTTTTGTGACATTTTCAAATGTGCTGATAATTTTGTATGTAATATTCATCCTATGAGCCATGCAATGAATTGGAATTATATAAGGGGAAATTTTTGTTCATAGATTAACACATAAACCTCTTGTATGACCTTGCATTATTGATGTACCATTAATAAGCAACACATTCCAAATTTATAACTATTTCATATTTATCCATCCCAATTATATCCTTCAAATTATATAAATAACCAATTTGCAAATATTTTTAGCATTACAATTTTCCATCATTTTATGAATAACTAGAAGATGAGGTTTCCTTGTGTGGTTCTCAAAATTATAAACATGCATGCAAACCCAAGATGTGTTGTCCACTATTGTAATCTCATCAATGGAAAGGGAGATAAAACTTACATTCTTGAATTTCTCTTTCAAATCCTCCTTTTCAATAATTACAAGAATTTTTTCTGTTTCCCAAGCATTATTATCTAGCCAATAAGATTTTGGAAGGTTTTGAAACCCATTAATAAATTCTATAAAATATGAAATAGGTACTCCCATTTCGGATTAAGGAATACAATAGAGAACTAAGTTTTTTTCCTTAAGAAAGACATTCACATATTTTCCAAATTCTGTATTAATTGTTCCCCCTTTCTCCATAATATTTTGACAATGTTTCTAATCATTTAAATAATCCTCTACATATCTTTCATACATGCATTCTTTTGCAGTTTTATGTCTCTCTGTCTTATTTATTTTTCCATATTTTCCTTTATTTTGCATTTACTTTGTCATAATGTTTCTCAATTATATCAAAATTTAGTTGCATTTTATGATCTTTTCTTAATTTGCAACAAAAATTGTAAATATATATTATTATAGAGTATAATTATCATTTTCTATTTCTAAAAGTTCAATGAATGGATATTTTTTTGCCCCGTACCTTAAAAGACCTTCCAATTTTCCAACTAGTTTTCTTCCTTCGCACAAATTTTTTTATGGGAAGAGTATTATAAATATCGTCTTCTAATTGAATATTTTCATTAGAAGTTTCTTCTATTGGAGGCATTTGATAGTGAGGATTATTTTCCATCTATGTCATGTCATCATCAATTATATCTTCATGTAGTGAAATGTTAATGTTATTATGATTAATTACCTCCTTAGGGGATATGTTTTTGTTAATTGTTTAATGTAGAATACAATTATAAGTTGGGGTTTATACATTAAAATGCAAGAAGGGTTTGAGTTTGACAATAATATTTTAAAATTAAATTAAAGTGACGAAAAATGAATTAAAAGTTAATGACAATCTCTTAGCTTTGTTTGCAGTGCATGCAAGTTGGGTCCTCATTTTTTTGGCTGGTTAAAATAATTTAATATGTTACTTTTCCTTTTTAATTGATCTACCTTGTTTTCATTATTAATAGAGTCCATTGTACCTATCTAACTATAATTTAAAAATGGATCAGTTTTTAGCAACATGTGTAAATAAATTTGTAAATGACAAGATAACTATAAAAATTTATAAAACATGTTATCAATCTGCTAGCATAGTACATGCTACTAGATGACAACATAGTATATGCTACTAAGAGCAATAGCACAGTGAATGCTTCTAGCCGGTGGCAGATACTATACTACCGGTGGTAGCGTATATTGTGTTACACCTATCGATCGGTAACATTTGTGCCATTTTGCAACATATGTAATTTTTAAAAATACCATATAAACAATTAAAATATCATATCACCATGTGTAAGAAAATACAAATTGGTAGGATAAATATAAAAATTGATATAATATGCTACCAATTGGTAGTATATATTGTGCTACTGACTGGTAACATTTGTGACATTTGGTGAAAAATGCAATTTCAATAGAATACCATATCAACATATAAAATACAATAGAAACACGTGTAAAAATTTCAAATGGTATGATAAATATAAAAATTGATAGAATATGCTACTTATCAAGCATATACCGTGTGTTACTTTGGTAGCATATATTGTTGTATTGGTTGGTAACATTTATGGCATTTTGCAATATATAAAATTTTAATAGAATAACATATCAACATTTAAAATACTTTGATGTTAGAGGGTTGCAAAATGCTGCCAATATTAATCATCAATGCCCACAAGACAATAAGAATATGTAAAGGAATTGCAAGGAATATTTTATGTGTACTTGAGAATCAAAGTTTTCATTTAGAATTGTAAATTTTTAGATAGTATATATATGAAAAAAATTGTAAATATTAATTTCACACTAAAGGTAATAGAATTAATTTAGGTGGCTATTGGTGTAAATGCTAGGTGAACCAACCCCTAAAAGTAACTTGAATCCTAAAATTTAGGAGACCCAGTCCTAATCCCTAGGCCTAAAAAAATTCCAAATGTAAATTTCAAAAAATAGAATTTTCGTGAATTAACAAATATTTACCACTAAAATTTACCACGGAATGAGGCATGTATTATGCTTAGGAGGAGTGTTAACAAATTTAGCTTAGGGAAAATATTCTAATTTTTCCTTAATTTATTTGAGTTATAGGACACGATGTCAAAATATTCAAATTAGAAAAAAGATTGAAAAAATCAAGTAGTCATTGGGTGCTGTGGTCAACAAAATGTACATGCATTGGGGTTTCTGCATGTAGTGGATTTTGCACTAGATGATAAATTATTTCCTATCCCTAGAGAAAAATAGGATTGATGTCCCCATTTAATGTTGGCGAGGTGAGGTTGAGGGATAATTTTTACATGTGCACACACAAAAAGAAAGGGCAATCAATGGTTGAGTTTAAAGTTTTAGTTACCAATCTTTTGGTCTACACTCATGCATTATTTGGGGTGGTCATTAGCGAATAGGGAGGATAAAACTTAAAAAAAAATTGAGTATGAGGAATCCCTAGGATATTACGTTGATAAAAATGACCCTAAATGTTTGTAATTTGATATATGTATCTCATGTGAACGGTTGCAACTAAATTGATTTAATTGTATACGTGTTGGGTTTGATAGGAATGGTGCTATAGAAGGAATTGTTCATACTCCTAGATATATTACAAATGATCCCTTTAGCTTATGAAATATTGTACTGAATGTTGGATTTCTGATTTTCTTTCTATTAGTTTATTGGATAAATTTAGTGATTTGTTTTTTTGGCATTAGAATTTACTATAGATGGGGTTTTCATTACCTATTCAAGTATGGCTTTTTGTAAAACTATTTATTATTATATAAATGGGTATGGGACCCATTAACCCCTATTTACCAATCAAAATTATATATATATAAAAGTTTGTAAACAATATTTTTAATTACAAAATTATATATAAATGATTTATTAATAATAAAAGAGTAAATTAATGTTTTAATATAGAAAATATTTTAATTTTAAATAAATTCTAAAAAATAAGTTTAATTATAAAAATACAACTTAATATTGAAAAATGCAAACAAACAAATTGTGGCGTTTGGGTGGCGAGAGGGCATGCATGGGTCACAATTTAGGAGTTCGCCAAAGGGGAGGTTTTCCTTAAGGGGGTTCACCAAAACTCCTTCGGGAATGCCCTTATTTGCAACTTAGGTGGAATCAACGTGCCTGTTTTCCCTTTTAGCCCGTTTGGAGGCCAATAATTTGTCTAAACAAGCCACTTGAATGCTACATACTTAAATATAATTAGGAATAATATTATGAAAAATTATAGTTAAATTCATTATTTATGAGCTTTCCAAAAATATTTATTTTTGTACTTTGAAAATAAATTTTCCTATTCTTTTGAAATATTACTAAACTAAGGTATTTTAAGAAGTTTAATACTACTCATTGGAGACACTATAAAACAATGGAAAAAATGAAAAAAATTGCATTTCAATGTCAACATTGTAATCATGAAAAAATCAATCTTGGTACAAATATAGAGAATTATGCCGTGAACATCCATATGTAATCGAATGGAATAAATTGTTCAATAAAAAATTAATCAAAAAATAGTATATAGAAAATCCCAAAAATATCTATATGTTAAATATTCTAGTCTAGAATATATATCTAAAAAATATTGATAAAATAATAATTTTTACCACTTTACTTTTCATGTGACAATCATCACTCTATTATACTTTTGTATATCTACATCAAACCACATTAAAATAAAATTACTAAAAGGACAAAAACTATTTAAAATGTATGCATTCTACACTCAAAACGAAACATTTAAATATTATTTATGGGCTCAAAAATTTGGTGATTCCTTCGGTATATAGTGGTTTGGTTGAGGAATGTATTTTAGCTATGCAAATTTTAGTGCTTTTACAAGTGACTAGAATATGCTTTCATGTAAGATATTAGGTATCACAAATGTGTGAAACCCTTTGTAATCAATCGAGATGGTAAAAACCTAATAATGGTTGAAAACATAAAAAAGGTTAGTGTTTGGTGAAGTAAAGGGTAAGTGCGCCAATATAGGGGGCCAAAAAGTGGAAAAGAAACTCAAAATAAGAAAAACACATACGTGTTTTATTTTTCTTGGTTTGGTATTTCCTGAACCTAAAACGCATACGTGTTTTGCATGGTGTGGACTATATATGTTTTTGTGGGGGATTATAGTTGAAAAAAATAATGTTGAAGTATAAGATTTATTTTCTTTAAAAGAAAATAAATCTTATACTTTAAATTTATTTTAGTAAATATAAGAAGTTAGGGTCACTCGCACTTGATAGAAGTGGTCTTGTAGCTCGACGGATATAATCTAGAAGATAGTTTTTCAAAATCTAACTGTCAAGACTTACTCATTTTCGTGGATTTTAGCAAAGGACCTAAAACTTTTAGGGCATATATATTGTAATCGGTCTTTGTTTTGGGAAAGGATATAGTCATTTTGTAGGTTTTTACCTTCGGACTAGATTTTTTCCCCGCCATCGCTTGAATTAGTATCAATTATAGACACCTATAATTCGGTATACGTGATCTTATCACCAATATCATACTAACTATTCTAGTCTCATGTCAATATACTACACTATGCTAGTAAATCACCCTTTCTAACCTCTTCTAAACCCCCTAAATTTGCTAATCCCTCTCTAACCAGCTTCTATAAGCTTGTTTTCCCTTTAATTAACCTTGTTTAGGTTAATTAACCCTCTTATTGAATTTCTAATGAGAGTTTGACTTTCTAAACAAATATCTCACCTTTTCCAAATAGCCACTTGGCTTTCCAAAATCTAGTTCACACCTCCCAATGTGCTTTTCTAAAATTCACCTTTTTGACTCCTTTTAATCCCACATGCATCCAAAAACACCTTTTTCTCCAAACCAAAAACTATAAATAGAAGGGTACCCCTCCCACCTTTTCATAAGAACTCTCTCTCTCATCTCATTTCTGATTTAGGTTATGCTTTAGTCATTTTAGAGTCATTTCATTTCATATTTGAGCTATTTACTTGTATTTGCTAAATCTTTCAAAGATTTAGGTAAATGAGAGAAGTAATTAATAGTGTTCTTACATTTTTAAGCTTTTGAAACATCGATGAACACATAACATATTTCTAGAACTTTAATAGGTTCATTTATAGATAGCCTTCATAGAGTAGAGAATAGTCATGTTTAGGGTTTGATTGTTGGTTTCAAGATTTATTGTATGCATGTAAATAACTAGCTCTTGTTTATCTCTAATCTGATGGTCATTGTATTGTTTTTTCCAAATATTTTGGGGTTTATTTAGAGATTATTACCCCATGTTTATACCTTTTACAAAATTTTCATTGCACACATTTGGTATGCCCGGTGGGACACTCACCATTGTCTTCTAGGAGCCTTTTTCAAGCTTTTTAAGTCCACTTTCATGCTTTCTAGGAGAAAAACTTGTTATTTACTTGATTTCATTTTTTAAGTAGGCTAAATCATCCTTGTTCATGCATATTTCATGGGTTTGAACGGGAAATAGGTTTCTTTGGCTAACAACTAACCCGTTTGCTTCTCAAAAAGTTTCATTTCCATGACTTCGTAGGTTTTTTAAGGGGTACATGTATGTGTTCTAGAGGGAGCATCTTTGTTGAAACCCTAGCGCACTCGTTAAACTGTTTATGCACCCGTCTAGACATATTTTCCGTTAACATTTGATTTGTAAAGGGTCACATACCTATCGCACCATAAACATCCCTGTTGGCTATCAGTGTTCACTTACCTCTCAACACGCTGGTGTTTTTGGCATGTTGTGTGGATCTAAATTTTGGCTTGTAAACATATCTCTGTTTAACCATAAGTATTTCCATTGAGTGTCATGCATACCCATGCCTCTTGACGTGCTTTGGTGTAGTTTAGTATATTATGTTGGTTTTCATTTTGGATGGCAAGTGTATCTATCAAACTATAGGCGTCACCATCAAAACCCTAGTGTACACGTCTATTAGGCCCATGTAGATGTTGGAACCCATTGTCAAAATTTTCGCCACGCATCTTTATTGGTTTGGGCATATATCCATTGGGTGGGGTGCACATGCATCATTTAGGGTGCACAGTTGGTGTGTGAGCTAAAAATCAAATTTGTCCCTTCGGTTGTAAGATCATTTCTTTGGATTTTTCTAGATGTTTGCAAGGTCTAACAAGTAATTGTAGGTTTCTTTTGGGTTACTTAACTAACTTAGCTTAAGTGTTTTATTTCTCTTAACTAGAAAAGGTTTCCAAAGTGTGTATGCTCTCTCCTCGCACCTTCTAGGTGATCTTGGAGATCAAAACACTTCTAAAAACCTTTTGTCACTTTCAAAAAAACTTATTTTACACTTCCTAATTAGATTAACCTTTCAAAGTTGGTTAAAAATAACTTTATCTTTTGCAAAATGTGTTAAAAATAATTCTCCATAAACGTTTTTGTGGAGTTTCCATGTTTTTTATCTTCTTCCTTCGTGCCTTTTGGTGATCTTAGGAATCAAAAGCAACATGTAAACTCCTTGATATCATTATTTGTGGTGGAAAATTACTAAGTCTTTTCATGTAGGGCCTAACGTTTTTCAAAGAAAGGAGTTGCAAAACTAAAACCGTTTAATATGTGTTTTCATATAGGTTGCCAAATGGTATGCTATGTAAACAAAATTAATATTAAGAAGAAATAAAAACACACCACTTCACTTCACACCGTATTACAAGTTTTAAAAGGTTAGGTCCCTATCTACTCAATTGGAACATAACCCCTTTGGCATAACACCTTAAGATACAATAATGGGGGTGGTTCCAAGAACTCTAAATTAATCCACCACTAAATAACCTTGTGGATAAATAGGAAGCGCTCCGCTTACCCACTTTACTAGATTTTACACTGCAAGTTAGAGTCAAAGTTGTTTGTATCATGACCCCAGTGAGAATACGTGTGAATGCATTTTTATGATCATCATATTTGAAGGGGGTAAAGTAAATCCGATATACTCCTAAATCAGTCAGTGTGACTCTTTGGGTAAATTGTGCTTGCATTTAGACAAACTGTTGACACCTAGTTGAGTGATCTTATTAGGAAAGCCATTTTGTCTTGGAGCCCACTTTACTAGTCTGTTGTCATATCAAGCCATCATGAAGTGACGATTTGAGTCTAAACCTTGTTTTTTGAACAAGGAAAAGATTCCACGTAAGTTAGATCTAAGTGTCTTTCATCACAAAATTAAACAAAAATGTCACTTAGCTTAGTTTCTTTCTCACCTTCGGACAACGTGAAGCTCTGCCCAAGTGGTGCTTAGTCTATTTTCACCTTTTAATCTATACCCTTGCATTCTCACTACCCATTTTGGGGTGAGAAGGTGGCATACCTCACACGTCTTATCAAATATAGTACTCTTCATTTTTCTATTCATTTACACCCATCCATGTTTGTGGCTAGGTTGTTAAACGTATAAAGTGCACAAGTATGTTTTTGTGTCTTTTATAGTCCTTTGATCTTGATTTCGTGGATCATGTTCACTGCTGCAATTTCAGTTCATTATATTTCTCCTTAAGTTGAAAGTTTTTCTCACAATCTAGTCACACAATCTTAGTACTTACATCATGTTTTTAATTTCTTGAGAACTTGATATAAGTCCTTTTATTGTGCGGTTATGCTACTCACACAACTAAAAACTTCTTGCTATACTCATAATTAGTTTTAGTTCCAACATTATCTAAGTCTTTTGAAAGTGTTGATATTGCCTTGTATATACCACAATAATGTCCTCTTGATGCTAACACCTTGCTTTCTTAGTTAATGCATTAGGATAGTGTTGTTACACTATACATATTCACAATTTCTATCTTTCAGAAAACTTAGCTTTCGTTGGATTTTAAACTAGTTTTAGTATACCACATTGAGAAATCATGTCAATGTCACTTTGATATTTAGGTCTTGTTGGTATTTTAACTTGACCTACATATTGATAGGATATTATAACTATCTTCTTTGAAACCTTCGTTGAAATCCTAGTTTACGGTATAGACTTGATAACGACAATTCAAGTGATTATTTCATTTAAGTGTTCATACGAGTGTTCTTTGAATGATAAAAATGACTGCATATCATTACATCTAGAACACATTGTGATATTTCAACGTCATCTCGAACGAATTACAAAAACATATTCCTAGGTTTCATGCAAACTTTGAAGATATTTAGATGAAATCTTATATGAATTTGACTAAAGATTCCTAGAATCATGAATATGCCATCCAAATCAAACGAGAAAAACTTTGGATAAAACCCTTTTGATTCCTTCCCATTTAATAGAAACAACTTAGCACCTCTCTTTTCACAAGTCAAAGACATAGATCTGTTGATTGATCATAGTGGAGAAGAATTTGATTCTTCTAAAGAACAACATAAGTTAGACCTAGGTCGATTTGATGAGATTCTTTATTATAACAAAGATCAAGTACTCGCAAGAGTCTTAGAATTAGAAGCCGTGCTTCCACAAGAATGCAAAGTAGAGACTAAAGTCATTAATCCTAAAATAGAAGAATGAATGTCACTCTTATACATGGATAACCCCTTTGACATAGGATATGCTTCGATTCGGGAAACACCATAACACTGTTGAAGGATACCCGTCAAAACCAATTGGTGATTCATGGAGACCTTATTACAAACTGTCAAGTAAAGTAATGATTGAGCACAAATGAAAAGCCTCACCACCTCCTAAGTTTGAAAAGGAAGATGATTCCTTAGTTGAAGAAGAGATCCTTCAAAATAAAATATTGAAACTACAACAAAAATTAGCTAACTTAGGCTCTTTGAGTAGGAACGTGCTTAAAGGAAAACTCAAAACCAAATCTAGTGAGTTCTGTTTTAATCCATATGATGACACAAATTTTAAAATGGATAAGGTAAATAGACCAATATCACCTACTAAAGAACAACTCATTCAATGATAATTATAATCATTGAAGGAAACGCTTACTATGTTACAAGAAGGAAACGTAGGACACAATAGGAAATATTTGTATGAAGAACTATGCCCTAACCCTTTGATAAGGACATGTTGTGATAACTCTGTCCCAAAGAATTTTTCCATTCCTAAGTTTGATAAATATAAGATAAAAGGTGATCTATGTGATCACATCAAGGAATTTTATGTGACTTGTCAAGAGGTTGCATATAATGATAATTTCTTAATACGACTCTTCCTCACAACTTAGGGGCACTTGAAATTGGAATGGTTCTTTAGTATACCCAAGGGCTACATCATAACATGGCCTGTAGTAGTGGAAAAGTTCATATGATATTACTCCTTCAACATGGAAAATGATATCACAATGAATGACCTTTGCAACAAAAATCATAAGCCTAACAAGACCTTTCATGAGCTTCTTACAATGATGGCATGGGTTGGAAAGCCATTTACCTTATGCCTTACCAGAAAAACAACTAGTTAGCATATTTATTCCTAACCTAAACCCAGAGATAGCCTTTCATTTACAAATACACTATGGCTCTAACTTCAAAGAAGTTATAGAGAAGGGTAGTCAAATCGAAAAGGATCTCATTGCAAAGGGTACACTTAAACTGGTCATCAAGGACAAACATGAAACAAAATCCTTAGATAAACCAAAATTCTTTAAAAAAACATGTCGATGGAAATGACTTTACATACTCCAAGAGAGTGCAAATTGTACAGACTAGTTTGCTTTTGAAGCTCTCATAATGACCTCACCCAAAATCACCCACTTAACACACGTTTACGCCTCTAACCGAATCATTTTCAGCTATACTTAAACACTTAGATGTTGTGAAGATGGTGCAGTACCCAACCGTGATAGTTCCATATCCAAAGGATGCTCGAAAACCTGGTTGGTTCAAAGAGCATGAGTACTGTCATTTCCATTCTATTAAAGAACACAAAAATATAGGTGCTTAAGACTACATCATTATATACAAGACCTCATCAAAGAGGAAAAATCACCATAGAATCTCCCCTAATTCAAGACAAGGTCCTAATGAGAAGATGGGTATTTTAAAGAGCCTTTTCCTAATCATGCAAATAAGAAGAATAGGAAGCAAGATCATGGACAAACTTCTAAATACTATAGGACTATTGCTTATGTGTATCCAAATAATGATAGTTTCTTTGACTCCCCCATAAGATGTATCCATTCAAATTGATGAATAGGTCAATTCTATTAGGATTTTAGAAAATATTTTTTTGTATGTATGCAACGTACTCATTTGATCATATATAATCCCCTACATTTCCCTCAAAGAATGTCATTATAACCTAAAAGAATAGTTAGAGAAGACACCCACTAGGATATCAATCTTAGATCTCCTGAAAATATCTACTACCCATAAAAATGTATTGTATAAATCATTACGAGTTCGGGACTCTCCACAGATGTAGATCTCATGTACCTTCAAGCCATGATTGCACACCTTTACTCCAAAAATCATATTACTTTTGATCACACTGCAATATTGCATAATGACCCAGAGCACAATTTACCCCTATATGTAGAAGTAGTTATTACCTCTGTAAGATCAAGAGAGTACTTGTGGACAAAGTGGAACCAGTCTAAACATTTGTACTTTGATCTTTGGCTAAGTAGCTAGGCCATTTAGAAATGGATCTAGGTGCAAAACTATTACAATCACAACCTATGATAATGAGGAGTGAGAATTAGTAGGTACTATAGTAGTTCCAATGGAAGTAGGGCCAACTTGTCATGATACAACATTCCATGTCCTTGACTTGGATCTTCCATACAACATGCTCTTAGGATGCCCATGGATCCATGCCATGTAGGCCATTCCTTCAACTTTCCATCAATGTATCAAGATGTTCCATGAAGGATAGATAGTCACCATTCAGGGTGATCCAAAACCATTCACACATTACAGAGCCTTGCACATTTTTTCTTGTGTAACTTATGAATTCCCTTCTATAGATATTTTTATTCCTTTGTAAAGAGAAGCTCTCAAGGAGCGTGTGGATCCAAATTCACTCACTCATTGTAATTAAGACTATCCTTCATTGGTCAACCCTTTCACATCATGGGAGGAAACATTGGTAAAATATGGCCCAGGTTAGCCATTCACTCTTCAACATGCCTTAATAATATCAAACCTATTGGTATCACCTAGAACATGTGGTAAACCTTAATTTTAGTTCAAAATCACTCAAGTTAAGTGCCCTAAATCATTGGATAATTTCATCATTAGTGGTCTCTATCTCGAGGAAAATATGTTAGAAGATCCCACCAACAGGATACTGAAGGTGCCATGGCTTCATGCCATCGGGCCCCCGAGATATGTCAAAGGCCACCGTATGATGTATGCAATGGGTTACAATGGGTTTTGATGTGGTATTCATGTGCAAGGATATTTAGAACCCATTCCTATCCCTCATTTCAAATCTAATAGACATGGTCTTAGAATAAGACCTCATGATGATCCACCCTTTGAGATTTATGCCACCTCTTCTAAATGTGAGGATGAATCATCTCATTTTGATAGTGACGTAAAATCCCAATGTATCCTCTATGAGGATATTTCCTCCACTAACCTATTCCCTAATTCAGCTATTTTTACCTTATCTAAATCCAATCCTCAAACCAATTGCCAAGTAACCCTTGTATATCTTGAACTTATAGATTAGGATCAACAATTTCATGTGTTAATCGACTTCTTTGATAACGACGAGGCATTTACAGAATTCATGGGACTCAGGGATTCTATTTTGACTTGGGGATCACAAGAAAGGCTTTGCAATTCAACTAGATGTATGTGCATACTTTGGAGAAGAGGAAAATATGTGTGGACACTTAAATAAGAAGGTCGTAAGTAAGAGTAAGAATTCTTCAGAGAAGCCTTGTGGAAAGAAAAATGCAAGTCTCATAGTGAATTTTTTTTTGAGGTACTAGTAGATAAAAAAATGAAGAACCTATAGACAAAATGGTATATCCATTCAAATATGAT
The DNA here is from genome assembly GCA_018340775.1 of Taxus wallichiana var. yunnanensis. NCBI lineage: Eukaryota > Viridiplantae > Streptophyta > Pinopsida > Cupressales > Taxaceae > Taxus > Taxus wallichiana. Next base: position 390,708,818 of record CM031235.1, read on the forward strand.
GATGATCCACCTAAGGAGGTTGACCTTAATCTTCCTCCCGATCCTACAAGGATAGTAGATGCTTCTAAAATGTTGGTTGAAGAAACAATTAGTGTCAACATTGGCTCAGAAGAGGAACCTAGAATGATAAAGTTGGGAGCTTCACTCTTAGCTCAAGAACAAAAGTTTTTGTACAACTACTGAGAGAATATGTAGATATATTTTCCTTGTCATATACGAGATATGCCCTTTTTACCTAGACTTGGTTGTGACCAACCTTGTTGTGTACCTAGATACCAAACCCATCAATCTGAAGTTGTGAAATATACACCCTAAAATTGCACTACTTGTCAAAAAGTTGTTATTTGTTGATTTTATCAAACCCATTCACTATTCAGATTGGATACCTAACATAGTCCGTTCAGAAGAAACATTTTGGCATAAGAATCTGCACCGACTTTTGTAACATCAATAAAGCATGTCCCAAAGATGACTTCCCCTTTCCTAACATTGATATGATCATTGATTCCACTGCTGGTTATGAAATTTTGTCCTTAATGGATGGTTTTTCAAGTTATAACTAGATTTGAATTATAGAGGAAGATCAACATAAGACAACTTTCATCACCCCTTGGGGGAAATTTTGTTACAAGGTCATGCCTTTTGGACTCAAGAATGTCGGGGCCACCTATCAATGTGCAATGATGGTCATCTTTCATGACATGATGAATGACATCATGGAGGATTACATTTATGATATCCTAGAAAAATAAAAAAGAAGATGAGAACACCCTGAAGTGTTGAGATGTATTTTTTAGAGTATCTGAGATTACAAGGTACATTTGAACCCTAAGAAGTGTGTCTTTGGCATTTTTTCAGGAAATATCCTAGGTTTCATTGTTTCAGAGAGAGGCATAAAAGTGGATCCTATAAAGATAACAACTATCACAGAAATTCCTCCACCTACAAATCTCAAATAAATAATAATTTTACAAGGAAAAATTCAAGAAATTCATCGCTTTATTTCACAGCTTGTAGATAAGTGTCATCCATTTACAAATCTCCTAAAAAAGATGTTAAGTTCAACTAGGGACTAGACAGGTCCAAAAGACATTTACACCGCTTAAAAATACCTTCTCAACCCTCCCGTAATCATGCCGCCTACCCCATGCAAACCTCTCTTCTTTGTACATTTTAGCTACCTAGTTTTCTATTGGTGCACTACTTTCCCAATATGACCTAGACCACAAAGAAAGGGAAATTTATTACCTTATCCACACCTTGATTTCCTATTAACCGAATTACCCAAAAAGTGAGAAGGCTTTCCGAAGTTGTCTTTTCCTTTCAAAAACTACGTCATTATCTCCTTAACAATAAGACCAAGCTAATATCCAAAGTTTACCCTCTCAAGTACCTTTTATCCAAACCCACCCTTACGTGATGAATGGCTAATTGGATCATTCTCCTAAGTGAATTTAATATTGAGTTTGTTAACGATAATACATTTAAGCGATATGTATTGATGATCGGTTAGCAGTAGCTCCTTTACTAGGGATGGGACCTTTGTGTCTAGATTTGATAGATACCTCCATAATGTATGTCAAATAATTCATATAGTGGTAGGTTCATTTTGATGGATCATTTACCTTCCACGGATTAGGGGCAGGGGTAGTGCTCATCACTCCCACGGGTGAAGTTATTCCAAAAGCATTCTGTTTGGGATTCCCTTACAGTAATAATATTCCGAATATAAGGCACTTATTTTTTGCCTCAAGTTGGCTATCACTTGGACTATCAGACAACTATGAGTCATTAGGGACTCCCAACTTATTATTAAAAAAGTTAATGATGAGTATAAGGTTAAAAATTAAAATCTTATTCCATACAAGAAAACGCTTCAAACCTTCAAGGAATATTTTATGTAGATTATCTTTGAACAAAAACCAAGGTCACATAATAGATCAAAAGATGTTATGGCTACAATTGGGTCCCTCATATGCATTCCACCATAGGAAATTAGAATTCCCTTCTTTATGTAGCATTTACGAGTACTGTGCATATGACATGCCAGAATCTTGTTTGGCATGTGAAATCATTGGTACATTCTCCCCTTGGTATGACCCTATATTTATATAGCTACAAGATGGCACATTTCCCCCAAACATTACCCACATTGAGAAGAAATCCCTTATCTATCACATAGCCCGTTACACCCTCCTAGGAGGTACCTTTTATCATCGTGACTACGAAAGGAATCTACTACATTGTTAAGATGTTACTAAGTCATTCCTCACTATTAAAGAAGTGCACAAAGGCATTTGTGGAGAACATACCAACAACATGGTCTTGGATAAGAAGATCTTAAGAGTGGGTTATTATTGGCCCACCATGGAATCTGACTGTTGTAGTTTTGTAAAGAAATGTGAGCTATGCCAAAAGTATGGCAACTTGATATATGCACCAACACAGGGTTTGCAGCCTATCACAACACCTTGGCCATTTTTTAAATGGGACCTGGATCTCATAATGAAGCTCCATCTTTCTTCTTCAGATGGTCACACACACAATATCACTGCCACCAAGTATTTTACTAAATGGGTAGTGGTTGTGCCTCTTACTTATGTCATCGGTGCACAAATTTCCAAATTCATCATGAATCACCTCATCTGTTATTACACTATCCCTTCCACCAGTGTCACTGATAATGGTAAGTCCTTCAAGAATAAAATGGTAAAAGCATTATGTCAGTGCTTCCATATTCAAGTCAAGTGGCCTAGCCCCTAGCACTCCCAAGGTAATGGACACGCTGAAGCTACCACTAAAACCCTTGTACAGATCATGGAGAAAATGGTAAGTAAGACTAACTATAATTGGCACTTATAGATACATCCTTCCCTCTAGGTTTATTGAAGCTCCATCCTCACTCTTATAGGTGTGACCCCATATACACTAGTCTATGGCACTGAATCCATCATATAATTGGAAGTGGAGCTTCCCTCCTTAAGAATATCTCTCTGGGACTATCTTAATAAGGATGAAGACTATAGAGTTGCTTGGATAATAGAGCTAGAGCTATTGGTTGAAAATCATATGAGAGTGCTCAATCATTTAAAGGTTTACAGAATAGATTATCTAAATGATATAAAAATAGATCATCCATCATGACTTCAACATCAAGGAAAATCAGAAGAACATTGTCAAGGACAAAGAAAATAAAGGTAAATTTGAGGCTAATTGGCTAGCGCCTTATGTGATAATTTCTAAATGTGGATCATGAGCTTATAAAATAGCATACTCGGATGGAAAAGTGCTTCCATAACCTATGAATGCTATGAATCTAAAATGCTTCTATATGTAAGCATGATGTGAATATCATATAAGAAATACAAAGTAGAAAGACAAAGAAAAAAATAAAAATATGAGAAAATTGAGAAAACAGTAAAGAAAAAACATGTCGTCCACATGTGAAAACCACGCAATTGTGGCGCAGTGGGTAGGTATTTTCTTGAAAACCATTTTTCCTCACTCAAGGAGGATTCATCGATCACAAGCTACTCTTACATTAGGACAGGTAACTCTCACCACTTTCTAGGGTTAGTTTCCTTTGCTAGGTCTAGGAACCATATCGAATCTATCTTGTAAAGTCATGATCTAGCTTATTTGATCTTTTATCTGCGTGAAGGATCTGCCTTTGTATATTCCCATATAACGTTGGAGGAACCTTCATATTTCAATTTCTTATACATGTGCATGTGGCATTCTACCCTTTTTATATTCCCACATCACGTTGGGGGCATTTGCAATTCTTTGTCCTTGTACATTGATTTCAGAACATGACCTTAGAAAACACAAAAATATTTAGAAAAAGACACACAACAATCCAAACATTCAAAAAATCCCCTAGAACCGAAGCTACAACAACTTCACAATGTGGCCTCATGAAAGCCTTAGAAACAATGTGAATAGTAGCCTTGAGAATTTGTCTTTCAAGATAACCCAAAAACATTAGAAAATATATCAATATTTTCCCAAAAAAACAAAGTAGTGGTTTAATTGCTTGTAGTTGTTGGTTTGTATAGTTTTGATTGTGAGTGTATTTTTGTGTTGTATGATTTACAAGAATGATTCATTTTCTTACCCTATATTGGATCTTGGTTTATTTAATTTTGTATTACATTCAGCTCATTTTTAAACTTTTAAACTTGTAAAATATTCTTGTGTTTTCATCATTTGTTGTGTGCATCTATTAGGATTCATTTTTACTTACTTAGATTGAATACCAATTTAATCTATTGTAAAAATTTACATGAGTTCATTGTTATTTGCATATTGTTGTGTTATTTTGTATGTGTATATTTGTTTAGTTTTGTTAAATTTTTCTTGTGTGTTTGTTTTCGCACATCTATTTGTTATCACATCTATCATCTATCATTCATCACATATAACATCATCTAATACATCATATATAAAAAAATGATAATTTTTACATCATGCATGTATACTAAGATAATCATCACATATTGTATCATTAATGGGGGCAAGAGGGGTTACGCATGATCACAAATCTATCCACCCCCACACCAATATCATCTAGTATAATCACAAATACTAGTATAAAAACAAGAGTATCTCATGATAAAAAAACATATGATATCATCTGAAGATATATCATCAATACATAAACATGTGCTATAAAAACATCTATCTAAGTATGAAATATACATGGGAAATGATAAATAATACATCATAATGATACACTCATACAGCTATAAACATGGATCATCATCATAAAGGCATATAAAAACATGAAAAATATAAAGTTGTCAAATGTCCATATATACATGTATAAATTTATGTCTTAAGGTAAGATATAAATCATCAATACAAATCTACCACCTAAAGATCATGAGTCAAAAAATTTCCTTCATCAAGAGGCATAATCAAAACAATGATACATCAAGTACATACATTGATCAAAATCAGACTTCATAAGAGGAATACATACATACATACGTACATTTGTAAAAAGAGAGAGTCAACCATGAATCTCACCTTCTCCAGTGGATACATGATCTACGATTTGGGAGGAGGAAAGAATGGCAGCTATGATGGGCTCGCTCTAGGTGTGCCACCATATTGTTCAACTAGTTGCTACACCGATCTAATTGATCTCTTTGTCTCTGCTATGATCCGGAACTTGTCCTTCTCACATCTAACTAATCAAAGGGTGTCACTCGCTACCCCTGTTGGAAATAATCTGTAATAGGCAGCCTTGTAATATGAGGCCTCACCACTTGCTCTCATGATATCCCTGGATCATCTCTCGTGTCTTTAAAGATAGTGGCTTTCTATAAAAAAACATCCCATTCTCCCGTCAATCTACCCCTATTATCATAAGCATGTCTCGCAGAATGACCTCTTGATATCTATCAACAGTAATGGTCTAAACCTAGGTTTTTCCCTAATCTCTCTAAATGATAAATCCTTGCACCTATGTCTGAGCCTAATCCAGCAATGTAATAACACTTTGTACCTGATTCTATGCATGATGTAAGAGGCACAATATCTCGAGCAACCTACGCTACTAACTTCCTAATTTGGTGTTGTCATGTTGCATCATCCCCACCACCGGGTAGCCTAGGGCCCTTGCCTAATCTCTCTCCACTATCAAGGCCTGTACTTGTGCCTTATCCTAGTCTATCTTACTTGCCACCTGTAGTTGCATGGCTTTCACCACCTACAATTGTTGTTGAAGTGCAGCCAACTATCCATCATCCCCACCACCCTATGGAGCATGAGATGGTGGGCCCTACTAAGGAAACACATGTTGTAAAGGGGCATATATCCCTATTGGAATGCCAACTAGAGACAACTCTATATCCGGAGCCCTAGGAACCTATATCTTCCTAATCTTGGGCCCCTATCTTTATGGATACTATAGTGGAGGAACCCTTCCCCCACCCCCATCATGACATTGGTCATCAAAAGGATCATCGCCGCCGTCGCCGTGACCTCCACGCTCATCACCACTAGGATGCCCCACTATGGTTTCTCTCACTCCTACATCATAGGAAGCTCTAGGAATCATCAAACGATGAGGTATCACTTTGTGGTACCATGGGGCATACTCTAGAGATCAACCTAGATCTCTAACCTATCTCTGGGGTACCCACATAGTTGGCACCGCCTATAAAATGCTAGTCACGGCTCTATCTCTGGTAATATATGGTCCCATATCAAAGTACTCCCTGGCCCTATAAGCATACTAAATGTCTCGATCCTGTACATTTTGTGTGATGCCAAAATGCCTCTAGCACCGATCCACCCTGTAAATCTCCCACATATAGTTGCGGCTCTCCAACATGAAATGCTCAATTTTCATAGTGTTGAGCTCAGGACATCTTAAGGCCACTAAAAATGTCGGTAGGGCATCCATACTAATGTGGCCTACTGTAGATCATCTAGCTCATGTCGGTAGTGGTAGGCATCTCCCATGTGTGGTTGCACGTCATCCCTAATCAAGACCCAACCCATTAAAGGGCTCCTCTAGAGCTTAGACCCTCAAAACAATTGTGAGGTGACCAATAACAATATGGTCCCATGCCCAAATTTGTAGTATCTGGCCAGTCCTACCATCTTCTTATGGTAGTATGTAATCAATTGAAGATCCCAGTATAAGTGCACTAGTATGCACTAGCCCTAGAAATAGGTCTCACCATTGATAAACTTGCATATTACTCCAATGAGGCCAAGCAGAAATAAAGATCCATTTTTTTCGAGTAAAAATCCACTGACAAAATCCATCAGGTAAACCACAACCCAATCAAGCTTGGGATCCTCTATGCACCGCGATAGTCTGACTATCATCTCGTGATGCGGTATTGTTGGAATGTCAAATAGATTTATGATGCACCGATCAATATCAGGTGGTGGCTCATAAACAAATCATCTCACCCCTGGATGGGGACCCACATGATGCACCATACATCCTCCAATGTGATAGTGATCTCACCAAGTAGGAAGTCGAAAACACCGATTCCCATTGTGCCATCTCTCAATTAAGGCTATCGGGAGATCATGATCTAGGATAATATGTGGCATGTCGCCCACGTAAGTTAACCCAATGACATATATAAGAATATCTAGTATCTTTCGATCATCCTCGTCAAACTATGCCTCAATCGCTACCAGGTGACCATATCTCTCGGCAAGTGTGAAATATGGGTAGTATCTTCTCGCATGCAAACAAATGATACATGTATTAGGGTACATTTCTACTTACTTATATCTATTTTTATAGTCACTTCTTCTTTCAATCATCTAACATACTAATTTTTCACTTTCTTCTATAAAGAACCTAGTCTATTTTCATCTATACTTGGCTAAATTGATTATTGAGATAGGTTGTCTCCTTACCCCTAGTGCATGCATGAATACTTCAAAGCATGCGCACTTGTCTCGACGTGTATTCACCCAACACATATACACCTATTTTTCGACACCTAAACCCCTACCTCAATGCATACACCCACCCTCTTTTCTCTCTAACTATCCCTATCTACTCGGGATGCATACACATCCAATTCAATGTATGCACTTTCCCTTTGATGCGCGTGCTTGCACATCCATGTTTTCCCCCTCCTTGATGCATACAAATCCCTTTGATAGATACGTGTGCACATACCCATTCTTCGATGGATACGCATGTGCATACCCATATTTTTGATGCATGCGCACATGCACATATGCCAAAATTCCCCTAATCGGCCTTAAAATGACCTAAAAATGACATTAAATGCTCAAATGACAAGGAAGGGATAAGGAACTCACATAGGGTCCATCTGTTGGGTCACAAAGGTATGGATGTGATCCACTCATCTCCTCCTACTCGGTAGCCTTTTCATCTCACTCCAGGGCTCTCACACTCACTCGCGGTGAAAATTTGCAAGAGCTCTGCTACAAGTGAAATGGTTGTGATTGATTTACCCGTGTGTGGGTATATTAGGCTACCGTGATGCCCCTGGGGCATGTTTTCTCTATCATGATCACTCTAACACTTATACTCACCAAAATGATTATTTTTTATATTTTAATGATTTTTTTTAATAATTATGGTCACTTCTTCGTTCTAGGGTCATTTATAATTATTCCAGGCACTAATTTCTCAAATTTTATTCTATTTTCTTCAACTTCACTCATCACAATGATTATTTTTTAAAATAATTATTTTGGGACTTCTTTGGGCATTTTTATGGCAACTCGATGCCCATTTTATTTGCCTTGGGGCATTTTCACATGCATTTTAGAGATCTCTTCCAACTCATAAATTCTTATGACCGATCAAAAATTCAGAAATTGTAAAACTATCCAAAAAATCATGAAAACTTTGAAAATGAACTAAAAATTGGTAAAAAGCTCATTTGTGGCTGAAATTTGTCTCTTTCACATGGTGTTCATCCCATATCTTTTTGGCATTTCCACGCGTATTGAAACAAAAACTCATGGATAATCTTAATCTCCAAACCATTTACAAAATCTACGATGCTTACTTTGTCTGTACCATGGGGTACTATTAGTTTCTTGGTACTATTTTCACTGTGCACACTACTTTTCATTGGACCCAAGTGTCCTCCATCCTTTCCCTTGCATATACAAATTACTTGGGGCATCATTTTCAACCATTTTCATTTATCAAAACATTTGGGATTAACTCGATAACAAAATATTTATGTAATTGTCTTAAATGTTGTTGGTTTGAGTGTGTGTGATTTATTTATTTTTTTTAAGTGAGTTTGTTTGCTTCTCGTATCGCATTGCATTCATGTATGTTGCATGGTGTTAGCCATTTTAGTAATGGGTAGTTGTTTGTATCTTTGTTTTTCATGTCATTTTACGCTTCCTTCGTATTCTTATATTTTAATAAGGATTGATGATGAAGATTCCTAGTGATATGATGAATAAATTTTTAATATGAAAATACCTCGTGCATAGCTCAAAGTCACTTTTCTTGTTATTTTCTCTTCTATCTCATCTTTATTCAAATTGTTCTTTCTTCTGTTCTCTTTTTTATCATCAACCGTGTTCTTCCATTACCCCATCAACACTCGAGGGGCATCCTTCATCCTACTAATTTTTCTTCTACCCCTTCTAAATTTTTACTTATTTATTCTTGTCTACTTTCTTTAAAGTGACTTCGTGCACGTCACCTTAAAGAAGGGAAAATGTAGACACCTATAATTCAAAGATACATGATCTTATCACTAAGATCATACTAACTATTCTAGTCTCGTGTCAATTTACTACACTACACTAGTAAATCACCCTTTCTAACCTCTTTTAAACCCCCTAAACCTATTAATCCCTCTCTAACCAGCTTTTATAAGCTTGTTTTCCCTTTAATTAACCTTTTTAGGTTAATTAATCCTCTTATTGACTTTCTAGACAAATATCTCACCTTCCAAATAGCCACTTGGCTTTTCAAAATCTAGTTCACACCTCCTAATGTACTTTTCTAAAATTCACCTTTTTAACTCCTTTTAATCCCACATGCATCTAAAAACACCTTTTTCTCCAAACCAAAAACTATAAATAGAAGGGTACCCCTCCCACCTTTTCATAAGAACTCTCTCTCTCATCTCATTTCTGATTTAGGTTATGCTTTAGTCATTTTAGAGTCATTTCATTTCATATTTGAGCTATTTACTTGTATTTTCTAAATCTTTCAAATCTTTAAGTAAATGGGAGAAGCCATTAATGGTGAGCTTTCATTCTTACACTTTTGAAACATAGATGAACACATAACTGATTGTTAGAACTTTAATAGGTACATTTATAGATAGATTTCATAGAGTAGAGAACTAATATAGTCATGTTTAGGGTTTGATTGTTTGTTTCAAGATTTATTGTATGCATGCAAATAGGTAGCTCTTATTTATCTCGATCGATGGCCATTGCATTATTTGTTCCAAATCTTTTGGGGTTTCTGTATAGATTATTACCCCATGTTCATAGCTTTTAAAAAATCATTGCACACACAATTTTTTAAATTTTGTCCATAATTCACTTTAATGACCATGAATCAACTCTATAATTCTTTTCTACTTCTTACTAAAATGAGATCCTCACTTTGTAGATAGAGGATCGCTCCATGTATGGGATTCCTATCCTATGGCCAAAATGAGGTGATTGTAATGTGCCTCCTCTTTAAGATGTGATCACACTATTAGGTGTTGAATGATTTTTATGAATAGTACCAAGTCAATTTCATCAAGTGAACTCAGAGGATTGTTCATTCTTAGAAACAAGGTGATCCATATAAAGACCATCCCCTCACCTTTCCTGGCTCTAAAATCATCCTTTCATGGAATCAAATTCATTATTATCATACTTTTTTTTTTCTCATATATCTCTCACGGAGATAGATGATGCCTTAATACTTCACACATGATGGTCTTTGATACCTTGGTGGCATAATTATCTCATTTTAGCTTGTTCTTTGGAGAGATTTAGGTACAACGAAAAAGTTAGGATATGATGATCATTAAGTCACTCCTTGACATCCACATTTCAAATTTTAACATGATGAATCCTTCATAATTAAATGTATTGACCAAGATGACACCAGGGGTGTAAGTAAGCTTATGGTACTTGGACACCTTTTTCTCAAGTTTCTCCTCATGGAAATGGGTTTCCTCCTCCAAATAGGGGATGAATCCTTGAATGAAATTTGAGCATGAGTTACATTTTCTTAACCTCCATACTTCACAAAAAAATATAAATCAAATTTTATGATCATGAAACTATTACGCAAACTAATTCTTCCCGTAACTTAAAATTTAGGTCCTATTTCATTTTTAATCGAGACAGAAGTGTAAAGTTTTAGAGTACCTATAGAAAAATTTAAGCCTTGAATCAATGTTTATTATTACTCCTTATAGAGTATTAAAATATCCTTCTAATGCCTATTTTGTTTCATCCTAACTCTTTCCGAACTCCCTGGAATCATCCAAAGAAGTCATTTTTCATCATTTTATCTTTCCTTCTCTGCACTCGAAAACCTAGTCTTAAACAAATTAAAATTGAATGAGATTTTATTTCCTAAAATTTCCTAAATTTACTAATAAATATTCAATCATCTCTAAAATCACCCTCAGGTGCTTTATATTTTCTCTAAAAAATTCCTAAGAATGTTCAACTAGCTACAGAATGTCCAAAAATGGCCTTTTTAGGCCTTCAAAAGAAGTAGTCTCTCATCAAAAAAATGAGTTGATCAATCACCGTCTAGACATTATTACCTATACACTAAAACACATTGAATGATCTTATTATGAATTTCCTTTGAGATAGGGTAATGGTTGAACTTATGGTAGGTTAGCCATATGAGACAAAGTACATTGTAATCCTCTTTATATAACTTCAAATCAAAATACAACTTCCCCAATTCAACTTTCTCCTTTTCCCTTGTTTCAAGTAGGTCTAGTTAGGGTTTGAAAGAAAAAATAAGGGTTTAATGGATTGCCACTTTTTCATTCTTACATCCACCTTTCAACACACCCATACACCTTACTCAAGCACACCTCAATGCTCCATTACTCATTTATCCATCATCTTGTTATATTTTCAACTTTTGGCTTTTTAAGACTCCTTGTTTTCTCAAGCTCTAACAATCTTCTCAAATTTGTTTTTCACCTTCACATTGAATTTTAATCAATATTATTTTCACTCATCTCATTATGCTTACCCCTCTCCTAATCACTAATGAAAATCACTCAACTCTTCCTCTTTCACTTAAGGATTTTCATACAAACCCTTACTCTCTCTAGGATTCTTTATGGAACTGTGTAGGACAATCAATAGGTATTCTTGATTAAATTTGTATAAGGATTTTCCCATGTTCCTCAAGGATTCAAAACATTCTAACACCACTCCCTCAATGATAGATACAACTTCCTTATGAGTTTATTTCCTAAGACAACTATTTATGAAGGTTGGTCTTGACAGTCACAAGAAATAAGCATGATTATACATTGCTCCCTTTACCTACTAACCACTCAATACTTTGTCCTTATGCCCTGATTTTATGATTCCTTAATGCCCTTAGGCCTTCCTCCAACTTGTTAGAGGATCCACAAACTTCAAAAAAATGGAATAAATAATATTTTTCTAAAAGTACATCTTTCCTAGCCCTCAAACGGGCATTAACATTGCTAGATTGTATTTGCATGTTCCTTTGCTTTTATTTTTATTCCAACCTGTACTAGGAATTTTGAAACTCTTGGTATTCTTATTACCTTCCCTCACACTTAACAATGACTCTACAAGGCATAATTATTAAATTTTACAATGAATGTTCTACTCTAGGACCTTAAGACTGGGCACACATGGTTAGGATTGTGTTCATGCAAATTTAATTTAAGAAATCCTCCTTTAGATGGCTTATTAAATTTTTTTGATTTTTGAAACACCAAATCCTTGTGATTAATTAGCTAAAATATACTCAAGGATTCCATTGAATCATTATGTTCATGCTACATACTACTAAACTTCTAAAACATGGTATAGTATGGTGTGAATAAGTCTTTCTATCTATTTTCTATTCCTTGGACACTGTGAGGGTTCCATGAAGCCTTGAACACCATTATAGATAAGAAGACAATCATAAGTAAGATATTTAGATGTGAAAATTGTTTACAAAATAGTATCTAACTTCCAAATATGATATCTCGTTCTGAGAGGACTATGTCACTTAACTCCTAAGCCAATAACATACCTAGATCTAGTTCAAATATTCAAATTATACATTTGGAGGGAAACTCCCTATTTTTTTCCTGTAGAGTCTAAATGGACTAGAATAAGCTATGACCATCTCAAGTGGACCCAAGATACTATTAGTCACCTAAGAAAGACAAAATTTATTATTAACAAGATGTTCCTACATCACCGGAGGAAGGACGACAAAGTGACTTAGAATCCTTATTTTCAATTAAGGGATTAGTTTTCATCCTTCACAATTTTCAATTTCCATGCTATTTATTTTGGCCATTCTACACCTATTAAAACACCCTTCAGGAGAGTTTAGGAAAGATATTAGCAGCAGCAGAGGTGATGTCAGGGGAATCTTAGAAGTGTTGAAGGTAATTTAGGAAGATTTAGGATAAGGATTGATCATTTAAGGACTATTTGCTCAACATCGGTTTTCTAGGTGTAGGGAACAAATACTCTAATGACACCCTTTTCCATCACTAAAACTTGACATCAATGATAACACTAATGACACCGTGTTCAACACATGTGTTTTTTTTTATAGATAATAATTTGGAAAAGGCTCCAAAGGACCATTTACAAGAAAGATATTACAATACAATCCAGAGACTAGTCAAAATATCTATCAAAAAAACCGAGACAAAAAAACCCTAGGCAGGATCAACAAGACCATTGATCCAGACAAAAATCCCTGCTAGAAAATAGCAAAAAAACTATACATAGACCACCAGTCAGCAAGAAGGTCACAAAAAGGCCTAAATATTTCTGGTTCTAGTTCAAGAGCTTGGCCCCACTCCAACCTCTCCACCAGTACCTACAAAACATTTCCTTTTACTGTTTACTTCGCCACTAAGCCTTGAAGGGTATCCACCCTATTCTCCAAAGATTTGATCTCCCCATTTGACCATTACATACCCCTAAGCAGATTCCTATTCTGAGCTTTCACTTGGGTAACAACTTCTTCCAAGGCTTCCACTTTTCTTGTAAGAAAGAAAAAAACCGTATCCTTCTCCCCTTCTTCATCCGCCTCACCAGAAAGATCCTACAAAGTTGACACCATGTTCAGCTCCTTCATAGCCCTTTCCTTCATTTTAAACAGCTTTGCATGATCAGCCAAAGGAATATGATCTTCCCAGTCACTTTCCATATGCGTACTAACCCCCTTTGTGTTCAAAATAGGCTTACCGCTCTAACCAATAGTAAAATTAAACCTTGATGTAAAATCAAGCCATCTTTCTTCTCTTTGAATTTTTAACCGAGCCACTCAGAGAATTAAAAAGATAAAAGGGAATACTAATCTTACGATTCCTTCGGAAGTGGTTAAGTAGCGTAAAATGCTGAGAGTGAACCTTCCTATATCTGCCATCAAGAGTAATATACTTCATAAGATGAAAACAAACCTCTGCCCACCGACCTGGAAAAGAACTGCGAGCTATGCCATCTTCCATAAAACATATTCTTTCATCGTCCCCCAAAAATATCTTGACTTCCTCTTGTAGGCGAGATCTATCCTTGTAAACCTTAATGCCATCACAATCCATATTAGCAACCTTACTAATTAAATCTTCCGAGACTAGAAAACTGACTCCTCTCATCGCAACTAGACCATTCTTCCAAAGCGAGGAAAATTCCCAAGAAATGACCTCATCATAACCCTTTAACCTTTGAATGAAAGATGAAATACCACCTGCTTTGAACAGTTCCCAGATAAAAGTGTCCCTTTCTAGGTTAGAAGACAACAATGGCTCTACCCTTACTCTGGCTCCCCATCTTCCCCTGTCTATAAAAATGAACTGCTGAATTTTTCCAAACCTCCCAAACTGTCGATTTAAATGGCACTTCTCCCCCACGACACCCAAAAAATGATTAGGAAAACTAAATACACCCATAATGAAAATATTTCCCCAATCTCAGCACTCCCATTCTCATGCTCGAGATCTCCTTTCTTCATTGAGTTTTTCCTTTTTCCTTATCGGTAACCCTTCCTCCTCCCTCCACCAATTTTTATGATTACTTAAAATTCCCACATTTTCTAAAGTATCCACACATCCATTTGCCTCCCTATACACGTGCTGAAACAAAATAATTTCAAAATTTGAGATTATAGTTTTTGCATCCTTAATAATGGGATCTATATTAATGTGATGTCTAGCCTTACCATTCATCACATTAATTATATATTGAGAATCTCCTTCCACATAGAGCTTCTTGATATATAAGGAATTCACCCATTTTAACCCAATTAACATTGCATAGGCTTCAGCATAATTGTTAGATTTATTACCTATAGCCTCCGCATAAGCAACCTCCATTTTACCAACATCATTTCTGATAATTCCACCTACCGCAGCTAACCCCAAACTCCCCTTCGTAGCTCCATCAAAGTTAAGCTTCATACACCCTTCAGGAGGAGTAGACCATTTTGCATTTC
The DNA here is from genome assembly GCA_018340775.1 of Taxus wallichiana var. yunnanensis. Taxonomy (NCBI): domain Eukaryota; kingdom Viridiplantae; phylum Streptophyta; class Pinopsida; order Cupressales; family Taxaceae; genus Taxus; species Taxus wallichiana. Next base: position 390,723,990 of record CM031235.1, read on the forward strand.
TTCTCTCCATAGTTTTTACCATGGAAGAATTCTTCACTCTCATTCCAAAGGAGTGAATAATTTCCTGCTCATGGTAAGGTAGAACCCCTTTCTCCTTAATTTTTACAATAGACAGATTGTTTCTCAAAGCTCCCAGAATCCCACTTCCCACCCTCTCAATTTTTTTTTGATTTTCCTTAAAGATTCTAGCATTCCTTTCCAACCAAATTCCCCATATAAAATGAGGCAAAACAAAACTCCAAACCTTAGCCAAATTTAGAGAAACAAATGGACTAGTCCATTGTTCATACCAGTCAGCAAAAGTCTCTAGATATAGCCACATTATTTGAATTTTTTAAAAATATAAGCCATAACTTTCGTGAGAAAGGGCAGTGTATAAAAAGATGTTGAACCAACTCATTATTCTTTTTACATAGAACACACCAGTTAGGAATCATCATACCTCTTTTCTGCAAATTATCAATAGTTAAGATCTTGTTCTGAATGACATGCCACAAGAAAAAATTTACTTTAGGGATAAGGTCTTTGTCCCAGAGATTTTTCCACAGTCTTTGAGAGGGGGGACCATTCCTAGCTATACCATACCCTGATTTAACTGAATAGTTTCCATCCTTTGTCAAAAACCAAACCTTTTCATCCTCCCTCTGCCCCACCGATATATGCAGACCTCTTAAGTTTTGATTTAAGGTTCTTATGCTTTCTCATTGAACAACATTCATCCCGTCCATAACCAAAAGTTTCCAAGACCAACCCCAATTAGAAACCTCCCAGTAATCTCTAACCCAAGTTCCCACCGACAGCTGGAAATGATTCACCAACTCCCTTAAAGGAGCTTGACTGTCCAATGGTGCCTCCATCAACCACCAGTCTTCCCAAAATTTAATCTTAGAGCCATTACCAACTTTCCATTTACAACCTTTAAGTAAAATATCCCTACATTTACCCAAACCATTCCAAAAAAAGGATCCTTTAGGTAACACATCATTAGAGATAAAAGCCACCTGATTAGCCATTAAGTACTTTGCCTTAAGGATTCTTACCCATAGCCCTTGTTCATGCTCCAACCTCCACCCAATTTTTTCCATAAGAGCTAAATTCATACTATGAATATCTTTCAACCCCAACCCCCGCTCCTTTGGGGAGTGTGACTCTATCCCAAGCCACCAGAGGAAGTCTATCCTTAGTTTCCGTACCAGACCACAAGAACCTATGTTGAATCTTTGTAATAATTTGTGAAACCTTTACTGGCATTATAAACATAGACATGAGATAAACCACCATACTTTGGAGACAACTCTGCAAAAGTGAAGCTTACCTGCTTGAGAAAGCAAAGTTCCTTTCCATGTTGCCAACTTCTTTTGGAACCTCAAGATAAGAGGATTCCAACTTTCCAACTGCATCCTCCCCTAAACAAAGGCATTCCAAGATAAGAACATGGCAACTCCTGAATAGTACAAGCCAATATATCCACAATTCTAGTTTGGACTTCCAGATCAACATTGAAAAATAGAATAGAGATTTTCCTAAAGTTTATAAGCTGACTCGTAACCTGCTCAAAATCCTGCACCACTTCTTTGAAACCCAACACCTCCACCTGAGTAGCCTTTCCCAAGAGAAAGGTATCATCCACAAATTGTTGTAAAATTATAGGATCTATACCGTTAGAAATGATTAAACCATGCAATTTATTTTTCTGTTTATAATCAAAATAGAGTCTACTCAAAGTCTCAGCAACAATGATATACAAAAAAGGAGAAAGAGGATCTCCCTGCCTAAGACCCCTCCCCATAGAGAAGAAACCCTTTGCCTTGCCATTGACTAAAATAGAATATTTAGGAGTAGAAATGCATTCCATAATGAGATTTATAAAATGTCTATGAAAACCCAGTTTCCCCAAAATAATTTTCAGGAATCTCCACGAAATTCTGTCATAGGCTTTGTTCATATCAATTTTAAGCATCATAGCTACCCTTTTTGAAACTTCAACCGAATGAACCACCTCATGGATAGTTATCACACTATCTAGAATTTGTCTTCCTTCCACAAAAGCTCCCTGATTATCAGAAATAAAATGTTCCAGCAACCCTTTTAATCTTAAGGAAATAATCTTAGTTATTATCTTATACACCGTATTACACAAACTTATAGGATGATAATCAGAAACTTTTTTCCCCCCTTGCACCTTAGGCACAAGGGAAATGAAAGTAGTATTAATTTCCTCGGCATAAGGAATCTTTATCAATTCTGCATTGTCTGAAGAGAAATAACATTGAAAAAGATTTGCAATGTCACTTTCCTTACCCATTTCAGGATCCTTATCAACTATAAGAAGATGGGAGAAGAATCTAACAAATTCCTGTGAGACATCACCCTGGTTACTTAACATAACTCCCCTCTCATCCTCAATTTCCCCAATGAAGTTTTTGTTCTTATGCATAGAAGCAGTGAAATGAAAAAACTTAGTATTTATGTCCCCCTCCTTTAACCATTTCACCCTAGAATTTTGTTTCCAGTAGGCCTCCTCTTTCACTTCCAGATTATGATACTCGGTCAAAAGATATTTCTCCTTATCTTTCAATTCTAACGTAAAACCAGAAACCTCAACCTCCTCCTCCACCTTCTTCAGAGCTTCACTAATCACAGATTTCTGAGAAAAGATGTTACCAAAAGTCTCTTTATTCCACACCTTCAGCCTAGTTTTTAAAAAATAATTTTGCCACCAATTTAAACATCATGTTTCCTCTAACAGTCTTTTGCCAACTCAACCTAACTTCTTCCTCAAAACCAGGATGCTGAAGCCACATCTTGAAAAACCTGAATGGCCTTCCACCTACCTCTTTGTTTAAACCTGTATGAAGATAGATAGGGCTATGATCTCGATCCAATACGAGGAAGAGCCACCACAGATCCCATCAAATTTTGAAACCAAGACAAATTTATGAAGAACCTATCCAACTTAATTTGAATCAGGTCATCCCCCAATCTCCTATTCGACCAAGTAAAGAGTTGTCCTCTTAATTCAATATCCACCAACTTACAGGAAGTTATAAAGTCGAAAAATCCTCCATACTATCACTATAAGCCCCAGACCCACCTTTTTTGTCTTCCATACAAAGAGGAGTATTAAAATCCCCTCCAATTAACCAATTTAAATCTTGATACTGGCTACAAAATAGAATTATATCATCCCAAAGCTTCCTTCTTCCAATCACCGAATTTGGGGCATAAATATTAGAGCATATCCACTCAGAACCATCTAGTTTCTCTTTAAATAAAATAGCAACATGATTCTGGGAACAAAACAGAAACTTACCTTCTCTATCATCTAGATTCCAAAAGGTGACCAAACCTCCTGAAGCTCCCACCGATGATACACTTTGAATCATAGAACTAAACCAAACTCTATTCTTCACCTCCTTCATTTTTCCAATTGACATCTTTGTTTCTTGGATTAAAAGAATATCAGGCTTATTCTTCTTCCTAAAGGCAGACAAAATATTCTGTTTGTTTGGGTTATTAATCCCCCTTATATTCCAAGAAATAACCTTCATTTCAATTTATTTGGAGTAATACTCTCCTCAATGGAGCGTTGTCTACCTGAATCTATTTCCTTAGCTACAGCTTTCTCCCTTCTATCCTTATTTGAGATATTTCCCTTTTTTGTTGGAGCCTTTCCACAATCTGCTTTACCTTTGTCTTGTTTTTGAGTACTTCTTGTAAAGACCCTCTTCTCCTCCCTTTCTACCCTTGATTTTTCCAAATTTAAGGAACAAGGAACTTCCTCCATCTAAGACATCAAGTTCTCCTCCTTTAATTCCTGATTACTAAAGGACAATTTTACTGGACTTTGAGGTTCACTCTATCCCCCTCCAACCTCTTGATCCTCCAAACCCAAAACTTCCTCATTCGAATCCTCCTTTTGATTTTGAATTTTTTCACCTTCCTCCTTCTGATCCCCACTTTCCAACACATTTTCTTTTCCATCTTGTGAAACATTCTCATGTTCACCTTCCTGTTCCTTTTCCTCATCTTCCAACAGATGAAATTTATTTAAAGACACAAATTATTGTTGTAAAGAACTCGTTTCCCCCTCCAACCTTGGTTGTTCCTTTTCCTTTTTTCATATATCTGCTTACCTTTCTTACCCTCCTTACACTGCCTCTGTTCATGTCCCATCCTCCTGCATTTCTGACAAAACAAAGGAGAGGCTTCATACTCAACCTTCTGAGTCCACTCACCAAATTTAGATTTAAGAAGAATTTATTTTCTTAAAAGATTACCCACTAGGACAGTCACATAGAAATGAGCATACATTAGTCTTTTTCTTTCCTTGTTATAGGATCAAACACCATCAGCGACCCCAAGGCGTTCACTATTGCTCTTAGAATCTCATCTTCCCAAAATTCCATCGGTAGTCCCGGAAGTTTCACCCAGACAGGCAACTCATCTAGTTTTTCCTTAAATGGATCGAAACTTGGAGTCCATTTTTGAATAAGTAGACTTGATCTACCCATAAACCAAGGACCCCTAACCAAAATATTTTTACAGTCCTCCTGGTTTGAAAGGTTTATAATGAAAAACCCATTCACATAGGATGCAATATCTAATGCTCCCTTCGGTTTCCACTTTCTTTTAGCCCAATCACGAAACCATTCCACATTTAGTCTTGATCCGTAAAATTTTCCAACTAGAGCATATTCCATCCTAGATCTAGCCCGATCCGCTAACCCATCAGGGATATCAAGGCTTATCATACCATATTTTTCACCAGCCATAATGTTTTCGTTCAGAGGATGATGACCCACATCCTTTTTCCGGCCTAAAATCTTATCAGCCCATGAAAATCCTATAGAAATATTACCTCCTGCATGTCCCAATCCTGGGGTCCCTGCATGCTGCTCCTTGATCCGTGGATCACCTATGTCCTGCACCCATTCCCGCTCGTCGAGATTTTGAAATTCCTACTCCCGCTTCCGCTCCCACTCCATAAAACTTAAAACACGTAAAACCATGTTAAGTGAATGGAGTGCTGGTTATGGGGAACAATCACATGTGTTTTGATTTGTTATGTATTATAAGGCATTTCATGAGTGCATATATTTGAGGAGTTGTTTCCTTTTAGAGTCATGAGGTTTGTAAAATATAATTTTAACACATATAACACTCCGCAAGTGTCACTAAACAATCCAAAAGGCCCCAAAACCTAAACAATGACTATATTTATTGCCAAAATAGAAATTTATTGTAGAATTTGAATGCTAAAAGATTTATGTTGAATACTAAAATCTTGAAAATTACCTATGTATTGACCAAATTAGATTATAAAAAGTTATCTCCTAAACCATGAATCATGGAGCTGTGAGAATAGTTCCATAAGGTGCGGAGAGTGACCCTAATTTTTATATTTACATTTATATTTGTAAATATAAGCATGGAAAAAGTACATATAATTCCTATACTCTACAAAATTGTACACGTTAAAATGTGTATAGGTTATAACACGTACGAATTTCATTTATTATGCCCCCAAACCAAGAATTTATATGCTTAGAATTCCCTTGGTTTCCCAAACCTATGCCTTATACCTGCAACATCACAACAACCTATGTGTTCTGGAAAAAATAAGTGAAAAATCACCTTCCACCATGTTAACTCCTAGAAAAATGTTCTTTATCTTTTTTTTAAAATTTCCTACAACGTCAAGAAAACTATCCTTTTTCTAAATATGTAATTTTTTATATTTTTCTGATTATTCTAAGGTTCCCATTTATATTTATTTCAAACTATGTCTTGTATACCTCTATTTTTAGTGATTGTAAATTCTTATATTTTTTCATGTATATTTTTTTACTCATAAAAATTGAATACAATTGTTTTAGGCCAAAACTAGGCCTAATTCTATACATATTCAAAAAAAAATCTAATTTCTGATATTTTTTGAGGTAGTTAGGGGGGGCATGGTCGGAGCTCCATTATTTTTCAAATTTTAAAATTTTGTACTAGAAAAATCATAAAAAAAATACTAATTAAAAAAATCTTTTAAAAAATCTATCCCAAACTAGATGCTCCTAGATATCTTTCTACCAAAGGGTTATAAAAAATAGTAAATAGTGCTCAAAAATGGTGGGGGCACAAAATATTGTCTACTATGATTTTTTAACAAAAATAGGAGAACTTGTTGGTATTTTAGTTATTTGACACACTTAAAATTAACTATTTTCAAAAAAAGTATAGCTTAGAAAATAAACTCAAAATGCCATGATTTCAAGTTCTTACAACATCTTCAAATTTTGAATGTAACTATTTCAAATAACTCATACAAGTTGAATATTTTTAATTTTTAGAAAAAGTGTCTACTTAAGACCCCCTTTTGGCCCCCAGATTGATGCGAAGATTACCCTAAAATCCATACACCACCTACATTAGCACTACTTTGAAGAGACCTCAAATTACACATAGTTCTCCTCTTAGATATGTAGTATCTATATGAATGCAACTAAATTTGATAATATTGTAGCCTAATAACACTTTGTAATGTCTTGTTTGTTTGTTTTCGACTTGTCTTTGATTACTTTTAGCATGAGAATATTGACTCTAGAACCTAGTTTTGAGAGCTTGAGTCATGTGTGGGGCATGTTCTTCCTACTTAAGGGAGTTTTATCAAAGCATTATATTCCTTTTAAATAATATTTTCTTGAGAGTTATAGGTGAATGGAAGGTGAGTACATGAGTGCATTTGACTTATTTATATAGGATTATGTGGGTATAAATTTGTATTAAGGCCAACCTATAAGGAAAGTAGAACCCATAAAATATATCAAATTAAGAAATTGGTAGTCTTTGGTACCCAAATTTGTTCTCCTTTTCAGTCTGAGCAGCATCAAAGATATGGCATGAAGCTTGAAGATATATGGATCATGGTGTGTGTCATTTTGTAGCCAGGATATGATCTAACTAGCACTCAGATTTGTGGAGAGATGGATAGCACTCAAATAGGACTTGATCTTGTCCTAACTGTTTTAGGTTGTGCCTTTCAACCAAGGTAAGAGAACCTATTTTGTAACCCTCAAATGGTGAAGGAGATGAAGATATCCCTTAATTTGTGTAAATAGTATGAAAAGGGCCTTGGGAAAATATGATCAACACTCCAAATCTAACTTTCACAAGTTGTCACTTCCATATTATGGAGATGCATTCAATGTAAGGCAAGGGTTACTAAAGACATTTGAAATCCTGATCTATTATGCATACTTTAGCAAATGGATTTTGATCTTCTATGGGTATACAAGTCAAAACAGGGGTAAAATAGGGTAGGATTAGTTGTTTTGAATGATTTTGGGTGGGAGTTTAGACAAGACAAACCAAGGTCTACCAAACTCTTTGAGGATTTCAGTAAAATATGGAGAAACTTAACAACAGAAAGCATCAAAATGGTTAATCATCCCTTCAACCAGGATATGTGCATCAAATGGAGGCCCAAATATGTACTTTTCCACAAAATATTTGATCATCCATCACAAAATATTGAGTTATAATGAACCAACGAAGCATTTACCAATCACTATTTAATCATGACCTAAAGTTCACCCAAAGGTTTACAAACAATCTCTAAAATCAAGGAAAGTAAAGTGATTTTAAATCTCTTTATCCGATGAAATCTCTTTTGAATGTGAGATTGTAAATTCCACTAAACTAATCACAAGAAATGAGACCATGTATGATCAAGAGATATTTTAAACACAAGACTGCAATAGGAAACAAGAAACACAAATTTGAAATGCATTCTGAAACATAAGTGTATGCAAATTTTGCCAAGAGACAACACAAAATAATCCATAAATGATCAAATTTATCAGCAAGGGAATGTTTCAAGAACAATCTCAGAGCTTTTTGATGGCTTTACAATTGAAACCAACTCAACATGATACAAATCTGATGCAAAAAGGAATTAGAAATGGTTCTCAAGTGGTTTCTCAGAGAATGGGCTTCTTCCTGATTTTCTCGTGAAATTTTTAGTTTTCCAAGGATTTTTAAAACTCTTCCAACCCTTTGCATGAAAAATTCATGCAATATATAGCTTTCAATCTCCTTCAAGCCTTCTTTCCCAAGAAAAGAATATGCCAAAGGATCAAATTTGTTACAAAAATTTCTCATGATTCGTAGACAGGGACGTTTAACAGAACACATCCAAAAAGTTGCCAGTTGTCTCAAAAAGAGATGAATCATTGCAAAATTCACATCATTATCCATTGTGGAGGCATGTTTTTCATCTTCAAAGCATGCAGACCCCCTTTCTTTCATTATTTCATCCATTTCCCTCCAAAATTTGACTTTGTAACTTTTGGATTTGATATTTCATGTTTTTAGACGGGTTAGGGAAAAATTCATTTCAAAAACATCTCTAATCTTCAAATTGATCCTCAAAACTAATTGCATTGGTCCTTGCAGGCACAAACGACACAAATTTGTCAAAAATTTGATCAAAATCGATGCAAAAAATGCATTTCCACACTTCCTGGAGCTCAAATGGTGGCCAAACTGAAAAATGCACAATTACCGTTGATCTTCCTTTATCCTTTAATCTAATCCCTCCACATGTCACAATGTGATTGGGATCACTTTTTGACATTTTAACACTTTTTGGAAAAATGTAAAAATTTGATATTTTTCTTCGATCCTCCGCCACATGAAAACGGGCCTGACATGTGTCCCAAAGTGGGCCCCATTGGAAACGCAGAATGATTCTACACATTTCCACACTATTTTGAAATTTACAAAATTTCTCGATTTCCTCTGCCACTCTACCATTGAGATTTGGGCCTGACACGTGGTGCAATATGACTGGATACGGAGTTGCGGCTCAATTTTAAACATTTTGCCTCTTTTTAGAAAAAGGAAAATTTTCCGTTTTTCCTCTGTGGCTCCACCTTCCCCTAAGACACATGTCCTCATATGATTGGCTAAGGGGCATTGCTTCTCATTTCATATTTTAATCATATTTCATGAAGGAAATTTTTAACATTTCCTCCGCCATCCTGCACCTCTGCCATTGACTCCTCAGATGAATCTTGACTTTTTACCTTCAGGCTCGTGGGTCCATTCAACAATTTTACCCTTTGATAACTATAGGCTAAAAATACAACTTGCCTCTAAAGGCCCACCTCCCCGCCTCCGATGAGAAAATGATGCCCGTCTGACCGTCAAAACACAAAAATGCTAGGGATGCCCTAGAATTCGATTTTTTCGCTAAGGATGACAAATTTCTCGAAATTGAACCAACTAAAACATGTTTTCAAAGCATTTTTTATCATGGAATTGGATTTTCAATGGCATACAAGTGCAAATCAATCAATTTTAAACTTCCATGATTAGGAAAAAGGAAAAATGGTAGAGCCCACAGATTTTGGAAAAATTAGGGCACAAAACAGGCACACATGCTGATTTCATTCAAATTAGGACAAAAAAACAAGTTTATGAGCATTTCAAGGCATTCAAGAAAGAGGGGAAAAGTTGTAGACCACTAATTTGAGAGAAAAACGTTTCAGAGCACGCAGAATGAAGGAAAATTAGGGAAAAAGCTTGCAGGCTCAAAAATGGCACCAACATCGGCTCCTTCTTATGGATGGGCACTCTCGGTGAGTGCTATAAGAAAAAAGAAGTAGACCAAGTTCCAAAATAGCCATTGGGCAACAAAGTAAAAATGTAGGGTAGAAAAACCAGACCCAATCGACAAAAAATGGCTACCAAGAACAGGAAAACCAAAAAGTGACAAAAACAGAGCCAAAAAATAAAGACTATACACTATACAAGTGGTGCATACCTCAAATTTGGGGATTAATCCAAGAAATTATTTAGATGCCTACCATTAACAGGTAGTTCAAGCAATTCCCCATCTATGTCCTTGAGAAAAAAGGTATTCTCAACAATTCTGATATCAATGGAGTAAGGGCCCATCCACAATGCATCAAATTTTTCCCTTATCTTCATGCCTGCTATCCCACAACAAAACCAGATCTCCAACATTGAAAGCCCTAGGAGTGACCTTCTTTTCAAACAACCTCTTCAAATTCTCTCTAAATCTGACATGCCTTTGGTGGGATGCTCTTCTTTCTTCATCCAACTCAACAATCTGATTAATCCTTGCTTCATATGGACTAACCTCTTGATCTTCAAGTTGTTGAACAAACTGAAATGAAGATAATTGCAGATGTAAGGGAAAAAGATCTTGAGTTCCATACACCAACTCAAATGGGCTCTTACCAGTAGCTCTTTTCGTATTGATTCTATCATCCCAAACTGTAAATTTCAGTTGTTCACCCCATTTTCTCTTGTTCAACTCCAAGGTTATCCTAATGATCTTCAACAAGTTCTTATTGCTGGACTCAGCTTGTCCATTTCCTTGAGGGTTATATTTTGAAGCATAAGTCAGATTGGCTCCATACTCCTTACACATTTTCATCAAGGGCTTAGCTCTGAAACACATGGCATTATCAGCAGAAAATCTTTTTGGCACACCAAATCTGCATAAGATATGATTCAACAAGAATTCCATAACAACTTGGTGTGTTGCTTTCTTGGTGGGGATTTCTTCTACCCACTTGGTGAAGTAATATTTTGCTACAAGGACCCACTTATGTCCAGATTGAAGGGTCTAAAATCTCACAAATGAATTCTATTCCCCATTGTTTGAAAGGGTCTTTAATTGATACAGACTACAAAGGAAGGGAGCCTGAAGCTTTCATTCTTCTAGAGAAACACTGGAAGCTTTCACATTTTCTAACCAGTAGGGTTGCATCTTTAAAGAGATTCAGACACCAATAAACATCTCTCAAAAAATTTTGTTTTGTAACCCTTCCAGCAAAGTTTCCTCTACAAACTCCCCCATGGAAATCAGCAACTATTTTGGGAGCTTCATCTTCAGTTAAACATTTCAAGAGGATGCCTTCAGGGTTCTTCCAACCCAGCCCAAAGTTAGTGATGATGTATTTTTGAGAATCCAACTTGAGGTCTCTTTTCTGATTTTTATTCAAATGATCAGGGAAGCATATGTGTTTAAGGTAAAATATTACATCCTTGTACCACTCAGAACTTATCAACTTCTCAAGAACATCTGCCCTTTCTTCCTCTACTTCATTCACTTCCATATTCTACAAGTTGCTCTTAGCCATGAGCTTAACAAGACCCAAACCTCTCACCAAATTTTTGGTTTGGATATCCATGTCATATTCCTACAATTTTTTCACCCATCTACATCTTTTTCTTGAGATCTCCATCTCTGATAAGATGTCTTTTACCATGGTGTGGGGAACATAAGCAACAACTTTTGAACTTAAGATATAAGGCCGAAAACCTTTTTTTTCTTTCACCAATGCAAATGCTCATTTTTCAATGATTGTGTATTTTAACTCAGCATCTTGTAAAGCCTTGCTAAATAAGGCAATAGGCCTCTCAGCCCCATCTTCATCCTTTTGCAGAAAAATATATGTAATGTTATTTTTAGAAGCAAAGGATAATATTTGGAAAGGCTTCTTGTAATTCGGAGCTACCAAGACAGGTGCATGTTTCAATGCTTCTTTGATTCCTTCAAAATCCTGAATAGCAGCCTCCTCCCATTTGATAACTTGGTCTTTCTTTAACATGCATGTAATAGGAAGAGTCAATTCAACAAAATTAGACACAAACCTTCTAATGAAATTGATCTACCCAAAGAAGGATTGGATTCCCTTCTTTGTTCTTGGAATTGGAACCTTGTTGATTGCTTCTACCCTCTTAGGGTCAATCATGACACCAGCCTTTGAAACAATATGACCAAGCAACTTGGCCTTTTTCACTCCAAAATGACACTTCTTTGGATTCAAAGAGATTCTAAATTCTCTACATCTGATCAACATTCTTTCCAACATTGCAAGTGATATTTTCGCTCCTTGAAAACACAATCACATCATCTTGATAAACTACAATGAAGTCATTTATGTAACAAGAAAAAGTAACATCCATTGCTCTTTGGAAGGTAGCTCTAGCATTCATGAGACCAAAAGGAATTCTTATATAGACATATGTTCCCCAAGGAGTGGTAAAGGCGTTTCAAATCTTTCGACTCTTTGACAACAAGCTGGATTATAGCTAGAAAAACCATACAAGGTGGAAAACAATTCAATTCCAGTCACTAATAGCAGCATGTTTTCCATGTTTGGAAAAGGATAATTTTCTTTCAATGAAGCTCTATTTATATTTCTGAAGTCTACACAAATTCTGATATCTCCATTTTTCTTTCTGACTGGTACAAGGTTTGCAACCCAAGATGAATACCTTGTGGGCTGAATGATCCCTCCCTCCTTCAGTTTCTTCAATTCATCTTGCATTTTCATTGAGAGGAGTGGATTAATTGGTCTTTGATTTTGTCTGAAGGGCTTGGAATTTTCTTCAAGAGGAATCTCATGCTGAAACAAGTCTTCTCTATATGTTTTTAGCTCGAATAAGACCAAACAAGACAATCCACGATATTTATTCAATAGTTGAACGTAGGACTATTTTTCTTCTTTGTTTATATTACTTCCGAACCAAAATTTTCTTGGTTTATCACTAATTTCAAGTTATGCTCTTCCACATCCCTTGGGGAAAACATGTTTCTATTAATGATGTAATCATCATTAACAAAATTTGACTCAAGTGCAACAAGACCTCTAGGAATGGTGTTAGTTTTCAATTGGATGATATCCTTTCCAAACAAAGTTTCTCTTCCTTCAGTATGCATACCATTGGTTCCCAATAAATATTCTAATTTACAAACTCACCTTGATTTTGTAATAACCTTTGCACTTGAGCATCATCATTAAACACTTATCAATGCTTGATGTTGTCAGGGATAGCTAGCCTAGTTAACACTTCAATATTGTACTCACAATAAGGTGAAATGGTGAAATTTCCAAATATTGACCCCAAAACTACCAACTTGTCAATAGTAGCATTGAAACTTTTGTCATGATGAATAATGTTGAAGAAATCAAACATCTCAATTAGATCCTAAACTGCATGTTTGTATTGTTTCATCTGCTAATTTTTTGTAGCATATAGTTTTCTTATTTGTTTGAAAACTAGCTTTGAATCTCATTTTGTAATGATGTCCTTGACACCATACTTCCATGCAATTCTCAGACCCAACAACAAGGCTTCATACTCAGCAATGTTGTTAGTACATTCAAAATTAAGCTTGAAGGAAAAAACAAACTCTTCCAAGCTAGGAGAAATTAGAATTATACCAGCACCATTTCCAAATTTGGAGCAAGCTCCATCAAATAGAAAGGTCCAAGGAGAACCTACCTATTCAAGGCACTTTGACTGATCCATCTTGTTCTCTTTGCCATCAGCAAACCCAACAAAGTTATCAGCATCAACATCAGCAAACAACACCTCATAGGAAGCATTGTTGGGATCTTCAATAAGGTGTAACATCTTATTTTCTCCATAGAGCTTGACAAGGATGCCTTCAATGGGAATAGTGGAAAAAGACATGTCCATTTGAACAGCCCCACCAATAATTGCAGCCCACTTTCTTGACAAAATCATACCCCATTTGTGGGGCAATCAACAATCACAACATCAAGTTTCAAATTCTTACCCGGATAGGCTGCAAGTTGTACCACCAAACCCTTCACACAACCAACTACCAGCACTTCTCTTGAGTCCATGGCAGTACACTTTCCATAGGATATTTTCACTTTGATATCCAACTCATTCATGAATTCTAGAGGTATGACATTGCATGATGCACCGGAATCAAACATATAATTGTGAAGTAGTCTATCCTTTATCATCAAAGTTGTAAAGAATGGATCAACATTCAATTGGGAATCAACTAAGGATGTCCCCAAGTATACCTCAGGTGTTTCTCCAAGATCCTCTAATGCTAGTGGTGTTTCAAGGTCTACAATTATCTGAGGAGGAGTTTCAACAACGTTTACATTTATTCTTGGGGTACTCTTCTCCTCTTTCAATCCCAAGTACTCAAATGCTGTCTTCTTGTGCTCAGGAATCCTAAGCAACTCAATCATTAGAAAACTCACTTTGATTTGGCTTAATACATGGGCTATGTCATAGGGAACACTCTTTGGCAACATAGCATTGGAATGGAGACAAGAAGATTCATTAGATGGCATGGGATTCTTGGCAGTTTGGGCATGAGGAGGACTATAATTTTTGCTTGGGACAGCAGAGCTTTTGGCAGGTGTTTCTCTTCTAGGAGATTCTTTGGGAATACTTGTAAGTAATGGTGTTTTAGGTTTGGATTGAGGCCCAACTCCCTTAACAACCTTGCTCCTAGTGTTATACTCTTTCTCTTGAGCCATAACAAAGTTCATTAACAATTTTCTATCTTCCTCCAAAGGGATACCACCATCATACTTCTTAATCATCAAAGCTCTTAAGTATTCAAAGTCATTGTTAGGAATCTCAAAAGCTTGCACTACATCTACCTCAAGAGTATGAGAGGGAAGAAGGACTTGTACCCATTTGATGCAATCCCAAAAGGTTGCAGCTGTCCTTGTACTTATTATCTCAGTTGATGTTGCTCCTTATGAGCTTGAAGAACAGCCCACCATGAAGATATCATCATCAGTACCATCATCATTATTAGCTTCACCATCTTGCTAGTCCATTTCACATGGAGGATGGGATAGAAAAAAATTATCACACCAATCAATATCAACAACTTCCTCAACATCAGTAACCCTAGCAATTAGGGGATCAGGTAACACTCTTCCTTCACATTCTTGAGGATGTCATTTGCAGACCCCATGGGTCATTTCCCTCTATCATCGGATCTCGATCACCCCTAGGATGATTAGAAAATATTTCATGGTTTTGTACTTTTTTCGACCTTGTGAATTCTACAATTCCCTTCTCTCTGCTCGAGCTAACTTGCATGATATTTCTTTGATAGCCCTTTCCAAATTTTTCACAACCTCCTCCAAATCAGCACCCTTGTTAGCTTGAGGTTTTTAGGATTCATCAACTTTACACCATCTCTCTTGAGAGGTTTCCCAATTTCTTTGATATTGTTCTCAATTTGCGAGTGTCATGGTAAAGGCGTGCCTTAAATTGGTAGGGTTCTTATCTCTTAAGTAGTAGAGGCTACTTTATTATCAAATGCATCTACATATTTTATTAAAAATATTGATCACAATGCTTGATTAATAGCGAGACTTCTCAATGTCTTGTTAAATCTTTTATTAAATTCATGCACTTGATTCATTGGGGTTCTTCTTGATATTCTCAAATTCAGACAAGAGAAATCTAGGATCAGTCTTGTCACCATATTAAAATCTGAATGCATTCTACATTTTAGTCCAAGAGTCAATAGAATTATCAGGCAGAGCCTTATACCAATCCCTTGCATCCTCTTCTAAAATGTGGACAAATAATTTAATGTAAACATCCTCAAATCCAATTTCAAAATCCTCCATCATATTGATAAAGAGTTTCAAATGTTGATCACCTATCATGGAATTATTCCCTTGGAACTTTGGCAATCTACTTTTAACATTACGAGGCATAACATTAGGATAACTAGCCATTCCCCTAAAATTTATTGGGCCAAAGGTATTGACCACAAATGGAGGCCTAGGTGGAGGCTGAGCCATGTTATTTGGTAGAGGTGATCTTGGGGGTGACACAAGTTGATGAGGAGTGCGAGGTCTTTGGGGCTCATGAATGTGGTTCACAAGATTGGTATTCTCTAGGTGCTAATTTTATTGGAAAGTTTTACTAGAATTGAAACACACAGGTGTAGATTTAATAAGGAACTCACCAGGTACAATAGAATGACCCTCACTAGTTGAAGTAAACAAGTTTATGAGAAGATTGCTTGAATCGAGTCACTTTGGAAGAAGAGTGATAATCCTCTATTAAAGGTTGATCTCTCTCACCAATGGATATTCTATTACTTGATGTCGACCTTCAAAAACCTTCCAAAATTTTCTCTCCTCTAAAACTGTCTTTCCCAATTCTTGAAATAACTTTCTACTTGGGTCCCTCTTGAAGAGATATCTTCTTCCTTCCATGTTTTCAGAGATTAGCAACACCAAAAAACAAATGACAAAAAGCTAAGACACTGGTATTTATCAAGATCAAAACAGCATGGAGTCACCACTAAGGACTTTCACCCTAGATGTGCAAATGCACTAAAATACTCTGTCATACCTATCAGCACTGAAAATATTGCCAAAATTTATAGATCAGAACTTCCTTTTTCTTGAATTTATCAATCACAAATGCAAATGAAGTGTAACAACTACTGGAAACTGATAAAATTGCAGACAGAGTTTGAAACCTTTGCATACACCTTGTAAATTTGAGTATAGAATGATGCTTTAACAATATATTTGTAGATAGAAATTACAAGAGACATTACCAGGGTTTGATATGCATTCAAATATTTCAAATATGTATGCACATGGATCAGATTGAACTAAGAATGTCCCCAGAAATGGCGCCACTGGTGTTGGTACCCAAATTTGTTCTCCTTTTCAGTCTGAGCAACATCAAAGATATGGCATGAAGCTTGAACATAGATAGATCATGGTGTGTGTTTTTGTAGTCAAGGATATGATCTAATTGGCACTCAGATTTGTGGAGATATGGATAGCACTCAAATAGGACTTGATCTTTTCCTAACTATTTTAGGTTGTGCCTTTCAACCAAGGTAAGAGAACCTATTTTATAACCCTCAAATGGTGAAGGAGATGAAGATATCCCTCAATTTGTGCAAATAGTATGAAAAGGGCCTTGGGAAAATATGATCAACACTCCAAATCTAACTTTCACAAGTTGTCACTTCCAGATTATGGAGATACTTTCAATGCAAGGCAAGGGTTACTGAAGACATTTTGAAATCCTAATTTGTTCTACATACTTTAGCAAATGGATTTTGATCTTTTGTGGGTATATAGGTCAAAATAGGGGTAAAAAAGGGTAGGATTAGTTGTTTTGAATTATTTTTGGGTGGGATTTTAGACAAGACAAACCAAGGTCCACCAAACTCTTTGAGGATTTCAACAAAATATGGAGAAACTTAACAATAGAAAGTATCAAAATGGTTAATCATCCCTTCAACTAGGATATGTGCATCAAATGGAGGCCCATATCTGCACTTTTCCACATAATATTTGATCATATATCACAAAATCTTGAGTTATAATGAACCAATGAAGCATTTAGCAATCATTATTTAATCATGACCTAAGGTGTACCCAAAGGTTTACAAATAATCTCTGAAATCAAGGAAAGTAAAGTGATTTTAAATTTGTTTATCTCTTTATCAGATGAAATCTCTTCTAAATGTGAGATTGCAAATGCCACTAAACTAATCACAAGAAATGAGACCATGTATGATCAAGAGAGATTTTAAACACAAGATTGCAACAGAAACAAGAAACACAAATTTGAAATGCATTCTGAAACATAAGTGTATGTAAATTTTTCCAAGAGACAACACAAAATAATCCATAAATGATCAAATTTATCAATAGGGGAATGTTTCAAGAACAATATCAGAGCTTGTTGATGGCTTTACAACTGAAACCAACTCAACATGATACAAATATGATGCAAAAAGGAATTATAAATGGTTCTCAGGTGGTTTCTCAGAGAATGGGCTTCTTCATAGATTTTCCCGTGAAATTTTTAGTTTTCCAGGATTTTTAAACTCTTCCAACCCTTTGCATGAAAAATTCATGTAATATATAGCTTTCAATCTCCTTCAATCCTTCTTTCCCAAGAAAAGAATATGCCAAGGATCAAATTTGTTACAAAAATTTCTCATGATTCGCAAAACAAGGACGTTTAACAGTAACACATCCAAAAAGTTGCTAGTTGTCTCAAAAGAGATGAATCATTTCCAAATTCACATCATTATCCATTTTGGAGGCATGTTTTTCATCTTCTAAGCATGCAGACCCCCTTCCTTTCATTATTTCATTCATTTCCTCCAAAATTTGACTCTGCAACTTCTGGATTTGATATTTCACATTTTTGGACGGAGTTAGAGCAAAAATTCATTTAAAAATATCTACGATATTCAAATTGATCATCAAAACTAATTGCATTGGTCCTTGCAGGCACAAAAGACACAAATTTGTCAAAAAATTGATCAAAATCAATGCAAAAAACACATTTCCACACTTCCTGGAGCTCAAATGGTGGCCAAACTGAAAAATGCACAATTACCATTGATCTTCCTTTATTCTTTAATTTGAGCCCTCCACGTGTCACAATGTGATTGGAAATGGGCTTGGGATCACTTTTGACATTTTAACACTATTTGGAAAAATGCAAAAATTTGACATTTTCTTCGCCCCTCCGGCCCATGAAAATGGGCACGACATGTGTCCCAAAGTGGGCCCCATTAGAAACACAGACCGATTCTACACATTTCCACATTTTTTAGAAATTTACAAAATTTCAAGATTTCATCTGTTGGTCCACTGTTGAGATTTGGGCCTGACTTGTGGTGTAATATGAATGGATACAAAGTCATGACTCAATTTTAAACATTTTGCCTCTTTTTGGAAAAAGGAAAATTTTTGTTTTTCCTCCGCGGCTCCGCCCTCCCATAGGACACATGTCCTCATATGATTGACTGAGGGGCAACACTTCTCATTTCATATTTTAATCATATTCTATGAAGGAAAATTTTTAACATTTCCTCCGCCATCCCGCACCTCCGCCATTGACTCCTCAGATGAATCTTGACTTTTTACCTTCGGGCTCGCGGGTCCATTCAACAATTTTACCCTTTGATAACTAGAGGCTAAAAATACAACTTGCCTCCAAAGGCCCGCCTCCCCACCCTGTGCTCTGATGCTGACACGTGTCTTCATCCCATTGGCTACAAGTTTGTGGTCCAATTTTATACTTTAACTCTTTTTCACCAAAGGCTGAAAAGTATCAAACTCCTCCACCTTTCCATCTCCCGCCTACCATGTGTCCTCCTATGATTAGATGCGAGGCCTTAGGGTATTTTCTTCATTTCCACACATTTTCCAAACTTCCTTAAGGCACAAAATGACCTACACGTCTACCTTCACTCTGCCTAGGACATGTGTACCTCCTGCGGGGCTTAGAGTGGGGGCAACTTGCACATTTTTCAAAAATCACAAAAATGTTAAGTTTTTAGAAATGACCCACCGATCCTTGTCTAATTAGAACAATCCATGTTTCCAATGAATGCTGAAGAAGAAATTGATGGGAAAATGACACTCGTCTAACCATCAAAACACAGAAAATGCCAGGGATGCCCTAGAATTTGATTTTTTCGCTAAGGACAACAAATTTCTCGAAATTGAACCAACTGAAACATGTTTTCAAAGCATTTTTATCATGGAATTGGATTTTCAATGGCATACAAGTGCAAATCAATCAATTTTAAACTTCCACGATCAAGAAAAAGGAAAAATGGCAGAGCCCATAGATTTTGGAAAAATTAGGGCACAAAACAGGGCACACATGTTGATTTCATTCAAATTGGGACAAAATAACAAGTTTATGAGCATTTCAAGGCATTCAAGCAAGAGGGGAAAAGTTGTAGACCACTAATTTGAGAGAAAAACATTTCAAAGCACACAGAATGAAGGAAAATTAGGGTAAAAGCTTATTGGCTCAAAAATGGCACTAACAGGTAGTTTGGTGGGCTTGGAAAAAATAATTACTTTTGGACCAAATCATTTCACAGTTTGTTCCATTTTTGTAATTCAATCTCGGGATGAATGTAACATTGTAAATATTTTTGTATGACCATTAGGATTATTGGATTTCTTTAGAATGATATGATATTTTGTGAGTAAATAATGTAATGAAGAGATAAAATATCCCACTAGGACTAGGGATATAACAATTAGGCTCATAATAAGTGCACAGGTTATGGTTTAGAAATTAAGAAAAAATTGAGACTATCAGTGATACATTACAAATATTTGGTGTTTAAAACTATTATAAACCATATTTTTAAACCCCTTATGGAATTTTCCTTAATTTTGTTGAGCCAAAATAAGTAAAAGATAAAATCCAAATCTTGTTATTTTTGTTCTCAAATCTCTTTTCTTTTGTGGAAAGTATTGCGAAAAAAGAAGAACCTTTCTTATCTTAGGCCACTAGTTATAAAATGAATACTTGTACGCATTGGTGTCTCAAACATTCTTCAAATTACTTATGTGGATCACATCCAAGGTTTTATAGTTTAGAATGGTTAAGGACTTATATTTTTTCCTTCTTGTTTTTGAAGGCTAGGAAATCCACAAAAAGCTTGAAAGTCCATGGAAGAAAGACACTTGTAAAAATGATAAAGTATGTGAAAATGAGAAGGAACATAAATTCTGTGGAAATTATAATGAACATAATGTTCCATGGAGTCTTTTGAGTCCATGCATTCAAAGAAAACTCATGGAACAAAGGAACTTAGTGTTTTGCGGATTTTGAAGAATTGTAGAGTTCTGCAGAATTTGTAAAATCCACACAACAAAGGAAGAACCACAAATTCATACATCGTGGAGCGATTTAGAAAGTTGTGCAAGGTTACAAATCCATGGAACAAAGGAACTTAGTGTTTCATGGAAATAATATATCATAGTGCATCATGGGTTTTATAAATTCCATGCAATAAAGGAAAAGTATCGTGGAGTTATACACCAGAGACAAAGGCTAAAGACTATGTGGCATTATGGAGAAAGAAAGTAAAGTGGAGGAGTATTAGAAATTATGTAAGAAGAATATGTCATGCAAGTTATAGAAGGTGAAGAGTAAGTAATTTAAAGAAAATTCCTACTATAGTTGATATGATTTGGGTATCTCATTCAAGTACAATAAGAAAATCCAATCATAACAGGCTAGGCCTAGTCGATTTGAAGTGTGAGGTAACCGTCAAGGTATTAGGACTCGTCAAGGTCAGGTTCGGGGTTTTTAGGTTACTTGGTAGAAGGTTGTTTGGTTTTGTAATGGGAAAAAGGAATGAAACAAAGAGACTAATGTCGGTCTGGTGTATCCGATGATGGTTTAGATGAAATCAACGATGGTCATGGGTAACTAGTGTCGGTAGGGTCGGGGTGAAAGGAACTCAATGAGATCTGATTATGGGGATTGAACTGAAGCTAAACAAAGATGGAAGGGTGGATAGGGAGGTTTGTAAAGGTCTTAGGTATACTCAGAGGTGTATAGTAGGTGAGAATGGGTGATTTGGTGGTGTGGGTAGAGGAATGGTTGAGTCTACAAGTAGGTAGGAGATGGGAAATGAACATGTAAAGTATAAACTGATAGCAAAAAT
Organism: Taxus wallichiana var. yunnanensis; assembly: GCA_018340775.1. Lineage (NCBI taxonomy): Eukaryota > Viridiplantae > Streptophyta > Pinopsida > Cupressales > Taxaceae > Taxus > Taxus wallichiana. The sequence goes on from CM031235.1 coordinate 390,745,300, forward strand.
AACAAAGGCTATTATACTAAAATAGACTATGTTAGTAGAAGGTACACTTACTATGATATAGGTTTGATGGTTGAATGGTGATAGTAGTTGATCATAAGAATGGTGTTTGGTGCCATAGTAGTGCTTCTTAGAATGCTTCCATGAGTGCAATGCTTCTAGATCTATCCTGGTGTTGGCTATGGATGTCTAGATGCGTGAAAAGACTTTGGTTCTGCTTACATGTAGCTCTCTTCTCGTCCCCTTGATCTCAGAATGTGCCAACCCCAAAAACAAGGTTTCTAATGTGAATAAATGGTAACTAATGGTGGTTTGGGTTGATCGATGTCAATTAATTTGGGATTCCCTAGGTTTACTAAAAATGGCAGATCTCGCATCTTTTGGATCAGGTTCGTTCTTTTATACGTGGATCCACTAAAATAGCAAATTAAAACAAACAAGATAACTGAGTATAGCTATTTGTCTCGTGAACACGTAAATCTATTCTAAACAATGAAATAACTGATCTAATCTATTTGAAAGACTCTCGATCCTACCTCAGAAGTGAGGAAAGAATCATAGTCTCTCAGAAACTATCAATCCCCACATCTTACCTGGCAATATCGAAAGTAAAATTGAATGAAATAAAGTGATTAACTACTCTATTTGATATGATTCTAATTAGAAATTTGAAAGCTAGAACCTGGATTCTACAGAACAGTGGCGAATCGATGGTGTGTGTGATCTTGTCCCCTCGGTGTGATCTCCTCATTTCTTCGTGTTTATGTGGATCTAGAAAATCGTGTAATGCTAGGATCAAAAGAAGTAGATATTGGGACAAAGGCGGCTTAGGATGCGATCGAATACAATGCGAGTAGGAGAGAGATAGCACAAGAGTACAGAGCTTGGATTACGTAATTCCTAGCGGGATTTATTGTGAGTCATGCAACATAAAACGTCTAGAACCTGAAACTATCCTGCTTGAAGAACAAAACTTGTAACTTTAATGGCTTCCTATTGAAAAAAAAACTATCTTCCTCCAATGGATTAGATGAAATGTCAACAACACTTGCACAAGATGGATATGTGGCTTCCTAACAATAAAACAATACTAACTAGGCATACAACAAATGAAACTAAGAATTATAAACAAAATGAAAGACTAATCTATTGCAATGAGAAATTTAGAGGTAAATTTGAGGGGCCATTTGCTTGAGCACAAGCCAACTATTTATAACATTTGCATTTACCCAAGGTAAAAACCAAATTGATCTCTTAAACTATAAACAATGGCAAAACACTATTCCAGGGAACCAGAATCATTAATGCAAGCTCATGGCGGTGAAAAAAAAGCTGGTAAACATTGAAATTTACATGAGTCATGTTAAAAGAACATTCTGGAAAACGTGTAAAGGACCGCCACCATAAGCGGGGCAGCGGTTATAGGACTACCACCCGCTTGGGAGAAGCGATCACGAGACCGCCGCCCAGGTAGGGTGGCGGTTTCATAACTGAAGAGTAAAAGGCCAAAAAAAGAGGGAAAAAGAGAAAAACAAAGCATGCGGGGTTAAGCGGGGCATGTGGGATGTTAACGCACACTTGGGGAGCTTTTTGGATTCCGAACACCTTGCGAGGAGACTTGTATCATCATTGGGGTACGTGTTACGTTGTTCCGATGGTGTAGTACCCTACAATTTTGGGTATGTACAGTCACCCTAGAGGATGTGTATCACATCCTATGACTGTCAATCATAGGTGAGGAGGTGTTCCAGGTGGATGCCGAGACAGTAATGGATAGCATCCTGTAGGTATTTGGGGATGCAGCCCCATTGGTTACGTATCATAGTGCGAGCATCTGCTTCTGGCCGAGATGTATCGCGCTCATCGGCAGAGAGACACAGATTACCTTGTTGATGATGGTCAGTATCACCTGCTTCACCCTCCATGACTCAGAGGGAGGCCACTTCCCAAGGGCTCTGATGGGAGTTTTACAGGAAATGGTGGAGTACACCTGCTACGCATGGGCACTAGTGTATCTGGTGCAGCTATACAGAGAGCTCTGGGGCTATTGCCGTATGAGGTGATTCGGTATATGTTCAACATTCTTGTTACACTACTGGGCATACGAGCACATCGTGTGTATACGACCAATAGGGTTTTCCCAACAGCCAGGGCCACAGGTAGTCTACATATATGGGTTTCAGAGGTGGTTGGGGGTCGTGGTCCACCACACAAGCAGTGGTCGCAGGGCGGGATGTTGCCTTTTATAGGCATATGTTAGAGGGCCTGACTGCATTAGATATTATATGGAGGCCATACAAAGGCCATCAACCCCATGGAGGAGCCCGAGCACAACTGCGATGGATCCATTACATCTTATGGATAGCTAGGCCGATTCTGGGAGTATGAGTGGATTCCCCTAAAGAGGGAAGTACGATGGCAGCTAGGACTACGGCAGATGTGCCACCTCCCTCCCACGTGTATCGAGAGGAGGATGTAGAGGCACCACAACCTCTACCACAGCCATTTGACCCAGTCTAGGTAGCAGAGAGACCGACATATGACATAGTGGATGATGCCGGGGTTACAGGATCATTTTTAGTTTGGTGGGCGGGGGTAGAGGCGGGTGCGTGAGAGCATAGCTAGCACGACCCATTTGCGGCTATTATAGTGGAGAGGACCATCTCTAGGTTAGGTTCAATTACTACGGGGGTAGCTTGTTGCCCACGAGGCATAGATTGGGGTGCTACGGGGAAGTTAGCCTTGAGCACGAGGCACGAGCACGAGGCACATGTGTAACCTCGAGTCCCCTGTTCGAGTTACGATGGCAGCTCCACCACCACCACGGTATTGGCTCGGAGTTCGGGGCATACAGCGAGGCGAGGCCCACTCTATTAGGAGTCGAGGGGACCATCCCCACTAGCCATGATTACATGGGCCCGTTAAATGGAGGCTAGAGCGAGAGGCCCATTACTATCGGGACCTCTAGATGGTACCATGTGTGAGTATCGAGCCATATGCGGCTCATAGAGTGAGACTTCCCAAAGTCATAGGTCATAGGTGGCGTAGCCATGCAGCCATAGCCAGTGGGTTGGTTATAGGTAGGAGGTGAGGCTCGGCACGGGGGGCTAGGCGAGGATGGGCCGAGGAGGAGAGAGCCGAGTCGCCCGGGAGCGGAGACATTTTGGTCGAGTTGGATAGATGATTTTTGATAGAGACACCGGTCTGCGAACCGAGTGTGCATATAGGGGCCTATGTGCCCACATAGGATTTATGTATTCATTTTTGTTGTATATACCTGACAACCGACCCAGTACATTTTGTATAGTTGATACCGGCTGCGAGTGAGTATATTTTGACATGAGAGGCGCTGCGAAGTGAGTCGAGATTTTGACAGAGACAATGGCCTACATGCCGACTTTGTATTTTGGATTACAGAGGCCCCATGCAGGGCAATTTGTATATTTTGACATTGATTTGACGATATATAGATGATGAGTTTGATCCACATGGTGTGTATAATTTTTGATTTGATGCATATATTATAATGTTTCATGTGTTTTGTTGATGGTATTGGAATTTGATGTATATAGATGATGTTGATGATGTTTTGATGATATGCATATGTTTTGAAATGTTGATGTTATTATGATGATGGATGTTGATAGTGATGTCGTTATGCAGGGAAAAGAGGCGGGCTCCGCCAAAAATTTACAAAAAACAAAGAAAAGGCCTAGGTATAAGAAAAAGGAGATAAGTGACCGATATCGGTTAGCTAACCGATGTCGGTCACTATATGACCGATACCGGTTAGGTTATCGATATCAGTTATGCTAAAACGAGCTTTTCTAAAATTAGAAAAGCTTGGGAGGTAACTTAAATTCTTATTTTAGAGTCATGCAACATGTTAAATACGAGGAGTGAAGTGAGGTGTTGACATCCATACGGAGTTAGTTGCATGGGAGAATTGAGTGATAAGGAGGAAAGAGACAGTAAAGTGATCGTAGGATTGGATTAAGAAGGCATAAAGGAAAGTTATAGTGAAGAGGGTGGTGAACATGGATGAACAAGGAGAAGTGTCCAGCGGGTAGAGAGGAGAGGGAAGACAGGTTCCACCTCAAGCTGTTACATCCCAAGAGGTATAAGTTTTGGTTAGAATGAGATTTTGCATGGTTATGAATAGGATGTGGTAAGGTAAGTGGGTAGAGATGACAAGAAAGGTGATAGGCAAGAGTTTGGGATGGGGTGAGTGTTATGGGGTAGGTAATTAGGTGTTTTGAGATATGTTTTTAGGTATAGAGAGAGGCAAACAAGCGAATAAGTTATCATAGGTGGTGTTTTTGAGTAGGGTGGATAGAATTGACAGTGACCGATATCGGTTTAGGCCTAACCAATATCGGTTAGATAACTGATATCGGTTCTTTGTGTAAAGTTCTGATTTTGATTAAAAAAACACTTGGGGATTTATTTGTTGTTTTTGGTTTGATGTGTGCGAGTAGAGGCGGGGTTGAGGATGAATGATAGGGTGCAGCTTTGTTGTCACTGAGTCCGAGCGGATGTAACACCGGTGAGTGGGCATTAATAAATCATGTGGGGTTAAGCAAAATATGATATTATTCACGAATCACATGTAATCATGCTTTGTTGTAGGTGCTGATTGAGAGATGGAATCCATAAAAGAATACCTTCCATCGCGATAGGGAGATGACAATGACATTAGAAGATGTGTTTCAAATTTTGATACTTCCAATTACAAGAAGACCAGTGTATTAGGTAGGGCCCAACGCGGTGCAGTGAGTGATAACGGCGATATTTGGTCCAGCCGCATGAGATCGACACGGCGAGGTTTGACATTTACTTATGGTATAATGTTTATGGCACACCCGAGGCAACAAGGTTGGGCGTAGTATTAATGATAGCGGTGGTAAGTACTATGCATTACCTAGAGTGGATGGGGAAGATTTCCAAAATCATTGATGTGTATTATTCATGAGATGATAGAAGGTAGTGTTACTTTCGCATGGGCACCCGCATATCTGGCGGAGCTATACAAGGGTTTATGGGCATATAGGTGAAATCATAGGACTACACTGGATTGTGCATACTTATTACATTGTTGGGCCTATGAGCACATTATGTGTGTGTGACCAATAGGCCAACCAATCCAGGCATGAGAGACGAGATTGCAAGGTTGGGATTGAGCGATGGGTCAAGACAGAGCAAGAGGCAAGAGCCGAGGCCGAGGCGAGATGACGCCAAGTACTATAGGCGAGATGTTGGACATGGTGATGATTGCAGATATCCATTGGAGACCTAATGGGAACTACATGGTGACGGAAAACATAGCCAGGGATTTGAGGGGTGTAGAGTGATTGAGGTGGATCGCAGGACACAGGCCAAGTGAGTACGAGAGGATTCCTCTAGATCACGTGCGATGACAATTTGGATTTGTTCAAGATGTACCCATGGATCATAGACCATACAGGAGGATCGATGCCGAGGCACCATTCTCACCTCCACGGCCAACACTTCTAGAAGGACCAGAAGAGATAGTAGTTGATCGCAGGGTAATGGATGTAGGAGTGACAGAGTCTTATAGATTATGGTGGGCAGCAGAGCTGCAAGGTACACATGAGAGGGCCGATCATCTTGACATAGTTGTGATTATAGCGGAGAGAGACTACTTGTAGGGTTTAGTTCACCAGCTGTAAACACAGGTGAATGAGACCACGAGATTGTTAGAGGCTTCGCAGTCATGAGTGGAGAGACTAGAGGCAAGATTCCTCCACGTGAGAGGGCATATTCGTATGTTACAGGAGAGATTGGTGGATCAATGGGAGGAACCAATAACAGTGGTACCTTTAAGGATGGAGAGGCCAGGTGAGCGGCATCAATGATCACCATCGCTACCTGGTTTGGGACGAGGTGCGGGGGCCTAAGTGAGTTTCATACATAGGGGTAGAAGAATAAATAAGGACTCTTGTGCGTCGATAATAGAGAAGATGTATTTGTTTAACATCTAAATAAAACTGAATATGTATGTTGATTTGAGTTATGATAATAATAAGACTGTTTGTGTTTTGAATGTTTGGATTGATAAAGGACAAAGGTGAGTGTTATAAATACGTGAAAATATTTATATTTTTAAGGAAAACACAACACATGATAGGTTATGGTAGGGGATGGTCGAGCTAACCTTGGGAGACCCCATGTCTCCTAAGTTCTGCCTACATATCCCATTGCACAAAGCAAGGAGGGGCCTCAAACCGATGTAGTTCTCCCTTAGGACCAAGGAGAGGTGAATTCAAGAAATTTGGTTGTGGTTAGGCAATTTTTGGTTGGTAAAAGTTTGATGTTGGTAGGGTAATGTTGTTGGTGTTGGTAAGGGTATAGGTGAAGCGAGGGTTAGCTTACCCAAGCATAGGAAACCATGTCTTGATTAAGGTCAACACATAATCCTAGATTCAGGTAAAAGAGGCAAAAGTGTCCCATAGTTGGAAAGAGCTAAACAAACCATGTATTATCATAGGATGAGCCTAAATCCCTAGGTACCTTGCATAGGTGAGAATTCGATAGGTGAAAAGAGTTGTATAATCACAATATATCAGATATACGTCACGTCCCTTGAGTTTTGTTGTTTTGAAGAATGGTGAGGTGAGGTGGATGGTATAGTGGGCGCAGAGAACTTGTTATAAGGTGATTATTCTGAAGAAAGAGAACCAAACCTAAATAGACAAGTCCATGACTCAAAAGTGATTTTGAATATTGCTTTTATTTTTCTGGATATAGACTGATCGATGCGGGAAGTCTATATGGGATATGCATTTTGTTGTTCTTGAGGTATTCACGAAGCTGATCAATGCGAGAAGCTTCTAATAGAGGCTGAATTTGTATAGCTTTCCTTCAAGGGAGCAGTCTACTTATAGTAGCATATGTGGCTTTGCACATAGTTGTTCTTCAAGGGAGCAGTCTAGTTTATAGCTTAGAGGTCTAGATGTCCGCTTGGCATGAAGCATCTAGTTTTTTAGGAAGTTTGACTTAAGAATATCCCATAATTGTATAATAAAGAACTTGTTATTTTGATACTTTTAAGTCGTGGACCAGACTAAAAAGGGGAATGCATCTTTAAGAGGAGGTGATGATCAAACCACATGAGTTTGGTTCTATTTTAAGATGCACGGAACAAGGTATATGAGGTGGTAAATGAGCTCAAGGGACGAGCACAAGGTAGATAAGAAGTGATGTAACACTAAATTCAATAGTAGAATGGTCGGAGATGCAAGGCATTAAGGGGTTTAGGCTCAGGTTTACCATTAAGCGAAGCTAAATGATAAGTACCTGATCCGTAAGTGTGAGTGATAATGTAAGGCCCAATCCAATTAGGAGCAAATTTTCCACGTTTTCTCTTTTCTAGTTTGGTTACATGTTGATTCTCTTTGAGGACAAGATCACCAATCTTAAAGGTATGCTCATGAATTCGCTTATCATAAGCACGCTTGATGCACTTTTGATAAATTTGAAGGTGGTCAAGAGCTGTAAGACAACGCTCGTCAAGAAGCTCCAATTGGGCTAACCACTCTTGGTGGAAATCATCATTGGTGATAATATCCTAGAGAGATATTCTCGGGGAAGGAATTTTTATTTCAAGAGGCAAGATAGCCTCGGTACCATACACCAAAGAGAATGGTGTGGCATTAGTAGAAGTATGAATCTTTGGTACGATAAGCCCAAAGGGCAAAGGGGATATGATCATGCTAGTTTTCCCGAGAATGGGTGCGACTTTCATGAGAATTTTGGTTAAGGTTTTGTTAGAAGATTCAGCTTGACCATTTGATTGTGGATAGTAGGGTGACGAGAAGCTAAGTTTGATACCAAAGTTATCAAAAGGGCTCGTGAATGACTTATTTTTGAAAGATTTTCCATTATCTCTGTTATCGGGCGATGAGGAACACCAAAACAATGAGATAATGTGATGATTGATGAACTCAACAATTTTTTCTTTTTTGGTTGAAATGAGTGGAACGGCCTCCACCCATTTAGTGTAATATTCGGTTGCCATGAGGATCCAACGGTGATGCTGCGAAGAAGGCGGGTGAATCTCACCAATAAGGTCTAAACCCCATTGTGAGAAAGGCCAAAGATCTCATGCGACCTGTAGTGGGTGGCTAGGAGTATGTTGAATATTGGCATGTTGTTGACACATAACACAATGCTTAACGTATTTGTAGCTGTCTTTATTAAGAGTAGGCCAATAATATCCTAGGCGAAGGATCCGCTTGGCCACGGCAAGGCCACTAAAGTGCCCACCACAAATTCTGTCATGGACTTGTTGGATGGTATGGGTGACTTCAGTGCCAGTTAGACATCGAAGGAGGATACCATCGAAGCCACGTTTATAGAGGAGTCCCCCCATGATGACATAACGAGAAACACTTTTAAGAAAAACATGTTTTCCATTACTAGTAAGGTCAGGTGGGAGAATAGAGGTTGTAAGGTAGTCGTGAAATTGGTGATACGGGTATCCTACGAATCATGCAGATAAATTATTTACCATACAAACATTCGGGACTAAGTAAGATGGGGCAAAGATTTGTTGGACCAAGACAAATATATCAAAGTCAGTTGGTGAGGTAGGAATTTGCGAGGCCAAGCAAGCCATAGTATCCACAACTTTATTAGTTGAGTGTTGAATGGTTTGGATAGAATAATAAGTAAATAAGGTCAAAAGTGAATCCACGTAATGTTTGTACTTTTGAAGTTCCTCATTTTACATTGGTAGATGCAAGTAACTTGATTTACTACCAAGTGAGAGTCACCAAAAATGTTAATAGACTTCACACCTAAGTGTAACGCAACATGGAGACCCAAAACAAGGGCCTCGTATTCTACTATATTGTTAGTGCAGGGGAAATCGAGCCTGAATGAAAGAGGCATAGGTTCACCATCAAGAGGAATGAGAACAACACCCACCCCTCCGCCACACTGACATTTAGATCAATCGAAGAAGAGTATCATCGGAGAAGACGCATCACTGAGCGAAAGGGTTGCGATGAGTTCATCAGGGAAAGTAAAATTGGTAAATTGTTCCCCAGGTAAAGGGGCTTCCGCGAGTTGATCCGCGATAGTTTGTCCTTTGAATGATTTCTGGTGTACAAACTCAAGGTCGAGGTCAGCGAGGAGCATAAGCCATCGGGCGATGCGTTGGTTTATATGAGGTTTGGCATACATATAATGTATGGGATCAGCATTGGTGATGACAAAAGTTTTTGATTCAGGAGGTAATGTCGAAGTTTGGTGGCCACGAATGATAGGGCTAGGCACAACTTTTCTACGTGTGTATACCTAGTCTCATAATCCACAAGAGTATGAATTATGTAATAAATTGCTTGCTCTCGATGCTTGGAGTCACAATGTGTGAGCATGGCTCCTACAACATGGTCGGTGGCAGAAAGGTAAAGGTAGAAAGGGCGATCATCCGAGGTGGGATAAGCACGGGTGGGCTGTAAGAGATAAACTTTAAGAGACGCGAAGGCTCTGTGGCACTCCTCGCTCCATTGAAAGAAAATGTCCTTTTTAAGGAGATGATGGAAAGGTTGACATCGATCTGAGAGTTGTGAGATGAAACGACGAATAGATTAGAGTTTTCCCTGCAAACTATGTAATTGTTTTAGGTTAGTGGGTGGGGGCATTTCTAAGATAGCTTTGACTTTAGCTAGGTCGACCTCAATGCCACGCAAAGAGATGATAAAGCCAAGGAATTTTCCCAAAAGGATGCCAAAGACACATTTCTTTGGTTGAATACGAACACAGTATTGTAATAGGTGATTGAAAATAATGGTTAAAACATCGAGATGTGTACTGTGATGTTTGGATTTTCCAAGAAGATCATCGACATAATCCTCAAGGATATTGTGCATAATGTCATGAAAAATGTAAGTCATAGCCCACTGATAGGTCACACCAGCATTCTTAAGGCCAAATGACATGACATGATAGCAGAAGGTCCCCCAGGGGGTAATGAAGGTGGTTTTATGTTGATCGGCCGGGGCTACTAAAATTTGATTGTATCCCAAGAAACCATCCATGAGAGAAAGCATCTCATGGCCCGCAGTGAGATCAATAAGTTGATCAATGCTAGGTAGGGAAGTCGTCCTTTGGGCAAGTAAGGTTAAGATCCCAGAAATCCATACATATCCGAAGTCCCCCCGTCGCTTTAGTGATAAGTACGACATTAGAAATCCATTGAGGATAGTCAATAGGTAAGATGAAAGAAATAGAAAGGAGTCGTTGAAGCTCTTCTTTAACCAAGAGGGCAATGCGTGGATGCATTTTTCTCAGCTTCTATTTAACTGGTTTGGAGTCTGGTTTCAGAGTGATGTTATGGATAGCAATGTCAGGATCGATTCCTGGCATGTCGGCGTAGGACCAAGTGAAAGCTTGATTGCGGGCACGGAGGAAGGTAGTGAAGGCGGCTTGTTCTGATGCGTCAAGAGATTGTCCGATCTTTACAATGTGAGGATCATCCTCCGTGTGGATGTTGATTTCTATAGTCGACTCATTCAACATGGTTTGGGTTTCAGATGGTAAGGTGCATTGAATATAAGAGTCGTCTACACAAGGTAGGTGACGATGGAGTCGTCATCTTAGCACTCCACAACATTAATCGCAGTGAGTCTTCTTCGATCATGTCTGGATACAAAAGGGGGAGAGAAGATGGGTCTTCACCATCACGTTGATAAGTGAGAGGACCTAGAAAGATAGCATTCACGAAAAAAAAAGTTAGGAGGGATAGATTCTGGGTCTATCAACTCCGTGGGTGAAGATGGTAAAATGGGTGATGATGGCTCGGAAGGTGTGACTTCGTCGTCTTCTTGGATACAATTGACATGAGGTTTCTTCGGTGTAGGTGGTTCAGAAAATCCAAGAGCACTACGATCTTTGTGTTTGCATATAGTCATGGGAATGATTGTATGTCGGCCTTGTTCATAAAGACCGAAACCAAAACCTTTCCAAGCACAGTGAGTCAGGAAGGTGAGGGTGAAACGACGGTTGGTTAGATATTGAAAATCAGATTGGAAGGGAACCACACCAAGGGGAGGTTCAGGGGTGATAGAGGATGTGTCGACACCCCCATACGTTAGGTTGGTGTGGCAATTAGGTGGTCCATAGGAGATCACCTCCCCCACATGACGGTCATAGGTAGGATGCGCATGTAACTGTCCATACTCTTGTGGGGTATGGAAGGTGCTAACGTTGTATAGGTGGTACTCCCCCAACATAAGGCATTGAAAAACACCTATCAATGGATCCGAGATTGGGATGTTGTCCACGGGGAAGGAAGAGGTATTCGTGTCGGTGGTTTCATTGGTCGAAGGTGTGGGTGCGGCTAAGGTGGATGGTTGAGGCGTGGTTGAAGTAGATGGTTGGGTTAGATCAATGGGTGCCTTGACTGGTACAAGCACATCATTAGGGCAATATAACAAATTACAGGTTTTGAAGGGGAAGCATCAGCTGCGACGGTGTATGACTTCCCCTCATACTCAAATTTTATGCATCTATGTAAGGTGGAGGGAACGCATCCCATAGCCTCGATCTAGGGGCGGCCTAACAACATGTTGTATTGGAACTCTCCCTCAAGGACATAGAAGAGTTCGGGCAAGGTACGTGGCCCTACATGAATGTTAATGATCACAGTGCCTAGGGTAGAAGTAATAGCATCGTTGAATGAACACAACATAGTGGGGTTGGCACATATGCGGCTAGGAGGGATATTCATCATTGGAAGGCTTTGGAAGAGACGATGTTTAGGCTAGCGCCCCTGTCAATCATAGCATGACGTACCCGAATGTCTTGGATGTAATCTGAGATGAAAAGAGTGGGGTCAGGATCTTCTGCACCAAAGACGACAATTTCTTCTTCGAAAAAAATGGCAGCATTGGCTTGTTGTACAGGGAGAGGTGGTTGTGGAGGTAGGTTGTTTGGTGAGAGAAGCGACGTGGTTGGGTGTTAAGATGGAGGCGACGGGCAAGGTTTCATTAGGTAGGACCTTTATCCCTTGGAGGATCTCAATTAGAGCTTGTCAATGAGATTCAGATGTTTGAATGAGATCATAGAGTGTCATTTTTACAAGAGATTAGTGAAGTTGTTTGATCATGGTGCGATGGGAAACTCCATCAGAGACTAGATAGGTAGGTCCATGAATAACCACTTTAGGTGGTGGTGCGATCGGGATGGCGGAAGGAGAAAGAGAGGTCACATGTGTGCTCTCTTTAGCTTTTCCATTGTTTTTCTGACCTCGAGTAGCAATGCTAATCATGTTGATCTCGTGAATACGAGATGAGGAAGATGGTAGGGATAAGTCATTGTTCTCGAGAGGTGGGGTTGCAATGATGATAGATTTTGGCGAGGCGGGGATAGGTGGTATAGGAGAAGGGATCGAAGCTAAGGGATTTTCCCTCCGTAAGTTGTCTTTCTTAGATTTTCCATCCGAGATAGGCAACTGGCGAAGGATGGCTTTCAAAGCTTTGCATCCTTCTACATTGTGTCCTGGTGTGCGGTGGTAGGCACAGATTTTAGATTCATCATAACCTATAGGTTGAGGTTTAGATGGATCATAGGGTGCGAGTGGGGGGGTAGGGAAATGGTCGAATCCCCCAACCAACATATCAAGGATCTTGGCGTAAGATCCTTTAAGCGGGTCAAATTCAGATGAAGATGAGGCTATTGATTGAGTGGGTGAGATTATTGATTGTTTTGGTAATGGTTAGGTATGAGTGGTTCATACGGGTGGTGGTTTAGGCAAGGGATTTTGATGATTGGGTTTAACTAGGCGTGGCTTCTTCTGTGTAGAAGTCATGTTTAGCTAGTTAGATGATGAGGTCACAGATGACGTGGTGGCAGGAAACAACCACGGGGAAAAAGGAGTGACAACAAACAAGTCCTTCGATGATTGAGTTTGCTTAGAGTTGGTAGGTAGGCAGGATACTTGGGGCGACGGTGTTGAGATGCCCATGGATTTGTATGGGTGCGAGAAGGTACAGGTTGTGTTAAAGAAGATGGGGAGGCATGGTGTATTGAGGCAAGGTGGAGGCGAGGCCCCAATATAGAAAAGGTAGGTGTGACGGTGAGGGTTGAAACCGTGCCTGCTCTTTGTCTGGTGTGATCAAGGGCAATGGTTTTCATTGTGGTGGAGGCATAGATTGGACTCGAGGAGATTGGGCCTGCTCTCTACGTGGATTGTGACTTTACTTTTGAATAAATCTAATTGTTTAGGTGGGTGCATCAGGCTGGGTATTGGTGAATTCCCAAGCATGGGGGAAGGTTTGGTTAGGTTGATAGAGGTAGATGAGGTATTTGGTAGAGATGTGGGGGTGAAGGTGAGGACATAGGCATTTTGAGCTTTTGTAAAAACTTCGGGCATATGGTAGAGGTGTCTGGATTAGTCATCTACATTTGAGTAGAGCATTGTGTACTCAAACGTTCCCATAAGACTCGTCTATCTTCCGGGGATGACAATCTTCACATGTGGACAGGAATTTTGGTATGGAAGAGAAGTGGGCTATGATTTCGGTCCACTTTGTGGGTGTGTGATACAGGGTCGAATGAGGCGCGTGTCGGTGGGTGTTAAGAGGTCAACCGGTCCACTGGAAAGATTTAGGTGATGAAGAAATGATAGGGAGGAGGGCATGTTCTAGAGGATCCGTCATGGTTAAGGAGTTTGGTGATGTAGGCTCGAGGGGTTTCTCCTCTAACGATGACGAGAAAAAGTGGCGATCCTTCTTCTTTTACAGCAAGAGTGGTGGAAGGAGATGTTTAGGAAATAGATAGGTTGGATAACATCCCCTCACAGTCTTGTAGTGATGTGGTGTAAGAAGGCTCTTCTGTGAGAAGAGAACTCTGGCGCTTGATTCCTTTATGGGTAAAGGAATAGCGAGGTTGTCTTCTTTTCCGATGAAGGAGAAGGGGCCGAGGACCCTGCGTTGGTGAAGAGGCTTGATTCAGAATTTCCTCGATGGAAGCTCTTGGTTAGGAGTTGAAAACCGCATGGATCTCATGCACACTCTTCTCCTGGTGAGGTTTCTTGGTTTGTGTTACTATTAGATGAATAGTTTGGAAATGGTTTGTTGAATATTTTTAAATTTTGATTAGTAGGTGCATTAGGGTTATCGAGGTTATATCCCCTGCATCAACCATTTCTGCACTATGTTTTTCAACATCTTCCAGTTTTCGTGGTTGTCCCTTCACGTTATGGAAGTTATAGAAGTCATTTTCTTTATACCAAGTAGGTATAGCACGGGCGGAATCAAACCTGGAGTGAGGTTTAATAGGAGGTAAGGTGAGAGCTTCTACTTTAAGAAATTTTTCCAAGATCACATCATAAGTTTCTCCCAAGGAGTGTACTTGATGGGCTCGGCTTTATACTTATAGGTGGATTTGGTATTGGGTATTAGACGGTGCTTGATATTTGATCTGTCACCGTGTGTATGACTCCTTTTGATTTGAAGCATCCGATGCATGAGATTTGGTGGTGTTCAGTTTGTTGGTGGAGTCTTGGATTGAAATTTGAGTTTTTGTTGCGCAACTTCAATTTCTCCTCCTCTATGGCTCGAATCTCTAGTTTAGAGCCATAGTAAAGGCTTCATCAAAGGTGCGAGAAAGTTTGAATTTGGAGGGTGGAAGAAATGTGTTTGAAGACAGGCCCATGTAAAGAGTTCGATGAGCTCGGCCCGAGGTAAGGCATAAGTAAGTTGGTTTATGAGGCCCCGCCATCGTCCAACAAAATCGTGATAGACTCGTCTTCAAATTGTCGAGATGGCATAGAGGTCGGTAATGGATACTTTCTTGGCAATATTGATGGAGAAGTGATCAAAGAAATATTGGGCTAAGCGGTTAAAGGAGAAGATTGAGTTTGGGCTAAAGCACATGTACCACTCTAAGGCAGGTCTGATAAGGACATGGGGAAGGTATGGAGTAGTAAGGCATCGTCATGAGCAATCGAGATAGCAGCATGTCTAAACGATTGCAAGTGTTGTTGAGGGTCCTCCTTACTACTAAAGAGAGTAAATTTCGATAATTCCCATTGAGGAGGATATGTATGAAGGGGGACAGAAGGATGAATAGGATCCCAACAAAATTGCTCATATGTCAGGGTGTTACGGCTTCCTGAAACAGAAGCCTCAAGATTTTGCATCTTGTCCATCATCTGTTTGATTAAATCATTGGTTGGGTCAAATGATGGTGCTATCATCGTAAACGAAGGAGGATTGGGCCAAGAGATGCTACCAGACAATGGTGGGGTTGAATGTTGATAAGGTAACGATGATGAATGTGTTGGGGCGGCTGAATAAGGGTGTCCTATATAAGATGTTGAGGCCACCGGATGAGTCTGCGGAAATGAAAAGGTGGGCGGAGCCTGAGAGGGAAAGCTCATGTGGATAGATGGTAGAGAGTGAGTTATGAAAGAGGCAATCTGTGGGAGAGATGAGGTAGGGGCAGTGGATGGTAGTGATATGTGGGGCCCAGATTAACCAAAGGAAGGCCAATTGGTGTAGTATGAACCACCAAAGCCACTGAGCTGGGAGATGGGGCTAAGGATGAAGACGGTGAGGTGGAGTTATTAGGTGGGGAAGGGGCTAAGTGAGCGGCTATACTAATAGGCATACCAAAGAGGAGCTGACCGTCGGGTGTACGGTCAGGGGTATGAGATAAATAATGTTGTATAGCACTAGGATTAGCATCCAAAAATTTGGAAAATTCCAGATCTCCTATAGGGATCTTGGGAAAAGCACTGGTTTCCGTAGGATTCCCCATAGGATGCGAAGGGGGTGACTCAAGAAAAGACCTGAGAACAAGCATGTGAAACCATGGCTGCAGCTTGTTGTCGAGTGATAACAACCATGGAGAAGAGGATACAGTAGAGAATTAGTCAATCAAGAACAGAAACATCAACAAAATTTTTAAATTGGTAGGGTGCTGGTTTTTCAGAACGTGAAACACAAAGTAACCAATATCATCTGTAACCAATGTCGGATAGGCGGTAGCTAGCATCGGTCAGTGTAACCGATGTCGGTAGAAGAGGACCGGTGTTGGTCACTGTGAAGGCAAAGAGAGAATGTAAGAGGCTGCTGGTTTGGGGATAACAAGGCTTAGTATACCCACCAAACTGTCTGAAGTGATCACTGAGACAGGGTATAACAGAGAAACAGAACTGAAAGAAAAACAAAAAACAAGCAAGATACACAAGCAAATCAAGAGACTAAACCTAGGATTAGTTTTAATCACTTTGGGATTATGCCTTAGACGCAAGATGATGTCAATCCTAAACAAAATACCTAAGGGAGATTTCAATTTTGTTTTGGCTTGTAAGGCTACCTCAATCAGGCGGAGGAATACCATGGGAAGGGGGGATGTTTGAGATGTTGTGTAGATTATGATGTGATTTGGTATGTGTTGTGTAGTGAGAGTAAGATTAATTTCTCGTCAATACCGTGGATATCACCCCCACGTGTACGACCTGTTACTTAATCTATGTTCACTAGAATTAAAAATAGCAAGCAAGAATGTGATGCACGTGTTTTAAACCCAAATCGAAAATGATATTCGATGAAGCAAAGAAAGAGAAGAGGTTAAGAAGATGACTTTCACTAATGCAAAGATGTGAAAGAAAGACAAGTTCTTTTACCAAAATGACAAAATATTTTGTGAATATTTAGAAGAAAGAAACAACAAGTGTGCTCCCTATATGAAAACAAGTAAGAAAGAAAGAAACCCGAGAAGGGACCCACCAGGTGTGCAAAATGTTTCACACAAAATTTTGTTCCAGAATAGAGTTATTTCTATCTTTTCATTCTCTTGAGAAACATATAAGGGTTAGGGCTAGGAGGAATACCTGTTGAGTGTTGGGAAGGTGTGCGCGTACCGTAGAGAGATCAGACCGATTGTGAAGAGCTCCTTTTTGTCTGGGAAGGACTACCTGTAAATAAGAATGCAAGACCACCAGATTTTTGTTAAACAATAAGTGAGGGAGCTGCCTTGAGCCTAGGAAATATTAGAATTCCTTTTGAAGGTGGTCAGTTCCCTTTTAATACAAATTAATGCAAATGATAATAAAGAAGCTATTGCGAAATCATGATTTAGGTACCTCGTTACTAAAAGCAATAGAGACTAAACTACCAATAATAAAATGTCATGTTGTTTGCTTGGTCACTGGTTATTGATACGTTCAGATCAAGTTACAGGGGTAGATAAGGCTGGATATGGGATTGTTTGGAGGTAAATAGGTGAAAGGTTGGTTTTGGTATAAGTCATAGTGGATGATCTCGGTCATCCTGGATAACCGACCGCGGTTTAAAAACCGGTACCGGTAGGGGATAACCGATATTGGTAGGGGCAGTGGTTTAGGGTTTTTTAAATGGAGGTTGGTTGTAAGGTGGTTATGGGGTTCAGAAGGTTGGTAGATGGTTGAGGGGAGTAGTAGGGTGATAGAGAAGACTCAGAGAGTGAGAAAGTTGTCTTTGGGGAAATATAGAGATGGATGAATGAAGGTTATGTGCGGTGGTGTCTTTGTCGGGTGGTAGATCCAAGAGTGAGCTTATAATCACTATGAATCAAAAGTTCACAAAGTAGTGTCAGAAGCATACAAGATAATAAAAGAGACTACTTACTAATTTCGATGCGGATGCATGAGTCTAAGGAATGCAGTGGCAAAGGAAAGGTTCGGTTGGGATGATCTGGAAATCGGAAGTGAGCTGATGAAGCTATCCTCCAACTCTCCCAATGTTTGGATGAGTGTGACAGCGATCTAGTTGCTCAGTTATAGTCTTGGGCTCAATACTCCTCTCTACAAAATGAATTTGGATGCTTGCCAAATGAATTCGGATCCTTTGGTTTTGGTTGGGGGAGGTCATTTACAGGGAACCGATGGCGGTTACCTAATTGACGCCGGTCACGTAGGGACCGATGTCGGTTAGGTCAAAGTTGGCTATTTTTAGTAAAATAGCCAACTTTCCCTCCTTTTCTCCCGAGGGGTCAGTTGTGGGCTTGGTCAAGTCATTATTAGGTTCGTTTTGGTGCAGGTGAGGGGTGATGAGTCATGGGTGTGGGTTTGGACCAAGTTATAGGTCTTAATTAGGTTAGTTTAGGGTTAGGGCTAGGTCATGGTGAGGTGGCAGGGTTGGAGATGTGGATTTATTAATTATAAGGTAATTAATAAATAATTAAGTGTGTAAGGTTTAGGTGGTGAGGTAGGGTTAGGTTGTGAGACGAGATGCGGGGCACAGGGCGTCGTAAGACCCAAATTTGGTGTCTACAAGTAGCTCCACTAGATCCCAAGTCTCGGGTTTTCCATAAGAGATCTATGCTCTTCATCCATGGCTTGCTTCCACTTCTTCCCGGCATCTACCTCGCATTGCTTCCTCAAATCACTATGGCTCTCCACTGTGAGTGAGCAATAAATAATTCAAAGATGGAGTAAATCATTTAGGTTCCCTTCTTACCCTAGAAGACCTTCTCACCTTAGAATTTTGGGGTTCCTGATGAGTAGGTACTTGGCTAGTTGTGCCCGAACATGTTGTCAGACCGAACCGACCCTTGGACACCTTGTTGTCTGTAATTTCCTCTAACACTGTGTATTCTTTCTTTGATTCCTCTTTGTGTTCCTGTAACTAATCTTTATTCATGACTTTTTCATTAAAGACAATATCTCTAGATCAAAATATTTTCTTATCTTTAAGACTCCAAACATGGAAACCAAAGTCATCTTCACCATATCCAACAAAGGTGCATTTCTCAGACTTAGCCTCTAACTTGGTCCTATCATCTTTATCAATGTGAACAAATACCTCACATCTAAATACTCTAAGAAATGAGTAATCAATTTTCTTACCAGACTAAGCCTCCTCAGGTATACCTCCATCCAAGGCCATAGAGGGTCCTCTATTAATCATATAAACAACTGTGCCTACCACTTCCACCCAAAACATGAGTGGCAACCCCGTATGTAACCTCATGCACCTAGCATGCTCCATGATTGTCCTGTTCATTCTCTTTGACACTCCATTTTCCTATGGAGTATTTGGAATTGTTATTTGCCTTTGGATCCCATTTACTGAACAGTAATCAAGAAATTCATTGCTATAATATTCCCCTCCTTTATCTGACCTGAGACATTTCAACTTGAGACCTGTTTCATTCTCAACCAAGGCTTTCCATCTTTTGAAAGTTTCAAACACATCAGATTTCTTTATAATGCAATATACCCAGACTTTTCTAGTTGCATCATCAATGAAAGTGACGTAATAACATGAACCACCAATAGAGTTTACCTTAGCTAGTCCCCATACATCCGTATGCACTAACTCTAACTTACCCTCCTTCTTGGTAGGTCTAACCTTGAGGAATCTCACCCACTACATTTCCCATAAACATAGTCCTCACGAAGTCCAAATCTAACTCCTTTAATTTGGGAAGCCTATCCTTTATAATCTGCATGCCCTTATGACTCATATGACTGAGTTTCGGTGCCACAAAGTTACATATCCATCTACAACAACTAAATTTCAATAATTAACACCTTTGGTTAAATGCAAAGTACCATTTTTTAACCTCTTGCAACCACAAGAGCTCCTTGGTAACCTTCCAAGAATCCATCGCAAAACTAACTGCACAACCATCACTACCTAGTTGTCCCCGTTGATATCAAGTTCCACCTCAACTTAGGCACATGCACGATGTTCTTAAGTAGCCATGTGTTCCAATTCTATATTTTCACCCAAACAAAACCTTTCCCCACTAAACTACATGGTTCATCATCACCAATATATACATGTCCAAAATCACCTTGAACAAAATCAGTAAAGTAATGTCTATGTGGGGTGGCATGGAAAGAAGCCCCTGAATCTAACACCCAAGATTTAACAATATTATCTAAAGAAAGAATTAAGGCATCTTGGCAAACATCACCTAATGCCAAATTTACCTCTTTAGTTTCCTCCTTCTTGTTCATCTTATCTCGAAGAGCCCAACAATCTTTCTTAGCATGATGACCAACCTTCCCATAAAGGTACAATATTCTAACTTACTTTTGGACTTTGACCTTCCATGATCATTCGACTTCCCACAGTTACCTTTCCCTCTATTCTTTTATCTCCTTTGCTCTCCAATGTCAAAGCATTTCCAGAAGTAGAAGACTCTCCGGTGTTCTTCCTTTGCATTTCCTTGCTTAGGATCACACCTATTACATCCTCAAACTTCAGCTTTGAGTTATTAGAGATTGAATTACTTACACCATAACCAAGTTGTCCCGGATCTCGGTATCAAGCACAAAATCAAAAATGCTGACCTCATCATCAAAGTCAATTTTTATCGAGTTTAACATACTCACAATCGTATTAAATTCATTCAAATGATCAAAGAACATAACCATTCTTAGACATCTTCATATTAAATAACTTTTTCATCAAAAATATTTTATTAGAGGTAGAGGGTTTTTCATATAACTTCCCAACGCACTCATGAGACTTTCCATGGTCTTCTCTGCGATATGTTGAAAGAAACCCAAGATGCAAGGCATAAACGAATTGCCCGAGCACCTTTCTATCCAGCAACTCCCAATCCTCATCCGACATGGTTGTAGGTTTCTTTTCTTTTCCAACCAAAGGAACATGGAGGTCATTCGATATAAGTAATCATCCATTTTCATCTTCCACAAACAACAGTTCTACCCATTGAAATTTTCAACCCTCGATCTGCCCTCATCTGCCATAGCTCCCACTCAAGCTAAACTTTCCCTGTGATTTACAACTTCAGCAAAAACCACCAAAGCTCTGATACCAATTGTTAGGAATTAGAGAACAAATATGCAGAAACAATTCCTCAAACCACAACAATAGGAAACTATATAGCAGAATTATACTTGTAGAAATATAACAACATAAATAAATAATGCACAAAAGAAGACAAGACAAGATTTAATGTGGTTCACCCAATGTGGGCTACGTCCACCAAGAAATTGCTCATATTTTATTATCAACAAGAGTAAAACAACTCTCATGAGTCTTCTCATTATGAACTCACAATGAGAATTCCAAAGATTCTAAACCACAATTGACAACCAATTGCTTAACCTTGATCACTCTTGATCACCTCTTGATCATTAAGACTCAAGACCTCTTGAACACTCAAGATATCTTCAAGATACCCTAACACCTTTATTTATAGGATTACAATCCTTTTAAGAATTCCTAAAGCCAACCCTAGAAGTTTGAAAGTCGCGATCTTTCAACTTCCCACGGCTGGAAAAACAGTCACGATGTTAACATCCAATTAACAACATATTAACAGTGACGACACATCGACTACACAACAACATCATAGAAGACGACTGCAGAATGCTCCAAACTTAATTGTTTGAGCTCCAACACTTCAACATTGATTCAAGAAGACCAAAAATTAGGCTTCACACCCCAAAATTATTTTGTATTATAACATAAAACCTTATAAATCATTCCTCTAGTAGGAGAAAAAGGATCACTCTTCGGATAGAAAAGATTGGTAGAAATAATTTCTTACCACATGGAAATAATAACGATCAATGAATTATGATTCCCTCATTCCTAATTTTTATCAATAAGGCATATACTATGACTTATCGATTGTTGACTTGATGTTCAAATCGAATGAAATATAAGTAGTACAATCTCCCTTAGGAAAGAAAGAATATTGATATTCTACCAAATTAAGGTAATCATCGAAACCTCAAACAACTTCAAGACCTTAAAAATTACAATCCATGATATACCAATTTATACCCAAGGAAGAATGAACATGCAATTGATAAAAATGTCTATCTTGTAGATAGACCTAATATTGACTTCCTTAGACCGTAATAGACATAGTTTAGGATTCCGCAGATCCTACCAACCAGCCGCATTTCAAGTAAATAATTTGCAATAGTTTGAAAACAAAACCATTTTCGCTATTAGGATTAGTATTCACACGATGTCATATTCCCCAAAAAGAAACAACCAAAGGCTATCAACTCAAACTTCTCCCATTGAAGCATGCATGGAAGTGACCTATAGGTTCATTGGTAAGACATTAAGGTTGCTAGACTCAACTAGTTGGAGTCGGCTAAACAACCGACAAAGACACATAAAATCTAAATGGGGTTTTAAGTAGGATATTTTAATACAACCAGGTTCGACTAATCAACCCAAATCAAATATTATGAAGTTGAAAACCTGGAGGAGTTTAATAATATGATGAGATCTTAGATTACCCATTAATATCCATATCAACCCTATACCAAATTTTTAAAAACTTAATCTTAACGCATTCTTGAAAAATTAATGTTAATATTATCCACCTTCTTTACTTAGGCAACCAGAGTATAACCAAAGGTTGTAAGGGGTGTAAATCCTATGAATACTCATTGTACTCAAAATGGGTTTGCACCCCGCCAACTAAAATGAATATACATGCATTCTCAGTCACAAAAGAAACCCTCAAAATACACATACATCATAGATTCATCCATCATAAAAATAAACAGTCCACTTTCACATCCCCGTACGATACACCAAGTTTGTAAACGAACATAATTGCAGAGATTTATTTCACGCAAATATTATAAAGGAATAAACTATGAAGAAGGGAAAAACAATGATTCTTTCCTAATAATATTTTATAAATCTTCCCCAGTCCTTTGAAATTTTGTTCCGTTAGAATTCGAGGAGGCTCCAACAAATAAGTCAATATTTTTTATTTATTTTTCAAATAAACAAATTTTATGTGCCCTCTAAACAAAATAAACAAGTCCATTGGTAGCAGAGAACCCCTAGATTATATCGACTGAAATAAAATCAAACCCTCACATGCACAGCCCGATAGAGGAGCTCGACCCACAAAAATAAAAAGGAACTTGATGAAGATTTGTAAATTTCTAGGAGATAATTACATAATTAATTTCTGTAGAGATACGTAGTGTCACATTAAAATCTACCCCCGTATTTTCCACTCTTCCCACCATGTATGCGGTTCAATAATTTAATTAACAAAACTTATGATAAAAAAGATTTTCCGAGAATGCATGGTGATCTAATCTTAGGCCAACCAAGAAATCAACAATAATTATAATATTTTTCAACTTTGCACCATGGTCCAATACTCCATAATGATTCCAAAATTTAATGTTTTATTGAGTCAAGCTAAGTGGCTAGGAAATTGGCTTACTAACGTAGCAATGATGCTTATAATCCTTGAAATGTCCCCTTTTAACCTTAATCATGGTTTGATTAGAAAACCCATGCATCTTGGGCTAGTTTGAGTTTAGTTGAAACAATAACTAATCAACCTTCATTCTAATCAATTATCCAAACCAAAGATATCATAGTTACTAATATGTCATGGAATCAATTATACATCTCAAATAAAAAAAGAGTAGGGTCTATTACCCTTTTTTAATTAAACAATGTATAGTCTAACCTCCTTATTAATTAAATTCCAAAATTATAACCAATCACAAGGTTAATCTCTAAACATGGAGTCATGATAAAACAAACTTTCTGATCCCTTTCATAGTGATCGATCACTTACCAAACAGATAGAACATTGTGTGTAATGAACGATTAAGTTTATAATCATGAACAATAACCGAATCAACATATTCTTTTTAATATAATAATTTGCATTTTCCTTAATAATAAAATACCATTATGTCAACCTTTAACTTTACTTGATGATCACGAATTCTACCAGATGCTATTACAGGCCAAATTTTTATCGTTGTACGATCAATGATCATCAAAGTATAAAAATAAGTTATCATCTTTTACTAAACCAATGTATCTATAATAATATCACTATCGTAACTATGTATAGATCCCTACATTATGAAATCAATACCTCTAGCAAGAATAGTAAACTAACAATATCCATGTCGAGGTAAAATCATCAAAGTAAGGCCCTAATATGGAAACCACCTCATCCAACAAATAATTAACACATCATAAAAGGTGTACGGACATATTCATTATAGGCATATCAACCAAATAGAACATCATGTACCACAATCATCGCACACAACATAGTAAGTACATACAACCCTTATGACAAAACAAGAATAAGTCATAAATGTTGAGTGCATTACGTGTGCAAAATGACAAATGTTGTTGTGTGGTTGTCAAAGGAAACTAAAAGTAAGTGTTCATATCCTTTTTAGGATATGCATATGCATGTGTGGCTGCATATATAGCTACACAATAGGTTTTATTATCGGCCCTCATAACCTACTCTTTATTTACGACTCACCCCTTTTTGATGAAACAAACCAAAATTTCAGGATGTGATATATTCAACATCATTTACAAGATCAACCACCACCTAAAACACTTCAAGGACACTTTTACCAACATTATCAAATACTAATATGTATATGTCATTTGGAGAAAACCAACCAAGCACACATTTGAGTCACCTATCTCTATGAAGCCTAATAGGAAAATTATATCATTACATAGCTTAAAAAAGAAACCACTTCTTCATATGATTCCAAAGAGCTCAATCACATCATGTCAAATTCCAAAAAGCCATTTAATACTCAATATCTCGGATAAAACATGTAAAACAACTCAACTCAACTCAAACCACCATGACTAGGTTTTAGTTGTTAAGGCCAAATGCGGTATGGTGAATTTGGAGATTTATAAAAAAATCATCACACAACCTTCTTTAAAATTTTCATGGAAATCTAGCACACCTCCCTAAGGTATCTTGTACAATTCAATTTTCTTCATGAAGCTTCCATCCATGCCCTCAAACTACAAATATCCACCAAATAAGGGTTTTTCTACTACTTTATGAAATAAGTGGAACATAAAACCACCACTAATATGATTCATGGAGAATCCTCCATAACCTTGATGCATCACATTTTCATGGCTAGACCATTTTAAGCTCATACCAATCATTTCTTCCATATCGCTCTAGAGGAAGGGTTTAACTAGGGTTTCAAACTTGTCTGACTTGTTAATGATTGTTCATAAATGTATGACGACCAAATCAATCCATTATTTTTACAAAATGATCTTATCTTAATGAAAAATATCCCCAAAGCATTATGATCCCATACAAAACCCACACGTGTGGGTGAGAAAATGAACTTCACCTATCGAGATGGTTTTTCCTTCTCAAGAGCTTGGTTTTTCCAAAACTCATTTTCTTGCTTTATATTTGATGCCTTGACCTAAATTTTGACCTAGAGTACCATAGAAACCTCCTCCATCTATCCTAAGTCTCATTTTAACAAAAAAAAATTATGTATTTCTCCAACCACTAACACTTACATGTGTCTATATGCCTTGGTCTCAAGAAACTTACTTTAAAGGACCTTGAAACAATATCAAACATCTTAATATTGACCTAAGGCACCTTCCACACTTCATATGCAGTGTCCCAATAAACCGCCATACTTAGAAAAGACTTCCCTACTCCATATCTCATGTTTCTAACTCATTCTACTTGTGTAAGGTCTAGGGATAGGCCTAGAATGAACTAAATCAACACAAACTTCACATGAATTGACCATAAAAACACCTTGCAGATACTTAGACACATTTACCACATCGTATGGAACATGTTTTACCTCATACTATCTTTTTAGATTCATACCATGACAATGCAAGCTTACACCATGCTCAAGACCATGCCTAGACACCATGTGAAGATCACACAACTAGACACTACCAATCAACCTTCATCAAAACTCGTGGATGACACCTAATTCACTTTGACATCCTTTGAGATCAATGTGCCACTTGACATCATTGATAACCATAGACACAATTCTCAACATAGGATTCTTTCAAGAACAAACACCTCATAATATGGAGAATCATCAGAAACTACTTCCGAAGGATGGTTCTCTTCTTCTTCAACATTATGAAGTGCTTCAAGATGCTTATACCTTTCTTACATAGCCACAACATAACATAGAATTTAGTGATTGATTTTTGGATCATAATTTCCTTCTAAAATTTCAAAATTCTTTGCATGAACTCTCTTTTCAAGGTTGCAATTTCTTCATTCCCATATGCAAGAAAATCATCCAAAGGAAGATAGACTAAAGACAAAGCTTTGATTTTTCTTAATTAGCTACATGAAATTCAAAAATTATCTTCAAGAGATTTTTCATCTTCATGTTTTTCATACAACATTTTGTATCTCTTCTACATCTTTCTCATTAGGCCCTTAGATTCTTCATCATCAACAAGTGCAATTCCCATCCTCTTTTTTCTAGCATCAGATCACTTGAATTAAAGCCACAAGGATTTAACGGTAGGATATTTACAAGGAGAAATTTTATTTATTCCAAATACTCTTTCCATAAATTTTACAGAAATGTTACTAACCTTCTTTCCTTTTGCTAGTTGTGGATTTTTTATTAAAGCAATAGACCCCTTCATGTCCTATAATCTATGTCTTTGTGAGAGTTGGTTCGTAATAATGGATGATTATAAATATTGATTTATGGTAGTCTCTTCTTCTTCATGGTTGATGTAACTTAATGGTTTTGAACACCAATCTCAAAACTTCATCATTTTGATGTGGGAAATGAACATGACATGGATTCCTTCCTTGATATATTCACCTTGAAAATATGATTTTTACTTTTATGTATATTTTTTTATTTTTGGAAGATGTATTCTTTTTGTATTTTCTAGATATCTTTAAGGGTGCATGAGGAAAGATATCTCCTAAACTTAGTCACCAAAAATTGG
Organism: Taxus wallichiana var. yunnanensis; assembly: GCA_018340775.1. Classification (NCBI taxonomy): domain Eukaryota; kingdom Viridiplantae; phylum Streptophyta; class Pinopsida; order Cupressales; family Taxaceae; genus Taxus; species Taxus wallichiana. Next base: position 390,772,050 of record CM031235.1, read on the forward strand.
TGGCAAAATAATTTTTTTGTGTGAGAAAATTATTGATTTTCACTAATGCTCAGTGGCTAAGCCCCTATTATTTTATGGGGATACTCCCATTATTGAATGTAAACTACCTAAATCTATAGTGTGGTCATTACACCAAGGATCACATAAGAATAACCCACTAAAACTATGGAAAAGTTCTTGTATAGAGTTCAAGGAGGAATTTGTAGTAGAGAGAGGGTTATTGATGTGATTAGGATTACAAAATTCATATACAATAACCGAGTAGGTCCACATTAAATTAGAAGAAGACAACAATACTATTAATGATAAGACTAACCAATCATAGAAATAAAATTACATTTATTCGTTTATCAAAGGCACAAACATCCATCTTGGTTTTATAATATTATACTATATACAAATTTGGAATGTAGAGAGAGAGTAGAGGAAATGTTATCACAAAAAGGAGCACCACGGGATTTTGGTTATGGATCCCTACTTCTAGGTAACATTGGGTTATCTCTCAAGCTATGGGACTTGCGGGCTTGAGATAACCCTCTAGAGAAAGTTGGCTCTTATTCCTAAACTACCTTCCAAAAGATACTCTTAATGTAGGAAAAGCTATTTAATCTTAATATAATATTCCAAGAGGTCAAGGAGAGAGAGTGCATGAAAAATAAATCCTACACTAATAGTGGTGATACACCAGAAAAGGAGGTTGTTAGCCAAGAATTCAACTACTTGAAATGGAGAGAGGTGAGCAATGGAAAGGGTGGACAAAATGCACCACAGGCCAAAGATAGATTCACACAAAGAACCATTTGTTACCCATTAAACATAGCTCCCAAAACCTACAATAGACACCAAGAATATGCACAAGTATACCCTGTAAATGAAGAGAGGCAAGTAGAGACAATAAAACATGCAAAGGATGGACGAAATGCATCACATGACACATTATATTGCTCCAATAAATATGCACAGTACAACATCAGTGGGAAAAAGGAAAAAAATGCCATTACAAAGCTTGGGAAGGAGGCTTAAGCTCCACATTCAACCCTAGCAGAGAAGAAAGAGAGGGAGCAGGAGAAAAGTGCCTAACTCCCTTACAAATGAGCCCAATATTATAATTTATAGAATGAGGAGAGAGAGATAGAGATCAATTCCAAACTTTGCCTTTCAACCACTTATAAGATGAAATAAATGAGGTGAAATGATGGAAATAGATTTCAAAAATATTTCCTCATGTTATCCCATAACTTGTAGTTCGAGAAAATGATGGCCATACTCATTAATTGCATTCTCAACCACTTTCCAACTGCCTCTATGAAATGGGCTCATTTTCTAAGAAATATATCCTATAATCTTCATCAATCTCTAAATTTCTTGATGTTGTGTATTGGGATCGGGAATCAATATTCCAACAAAAATTTCTTGTGTAATTTTATTAAGAAATGCTCCGAGCTTATGGCCTTCGAGTGACTGTAGCTCTTTTGGTTTTTGCATGAGCTTTCTTTCTCTTCACAAGGTCGAGGGAATCACCATTTAATTATTTCCCTGTTTCTCCAATTCTTTCTGCATATCTTCAAAATATTCGAGTATTTAAAATGGTGAGGCTTATTTATATTTTCCTCATTGTTATGTGCAAGTTTAGGGTTTCGAGTATTAAAAGCACAATGATGTATGTGTTGTAAATATCTTCCCCGGGTAGATATAAACAAGCGAAGAATATGGAAATCAAAGAAAATCGAGCTCGATATTTATTACGTCACTAAAGCAGCCCAAGACGTAAGTAGAAGGCGCACGTCAAAGAGTGTCGACACGAAAAAGTTCACGCCAAGGCATGGTATAAGGCGCATGACATAAGATGTCAACACCACATTTCAAGTGCCTATGGTGTAGGTAAAATAATGTCGACACAAATATGGATGCACCTATGGTGCAGGTAAAAGGATGTCGACACAAATATGGATGCGCCTATGCCGCAGGTCAGAGGATGTCGACACAAATATGGATGCACCTATGGTGCAGGTAAGAGGATGTCGACACAAATATGGATGCGCTTTATAGTGCGGGTAAAATAATGTCGACATAAATATGGATGCACCTATGGCGCAGGTAAAAGGATGTCGACACAAATATGGATGCACCTATGGTGCAGGTAAAAGGATGTCGACACAAATATGGATGCACCTATGGCACAGGTAAAATAATGTCGACACAAATATGGATGCACCTATGGCACAGGTAAAAGGATGTCGACACAAATATGGATGCACCTATGGCGCAGGTAAAAGGATGTCAACACAAATATGGATGTGCCTATGGCACAGGTAAGAGGATGTCGACACAAATATGGATGTGCCTATGGCACATGTAAAAGAATGTCGACACAAATATGGATACACCTATGGCGCAGGTAAAAGGATGTCGACACAAATATGGATGCGCTTATGGCATAGGTAAAAGGATGTCAACAAAAATATGGATGCGCCTATGGCACAAGTAAAATAATGTTGACACAAATATGGATGTGCCTATGGCGCAGGTAAAAGGATGTCAACACAATATGGATGCGCCTATGGCGCAGTAAAAGGATGTCATAAAAAATATGGATGCACCTATGGTGCAGGTAAAAGGATGTCGTCAAAAATATGGATGCACCTATGGTGCAGGTAAAAGTATGTCAACATAAGGATGGATGCGCCAAGGCGTACCTTCGGGAGGTGCAACATTTTGAGCGCTGATAGGAAGCAGACCCTGACCCAGATAGTCGACGGCCATAACTTTTCACAGGGAGCTCAGATTCATGCAAGGTTGGACTTTTCAGAAATCTTACGAGGTCCTTTGTCCAACTATGACTAGATATCTTTAATTGGGTGAGAAAAAATTCTTAAAAATACAAAATAAAGTTTGTAATTTTTTGGGTTTGCTAGGGTTCTCACCTACCACCATAATGAGATGAATTAAATGCAACCTAGAGGTGGTTGGGGTAGATTTGGAATTCCTCTCTATTTTCTCTCTCATTATTCCTATAAATTGTAAGGAGGGGATTCTTTCTAAAGGTTGGACATTCTTGTTTTGCCCCTCCCTTCTTCTCTTTGGTAGGTGAATTTGTGGAGTTCAAACCTCCCATCTAAAACTGTAATGTAACTTTTCCTCTTGGAATTTTGTAGTGTATTGTATCAATCTTTGGAGCAAATAATGCATGTCTGTGGATGATTCTCAACCCTCTCTATGTTCATTTGCATCCTCCTGATCTTTCACTGCAAATCTAGTTATCTGTGCATGATCTTGCATTACATTTTAATGGTTTTGTGTTTATTGGCAAGACAGATGTTCTTCATTCCTCGGTGCATCACCTTTGTAGTTTAGGTTTTATTTTATGCATCTTCTTACCCTGTCTCCTTGGAAAGTTAGTTTAGTTTTTGAGTAAACCCCCTGCATTTTTTACATGTGCATCTGAACAGAGGAGTAGGAACCAGCCTTCATCTGGAGAGCTTTTCCATTTTTGCAAGGTCCCACACTTGGGAAAAGCTCCATGTTATGCAATCACACTGAGAGTCTCAACCCATCGAGTTGCGAAATTCAGGGGTACCGTGATTCACCATCAATAGTATGCTCGGTTGAGCTGGCTCCTTCTCTTCTACATCTCGTCGGGCCTCCTTTTCATTATTTTCGAGTACTTTAATATGGTCACTGAATCATACACAATTACATTGGCCTCGAATCCTTCAACTCTAACTATCCTATCAAAGGCAGCAACTCAATACTATTTCCATAAGCCAAGTCACTCCTTACATCTCCTATTCACGTGTCGCTCCTAACACTTCTCATGTACCGAGCTTCCATCTCAGGTGTTGAGCACTTTGTCAAACCCTTTATCGTTGTATTGCACCATGTTGAGATTCCTTTGCATCAGAGGCCACCTACCCCATGTCCACGTGAAGGTTTCACATGGGTCTGGGGTTTCCTTTGATTTTTTTTATTTCGAGTAGTGTCGAGGGAATCGTGGCACCCTCCACGAATTTATCATCTTTCTTTGTGCCATTCGGATCCACTTATTTTTCCTCAGCATTAGGGATCCTTCCTTAAACTTAGACCCATCTTTTCTACGTTCCTCGGCCTTCATTAAACTCACTACGAGCTCTAATCCTCATTACTATTACATTTTCTTAACTAAGCTTCCATTTGAATGGTTTGTCATCATTATTGCGAGAATTATACATGACTCGGTGGCCATGAAATTGATGAACTCAATGATATAAAATACATTCTCGCAAATCTCTCAACTTGATTTACATCAATATTTCCATCCTAACAAGCCAAGATATCTCGATGAGAATTGTTGGGAACTCCTCATTCTCATAAACTTAGTAGGGAACTTAACCACTGAACCTTATATAAGCTTGACAACCTTACAACATTGAATCACTCCTCATTTTGTACTTGGATAACTCAATGTATTCCTAGGAGCTTGGTATTGACCGCTTGACTCCCAAAATATTTGTTAAACTCGTTCCGCAAAGGCTTTATCCTAGCACTCGTGCTTGGCCAAGATCACCACCTTTATGCTCCATGGTCTCGGTGATACAACTTGACCCTTCCAAAGAATGAGCTTAGTATGGATCTGGTGCCTATTGACATATGATGCTCAGCCACACTATACTGATATGGATTGATCTACACCTCGGTGTTTATAAAACTTCCTTTCAAATTCCATTGTCATGTTGTAATCATGCAGAGTTTGGTTTACATGATTTGGGTTTGGTTGCATTTCTGACTTTCTCACCATTTTATGGAATGAGCTTAGTGTTTTTGCATAATGTATGGCTAGTTCATGTGAATTGAATTCAAACCCCATGCCTTGAATTTGTTCGTTGGCTCATTATGCGGTTTGGCTCCATGTGGATAATTTATCTAGCTCAAGCAACTCATCTTTCATTGAAATACTCAACAAATTCCCGAGTAGCTATTTATGAGTTTGGCAACTAGATGGTCTTAATCACCAACTCAGCAATAGTTATTGGCTTGCTCTATGCGAGATGTTCGCCTAATTGGATTTTAGGACAACAACTCGGTGCACTATGTGAAAGATCGTGCTTAAGGTAAACAACTTGGTATAGCCCAAATCACTCGCCCTTAATATATGAATTTTTATGAGCTATCCCTAGAGCTAAGAATATTCATTCAACACCTATACCTTTCTTAGACACCTTTTGGAATTCTTTTGGGGTTCTTCAAGTGCACTAGAGCAACTAGGAGATGTCAGGGGAATGTTTAGATGAATAATCAGATTTGTTATTTCTCCTACAAGCAAATCCCATTAATGTCGTAATGTAAGCTTACCTATTGTCTAATTTTACAAGGGGATGAAATGGGATATAAATTTGATGACTCAAAGGGGCCGTTAGCTCTGCTTAATCGGAGCATGAACAACTACATGTATCAATCCATTGGGCATGGTGTCTACGTGATTATCATGAACTGGTCTGAAATTTGAAAATCTTTACCCTAGAATGCTTGGAGTGCCATTGTTTACCTTCTATAGTTGCAGCCCATTGCTTGCATTTTCAAATTTCATAAAAAAATATTTGAAATTCATTTGTTGAGAGTAGAAAATTATTTCCAAACTTGAATTTCACTCATTCCTACGATTATGATCTTCACTTTGCTCAATGATGGATCCGATCATTGAATAGGGTTGCCAATTGATATTTGATTGCTTACAAGGGTGTAGAGGCTTATTGCATCCATTCTTAAGGAGAGTTGTCAAGTTTTCCTCCTTAACTGATTTTAGTTGCTCTATGTTTGTTTGATTTAAAGTTTGCAATAGTTACATGCAACTATGGATCTCCTTGCTACAACAACCGAAAAGCCATGATGCACTTTGTACCACTTAGAGAAACATGAAAAAAGCTACATACAAAGAAACAAATCATACATGTCTTAAGAAAGACATGAAAAGTGTTCAAAAACACTTCTTCTGCTGAAAACCAACCTATTCCTACTCCTACACTAACCGAAACAAGGAAAATCTAAACAAATCCTACAATAGGAAGGGAGAAATAACTTCCCTTCTTTACAAAGTGTGACCATGTAATTAATTTAGTAATGGACATGGCCTGTAATAAGAGTGGAAAATTGTCTTCCACCAAACCACTCAAAGTATCAAAAATGTAAAATGAATACCTCCTCAAGATGCTCATCATTTGGTTAGAGGTGTTGTAGTTGATCCTTGGTGCATTGAAGATCATTCTCATGCTCTGAAGTGAGCATGACCAGTGTTGGCTCCTCCCTTGGCTCCAATGAAGCCAAATATTTGATTGGGCATGGGGCCTTAGGAACCAATGGGTTGATCCTTATGATTTTCCCATCTCGTTAAAACTCATCCCCATAAATGGGGGCATCTTGCAGACTTTCTAGAAGAATGTGATTACTTATGAGCTAATCGAATGCTACTCCACCTCTTCCAAAATGGCCTTTTCCATGATGAATGATTTGGCCTTGTTGTCATCATCTTCCTTCTCCTCCTCAAGCATAAATTTTGAGAGATTGAACTCCTCCACAAAATCATATTCTTGCAAAGATGTAATGGAAGAAGAATCTAAAATTTCACCATCAAAAGAAAGCAAGAAGCTTCCTATGATCTCTTCTTCATCCAAGGATTCAGAATCTAATTTTCCCATCTCCATGAAAAAATATCCTCATGGTTGGTTGCAGTTGATGATGATGGTTGTGGTGGCTCAATACAACCTTCCAATAGTGCAGCAAGCTCTAGGCATGCAAGACAATGAGGATCACTGCATTCCATTGAAACATCTTACACTTTAGGGAGCTTTTCCTATTTTTTTCACCCACTCCTCTTCTTGTGGATTTTGGGCTCCCACTTCTTCCTCTGATTTTGTAAGCTAAGATGAATCAACAACCTCTGAGAATATGGTGCCAATATCCAGACTACATTTAGAGAAAAGAGATGGTTGATAATTTGCTTCTTGTTCTTGGTAAGAAGGGAAAAGGGTAGAAGAATCGAGATGGGATGGAAGGCTAGGAGATGGAGAAGGGAACTCAATATTTGGGGCAGCATACAATGGGCTTGAATCATGAAAATGTTGAAATGATAAGGCTCGGGAAGGAGAGAAAGAAGAACAAGGAGCTAGTGATTGACTTACCCATTGACAAGGTTGTCTTGCACTTTGATATAATGTTTCGTTATCCAAAATTCACCCCAGGGTAAATTTGATAACATGCATCAGATTATTCAAGTCCCAGGCAAATAGATAGATTCAAGGCCCAAAATCATGTTTCTGGGGTCCCCTCGGCTTCTTTCTAACTCTTCTATCCAAGAAGAAAAGAGTAAGTTCTAAAAAAGGGTGAAAAAGTTGCAAAAAACAAGCTTGGGGCAGAAAAAATCATGAAAATCAGCTAAGTCCTAGTCTAGGCGGTCCTTGGGGACGATCGGGATGTCGGGCGTGAACCAGCCGAAAAGCCTCCAGGTGGTCCACACAGCAATTGGGACATCTGGGCCGTAGGTACGCACGGGATCGAAAAGCCGAACCAAGCCGAAAAATGAAGAAAATTGCCCAAGTACATTTCGCAGAGTGAGGGACATCTCAGGACAAGAGTACGTGGAGGACGCGAATCTGGCCGATTCGGATGAAGCAGAGAGAACTTTCTTTTGGGACATCTGGGCCAAAAGTGCAGCGATGGGACGAGAGAGCCGAAAGAGCCGAGAGCGAATGGAAATGTGCCACGTGTCTTTGCCTCAAAGAGGGACAGGGAAGCCCGAATCGGGTGGATCGGAGAAATTTGTCCCAGACGGTTTGGGACATCCGGGCCAAAAATACACGAGGGATGTGAATACTTGGAAAATCCACCAACGAAGAGAGAATGTGACGCGTGTCACAAGGAGTGCAATAAAAATTTCGACTAAGTGTTTTTGGGCCCAAAAGTTCAAACGGCGAGGTATGAAGGGTCGGCCCGAGCTAATAGACACAGGACATGTGTCCTAACGCGAGGAGTTTGGAGCTGGGGAGGACTTGGAGAATTTGGAAAAATTTTAGCCAAAAACTAAAAGGTAAAAGATGCCCCCGCACCCCTGTCAACCAACCAAAGCGTGCCACGTGTCCCAAGTGGCGGGGCACGGGGGAAAAAATGGAAAATTTTCCAAAGAGTTAAAAAGGTCAAAATTTCAAAGGAAAGCCCATGGAAAGGTGGAGGAGAGAGAATTACTTGTCCAATCAGTGCTTGCCACGTGGCGTCTGACCAGCGGAGCGCGGAAAAATTCAAATTTTTGCCCGACATCCATTTTTGGGCCGTTTTGCCCTAAAACTTCAGACCTTCATATCTTTTGATCCAGAGCTCAGATTTGCACGTTCTTTACATCATTGGAAAGATTATGAAATTCTCTACATGATTACATGGTCAATTTTGAATTTTGGTTCAGTTTCAAGAGAGAAAATTCAAAAACAGCTCTGGTACGTGTCCATGGGTAGAAATGACATTTCAGCGACCAAATTTAATGCAGGATGGGTCGCATTCTCCTCCAATTTGGTCAAAAATGATAGGGTATGGGTTTGTAAGGTCCTCCATGCTGATTTAATGCATTTTCAGTCAATGAGGAATGGGCTCCCACATTTTTGTACGTTTTCTCTCTCATGGGCTCGACCCATGCAATGTAAAAGCCAAATTTGGCTCATTTTGGAGGTATTATTACAGGTTGTTCATCTTTTCGGCTCTGCCCTCCCTTATTTTCTTCTCTAGGGTTGAAAATGGATTTTGAACCTCCTCCCTTGCTTTGTAATGGTGTTTTTTCCTTTTACTATTGAAATGATGTTCGTGTAAACTTCTGAAGCAATAAAAACGTGTTTTGTGATGCATCTGTCCATCCTTGGTTGTTTTTCACTTGTTTTCTTCTTGCCTCTCTTCATTACAGGTATTTGTGCAAGTTTGAATGTTTATTGCAGGTCTGGAGCTGTGTTCATGGAGTTTTGGGACATTTTCTGTGTGAAATCTATCCTTGGGCATGTGATGCATCTGTCCATCCTTCCCATTGCTCACCTCTCCTTGTTCCAAGGTAGTTTTGATAGATGTTCAACATTCTCCTTCTCTGGTGTATCACCGTTTTAGTGTAGGATTTTGCTATTTTTCCCTTTTCTCTCTCTCTGTCTCCTTGGCATGGTTAGATTAGGTTTAGATTAGCTTTCTTGCATTGGAATAGCTTGTGGCAGGTAGTTTAGGAGCAGGAACCAGCCTTCTCTGGAGATTCCTTTCTCATTTCTGCAAGTCCCACACTTGGAGAAAGGTTTCAATGTTGTGCAATCACACTGGATGCTAGAGTGATCAACCTAGAAATCTGATCAACATCCAAGGGTGCTGTGATTTTGCATAATAGTTTTGGCACGCCCGGTGGGACCTTAGAGGTCTTCCACTTCATCTTTTGCAGGTTGGTGTGTTCCTGTGAAGATTTCAGCCTTTGGAGGCACTTGCAAACACATCTGGTGACTCCATCTAATCAGCAACCCATTTCTGAAGTTGCAGACCTGTTTTTCATCCATTTCCATCCATATTTCTTTCCATCCCTTTCATTCTTTTCCATTCCATGAAGTTGTGCAATCATGACTTCATTTCCATCATGGAACTCACACTTACAACAGCAGTTTATTCCATCTCCAACATGTTTTACAAATCCTCCAAATCAGCATTTTGAGCAGATTCAAGATCAGTATGCATACCCATATGAGCAGCAGTGCCAAAGTCAGTTTGGATATGAAGCACATCAAGAGCAAGAGTATGCATATAATAAAGACAATCAGATGCAAGATGCTGGTCTGTTGGAGAAAATCCAAAAGATGGAGGTAAAAATGGTGCAGTCCAGGGCTCAAGCACAAATGAAAGCATTTGGAATCGGTTGTGGAGCACCCTGTCCATGGGTGGGACCTTTTCCAAGGCATCACAACCCTCAAGAGAAGCTTGACTTCATGATTGCAACGCTGCCATTGCTTGCAAAGTGGATTGAAGAAATAGAGGTGTATGAGAGGAGTATTCAACAACCTTGTCAACGGGTAAGCACACCATCTCATGCCTTTCTTTTTCCTCTTTCCCAATCTATTTTATCTCAGCAGTGTCAAGTTTTAAACTCTCCATCTGTTGTCCCAAGTGTTGAATCCATTTCTCCAACCCCTAGTCTTCCGCCTCATCTCAATTCTTCTTTCCTTTTTCCTTCCAAACAGTCATCCCCTCCACAAGAGTTAACATAAATACCCCCTCCTCCAAAGAAACAAGAGTTTCTACCTCTACCACCAAAAAAATTTGCCAAGTCATTTGAGTTATAATCCACTTCTCCTCTTGCATTCCCAAATCCATGTTGGGAGGATGAAAATTAGAATGCCAGTCAAGGAAAACAATAGCAAAAAGAAGAGCCAAAAAAGATAAATAAATTCAAAGTCTGAAGAGTTGGGCTCTTAGATTTGGGATGAAAAAGATCCCCTTGATGGTTAAGCCTTTAGAAGAGGTTGGAGTTGGAGAACAAATGGTGGTCAGGACTGATTTTGTTGCAGCAGAAGAAGAAGATCTTGTAGTCCCAACTTGTCCTCTAGAGCAACAGATTGAAGAGTTTGACTTGGAAAACTTCATGCTGGAGGAAGAGTTCAATCAAGAGCAAGAATGTCTTCAAACATTGGAGGAAGGAGAAGCTTCTCAAAATCCAAAATAAGAGGAGCACATTCTAGCTGTGGAGGAGAAAATTGTAGATCCAAGGGCTTTGAGCACAAAGCAGGCTACAGGAGAACCTTTAGTTCTTCTTTCTACTTCACCTCTCTCAAGTTCTAGTACTGAAGAGGAGTTTGATCTCTCAAACTCAATGTTGGAGGGTGAAAGAAACCATGGTGGTCAAGTTACAGATCAAGAAGACACCATGGAGGAAGTTGAGCATTTGCAGCAGGACAGCCATGAGGTAGTTTATCTGTCAGATTTGGAGGACTGTTTTGATGGAGAAGAGCTGGTTGAGTTTCCACCATTCTCTCTTTCATCATCCACATTCCAAACACTTGAGTCTGCTGTCATGAAGGAGAACATTCATTTGCAGGAGCCTGCATCTTATAGCAGCTCTTTGGAATCAAGATTGGAAGATTTTAATCTTTCATGTCCTTCATTGGAGGAAGAGAAAGGACAAAAGAATTTCGCCATCGCTTCCACACCATCCATTTAGGAGGGTCTACAAGAAGACTCCATTCTTGGAGTTGAAAATAAGAGCTATGGGCATATCAAATAGATCATACCTTGCCCAATCAGGTATTTGGCTTCATTGGAGCCAAAGGAGAAGCCACAACCAGTCATACTTGCTTCTAAGCATGAGGATGAGCTGCAAAGTACCAAGGATCAGCTGTCATACCTCTTCAATCCAAATGTAGAGCAGCTAAAAGAGGTATTGAATTTTCCTTCAGCTGATATCTTGATGATTTGGGTGGAAGACCAGCTTCTTGTTGATTTTCCACTCATCCTAACAGCCATGATCAGCTCCAAATCAATTGCATGGCTTCCACTCTTGAGAAAGGGAAGCTATTTCTCACAACCAATTGTAGGGTTTGTTTAGCTTGCCTTTGCTTCCGGTTAGAATAGAGTAGGTAGGTTTGCTTTCAGTAGAAGAAGTGCTTGTGCACACTCTGCATGTTTCATTTGGAGCATGTATGATTTTCAGTTCTGTACATAGTTTTTGTGGTGCTAGTTTTGCTCTTGCATAGTTCATTCCAGTGGCATTTTGGTGAGAACAACTCTATGTCCGCTAGGATTCAAGTGGTTCAGAGGGAAGTTTTCAAAGTTCAGATCAGTTTGTAGGTTACAACTCATGACTCCATACCCAATGGATGCTTCAGCATTGGTAACTTCATCTAGCAGTGATGACCCTTTGAAGTCGCCAAATTGTTATCCAAAATTTAGACCCTGTGGTAAATTTGATAACATGCATCGATTATTCAAGTCCTAGGCAAATAGATAGATTCAAGGCCCAAAATCATGTTTCTGGGGTCCCCTCGACTTCTTTCTAACTCTTCTGTCCAAGAAGAAAAGAGCAAGTTCTAAAAAAGGGTGAAAAAGTTACAAAAAACAAGCTTGGGGCAGAAAAAATCATGAAAATCGGCTAAGTCCTAGTCTAGGCGGTCCTTGGGACAGTCGGGATGTCAGGGCGCGAACCGGCTGAAAAGCCTCCAGGTGGTCCACGCAGCAACTGGGACATCTGGGCCGTAGGTACGCGCGGGACGTGAAAAGCCGAACCAGTCGGAAAAATGAAGAAATTTGCCCAAGTATGTTTCGCAGAGTGAGGGACATCTGGGAAAAGAGTACGCGGAGGACGCGAACCAGCCGGTTCGGCCGAAACAGAGAACTTTCATTTGGGACATCTGGGCCAAAAGTATGCGCGGGATGTAGAGAGCCGAAAGAGCCGAGAGCGAATGGAAATGTGCCATGTGTCTTCGCCTCAAAGAGGGACAGGGAAGCCCGAATCGGGAAGATCGGAGAAATTTGTCCCAGACGGTTTGGGACATCTGGGCCAAAAATACGTGAGGGACACAAAGAACCGGAAAAGCCGCCAACGAATCAGAATGTGATGCATGTCACAAGGGGAGGTGCAATAAAAATTTCGACTAAGTGTTTTTGGGCCCAAAAGTTCAAAGGGTGAGGTTTGAAGGGTCGGCCTGAGCCAATAGACACAGGACACATGTCCTAAGGTGGGGAGTTCGGAGCTGGGGAGGACTTGGAGAATTTGGCAAAAGTTTTGGCCAAAAACTAAAAGGTAAAAGATGCCCTCGCACCCCTGTCAACCAACCAAAGCATGCCACGTGTCCCAAGTGGTAGGGCACGGAGGAAAAAATGGAAAATTTTCCAAAGATTTAAAAAGGTCAAAATTTCAAAGGAAAGCCCGCAGAAAGGTGGAGGAGAGAGAATTTCTCATCCAATCAGCGCTTGCCACGTGGCATCCGACCAGCGGAGCGAGGAAAAATTCAAATTTTTCCTGACATCCGTTTTTTGGGCCGTTTTACCCTAAAACTTCAGACCTTCATATCTTTTGATCCAGAGCTCGGATTTGCACGTTCTTTACATCATTGGAAAGATTATGAAATTCTCTACATGATTACATGGTCAATTTTGAATTTTAGTTCAGTTTCAAGAGAGAAAATTCAAAAACGGCTCTGGTATGTGTCCATGGGCAGAAATGACATTTCAATGACCAAATTTAATGCAGGATGGGTCGCATTCTCCTCCAATTTGGTCAAAAATGATAGGGTATGGGTTTGTAAGGTCCTCCATGCTGATTTAATGCATTTGCAATCAATGAGGAATGGGCTCCCACATTTTGTACGTTTTCTCTCTCATGGGCTCGACCCATGCAATGTAAAAGCCAAATTTGGCTCATTTTGGAGGTATTATTACGGGTTGTTCATCTTTTCGGCTCTGCCCTCCTTATTTTCTTCTCTAGGGTTGAAAATGGAGTTTGAACCTCCTCCCTTGCTTTGTAATGGTGTTTTTTCCTTTTACTATTGAAATGATGTTCTGTGTAAACTTCTGAAGCAACAAAACGTGTTTTGTGATGCATCTGTCCATCCTTGCTCGTTTTTCGCTTGTTTTCTTCTTGACTCTCTTCATTGCAGGTATTTTTGCAAGTTTGAATGTTTATTGTAGGTCCTGGAGCTGTGTTCATGGAGTTTTGGGAAATTTTCGTGTGAAATCTATCCTTGGGCCTCGTGATTCATCGTCCATCCTTCCCATTGCTCACCTCTCCTTGTCCATGGCAGTTTTGATAGATGTTCAACATTCTCCTTCTCTAGTGTATCACCGTTTTAGTGTAGGATTTTTCTATTTTTCCCTTTTCTCTCTCTCTCGTGTCTCCTTGGCATGGTTAGATTAGGTTTAGATTAGCTTGCTGTCTTTGGAATAGCTTGTAAGGTAGTTTAGGAGTAGGAACCAACCTTCTCTGGAGATTCCTTTCTCATTTCTACAAGTCCCACACTTGGAGAAAGGTTTCAATGTTATGCAATCACTTTGGATGCTAGGGTGATCAACCTAGAAATCTGATCAACGCCCCGGGGTTCTCGGGATTTTACGATAACAGTTTCAACACCCTTAGTACATTATATAAGTTAGGGAAGTATTTCAATCATGAAATCAAGCTTTTCCTATAGGTTGTAGTGTCTTGGAAAAGCACCTTCCCATGGACAAGGTTCCCGCAACTAATCCCGAATGCCTTCATTTGTGATGTAGCACGAGATTGAACCATTCTAGCCTCCAATATTTGGATCTTCTCCAGTAGATCAACATTCCTCATCGACTTTTGTCATCATATGCATACCCACATTCTTGATAGGTTCCATATCCAAATTTGTTTTGGAATTTCTCATATGGGTAAGCATATCTATTTTGAATATGATCATAATGTTGATCTGGAGGAGTTGTGAAGTTCATTAGAGGTGGAGTTTTGTTGAAAGTGTGAATTCCACTATGGGAATGAAGCCATGGTTGTAAAACTTCATATAATGAAATAAAATGGAAGAGATGGGAAGAAAAATGGATGGAAGAAAGGTTTGCAATTTTAGAGAATGGGTCATGGGACCAAATGAAATCACCAGATGTGATTCACATATGCCTCCAAAGGATGAATCTCACCAAGAACACATCAACTTGATGAAATGAAGTGGTAAGGTGCTTCAAACATATCCCACTAGGCATGCCAAAAATGTTATCATCAAAATGTAGCACCTTAGGATTTTGGTTATGGATCCCTAATTTTGGGTAACATTGGGTTATCTCTCAAGTTGTGGGACTTGCGGGCTTGAGATAACCCTTAAAAGAAAGTTGGATCTTGCTACTAAACTTCCTGCCACAAGCTACTTTTAATGCAGAAAAGATATCTAATCTTAATCTAACATTCCAAGGGGTCAAGGAGAGAGAGTGCATGAAAAATAAATCCTACACTAATAGTGTTGATACACTAGAAAAGGAGGTTGTTAGCCAAGAATCTAGCTATCTGAAATGGAGAGAGGTGAGCAATGGAAAGGGTGGAAAACATGTACCATAGTAAAAGATAGATTCACACAAAGAACCATTTTTTATCCATCAAACACTACTTTCAAGACCTACAATAGACACCAATAAAATGCTCAATTTATACCCTACAAATGAAGAGAGGAAAGAATAGAGTAAAAATGTAAAGGATGGACGAAATACATCACATGACACATTATATTCTCTAATAAATATGAATAATACAACATTAGTGAAAAATATAATAAAATGCCATTATAAATGTTGGGAAAGGAGACTTAAGCTCTACATTTAATCCTAGCAGAGAAGAAAGAGAGAGGGAGTAGGAGAAAAATGAGCACAAGATTACAATTTATAGAATGAGGAGAGAGAAAATATCAATCCTTAAATTCCATTTAAACCTCTTATAAGATGCAATAAATGAGGTGAAATGATGGAAATATATTTGTAAATTCTTTCCTCATGTTGTCCCATAACTTGTAGTTGGAGAAAATGATGGCCATACTCATTAATTGAATTCCCAATTGATTTCCAAGCGCCTCTCGAATAAGGATCATTTTTGATAAATACACCTTCTAATATTCATCAATATTTTAATTTCTTGATTACTATGCATTGGTCTTGGAATCATGATTCCAACGACACCAATTTTGTGTAATTTCATTAAGAAATTATCTAGTTATGTCCTTTTGAATGATTATAACTCTTTTGGTTTTACACAAGCTTGCTTGCTCTTCATAGGACTCAAACATAGATTTGGTTGGGAATCACCATTTAATTATTTTTCTCTTTCTCCAATAATTTTTTCATATCTTTAAAAGATTTGGGTATTTAAAATTGTGGGGCTCATTTATATTTTCCTCATTGTTATTTGTAAGTTTAGGGTTTTGAGTATTAAAATCATTACGATGTCGGCATTAAAAACCAACCTCGGTTAATTTGGATCCTTCTCTTCTACATCTTGCAGGTACTCCTTTTCATTGTTTTCTAAGTACTTTAATACATTCACCTAATTTCACACATCCATGTTGGGCTCGGAGCCTTCAACTCTAACTCGTCTTTGAAAGGCACTCGACTTAATACTATTTCCATACACCGAGTCACTCCTTACATCTCTCGTCCATGTGCCACTTCTAGAACTCCTCAAGTACCAAGATTCCATCTCGGGTGTTGAGCACTATGCAAAGCCATTTATCATTGCATTATGCCATGTTGATATTCCTTTGCATTGGTGGCCACCTACCACACCTTAATGTGGAGGCTTCACACTAGTTCTTTCGAGTTGCACCGAGGGGCAACGTGGCACCCTATGTGGCTTCACCATCTCGCTTTGTGTCAATCCAATTGAATTATTCCACCTCAGCCTTAGGGTTCCTTACTTGAACTCGGACCCATATTTGTTAAGTGCCTCGGCCTTCATTAAACTTCTATGAGCTCTACTCCTCATTGCTATTACATTTGATTGATTGAGCTTCCACTTGAATGGTCTACTATAATTTTTAGGAGACTTATAAACAAATCAGTGTCTATGATATGGATGAAATCGATGAAATAAAATACATTCCTGTGAATATTCCAACTTGATTTAGTTTAATTTGCCATCAGATGAGCCAAGCTAGCTCAATGATATTGGTGGGGAACTCACTATCCTCGATAGCTTGGTAAGGAACTTAACCGCCTGAACCTTATATGAGCTCAACCACCTTAAAACACTGCATCGCACCTGATTTTGTACTTGGCAAAATCAATGTATTCTTGGGAGCTTAGTGCATCGATCGCGTGACTCCCAACCTATTTTCTAGTCTCATTCCATGAAGGCTTTATCTTGGCTCTGTGTTTGGCCCAACTCACCACCTTTATTCTCCATTGTCTTGGTGATGTACAAATTGACCCTTCCAAAGAATGAGCTCGGTATGGAACTCATGCCTATTGACATTTGATGCTCAGCCACACTATACTGAGACAACTCAATCTATAGCTCAGTGTTTGAAAAATATCCTCACGAATTCCACTATCATGCTTTGTAATCATGTAAATTTTGGTTCACATGATTTGGGTTCAATTGCATTCCTAGTTTTCTCACCATTTCATGGCATGAGCTTGGTGTTTTTACATAACGTATGGCTAGCTCATGTCAATTGAACTCAACCCCCACTCCTTGAACTATTTTGCTTACCTATTACGCAGTTTGGCTCCATGGAGAGTGTTTAGGGAGCTCAATAGATGAGCTTGGTAGCTCATCTTTCATTGCAATGCTCAACAATTTACCCAAGCAACTTCATATGATTTTAGAAGCCATATGGGCTTAATCACTATCTCGGTTAAATTTATTGGCTCACTCCATGCAAATGTCATCCTAACTCGGATTTTAGGACAAATCGGTGCACTATGTGAAGGAACTTGTGCTTATGGTAAATTGCTCGGTCTGGCCCAAATCACTCACCCTTAATATATGAATTTTGACGAGCTATCCCTAGAGATAAGGTTATTCATTCACCACCTATACTTCCCTTAGACACCTTATGGAATTTTTTGGGGTTCTTCAGGTGCACTGGAGCAACTAGGAGATGTCGAGGGAATGTTTAGATGAATCAACGGATTTGTTATTTCTCCTAAAATCAGATCCCATTAATGTCTTAATTGAATCTTTCTTTTTGTTCAATTTCACAAGGGGGTGAAATGGGATAACAAGAACATACGTAAAGGAATATAAGATTTGTAACTTTTATTGCTTGTTTTAAGTACTAGTAAATATCTATAACATACATTCAATCAAAAGTTTCCAACCCCTTGGAATGGAGAAGACATTCCAATTTATAACATTACAAATTGCCCCTTCATCTATCGCCACATGAGCTTTCACCTAACCCCATAACTTGTGACATTTCATATTCTTAGAAGCAAGTCTTTTCATTATTAGTGAAAAGGTATGATAAAATGTTGAATTGAGGGTCACTTAATTAAGTATGATGAAATAGAAAAATTAAATGAACTTAATGATAAATTATAACATGGAGAGATAATAAATAAATGTAGACACAAAATCACACAATTAGGTACATTTCTAGGTTCTAAACACATACTAGCATTCATATGTATCCTAACTAATAAAACTAGTAATTGATGACTATCCTTGTCCTCTTTTCTATGTTTGCTTTATTTTATTTTGGTCTTACACATGTTACATCCCAGTAGATATTTTAATTATTTATATTTTATTCTGTAGACACCAAAGTGCCCAACTAGACAAAAGCGTCAAGGTGCCCGTATCCTCCTCTCGGGTGCCTCTAACCCTTTCTTACCTTACTCACTCCTTTTAGGTATATTTTATATTTTGGGCATATTTTTCACTTATGGATCAACCTTCAAGTTTTTATTACAAAATTAAAACAAGGGAATCATATGAATACATAGTTATGTGTTCAAAATAAAGGACCAACGAAGAAGCATTACTATCACCACCTAAGATTGTATCTCAAAAAGGAACCTAAAGCACTCTAAAGTATCAATCGAGCATCCATTCAAGGGAATAGTTGCATTAACTCTGCATACACAACATAGGAATGGGAAGTTCATTTTTCCATCCATACATTCTAATACATTGCTACATTTAGCTATAACCCACTATCAAGTATAACTTGCACAAGGGAATCTTAGGGAATAATTTCCACACACACTCATAAGAACCACATGAAGCCTAAGATGTAATGTAGTGATCAATCATAAGTTCACTCCTAGGGTGACCATCGGGTCATTCTGACTCCCCATATTGCATATTTCTTTTTAGGTTTGATGCATTTTTTGTAAGTGAAATTATATTTTTCAGGTTACAAGTACCTTCATAATTTATTGTGTGACTATCAGGTGATCAACAGGAAGTAAAAACAAAGACCCTACGAAACTTTAAAAATCAGATTCCAACCATTTAAAAAGTCATAGGATTCCAGTAGTAGTCTCCAAAACCTAGGCACCCGTATCCTTCCATGGGTGCCCATGTCTAAATTTGTCCATGGATTTTAAAATTTTGAGAAATAATGACACTCTTCCTAGTCTCATATGTTATCACTTCGCTAGTTCGAGATCGGTCTCGGACTACAAGGAACTCAACTAATTCCTCTCTCCTTCTTTTCTTAGGTTTTATATATTATAACTTAGATTTCTTGTGTCATTTATTCATTTCAGATTTTATACATCATTTGGTTCAGTAATGACTCTATAATATCTTCATATTTAATTCAAATTAAATTAAATAATTTGGTGAACCCATCACTCGAACCCAACCTATCTTCCGGAATATTATCACCCTCTTACCATAGCTTAAATGTATCCACCCTTTACCAATGAATACCTTTGTGATCTCAATGCTCATATCGTTGAACATCCGTAAGATTTAGATCTTTTCCTATTCGATGCTCATGAGGAGGCCACCAATCTAGTTGAGCTTAACCTTCCCACCTCTTCTAATTCTTTTATTCCCATTGCAATATAACCTCCTTCTTCTACTCTTCCACATACTACTACTATTCACATGCTTGTTCCCACTCCTACCAACCATTTCACTCCACATCTTATTTCTCTCACTAAGAAAGTATCTTCTTCTGTAACATAAGACCTATCTTCTCTCTATCAGATGTCCAAATTAAAATCCATCGATTCATAAAAGAAGATACTTTGTTCTCCTCTCAATCTCTTTATTCCTCCTTACTTTTTTACACTCATTTTGCACCCACCATTACTACTTATTCACTTCCTATTAATTTTGTCACCCCTAAAGTTACCACTTTCCATGGAAATGGTGACCCTCAAGAGAATCTCCAAGATTTTCTTGTTGCATGCATATATTATACATATGATCATACATTAATAGCTAAGCTATTTCCTAGGAGTATTCAAGATTACACCATGCATTAGTTTTATGATATACCTATTCACTCGATATCTTCTTTCATGAATTTGGCCAATGATTTCATTTCTTACTTTTCAATCAATATCGACACCAATATGTCTTATGCACAACTCGCTCAAATAAAAAAAAAGATCTAATGAACATCTAACTCGACTATGTGTTACATGACAAGAATAATCTAGCTAAGATGACTAATGTTCTTGTTGATTCGAATTACAAGATATTTTTCTTCAAATCATCTTACCACATGTAGACACTAAACCACACACTTTGGGTACGTTTCTAGGTCCTAGTCACATATTACTATTCATATGATTTATAATTAAAAAAGTACTAATTAACCACTGTCTTTTGTCTCTTTGATTTGTTTGTGGTTTCCTTCTTGGTCTTATGCACATTTTTTCCCAATCTAAATTTTGAGACTTCAATTTTTCCGAGTATGGACACTAATGCCTAGCCATAACACTAGTGCCTGTGCAATTCAGACCTCTTTTTATCTTTCTCACATCTTTTGGGTCTTTTCTAGCTATTGGGCATCTTGTTTTCTTGGTGGTCAACATTTTAGTGGTTAATTACAAAATTTAAACAAGGGAATCATATAAATACAAAGTTATGTGACCATAATAAAGGACCAAGCATAAAACATCTACTATCACCACCTAAGGTTGTATTCAAAGAGCATTTAAACATCAATATAGCTTCACACAAGGTATAACGGACTATTATTTTTACATACACAAATAGGATGGTAAGTTCATTCTTCCATGCACACATCTATCTAAATTTTCTACATCTAGAGATTTCTTGTTATACAAGTGTGTTTGACATAAGAGCCACCTAGGGCATGATTCTACATAAACACACACACACACACAAAACTACATGGAGTCTGAAATGTAGTGCAACACCCAGATCATAAGTTCACTCAGTTGGGTGATCTCCAGGGTCACCAAACGCCCCATTTACATATTTTATTTTTAGGATTTGATTTGTTTTGTGGTTTTACAGGTGATCTTTCTCTTTACAGGTGTTGAATAGGTTTAATGATCAGAAAGTGACACACATGCGACCAAACATTAAATCATTTTGTGAGTGGCTGTAATTTTAAATATTTGTTAAATCATATGGTGAACCCAAAATTTCAAACCCTACCTTTTGAGCATGTTTTATTATTATCAAATAATGGATCAAGATTCTTATCCTTCTTTCTCTCCAACTAAGGTTTTTGACATGGTTACTACAGGTTGTTGATTTCAAGGAATTTTTACTCAACATTTCAAGGAAGTTGTTGATTTCAAGGAAGTTGTCGCTTTATCATGTATATGGTTGATCTAACCATTAATGTAGTCAAAACTCAATGCAATTGTCTTCCTATGGCTCCACCCATATTTATCCCACCACCTATCACTTCTATGGCTCACTCTACTACTTATAAGGGATATGATATCATTGAGCAACTTAAGAATACACCAACCAAAATATCACTTTATGACTTATCGCACGATTGTACCTGATTGTCTTCATACTTTAGAGGCCACCCTTAGGTGTATTCACATTAAAAGCAATAATTATTTGGTGGCCTTCACACATCTCATTCATTCTCTCAAAAATTTACCACATGCTATATCATTTAATGATGAGGACATATCACCATCTACTATTGATAATCCATGTGCACCTCTGCTTATCACCACTATCATTAGCACCACTTGTATCAAGCGTGTACTCATTAACAATGGATCTATCATTAATCTATGTTCTCACTCTCTTTTAAAACTTGGCATTACTGATAATATGATCACTAAAAATTCCACTCTCATTCATGGTTATGATTCCACTACTCGCTCATGCCTAGGTACTATCACATTACCTATACAAGTTGGGCCTAAGGTTGTTCCTACAGTATTCTTCATTATTGATGCTTCATTTCAGTTTAATCTCTTGCTAGGTAGACCTTGGATTCAAGAAATAGATGTTTTCCCATCTACCTGCCTATTGATGCATCAAATTATTACATAATGGATATGAACATACCATAGCTGCTAACCCTGATCCATTCAATTTCTATTGCATAGATCTTATCACAGCTATGTCTCTCCCTCAATTGCAGCCTATTACATATATTCATATTGATACATAATATGTTAGTCAATATAGTGCTTCATTTCCTTCTTCCACAGCTGCAAAAATTCCATCTATTTCCACCCATACTATTGTTATCATTTCACCTAGCGTATCTTCTCTACTAAACACTTCCAATCCTCCCACTGAGAATCCTCTCGCTCCTACATCTAACTCATCTCCTACCAATATTAGTGATATTGTTATCCAACATGACAATGCTAGAACTGATGATTCTAATGATGAGGTTGATACCATTGAGCTTATTGATGACAAATTTTGTAACCTTAACTTTAATCCTATCAAGATAGATGATTCATACTTCAATGATACTTTCATGGCTATAGACCTTGGTGAATATCAATTCAAAACACCCCCTCATGCTACTAATTCTATGGTGATTTATCAAGATTCTGGTCCACATGTTGGAATTCATATCACTTATCTCATCTTCTCATGAGGATTCCACACCTCTGCTCCCTCCTTTCACTTGCACTCTTTTCTTGTATAACTCTTATTGACATCACATTTTATTCAATCTCACTTTCTCTCAAAACCTGTCTCGCATATGACGGCTTGGATCGACTTGGATTCACACTATAGGATATCATCCCTATTTCTTGTTCTCCTCATTTATATCATGTATATGTTCACATTACTACTTCTAATGGTCTCCAAGTCTTTCGTCTATCGCTTTTTTATACGCACTTATCGTATTGCTCCACTAACTCTTACCACACGTCTTGAATTGACTACAATGGGGTACTAGAGATCTTGATCATATTGATATCACATTCCCTATTCCCTTCATCCATGTTTCTATCTGTAATGACTCATTTCTTAGTTACTCAAAAATATCACTCGCTAGTATGCACGTGGCTATCCACCAACACCTTTCACCTATGAAGAATACATAATGGAAATTGAAAATTTATGCTACAATGGCTCCTTATATGATCAAACACATACAATTACGTACTAAGTCTCGGAGGCATATCTATATGGATTTTACCATAACAATGAAAATCTCTTAGATGATGTTTTTTTTTATTAAGGGCAAATATTTTTGAAGGAACTATACCCTGTATACAAAAGGGCTCAAAAGCCGATAGCATAGGTGAGAGAAATCAGCCCAGAGAAGGGAAAAATGGCCAACCTAAGAGGGCTTATTAGCCAAATATGACAATACATGAGAAGAAAGGATCTAGACGTACAATGATCCAAAAAGAAGCAGAAAAGATCAAAAAGCAACCAAAATATATTCATCATATAATAACTCCACCAAAAAGTAGCTCTAGAACCGCCAGATAACAGCAACTTCGCAGCCAACAAAGAGCATCCCAAAGCAACCCATTACTTGATAGCCCTGTCAATCTTGGTTTTGATAGCCTACTGATGACATGAAAAAGGCAATGGCAAAGTGGCTCCGAGAGGAGTCTTTCATATCCACCGAGCAATTGCAATATCCCTTTTCTCTTTGAGGCCCCAAATGTATTCATTAATCCCACTTAAATCGCAAAACACTATGAACATGTTGTTCAATGAAATTATAAATGCTTTTAAGGGCAGATATATATGCAAATATCATTGCGGATTTTTTTCATTTCCCATACCGCCATCCAAAGATTGTAACTTCTTGAAAACTTCAGCAATAACCCCGTCTTCATCATCACTTTGAAGTATTCCTTTTCCCTTAGCTTTTTCCATATTTTTATAGTCCCTTTGAGCTCTTGTATTTCCTTTTCCATCCTGTCCACTCTGTCCATCAAGTCCTCCTCCTTGGGTTCCTCCATCGGTTGGCTGATATGCAGGAGGTTCTCAGCAAGCTCAAGGTCTTTGTGACTTCTTAGGACCCGTTGAGAAGAAGGGATTTTAGTTTTTATGCTCTTTCTTTTCTTGCTAGAAGCAGCAGACTTCAATCTTCCTTTTTAACAGTGGGGGAGTGAAGGCGGTGTGAGCAGGTGGAGGTATGGAGGAAGAGGGTGGGGTAGGATTCATGCGGGGGCAGTTTGAATAGTGGTGATGGATCAGTAGGATTAGCCCTTGGTGCAGAGGGACAGCCCTAGAATGGCTCTGAACTTCCCTAATTGATTTCTCCAGTGAGTTTATCAAGTAGTGAGGGAAGCTGATGATAATATTTCTATGAAAGTGATTGAGAAATATCAAATTATTTTGAGTTATAGTCACAAATATTCCTTCAAGAGTTACATACCTAACAACCATCCTGGCAAGCTCAGCAAAAGGCTCAGGAATCGATGCCACCTTGATGCCAGTAGTCACAAATTCAAGATTCTCCCCATCGTCCAGGAACTTCTTAGTCTCCACCTCCCTGTCAACCTTCTTATTGAAGAATTTGGTACCCTCAAGGCTGAGGCCCGTGATCTAGGCGATGAGATCCTCCGTGATCTCAATCTCCATGTTTCTTGTATTTGACAACCCGATTCTTCCATCCCTGGGTGAATCTAATAGAAATATCTTGATCAAACCCTTGAATCCTTTCAATTAAATTTGACAGACCCCCTATTTGAAGGTAGTTCCAAAGCACCGTATCCTCTTTCCACGCCAGATTGTGGGTGGGTTCAGTTTTGCATGGCGGACCCCCCATTTTTCCACTATTTCTGTTCCTGTTCTCAACGGTAAAAATGTTATCACTATGCAGGGTAGGCTAAACTTTGTTGTTGGTTTTTGAATCTTTCCCTTCCATGAAAGTAGATTTAATTATTATACCATACTTGTAATTAGTGCCCCGCTCCTCGGCTTTCTTTCTATGCCAAGAAATGATGACAGTCTAGTTCACACATATCGCATCAATCATACATATCTTATGTGATGTCATCATACTGTACTTGAGGATCCGCACATTAGCATCCACATTACAGCCGTTAGTGTTGATTTTCTCGGCCATGTAGATCATTGATTATGGATTTATTGATTTGAGTGGGCAGAACATCCCCCCTAAGCCAAGTTTGAAAAGTATTAGTAACACCAAGGTTTGCCAAACTATCTGTGACCCTATTTCCTTCCCGATAGGTGTGGGTGATTTTAACATTTTCAAAGCTCTTGCATATATCAATAGCTTCACCAATGAAATCTCTAATTGACCAGCTGGGGTGTTGCTTTTTGTTTAAGAGATTGATGATATTCAGAGAATCACCCTCGATTATAATATTTAGAATATTACAATCTCTGGTAAGTTTTATACCCCAAAGAGCCACCAGGGCTTCAGAGTAATGGTTAGTTTGCCTGCCCATTCTCCCAGAAAAAGCAGCAACAAAATAGCCTCTTTGATCTTTGATGACTCCTCCTCCTCCAGAGTCTCTTGGATTGCCTTTTGAGGCCCCATCAAAATTTAACTTGTACCAATCAGTGGGAGGATTAATCCATCAGATGGTGTTTCTATCCATACCATTTTTATTCTTATTGAAGGTAGTGTCAATATTCCAATCAGTCAGGATGTATTCTTCCTTCTCAGGGTAAAGTCTATTTTTAGGAGGTTTAAATCTAGCAATATTATCCTGCACAACAATGATAATTTCCTTGTAAACTTTGTTACATGCCTTTCTAGTGTTTCTGAAAATGCCATCATTACGATCCTTCCAAACTCTCCACATAGTGTGGGGTAAAACGAGTTGCCACAATCTCTTCACCACACAATGCTTAAATGGAGAGTCCCATTGTTCCCAGGCCTGAAGACAGGTAAGGGGAAAATCCATCTCTGATTAAATTTTGCAAAAACAAGCTGCCAAATTTTGGAAGCATACTCACAATGGAGGAATAAATGCTTTATATCTTCTGCCTCTTTCTGACACATGCAACATCTATTCGGCATGATGAATCCCTTCTTGATGAGGTTGTCATTAGTCAGGATCTTGCCATTAATGATGAGCCACCAAAAGAAGTTCACTCTAGGGGTTAATTCAGACATCCACAACTTGTGCCACTTAATTTCACTTTCGATAGATACAAAGAAAGAATTATATCCTGATTTAACAGAATATTCCCCATCAAAAGAATCTTTCCAGATGAGTTCATCCTTAAGATTTTGATTATTAATATGGATTAGAGAAAGTTGATTCTGTAAGATGAAACATCATCCTGTACATTATCATTCTCCACTTTTAGCTGTTTCCATTTTCTTTTGTTTCCATCCCTCTCAATGTATCCCTAAATTTTGTGTCCATACTTTGTAATTAAGCTGTCTTTAATGTGATCATAAGAAGAAATCCAGTTAGAATCAGTCCATTTATCAGTCCAAAAGTTAATGTTTTGACCATCCCCAAGCTTCCAGCTACACCCCTGAGAAAGGATGTGTCTGCTGTGAAGAAGGTTGTTCTAGAAAATAGAACCATTCGGAAGAGACTGATCATAAATGAAGGAAATCTTGTTTTGGTTGGAAAGATATTTGATCTTAGATGATGTTACTTGATCACATGTATCATCATACACTTAGGGGTATCATGATTATTCCTCCCTCTAGCATTTTTAGGTCTCTTACAATTCTACTATTTCACTTCTCACTTCACATCTAGTCATTCACACACATCTTGCACATCTTGATACATTTGTATCATCATTACCCAATGATCCACTCTTATGTTATTGTTCACATTTGATTGTTGAGGGTATACTATATATATGAACCTCACACACAACACACTTCTACACTCGGCGCATTCACGACACATATTTCTCATATACATTCAACACGACTCACTACCCTATGATGCACTATATTTCAATGGTTCATACTCAACTATTGAGGGTCTCTATATGAAATTAACCTCACCACAATCATGCATTTTCTATGCTCTATGATTTTTTTATTATATATTTCTGAGTAATTCAAACCATTTCCCGATGACACACTTTTTTTTTAATTTTTGAATTTGAGGGGATTTATAAATGAACCTCATCTCATACATACTCATTTATACTCACTCATGGGGTACTCGCTCTCCTATCACACCCACTCTACATTTTGTTCAATTTAACACTCACAACATACTGCATATCTTGGTTGCACATTGTTCTTGTTTACTTATGCTCACATGTTACACTTTTCTTACTATGTTAGAAAAATATTTTGTATGTCATTATATTTTCTATACACACATGCACATTCACTTGTCCTTCTAGTTGTAAATGCATCCTTTGCATAGATATATTACATGAAACATGGATTATTGGCACTATCCCTATTACCAATCCCATATAGGATCCTAGGGGCATCTAATTTTGTACACATCACATGTTTCATTGTTTCTATTTATACTATTTCCTATTCATATTGGAACACTAATTTATATCAAATTATAGATTCTTTGACATACATTTCTAACATGTTAATGGGTGCTTCATGTGTAACATTTGTCTTGCAAGAACTATTTGTTACCATGGTTGTCTACAACTCTAATTGTCACTATTTTTCATTCTTTGCCATTTTTTCCATTGTTTCCGTGGATTTGTCCTATGTCTTTCTTGTTCTTTGATTTCTTGTATGCTTTTGGCCACTTCGGCATCGATGTCTTGTGACATTGTGAGTGATTTCCCATGTTTTTAACCAAATCTTCATGGTTTAAATTGTCTTCTTTCTTTCTATCTTACATATTTTCATCTATATGTGTATTTGTCTTGTTTGCACTAACACTTTTCAGCCTCTTTGTTTGCACGTGCCTTGGATTTCCACCAAGCACATTCCCCTCCCCATGCAAGGCATCAATTTTAACACAAATTCTTATCCACTTGTGGGCTATATACTCCTCATGATGTCGCATGCACCCCAAATGAGGTGGGACATTCATCAGGTGAATAAGTTACCCGATAGAGTAATTTATAGTCACAATAAAACATAGTTTAGCATAGAGTCACTTATTCTATAGTCTCACCAATGACTATAATCGACTTGGGTCCTCGAACAACACAAATTCTAGTGCCTAGCTCTAAACAATAGGGCCTAGGTGCTTCTTACCCTTCTTAGGTGCCCATGAACAGGGGAAAGTTACATCTTTTTTTCTTATTTTGGAATAATTACACAGTGGGTTTTATAGAAAGGAACAATCCTTCAACATTGTAATGCATGCTTTTACCTCTATTATATTTTTGTGTTAGATCGAACTAGATTAAAATAGATTAGATTTGAACACACCATCTGTAGTGGTTTTTATATTTCTATAAAAATTATAAGGTTGAAGAATAACACTAGACCTTTCTCCCTACACTTCTTCTGTTGTGGCATGAGATCAACCCAAAAAAGTTGCACTTGGCGTAGTTGGCATGAGATCGCCTGAAAAAATCATTCTTGGCATGAGATCACCCAAAAATCATTCTTTTACAACATTTTAAGGATCCTTTCTATCTTCTTCACTCATCATGGATTAGGTGCACATGTTCCTTTTGAATTTTTACATACTTTATGCACACTTTTTACACGTTTGGATCAAATTTTTCATATACACATATTTGAATACTTTTTTCTCTCTCTTTTCTGGTGTCCGTCCTTATGGTAAGTATCAATCACATCACCAAACATCAAGTGACATCAATAACAGGTACAACATTCCATCTACACATATGCTTTCACTCCTAGGGTCACTTCCTCTTCTCTAGCTTCCACACTTCATATTATTCACTTCACACTTTTTCTTGTCTCGTTGACATAATTTTTTGCCATTGATCTACATGGTTATTAGGTACACATATCTTATCTACTTTATGTTATCAAGCATTCTCTCAACAACATAAAGTAGGGAAAATGTAGACACTAAATCATGCTCTTTGGGTACATTTCTAAGTCCTAGTCATATACCACTATTCATATGATTCATAAGGAAGAAATGTACTAATTGACCACTATTTTTGATCTCTTTGATTTTTTTTGGTTTCCTTCTTGGGCTCACCCACCTTATTTCCCATTATGAATTTTGAAACTTCCATTTTTCTAATTCTAGACACTAGCACCCAGCCATGATGTCAGCGCCCAAGCACCCTTGTCCCCTTTGGATGGCCCTGACCTCTTTGTATCTTTCTCGCATTTGTTGGGTCCTTTCTAGCTATTGGGAATCTTATTTTCTTGATGGTTAGGATTTTATTGGTTAATTACAAAATTGAAGTAAGGGAATCATATAAATACAAAGTTATTTGACCATAATAATGGACCAAGCACTAAGCATATTCTATCACCACCTAAGGTTGCATTCAAATAACATTCAAGCATCCATCTAGCTTCACACAAGGGGTATTATTTTTGCATACATGAATAGAAGGGGAAGTTCAATTTTCCATGCACACATCTATCTATATTTTCTACATCTAGATATTTATTGTTATTCAAGTGTGTCGGCACAAGAGCCACCTAGGGTACAATTCTACACACACACATAGAAAAATAAATTGAGTATGAAATGTAGTATAGCGCCTAGATCATAAGCTCACTTAGTTGGGTGACCGTTGGGGTAACTCTAACTCCCCATTTGCATATTTTTTTAGGATTTAATATTTTTTGGGTTTTTTAGGTTCTCTTTCTCTTTTCAGATTTCAGACAGGTTTGGCGATCGATCGGCGACATAGGAAAATAAAGGTGAACATTTACAAACATCTTATGACCATGTGAAGATCATTTTTTGAGGTTCTAAGAAGTCCTTGATGCCTGAGATGAGGTCTACAATACCTAGGCACCCATAACCCAATCCAGACACCCCATTCTAGGAAGACACTATGGTCACACAATTGTCTTAGCTTGAGTGTGACACTTCCCTCCTCCTGTTCATTAGTTCTTCATCTCAACACAGTCCAATACTAGTTGTGAATTAGCTAAGTCTTATTTCATCCCTCTTGCACTTAGGGTTTTACACTTATCTTTCTTATTTCTAGGCCAAAACTATATGTTATTTTTTATTTGCTGCTACATTGCAATATAGGGTTTAACACAAAATACTATTTTGTTAAATCACATGTTTTTGTCAAATATATACTTTATTGCATATCTATATATGCGTTTTAACTTAATTAATGTTTTAGAATTTATTTTCTAATATTCATTAAATCACCACCATTATGGGAGAGTGTTATCTTTGAGACCTCTCCTTCATTTGATCAATTATGTCATACGCTTAAAATGTGCGAATTCAAACTTATATCTATGGGAAAAATCAAATATAAAGATTCTCCTTTATCTTCTTCTAATAGGTTTCAATACAAATCAACATTAAAACCATCTCCTAAGCCTATTGAATAAAATGTAAGCACAATGCCATCTCTCCTCCTAAAAATATTCAATGGAAACCTTCAAAGTGTACTTTCACCAAGTTACCATATGCACCTCGATTTATATCACCTCAAATTCCCTAAAGCAATCTAATTACTCTTCCACTATCACTCAATGTTGATCCATCTCGCCCCCATGGACGTAATTATGAAAAAATACTAAATATGACTATCATCAATGCATTGGGCATTACGGTGATCATTGTTTGAAATCGGCATCTCATTTAAGATCTTATTGATAATAATTCACTAACGCTCCCCGATCCATCTTCTTCTAAACGAGTCAATGCTAACAAAAAGATAAAAAAATTAATGACCCTTTTCCTAAACATGACACACAATATTTCGATTCTTCTGCTAATCATACATATCACGTTGTTCCCCCTCCTTCATCGGGGCCTCTTTGTTTCCTTGTCACTTCGTTGATGCATCATCACCAACCATTACAATTTTCGATCATGATTATCATGCAACATTTTCTTCTGATTCATTACACATCAATGCTTCGTTGGTTCATATACTGTCAATAACACTATGATATATCCAATGAATCCTATAAGTGTATGTTCTATGGTACTTCTTATGGATATCAAATGTCCAATATATGTTATCACCTATCCAATTCTTG
The DNA here is from genome assembly GCA_018340775.1 of Taxus wallichiana var. yunnanensis. NCBI lineage: Eukaryota > Viridiplantae > Streptophyta > Pinopsida > Cupressales > Taxaceae > Taxus > Taxus wallichiana. The sequence goes on from CM031235.1 coordinate 390,802,979, forward strand.
ATTTTATTTGGCTACATCAGATTCCCATTATAGTTGATCCTCTTACTATGTTTATTCCATTCAATGTGGCACCTTCAATTGAAGGTTGTGACATGTTCTTAGATATCCCTTGGATCTACATCACTTAAGCTATCCCCTTCATGAATCATTTCTGTCTTAAGTTCTTTAATAATAAACAAGTCATCACTATTAAAGGCATTCCACTATGCACACTATTTCCTAAACCTAGTCTCTCTATGATATACTTCCACTAGCTACATCATCTAGGCCTCAAGGTCCTCTCGCGATATAAACCACATTCAACACCTAGTCCTCCTATCCACACACCTACTTTACAATGCTCTCATCCTCATAGGTCCACTATTCCGTCTCATCAAAGCATAATTCCACTACTCAGAAATACCTTCAAATAGGTTTTCACCACCTCCTTTACCACATAGGTCTTCTTCACATACAAATCATTACTCTCATACTCCATCGATATTAGAGAATTTTCACATGCCTTTAATTCCTTAGACATTAGGTGGATGGCCCTTTACCTTCACTATCATTATATATTCTTCTATCTTCCTCACACTTTGGGGGATGGTGCTTTATCCCCCATTCAATCATTACTAATACTTTTTAATCTCTAGGAATACACATTATGATCTATACATTATATCTAATCTTTCCCATCTCTCTTACACATATTGATACACACATTGTACCACCATTATCCTATGATGCACTCTAGTTCCATAGTTCATACTCAACTACTAAGGGTCTAAATATGAAATTAACCTCACATCATTCACACTTTACGCTCTACACTTCATGATCTATCTATCTAGCACACATTTTAAATACATTTCCCTATAACACACTCTTTTCTATGGTTCATTCTTGACTATTGAGAGGGAATTTATAAATGAACCTCATCTCATACACATTCATAGATGGGCACACTACTCCTCCCCTTCACACTTTTCATTCCATTCCATCACACTCATTCAATGCATTTACATATCTTGGTTACAATTATTCTTTCAATATTACACTATTATGTGAAGCACTTTTCTTATTATGCTATTCAAATACTTAATATGTCAATATATTTATCATATACATATGCGAATTCACTTGGTCTCTAGTTGTGAATGCAAATCTATAATAGGTCTTTACACACCGCAATTATATTTGGTATTGTACTCTTACCAATCCCACTGAGGCTCCTCGGGCATCTAATTTCTCACATATTAAGGGTGCTATAATTTCATCATATACTACTTCTTATTATTAATAGCACACTACTTTCCATTAATACTTACATGTATTGACAAATTTTTTTATCTTTCTAACAAGCTAACTAGAGCTTCATGCATAAAATTTACTTTCCAAGACTATTTGCCACCATGGTTATTTGATACACTTTGTTTTCCATTTTTTTATTATATGCCATTGTTTGTGGGCTATGCCATATGTCTTGTTTGATCAATTTTTGCTTGCTTATGGATGGTTTGACCTTGATTTTCTTGTGACATTGTGAGCAATGTCCCACGTTTGAAACCCAATTTTTGCAGTCTATCTTGTATGCACATTTACTTGTTATATTATTTTTCTATGACATATTTGCTACTTTTTATACTAACACATGTATCTAGCCACTTTGTTTTCATGTTCCTTGGTTTATACCATGCACATCCCCTACCCCTTACAGAGATATGGTTTAGATCAACATAAGGTCCTATATTTTGGACTACATTCTCATACCGACGTAGCATATACCCCCAAAAAGGGGCACATATATTGGATGAAAAAATAACTCCATATAAAAACTCAGACCTATAACACAATACAATATAACACATAATCAACATAGGTTATAGTTACAACAATGGCTTAGAATCAGACTTAGGTCAGAATCACATCACAAACACTAGCATCCAGGATCATATACTAGTGCCTAAGTGCCCTTGTCCTCCCCTGGGTGATAATGTCTTGGGGGCACATACATTGAGTTTCACATATAAACACAGTTCACATAAGTATTCATAACCATTTTTCGATATCTTGAACTAGGGTGCACCTGGGGCACTCTTGTATGTGTTCTACACACCATGGTCTATAGAAAGGTTCAATATTTTGTTCCAGAAGTGTCTATAGGTATTCATTATATCTTCATATCTATCACACATTTTTTGTTGTATCTTTTCTTATGTCGCCAATAATATGATGTGAATATCTACCTACAAAACCCCATACAAAGCATCAATTTCTAAAAAAATAAATATGCAAATGAAGGGTTTAGACTAACCTTAGTTTCCAAAATGGTGGACTTACAACTAAGCACTGCACTACATTCTAGACCCAATGTAGTTATGTGTGCTTGTGTGTGCAATTTGTGTGCCTAGGGTTCCCTAGTGCCAATGACGCAGAAGTAGGGGGAAATAAATATATGTAAAAATGTAAATGGTGGATGGAATAGAATGAATACAACCCTTTCCTCCTATGCTTGTGTGATGTAGATGTAGAAGATGCCCAAATGCAGTCCCTTTCCTTAGTAGATAGCTACCTTTGATAGATGATAGTCTGCCCATAATGTAGTGAGTATGCTATGTTTATATAGGGATATCTTGTTCAAATTTTGACACTAATGACCCAAAACACCAAATACTACCTAGGGGAATGAACAGGAAATAAAAATAATGATCTCGAAGAAACATACTAGAACCAAGAGTTACGGAAACCACGGCACCTAAAATCATGGATTTAGGTGCCCTAGTGATACTCCCAATGCTACCCTAGGCACCCTAGTGTAGGAATGAAGATGAAAATAGAGAAAATTATGACACCTAAGACTCCCTAAAAGATGCCAAAAATTGTATATACAATTGACGACTATACCAAATAAATAATAATGACAACCGACTAACTGACGACATGACTAGGGGATAGGTCACTGGTGAATACTTATATTATGCAAGATCCATCTATAAAATAACATACTGGGTGGTATAAATGTAAAACTAAGTGTGTGATTTTTTTACTATATTTACCCCCACTTTATTTTGGTAAGTGGAAAGATCATTAACATAAAGTAGATAGAGATGTGTAACTGAGAAAAAGTTGGAGAAGACTATGTTGTAGAAGAGTGCATAGATGTTTAGTAGTAGCATCTTTGATAGAACTATAAAATTATGTCGAACCATGGATCAACAGGTTGATCCATGTAACATAACGAAAAAGCATAAATTTCATGATGAAATGTACTAGATGAATGTGATGATTAGGATGTATGATGATTTTGAACACAATATAATGATGAATAGGTGGGTAGGGAGTGATCAGTTCCCAACCCGAACACTTGTATACAAATGAATAAAAAGAAGATTTGGGCATCCTGGCACTAGAGGAAGAGTGTATGGAGAAAATTGTGTTATTCTTCAATCTTTAACTACATCCTCAAGATCTAGTTGATGCAAACAGAATTAGATCAGATTTTGTGCTTTTGGATCTAAATTATTTTGATCAAACAATTGACCCATAAATGAGTGATAAAGGGAAGGAACTCTTACCCCACTCCACATGTGTCTTTGTAATAGGATGGATTCCAAGTTAGGTCATCTAAAATAAAATAAAAATGAATTATGTATTCCAAGTTAGGTCATATTAGAAGAAAATGCAAATTTTGAGAGGGCTTCCAAGTTAGGTCATCTGGAAGTAAGCACAAAATGTAGACTAACTTCCCAAGTCAGGTCATCTAGGAAAAGTGATGAATGTAATCTCTCAAGTTAGGTCATCTAAGAGGTCACACATAACTCCCAATTTAGGTCATTATGGAGGCCAATTGTGTTGAACTCATGTTAATTGAATGATGCTAACTTGTTAGAGATTTTGAATGTGTTATCCGATTGATTGATTGATCGATTGCTTGATTAATTACTTGTGGAGATATTTTCTCGGGTTTCCCTCATGTTAATTCATTAGGGGGAAGTCAATAAAAATTGATGAAATGTCGTGTGAAAATATTTTTAATCTCTTGTTGCCCCCAAGTTAGGTCATTATGGGGGAATGATGAAATATCACATTAGAGAAATTTGTATGTTTTTGCCCCGTATTAGGTCATTAGGGGGTTTAATGGTGAATTGTCACGAAATGAATTAGTAAATGTTTGAAAAATGGTGATTTGGTAGGTTTGACTAATTGTTTGTAATGTAAGGGGATTATAGGATGACCCCAATGATATGGCCCCCCTTTCGGTGAAATGGGAAGTGATGAAAAGAACAAACACTAAGCCAAAAACTAGCATGAAATAGAAAAAAATAGTAAAAAATTCATAAAACATTTATAAAGTGAATGGAAGAAAATGTAGAAAAGACAAAATGTGAGTGAAACATGTTCAATATGGTGGTAGGTGGAATTATAAAAATAATGCTACAAACAGGGTGTAAATCAGAGTAGAAACACTCAAGATATAGTGAAAACATTGTAGTGTGTATTAGATATGGAAATAAATGCACAATAACGACTATAGTAAAGTACATGATGAAAAGGTAGCTATAAGTAGTGAAGAATTAAGTGAAAAAGTGTTGAATCACTTCATTTATTTTATATGAAATTGTGAGAGTGAGCATGAGGTGGGTGAAAATGCTGCAAGTGAGAACAACACGTCCTAGTCATTTTGAGAGGGTGGTGACCACTATAGCATCGTGTATAACTGCGGAGTTGGTAATTGCATCATTTTTTGGAAAGTGTAGGGTGTAGTAGTCATTTTTGTTGAATTTTTTCAAATTTGAGATTTTTTATTTTCTCGACGTTTAAGACCTAGAAAAAAGTGGGGAGGGAACTAGTGACCCCACAGACAAAAGCCCCTAAAACCGGGAGCTAGTGTCCTTCTCCCCTGCGCACCAGCCCCGCATTTGGGTGCCTTAGTCCAAGATGTATGTAGTGGATGTAGAATATTTCTAAACATGGTGCTAGTATGATAATTGAGTGTATTTGGTCTTGTAATGTATTCTAATGTTATGTTTGTTGTCATTTTGTGATGTGTAGAGAGATATTCACTCCAATGCATTCCATGGTGGTCGACCTATGAGTACATTGCTTGGATTTGGTTTTCCATATGAGGATTGGGATGTGATGGACCATGTTGGCCTGTGGAACATAACATGGATGGGGGATGTGCCCCATAATATTCCCATGTTGATTTGCCTTATACGAGAGATGGTGTGTAGATACATGTACATTTTGGTTACCTACGGGGGAGATGACTGTGACATTGGAGGATGTATATTGTATAGTGTGATTACCACTTGTAGGGAAAATATTATGATTCATGCCGGTGAAGGATATGGAATGGCATATGTGATCTACGAGATGGTATTTTATGGGGACTCGAGTACCTACCGATGCCCATATTAGCCTAGATGCTATTCTAAGGTCTAGTGTTCCACGCTTGTTGAAGTTCATAGCAGTTGTGATTGCATCATGTATAGATGTAGAGGGAGGATGTGTAGGAATATTTTATAAGATACATGACATATGACAATGGATTGAGTTGGAGGGTATTATATATTCATGGGCACGGTGTGTGTTGGCCCACCTGTATAGAGATCTATACCAGTTTACACAAGATGAGCATGGTCGAGGGATATGGGCCACCACATTATTGCATGTATGGGAATTCAAACACATAGTGGGATAGGCCGAGAGATCTATCTCGTGGAGGTGGGTCAATATTTTCAGTGAAGAAGAATGACACAAATAACTACAGGCAATCGATAGATAAGATGGGTCTTGAGGTAGTTATATGGGGTCATACCGCGATTATGGGGGATGGCCTAAGGATGATATAGAGTTGTGGTGTATTTAGAGGACCACTTGTTAGGTGTGGCGGAGACATTTTCAGGTAGAGAGGGTGTCACAAAAGTTTGGTATGGCTCGGGAGCACCTATAGTTGAGAGATATCGGAGAGCACTTATGTGGGTCGGTGCTAGGCCATGGATGAAACCAAAGCGGATAGTTCCATCGAGGATGTATGAGGTGGATATAGCGATATCAACTATCGATGGAGATGATGCGGGTTACACTAAGGAGTAATGTTCATGATTGTAAGCTCATTGGTGGGTATTTTTGTACCCATTATTTTCAAGCCCAATAGAGTTACCACCTAGAGGAGGGGGAGAGGGGGAAGCACATGCCCCCGATCCTATAGTAGCGGTTGTGGCTGATCGTAAGTATTTGTGTATATGCACATTATGTGTGTTATGGTTTTCTAATGTTGTGTTGTATAGTGATCTAACACATTTTTATGTGTGTTTGTAGGTGATGCCTATTGGTCATTGATTGTGGACACATCCATCTACACATTGATGTGGAATGTGTGAAGGATTCCCTAGGTGGAGGTATACTAGAGCGCATAGATGATATAGCGGGCAATCATGCCCATCTATTTGAGCCAGTAGCCATAAAAGATTCAATTTTTATAGTACTCCTAGCAAGAGGGACGAGGTAAGTAAGCAAGGAGACTCAATGAGCCAGAGAAGTAGTAGGTGGTGGTCCTTTAGCCCAAGACATGTTTATGCAAAGACGTAGATTTGTAACATTAATTTGCAGAGTATTTTATAGAGATTCCATTATTTCGAGAGGAAGGTTGAAATATATCGAGATAGTGAATAGCAACATCGCATTGGTGGAGAGGCATCCAATTCTAGGGCTCTTGTAGTACACAAGAGTGATAACGGTGATTGGGAATATTATATATGATGTGGGGCCTTGCCCCCCAGTTGTGAGAAATGTTTTGTGATGATGATTGTACTAACGATATATGTATGGAAACCTATTTTTGATATATGATAAATCTATGTTAGAATTTTTTTCCATTGCGATGTAATGGATGTTGTATGATTCTATGGTTATTGTCCTAGTATGTGTATTTTTTGTGTTTGATGAATATAAATTCACATTATAATGTTAGTAATGGTAGATAACGTGTGTATGGTAAATGAGAATAAATATCAAATGGAATGTGAGTGATGAAATGTTTATTGAATGGAATGTGTAGCGTGTAGTTAATATAATGATGCTAGTAGAATAGGTGAGAATGTATGATAGTAAAATGAAGATATCATAATATGTTATTATGATGAAAGGGGAGGATTGATGATGCCCCCTAGTGTGTGAATGAAGAGGCTCATGTAATTAAGACCCCGAGAGTTTGAGTATGTGCCTAATAGTTAATATAAATAGAAATAGTAATGGAATAACTGATATGAATTGAAATACTAATGCTAAATGATTTTTATTTGATTTTGAATGAAGTAAAGTAAATGAAATAGAAAGGATGAGATACTAACCTAAATATAACTTACCTTACTATGTGTTGGACCGGACAGAGCTGATATATGGGCTAGACTTGGCATGAAGATGTTGTTATGGAAACTACGAAGTCGGATATTTGACCGAATGGGATGCCTTAGGTGCTCTCGTTTATGGACCGGGTGCCTGGTCGAAGAAAGGCTTGAGATTTGGTTCTGGGTAGTGTCGCTAGGTCTTTGTTATATCTTCTTCTCTATTGCATAGTTGTCTTTGTATCTTTGCTTATGCCCCCAATAATATGATGTGAAGATATACCTACAAAACCCCATACAAAGAATCATATCCTTTAAAAAAATATGTAAATGAATGGGTCGATTGAACTTGGATGATTATGGATGACTGTAATAAGGTGTTATAGGTCCGATAGGAAAATAAAGAATCTAGAATGACTATACAAAGGTCCCAAAAAGAGCGGGTCTATAAGATCGAAGTAGAATGGAGCACCTAGAGGGTACTGGGTTACTGTGGGGTGCCCTTGTACAATAGAATAAGTTACGTGGTCTCTAAAAAATATCGGAACCTGGTTCTTTCTAGATTAGAAGATGCTTTATAACCTTCACTTATTATCACACTAGATTCGTTGAACCGTGCCAAATGTGTCGAATATAGTAAGATAAAGTTGAATACCTGCAAAATAAAAGAGAAGTATCAAAACCCTAAAAAAGTAAAAGATGCAAATGAATGGGTCAGACTGACCTCATCCACCAAAATATTGGGCTTACTAAATTGAGCATTGTACTACATTTCAAACCCAAATATAGTTTTGGTGTGTGTTTGCATGTCATTCCCTAGGTGATCTTGTGTTAGTCACACTTTTTGAAGTAGTGAGTAATAACTAAATGTATAAAATGTAATAGTATGTTTGCATGGAATAGAATCAAATCCCTACCCTTATGAATTGTGTGTTGATACAAATTTCCTATCCTCTATGCATGGAAGTATGTAGATGTAAGTGATGCAATGGATACAACTCTAGATGGAGTGATAGTAGTAAGTAACCCTAAGACCATCATTATGGTCTCATAAATTTATATTTATAGGGCTCTCTTTCTCTAATTTCATAATTAAACCCGACATAGCTGAACAGAAAAAGATAAGGATGATAAATGGATAGAAAGATCCCAAAAAGAGGTGGGAAAGTAAAACAAGCATCAAGGCACCCGGGTGGAACCAGGGGCACTACGAGGTGCCCAAGTGCAGAAATCTGGGTGCCTCATTTTAGGCTAAAATGAAGGGGAAGTTCTGAAATAGTGGGCATGTATATAAAAATGTGTGGGAATGATGAAATAAAATATAAAACAAGATGTCCAAAAGGTGGGATTAATTAGTAGTTTCTTCACTTAAGAAACTTCTAAATAGTAGTATGAGACCAAGCTAAATAATGCCTAAAGTACATGATTTTCACACTACATTCTCCCCACTTTATGTTGTTGAGCGAAATCTTGGTAACATAAATTAGATAGATATGCATACCTAATATCCATATAGAGTGTAGTAGAAAACGTCTTCAAGGACTAGACAAAAGTGCAAAATGATAAAAAGATGGAGGAGTGTGGGAACTATAGATGAAAAATACACATAGAAAAAGTGATGAGAGTGAACCTAGGGTGAAACGCATGTGTAGCTTTGCGGTGTGTAATGTACCTACATGGTAAGTAATGCACATTCCATCGCATAATGTTTTTTTATTGTTCTTGCTCCCAATTTGTTTTCTTGTTTCTCATACGGTTGGACCTACAAGGAGAAAATGATCAAGTACTCAAATATGTATGTATGTAAAAATGCTATGTAAAATATGCATGTGTATAGAAATGTGTAAAATATGTAAATGTAAAATATGTGAAATGAAAAGTTTAAATGGAACATGTACACCTAATCCATGTTAAGAGAAAGGGTGTAGAAGGATATCCTATATTGCTGTGATTTTTTTGGGCAATCTCATGCCACCCTGGATGAAGAAGTGTATGGAGGAAATACTATGTGTCTTCTAACCTTTGACCACTTCTAATGAAATGTGTGTGAAGAGATTTTTGTACTATCATATATTTTTGGGAAATCGACACCATTGAGAAAAATAGTGTAGAAAGGCGCACCACACCGTAACCTCCAAGCCTGTAATTACTTCCCAAAATGTGAAGGACACCATGTCTTATAGAATCCATTTTGTATGGGGTTTGTAGATTGGTCCGAACCCACTTGTTGTATGTAAACCCTTAGTGCTAAGGGCGAGAAAGTGCACCGTATCTTGAACCAATGTAATTACGTTGTGTTAATATATAAACCCTCGATGATGCCCCCTCTTCGGGGGGCACATGCGATGTCATTGATAGGAGAATGTGGCCCCAAAAGAGAACCTACCACACACTAAACTCTATAAGTATGCCTTGTATGAGGAAATGGGTGCGCTTGGTAGAAACTAAGGCACAAAAAAAAGGATGGCCAGCCAAAACAAGTGTTAGTCTGAAAACACATACATGCAATAAGATAAGTGTAAAAGACACAAAACATGCAAGAACTACCAAGCAGAGTAGTGTAAAGACACAAGAAACAAGTAAGTCGTAAAAAGTGGGTCAGAAACATGACACATCACTCATGATGTCGCAAGATACGTAAGGCCATAATGACCATAAATAATAAACAAGTGTGGACACAAACATAGGGAAAAGCTCTCATACAATGGAAAAAAATGGAAGACAAGTAGAAACAAACAAACTAGGAGTCATGGAGACATATAATCCTACAAAACAAGTGTTGCATATGAAACACCCATTAGCATGTCGATCAATAACTAATATTTCAAAGCATGCATGATCAAGTAATATAAGATGCTAAGTACGAAATGAAACAATATCACCTGGATGAGATGGATGTGGATGCACCCAAAGTGACCATTATAGGAAGGGTAGAATGTGAGTATCCATGCCACATGTAATATTTATGTATCTGCGATCACACTAGACAAAGGAATGAACATGTATATGTGTATGATATAGATAATGAAATATAAGAAATCAATATAACATGTGTAGTAAAGTGATCATGCAAAACAATAACAAGAAATATTAAATGTCCCAAAGGCAATGCAACATATTGTGGATGAATGGAATGGAATGCAAGATGGAATGATAGGAGCAATGTGTCCCGAGTGTATGGAAGTGTATGAAAATGAGGTTAATTTTTTCCCCTAATCAGTTCAAAATGAACCATAAACGAGAGTGCATCATCGGGAAATGGTTGAGTAATGTTTTGTTATGTCTAGTGCGCTATGATGAATGTGTATGTGTATTTGTGATGAGATGCGACATTTAGAAAGAATGTGTGTGAACCCTATAGATGAAATGTATATCATGACTTCTTTAATGGTTGAGTGATTATTTATTCCCAGGACATATATCACTATAATATGAAAGGATGAATGATGATTTATCCCTAAGTATATATCACTAAAAGATTAAAGGATGGGTGATGATTTAGAAAAAAGTGTATATCACTATGAGATAAAAATGGCAAGTGATGATTTAGCACACTATGAGATGAAAATGGTGGCTAATGATCTAGCACTAAACATATATCACTATGAGATGAAAATGGTGAGTGATGATTTAACACACTATGAGATGAAAATGGTGGGTGATAATTTAGCACTAAGCGTATAGAAATACATGATGATAGATATAGGTGAAGATTTAGCCTAAAACATATGTCACTAGAATGGAAATGTCACATGATGAGTGTAGGGTCCCTTTGATTTGTAAACCATTGGTAGTCAAGTATGGAACAAAGAACTAAAGTTTTTCATAGGTTGGTGAGTACGGTGCATAGAAACTAATGTAACATGTATGGTGAGACTAGGTGACCATATGATGAGTAATATTTTTAAATGCACGGTGTGGTTAAAGCAATGCAAAGATGCGTAGGGTGTGTAAGATGCATATTATGTAATGTGTAAAGTGTAATAGTAGGTGTAGATAGAAATGGAATATGTAATGATAACATGTAAATCTAGACTCATATGTAATGTAACCTAGCATAAGATGTAGAATATGTGTAGAAATGCACAGTGTATGATGTGACTAAGTGCATAGATACCCTAATGGATGTAATGCATAGATGAGGAATAGTCTAATGTATAATAAGTGTAGAATGAATGGTGTATGACACACAATGTATGATGAAATGCAATGTGTAATGCCTAAGGTGTGGTGTGTGGGGTTCAGTGTAATGGTAATCCCTCAACAATCAAGTGTGAACCGAAGCACAAGAGTGCGTCATCGGGTAATGACGGTGATGTGACACATGATATGATACCTATAAGAAAGGATGATAGATGATAAGTATGAAAGGTGTGATGTGATACTATGTGAATAAGCTAAAACATTAGTGGGGAGTGTGTAATGTGTTATGCCCCCATCGTGGTAGTGTGCTAACAGACTATGTAAATTCCTTAAGGATATTGTCGCCTCTAGATCAAAGTTGAATTAAAATACATTAGTAACTTGGTAAGCTATAGTATTAGGTTGATCATGTAATGAGCCATTGAGATGTAAATGATACATGCCCATAACATACTCCTCATCAGTGAATGGAGGATGTGGGAAACCATGTGCATACCATCGAGTGAAATTATGTGAGTAGCCAAGAAAAGAACTATTACAGATGAAAACACAATCTGAAAGGCATAGGAAATGAAATTTTTGTGTGACTAGGATATAACGTGCCTCCAATATAAGTAATCTAATATTCCCCTAATGTGAGTGGAGAAGAACAAGGCATATATGATAAATAGACTACAATATGAGAAACATGCAAACCATAAGCAATAGTGATAGTGACAAATCCATAATATAGATGAGGAGCATGAGTAGAAGGTGAAGGTCCTCAAAAGTGAAACCAAGATGAGCTAGACCATCATGGGAACATGTAGTGACATCGCATGTAGGATCAAATGGAATATGTTCCCAATATGAGTTATGAATGAGAAGTGTGCAAGTGAAGGGTGGGCGTGGTAAAGTAGGAAATGTACATGGAGGGGGATGTGATAGATTGATGTCCATAGACTGGATAGGCCCCTAATGAGGAATCATAATAGTAGTAGTAGCAGGTGGCATAGAAGAAACAACATCTATCACACAAATAGTACCATCAAGTGGTGGTAAATGTGGTGGTTCATCCATAGGTTGAGGATCATGTGTAGTATTAATATGTGGAATAGGAAGACTAGTGTTTGGAGTGCGGTCATAATACTGAAATGGATCACGATTGCAAAAAATGGTATACTCTATGCCCTCATGTAAGAACTTAACACAGTTATGGATAGTAGACATGACATCTCACATGACATGAAGCCATGGTCTACCAAGTAGACAATTATAAGAAACTAGGAAATCAACAACTGAAAAAAATACAGTCTTAGGACCAACAATGATGGGTAGTGTGATGTGACCAAAACATGGATGAGTGGAACCATCATAAGCATGTAGTGAAATACTAGAGGGATTAATGTCATGAGTAGTAAGACCTAAAACTTTGAGAAATGACATGGGACATAAATTAAGCTTAGATCCATTGTCAATTAGAGTGCACTTAATAATGACATTATGAATGCGAGAGATAATATGCAAAGGCAGATCATTTTAAAATTAGAAAAATCATTATGAGGAGAATATGGGAAAGTTATATTCGAGATAATGCATCCGCAATAATATTATAGACTATGTTTGGATGAGTGTTGTCAGGAATACAAGTAGTGAGTAAAAGAGTAATAATTTTAGCTCATAATTCAAGGTGAAGAAGTAGAAATTCATGAATGGAGATAGCCATGAGGAAGGAAGCCTAAGGAGAATGAGGTCTGGAAAATTTTGTAGGTCAATTCAAGTTCACTAAAATGATTAACTAAAATTAACTGAAATGGGGAAACTATAATAATAGTTAATCTAATCTAAGAGGACATAAACACTATAAATAAATGCACTAAATTAATATGAAGTGACTAAAATGATTAAAATGATTGAACTAGTAGAAATAAAACCCTAATATGCAAGAGGAAGGTAAGGAATGAACTCAATCTGATTATGGATGACTATCATAGGGTGTTGTAGGTCTGATAGGAAAATACAGAAGCTAGAATGGTTGCACAAAGGTCCTAAAAAGAGTGGATTTGGAATATCTGAGAAGACTGGAGTGCCTAGGAGGGTGCTTTGGGGGGCCCTGGGGTGCCCTGGTATGGAAAAATAGGTTCCCTGGTCTCTCGAAAAGATCGGAACCTAGTTCTTTTGAGTTGGAAGATGCTTTGTAACCTTCACTACCTATCACAATGGATTCGTTGAACTATGCCGAATGTGCCAAATATAGCAAGATGAAGTTGAAGACCTGTAAGAGACAAGATAAGTATCAAAACCCTAAAAAATAAAAGATGCAAATGAATGGGTCGATTGACCTTAGCTGCCACAACATTGGGCTTACTAAATTAAGTGTTATATTACATTTTAGACCCAAATTTATCTCTAATGTGTGTGTGCATGTCCTTCCCTAGATGATCTTATTCTAGTCATACTTTGTGAAGTAGTGAGAAATAACTAAATGTAGAAAATGTAATAGTATGTGTGCATGGAATAGAATAGAATCCCTCCCCCTATGAAGTGTGTGTTGATGCATATCTCCTAGCCTTGATGCATAGAAGTATGTGGATGCAAGTGATGTAATGGATGCAACTCTAGATGGAGTGATAGTAGTAAATGATGCTAGGAACCTCATTATGGTCTCATAACTTTATATTTATAGGGTTCTCTTTCTCTAATTTCATAATTAATCCTGACATGGCCGACTAGGAAAAATATAAGGATGAAAAATGGCTAGAAAGAGCCCAAAAAGAGGAGGGAAAGTAAAACAAGGATGGGGCACCTCGGGTGGGACCGGGGCACCCCAATACAGGCATGAGCACCCCATTTTAGGCTAAAATGATGAGAAAATTCCAAAATAGCTAGGTTTACTTGCATGATTAGTAAGGAATAAGCCATTGTGGAATATTGTTGTTGTTGTTGTTGTTATTGTTATTACCCCCAATTTGACTACTTGTTTCTCATACGGTTGGACATGCAAGGAGAAAACTACCAAGTAATAAAATATGCATGTGTGTAAAAATGCTATGTAAAATACGCAAAAGGAAAAGTGTAAATGGAACATGTGTACCTGATCTATGTCGAGAGAAAGGGTGTAGAAGGATATCCAGTACTTCACTGCGAGTTTTTGGGTGATCTCACACCACCCTAGCTGAAAGAGTGTAGGGAAGAAATGCTCTGTGTCCTCTATTCTTTGACTACTTCATCTAAAATATGTGTGAAGAGATCTCTGTATTTTCCCAGCTTTTGGTTGATCTGGCACTACTGGTCGGAGTAGTGTAGAGAGGCACACCCAATGTATCCTCCAAGCTCAGAATCGCTTCTCAAAAATTCTAAGGACACCATGTCTTGTAAAATTTTTTGTGTATGGGGTTTGTAGACTATTCAGAACCCACTTGCTGCATGTAAACCCAAAATGCTAATAGAGGAAAGTGCACTGCAATGAACTGGTGTAAATACACTTTCTTAGTATGTAAACCCTCAATGATGCCCCCCTCTTTGGGTATGCATTCAACATCACCGATAGGAGAATGTGATCCCAAAATAGGACCTATCGCACTCGAACTCGTAACTCTTCCCTATATGGGGAAAGGGGGTGTGCTTGGTAGAAACCAAGGTGTGCACAAACAAGGATGGCTAGCCAAAACAAGTGTTAGTCTGAAAACAAATGCATGTAATAAGAAAAATGTAAAAGACATAGAAAATGCAAGAAACTACCAAACAGAGTAGTGTAAACACACAAGAAAATAAGGAAGCCACACAAAGAAGGTTGCAAACATGGGACATCATGCATGATGTCGCAAGAAATGCAAGGCTATCATGGTTGCAAAAAAACAAGTGTGCACAAAAAAGGGAAAATCCACAAACAAGAAATAAAAAAAGGAAGACAAGTAGAAACACACAAGCAAGGAGTCATGGAGACATATAATCCTAGAAACTAAGTGCTACACATAGAACACCCGTTAGCATGTTAGAGAAATAAACAATGCATCAAAGCATATATGATCAAGTAATATAAGATGATAAGTATAAAATGAAACAATATCACCTCGATGAGACAAATGTGGATGCCCACTATTGGTGCTCAAAATTGTCTTGCCCCATTTGTGCCCTTGGAAATATATTGATTTACTGAGTCTCTCTGTCACTTTATCCTTCCCCATGATTGTGTTTAGCTAGTCTTTATTGCCATTTTTAGTCTACCACTGGGTCAAAGATCGTGTATGGGTCCATATTTGTCTCCTAGTTTCTTTGTTCCTCTAGAAAAGGTTTGTATTTTGGGTTCCCTAGGATCCATCCTTTCAAAAATTCACATTTTCCTGTTACCTTTATTGCCACATTTGGAATTTGTGTTCTTGATGTTTCTACCTTGAAATACTTGAAGAAGGATGAGTTGATGTCTTTGAAGAAAAATTCATTTTCAGGCTCAAATGCTTGTGTTTCTGTATTTTATGGTATGACAAGTGTTTTATCTTGGTGAAACTTGTATCCTTGCATCTATAGGGGACGTGGCACCTTTTGGTTGAATGCGGCTCAGCTAAATACTTCAAAAATTATATAAAATGCCTCAACTCAGAAATATGTCCACGTGGGTGAATGACGCTCATTTGAGAATCAACTTTTTGGTCTGACTTTGAAGTAGCACCGGGAGGACACGTGGAGGCTTCCGCTGCTTGGCCCAGACTTGGACAATTTTTTTATATGATTAGAGTAATTTAGCGGAACAGGACACGTGGCAAGCTCGCACTCATTCAAGGTCTCCACTTTGGGCACCATCTTAAAGAAGCGTCAGGATGACACGTGGAGGCCTCCGCTTGCTTTGCATTTTACTTAGACTTTTCAACGGCCTAAAGGAGTCTACCTCGGAGTATGACACGTAGTTCCTTCCACTGAGCTTCAAGCATTCAAACAAATCTCACCAGAATAGGACACGTGGTGAGCCCACACTCGTTCAAGGTATGAAATTTTTGGGAATCCCTCAAGGTGTGCCGTGGTGACACTTGGCTGTTTGAAAAGTCAAAGAGGCGGGGAGGCGGACCATCGGGGCAACTTGAAAATTTTGCCTTTTATATTCAAATGACTCATAGTATCAAACTAACCCAAGCCCAAGGGTACAAATTCAAATTTCATTTGAGAAGTCAATAGCGGAGGTGCGGGATGGTGGAGGAAAAGTGAAAACTTTTCCCTTTGAGGGAAAAGGGAGTTAAAGGGATAAAGGGACTGGGTTCTGCTGGGACCCACTTTAGAAACTTGAAGCTGGAGGTGTGGGCTAGCAGAGGAAAATTGAAACATTTTCCTTTTTTCCAGAGAGATGCAAAATGTGTAAAATTGAGCCGCGACTCCATATCCAGTCATATTACACCACGTGTCAGGCTCAAATCTCATCGGCAGAGTGGAGGAGGAAATCAAGAAATTGTGTAAATTTTCCAAAAGTAGTAAAAAGGTAAAAAGATATCCTAAGGCCCATTTTTACCCGGGATTTGCCATGTGAAGGGATCAAACTTGAAGTTGAGGAACAAATCAACGATTGCTATGCATTTCACCAATTTGGCCTCCATTTGAGCTCCAAGAAGTTTGGAGATGCATTTTTTGCATTAATCTTCATCATTTTTTACCAATTTGTGTCGTGTTGGCATGCAAGGTTTGAATTAATCAATTTGAGGGTTTCAATTTGTGAATCCAAGGTATTTTTCAAATGAATTTTTACTCGTTTGAAAAACGTGGATTACCATATCAAAAGTTACAGAGTAAAAAATTGGGAAGGGAAAAGTTGAAATGAAGAAATAAAAGGGATCTACATATGTGGCAAATGAAAACGTGCTTCCACTTTGAAGAATGATGAAAGTTTTGTAATGATTCACCTTTTGAAAGAACAACTGGAAAAATTTTGTGAGTTTTTTTAATGTCATTTTTCAAAAAATATTACAAAGCAAAGGTGCTTCGAATATTCCACTTTTGGAGGGAAGATTTGAGGGGAAAAGTGAGTGAGTGAGTAAAAGGTATATATTGCATGAATTTTTCATGCAAATGGTCGGGGTTCATTTTCATGAGAAATTTTGAGAAAAGCTCATCCTTTGAAATTTTTTTCGAGAATCCAAAGTTAACTTCCTCTCGTGTTAGATTTTCATTCATGTTGAGTTGGTTACAAGTGTATATCCATCAACAAGCTCGAGATTGTTTAAATAACTCTCCCCATTGATGAATCGATGAATTTTTGAGTTAGTTTGTGTCAAATATTTGGAAAATTTTGTGTTTATTTCACTTTTCGTAATGTCTGCAAGTAGTTTTTCCTGTTCCTATTAC
Source organism: Taxus wallichiana var. yunnanensis (assembly GCA_018340775.1). Lineage (NCBI taxonomy): Eukaryota > Viridiplantae > Streptophyta > Pinopsida > Cupressales > Taxaceae > Taxus > Taxus wallichiana. The sequence continues at coordinate 390,820,759 of CM031235.1, forward strand.
AATCTTGTATCAAAATATATTTGAATCACATAGATCTGGATCCTTGTGATAGTTTAGTGGCATTTACAATTTCATTTTTCAAAAGAGATTTTGTCTAGGAATGAAATAAACAATTTAAAATCACTTTTCTTTCATCTCGTTGACTAAGATTGTTTGTAAGCCTTTGGGTGTACCTCGTGTGTGACCGATATTAGATTTTTATGTTTTATTGGGTCTTCTAACTTAAGCCTTGTGCTAGAATCTCAAAGATTGTGTGAAAAAGTGCATGTCTAGGCCTCCATTGATGCACATCTTTTGGTTGAAGGAATGTTTTAACTATTTTGAAGATTTTTGTTATTGAGTTCTCTATTTTTTGTGAAGTTTCTCAAGGATCTAACAAAGTCCAATCTATCTTCTTGATCTCCCACCAAAAACTATTCAAATAACCAATCCTACCATGCAATACCCATGTTTTGCTCTATATATCCACAGAAGAATGAAATCCATTTGCTAAAGTATACAAAATAGATCAGGATTCCAAATGTCTTCAGTAACCTTAGCCTTGTGTTTGAAAATATCCCCATAATCTGGAAGTGACAACTCGTGAGAGTCAGATTTGGTGTGTTGATCATATTTTATCCAAGGTCTTCTCTATAAAATTTTTGCAAAAGAAAGGTATTTACATCTCCTTCAACAACAGAGGTTACAAAATAGGTTCTCTTACCTTGGTTGAAAGGCACAACCTAAAATAGTTAGGATAAGATCACATCCTTTTAAGGTGTTATCCTTCTCTCCAAAACTTGAATAACAAAGTGTCAATTAGATTTCATCCCCGACTACAAAAAGATACATGTTTATGATCTATCTTCCTCTAAACTCCTGTTGAATCTATGTTGCCACTCGGGTTGAAAAGGAGAATGAATTTAGATACCAACACTAATGGCGCCATCATTGGGAATATTTCAAGATTTCAAAGCCCAGTAATACATTTTATGTGATTTATGTGCAACTCCATTGTTGAGCATCATTTTCTAATTAGATTTATAAGACTGGAATGAAGAGTATTATTTTGAGTTTAATATTTTCAAGTGTCTCCAATTTGTTGTTTCAAACTCTGCACCATAGTTAAAAAATTGAATGAAAGAAGATCAAATCTATTAAAGCTTTGCATAATGCTGATATTTATAGTCATTTGATAGATCTTCATAGTGAATTTGCAAAAATAGGGTGAAATTCCTTAATGGCGACTCCTTGTTGTTATATTTTTGATAAATACCAATACCTTATCATACATTAAGTGAAGTTTTCACATAAAATCTGCAAACCTGGAAGGAAGAAGATATTTCTTCAGGAGAGATCCAAGTAGAAAATTATTTCAAGAATTGGAAAAGACAGTTTTAGAGGAAAGAAAAGTTTGGAAGGTTGTTGAAGGTTAGACATCAAGCAAAGAAATATCCATTGGTGAGAGATATCGGCCTTTAATAGAGGATTATCACTCTTCTTCTAGTCATTCTGATTCAAGCAATCTTCTCAAAAACCTTTTTACTTCAACTAGTGAAGGTACTTATGTTGTACCTAGTGAGTTCCTTCTTCAATCTACACATGTGTGTTTCAATTCTAGTAAAAATTTCCAAGAAAATCAACACCTATAGAATACCAATCTTGTGAACCACATTCTTGAGCCCCAAAGACCTCACACTCCTCATCACCTTGTGTCACCCCCAAGATCACCCGGCACCAGACAACATGGCTCAACCTCCACCTAGGTCTCCATTTGTGATCAATACCTTTGGCCTAATAAATTTTAGGGGAATGGATGGTTACCCTAATGTTGTGCCTCAGGATGTTAGAAGTAGATTTCCAAAGTTCCAAGGGAATAATACCATAACAGGTGATCAACATTTGAAACTCTTTATTAATATGATGGAGGATTTTTAAATTGGATTTGAGGATGTGTACATTAAATTGTTTTTCCACACATTAGAGGAGGATGCTAGGGATTGGTATAATGCCTTGCCAGATAATTCTATTGATTCATGGGCTGAAATGCAAAATGCATTCAAGATGCAATATGGTGACAAGACTGATCCCAGGTTACTTTTATTAGAGTTTGAGAATATCAAGAAGAACCCAAATGAATCAGTCTGTGACTTCAACACAAGGTTCAATAAATATTTGAGGAGATTTTCGGTGAATTTAAGACCATGTGATGAATCTTGTTTGATAAAATATTCGATGCATTTGATAAAAAGGCTGCATATTACTTGAGGGACAAGAACCATGGCAATTTAAGGCAGGCATTCACCATGGCACTTAAAATTGATAACAATATCAAGGCTGTTGGGAAACCTCCTAAGAGAGATGGATTTAAATTGGTAAACCCTGAGAAGCCTCAAGAAAGCAAGAGTGTAGAATTGGAGGAAGTGGTGAAAAATTTGACGGGGGGTTGTCAAAGAGATTTCCTACAAATTGGCAAGAGTTGAGAAGGGAATTGGCAAAATTCACAAGGTCAGCCTAGGCAGCAAGCACAAGATAGATTTGGAAATCACCATAGGAATGAGTAGAGATTTGATGACAAAGGTAAAGGGCCTATTGGATTTGGAAATAGGCAATCTCAGGCCAAGGAAAGTAAGGTAGTGCATGATCCATTAAATGCTAGAGTGGCTATTGTTGATGATGCAAATCAGATTGACTGGTGTGACAGATGTTTATTACCCCATCCTCCATGTGGAACAGATCAGCAAATTGAAGAGGAAGATGATGATTGTAATACGGATGATGATGCTTGCATGATGGACTACCCTACAAACTCATGTCAAGGAGCAACATCCACTGAAGTGATAAGTGCAAGGACTGCTGCTAGCTTTTGGGATTGCATCCAATGGGTACATCTTTTTCCTCCTTCTCATGTTTTAGAAATTGATAATGTACAAGCCTTTAAGCTGCCCAATAATGATTTTGAATACTTGAGGGCATTGATGATCAAGAAGTATGATGGAGGTATACCCTTGGAAGAGGATAGGCAGTTTCTTATGAATGTTGTGGTGGCCCAAGAGAAGGAGTATAACACAAGAAGTAAGGATATCAAGGGAGTTGGGCCTCAGGCCAAAAATAAAACCCCATTGCTTTCTAATATCCCAAAAGAGGTTCCTAAGAAAGAAACATCTACTAAGAGCCCTGCTGTCCCAAGCAAAATTTATGCTTCACCCCATGCTCAAAATGTTAAAAACCTTGTGTCATCTGATGAAATTTCCAGCCTCCTTCCACCTGTTTTTTCCTAAATACATTCCCTATGACATCGCTCAAGTTTTGAGCCAAATCAAGGTTAGTGTTCCAATTGTTGAGCTGCTTAGAATCCCTAAGCACAAGAAGAGAGAACTTGAGTATTTGGGATTGAAGGAGGAGAAGGCTGCCATGAAAAGGAATGTGAATGTTGTAGAGGATCCACTTGCTATTGCAAAGGTAGGAAAGACATCAGCATTGGAAGAATTTGGTGAACCACCGGAGGTATATTTGGGAACATCCTTGGTTGAATCTCAGCTGAGTGTTAACCCTTTCTTCACAACTTTTCTCATCAAGGATAGGTTACTACATAATTATATGTTTGACTCCAAGGCATCATGCAATGTCACACCTTTAGAAGTTATTAATGAGTTAGATATCAAAGTAACAAAAGTGTATGGCAAGTGTACTACCATGGATTCCAGGAAGTGCCGGTTGTTGGGTGTGTCAAAGGTTTGGTGTGCAACTGCAGCCTATCCGGTAAAAATTTAAAACTTGATGTTATAATTGTTGATTTCCCTACCAAATGAGGTATGTTATTGTCAAGAAAGTGGACTGAAAGTGTTGGAGGGAGTGTCCAAAGGGATATGTATTTTTCCACCATTCCCATTGAGGGTAGCCTTGTAAAATTATATGGAGAGAAGAAGATGTTGCATCTAATTGAGGATCCAAAAAATGCTTATTATGAAGTATTATTTGCTGATGTTGATGTTGATAATTTTGTTGCGTTTCTGATGGTAAGGAGCACAAGATGGATCAGTCTAAGTTTCTTGAATAATTAGGCTCTCCATGGAATTTTTATTTGATGGAGCTTGATCTAAATTTGGTAATGGTGCTGGTGTTGTTTTGATCTCTCCAAGCAAAGAGGAATTTGTTTTTTCTTTCAAAATTAGCTTTGAATGCACCAATAACATAGATGAGTATGAGGTATTATTGTTAGGGATGAGGATTTCTTGGAAGTATGGCATAAAGTAATGTCGTTGTAAAGGGAGAATCGAGTTGGTTGTCAAATAAGTTAGAAAATTGTATGCAACAAAAAATCAGTGAATGAAACAATACAAACACGCATTTGGGATCTGATTGAGATATTTGATTCCTTCAACATTTTCATCAGAAGTTTAAATATGATTGCAGATAGGCTTGCAGTGTTGGGGTCAAGATTTGACAATTGTACCATTTCTCCATATTGTGAATATGATGTAGAAATACTCACTAGGCCTCAGATCCTCGATAACATCAAACATTGGCAAGTTTTTGATGATGATGCTCGAGTTAAAAGGTATTTGTAGAACCAAGGTGAGTTTTTGGATCAATATGTTGATTTGGAACCATTGGTTTATAATGTCGATGGAAAAGAAACCTTGTTTTGGCGGGGATATCATTCAATTGAAGACTAACACCATCCCTAGAGGGCTGGTTGCTCTTGAGTCAAATTTTAACAATGTTAATTATATAATAAATAGAAATATGTTTGCATCTAGAGATGTTGAAGAGCATGACTTGGGAACAAATTAGAAACCAAGGAAGATTTGGTTAGGGAGTGGTTTAAACAAGGAAGAAAAACAGTCCTATATCCAATTATTGAAACAATATAAGGACTGTTTAGCTTGGTCTTATTCCGAGCTAAAAGCATATAGAGAAGACTTGTTCCAACATGAAATACCTCTTGAGAAATATAAAAAACCATTTAGATAGAAGAAAAGGCCAATTAACCCACTTCTTTCTCTCAAAATGCAAGAGGAATTGAAAAATTGAGAGATGGAGGAATCATTCAACCCACAAGGTATTCTTCTTGGGTCATAAAACTTGGTGTCATCGAAATAAAAATGGCGATATCAGACTTTGTGTGGATTTCAGAAATCTAAATAGAGAATCAATGAAAGACAACTATCCTCTACCAAACATGGAAAACATGTTGCAATTAGTGACTAGTTTTGAAATGCTTTCTACTTTGGATGGTTTCTCCGGTTATAACCAAGTTGTTGTCAAAGAATTAGAGAGGATTAAAACTACCTTTACTACTCCATGGGGAACATATGTTTTTGTTAGGATTCCCTTTGGTTTAATGAATGCTGGAGCTACTTTTCAAAGGGCCATGGACATTGCTTTCACTGGCTATATCAATGATTTTATTGTTGTTTATCAAGATGATATTACTGTTTTTTCTAAAAAGAATTGACCACTTACAACATTTGAAAGAACGCTGATCAAATGTAGAGAATATGTCATATCACTCAATCCAAAGAAGTACCATTTTGGAGTGAAAAGATCAAAACTACTTGGTCACATTGTGTGTAAAGAAGGAGTTATGATTGATCCACAAAGGATATAAGCTATCAAGAAGATCCCAATTCCGAAAACTAAGAAAGGAATCCAATCCTTTGTTGGTCAAATCAATTTCATTAGAAGGTTTATGTCTAATTTTTCCGAGTTGAATCTCCCCATTACTTACATGTTGAAGAAGGACCAGAATATCAAGTCGGAAGAGGATTCCCTTAAAGATTTTGATGGAATCAAGGAAGCATTGAAGCATGCTCATGTTCTAGCAGCCCCAAATTACACGAAACCTTTCCAAATATTCTCCTTTGCTTCTGAGCACACCATTGCATCTATTTTGTTGCAAAAGGATGATGATTGAGCTAAAAGACCTATTGAATTCTTTAGTAAGGCATTGCAAGTAGCTGAGTTGAGATACACAATCATGGAGAAGTAGGCATTTGCCTTGGTAAAAGTAGCAAAAGTTTTTAGGCCTTATATTTTGAGTTCCAAAATTGTTGCTTATGTTCCTCACACAATGGTGAAAGACATCTTATCAGAGATGGAGATCTCAAGAAAAAGGTGTAGATGGGTCAAAAATTGCAGGAGTATGATATGGACATCTAGACCACAAAATCTAGTAAGAGGTTTGGGTCTTGCCAAGCTCATGGCTGAAAGAAATTTGCATAATGCTGAAGTAAATGAGGTAGAAGAAGAAAGGACAGATGTTCTTGAGAAATTGTTGAGTTTTGAATGGTACAAGGATGTAATATTTTATCTCAGACACTTATTTTGCCCTGGGCATTTGAATAAAAATCATAAAAGAGCCCTCAAGCTAGCTTCTCAAAAATATATCACTACAAGCTTTGGGTTGGCTTGGAAGAACCCTGAAGGAATCCTCTTGAGATGTGTGATTGAAGATGAAGCTCCCAAAATAATTTTTGATTTCCATGGGGGAGTTTGTGGAGGAAATTTTTTTGGAAGAGTTACTACACACAAAATTATGAGGGCTGGTTATTGGTGGCCAAATATTTTCAAGGATGCAACTCAGTTGATTAGAAGATGTGAGAGTTGTCAGTGTTTCTCTGGAAGATTGAAAGCTTCAGGATCCCTTCCTTTGCAGCCTGTATCAATTGAAGCTCCTTTCAAAAAATGGGGGCTAGAATTTATTGGTGAAATATCTTATTCATCAAGTGCTGGACACAAATGGATTTTGGTAGCTACTGATTTTTTCACAAAATGGGTGGAAGCAATCCCCACTAGGAAGGCAATGCACCAAGTTGTAATGGAATTCATATTGAATCATATCATCTGCAGATTTGGAGTGCCAGTCAAGATTATTGCTGATAATGCCATGAGTTTCAGAGTTGGACCTTTAGTGGCAATGTGCAAAGAGTATGGGATAAAGTTGACATATGCTTCTAACTACAATCCACAAGGAAATGGACAGGCTAAGTCCAACAATAAAAACTTGTTGAAGATCATTAAAAGGAATTTGGAATTAAACAAGAAGAAGTGAGGAGAGCAACTAAGTTTTTTTTTTTTTGGGCTAACAGGATCACTACCAAAAGATCTACTGGTAAAAGACTATTTGAATTGGTATGTGGAATGCAAGATCTCGCTGCCCTTACATCTGCAATAGTCTTCATTTTAGTTTGTTCAACAACTTGAAGACCAAGAAATCAGTCCATATGAAGCAAGGATTAATCATATTGTTGAGCTTGATGAAGAAAGAAGAGCATCCCATCAGAGGCATGTAAAATTTAGAGAGAGGATGAAGAAGCTATTTGATAAGAAGGTAACCCCAAGATCTTGTAGTATTGGAGATCTTGTGCTATTGTGGGATAGAGGCATGAAGATAAGGGCAAACATGGTAAATTTGATGCTTTGTTGATGGGCCCATATTCCATTGACATAAGAATTGGTGAGAATACCTTTTTCCTCAAAGACCTAGATGGGGAATTGCTTGAGCTGCCTGTTAATGGTAGACATTTGAAGCATTTTTTGGATTGATCCCCAAAACTGAGGTTTGCATATCACTTGTACAAGTGTACAGTTTTTTATTTTCTGCTCTATTTTTTTGTTGTTTTGGTTAGTTTGTCAATTTGGTTTTTGGATTTTTGTCTCGTGACTCCATTTTACCAATGGATATTTTGGCACTTGGTCTACTTTTGTTCTTGTGGCACTCACTGGGAGTGCCCATACCCGAGTCAGAGCCTTTGTTGGTGCTCAAAATTGTCTCACCCCATTTGTGCCCTTAGAAATTTTTGTTTTATGACATCTGTCATTTTATCCTTCCCCATCATTGTGCTTGGCTAGTCTTTGTTGCCATTTTTAGTCTGCCCCTGGGTCAAATATCATGTATGGGTCCATATTTGTCTCCTAGTTTCTTTGTTCCTCTGGAAAAGGTCTGTATTTTGGGTTCCCCGGGCTCTTTCCTTTTAAAAATTTACGTTTTCCCGTTCCCTCTATTGCCACAGTCGGAATTTGTGTTCTTGATGTTTCTACCTTGAAATACTTGAAGAAGGATGAGTTGATGTGTCCCTAAGGATCATGTTTGAGCCTTGCAATAATCTAAACTCTCTGTCATTGAAGAAAAATTCATTTTCAGGCTCAAATGCTCGTGTTTCTATATTTTACGGTTTGACGGGCATTTTCTCCCAGTAAAACTTGCATCCTTGCATCTACAGGGGACGTGGCACCTTTTGGTTGGACAGGCTTAGCTAAATACTTCAAAAATTCTATAAAAGGCCTCAACTCATAAATATGTCCATGTGGGTGAACGACGCTCATTTGAGAATCAACTTTTGGTCTGACTTTGAAGTAGCACCGGGAGGACATGTGGAGGCTTCCGCTGCTTGGCCTAGACTTAGACAAAAAAATTTATGCAGTTGGAGCAGTTTGGTGGAACAGGACATGTGGCGAGCTCGTGCTCATTTAGGGTCTCTACTTTGGGCACCATCTTAAAGAAGTGCCAGGATGACACATGGAGGCCTCTACTTGCTTTGCATTTTACTTAGACTTTTCAATGGCCAAAAGGAGACTACCTTGAAGTATGAAACGTGGTGCCTTCTGTGAGCTTCAAGCATTCAGACAAATCTCACCAAAACGGAGAACACGTGGCGAGCCCACGCTTGTTCAAGGTATCAAATTTTGTGACCACCTCAAGGTGCGTCGTGGTGACACATGGCATTTTGAAAAGTCAAAGAGGTGGGTAGGCGGACCATCGAGAGAAACTTAGAAATTTTGCCTCTTGTATTCAAATGACTCATAGTATCAAACTAACCCACAAGCCCAAGGGTAAAAAGTCAAATTTCATTTGAGAAGTCTAAAGTAGTGGAGGTGTGGGATGGAGGAGGAAAAGTGAAATTTTTTCCCTTTGATGGAAAAGGGAGTTAAAGGCATAAAGGGATCCGGGGTTCTGCTAGGACCTACTTTAGAAACTTGAAGGGGTGGTGACAGAGGAAAAGTGAAACATTTTCCTTTTTCCAGAGAGATGCAAAATGTGTAAAATTGAGCCATGACTCCATATCCAGTCATATTGTGCCATGTGTCAGGCTCAAATCTCATCGACGGAGCGGCAGAGGAAATCAAGAAATTGTGCAAATTTTCCAAAAGTAGTAAAAAGGTAAAAAGACATCCTGAGGCCCATTTTTACCCGGATCTGCCACGTGAAGGGCTCAAATTTGAAGTTGAGGAACAGATCAATGGTAGCTATGCATTTCACCAATTTGGCCGCCATTTGAGCTCCAGGAAGTTTGGAGATGCATTTTTTACATCAATCTTCATCAATTTTTTTACCAATTCGTGTCATCTTGGCTACAGGGTTTGAATTAATTAATTTGGGGGTTCAATTTGTGAATCGAAGGCATTTTTCAAATGAATTTTTACTCTCGTTGGTGAAAAACATGGATTACCATATCCAAAGTTACAGAGTAAAAATTGGGAAGGGAAAAGTTGAAATGAAGAAATGAAGGGGATATACATATGTGGCAAATGAAAAACATGCTTGCACTTTGAAGAATGATGAAATTTTTGTAATGATTCACCTTTTGAAAGAACAACTAGCAAATTTTTGTGAGTTTTTTTAATGTCATTTTTCAAAAATATTGCAAAGCAAAGGTGCTTCGAATATTCCACTTTTGGAGGGAAGATTTGAGGGGAAAAGTGAGTGAGTGAGTAAAAGGTATATATTGCATGAATTTTTCATGCAAATGGTCGGGCTTCATTTTCACGAGAAATTTTGAGAAAAGCTCATCCTATGAGAAAACTTTCTAAGAAGCCAAGTTAACTTCCTCTCGTGTTACATTTTCATTCATGTTGAGTTGATTACAAGTGTATAGGCATCAAAAAGCTCGAGATTGTTTAAATAACTCTCCTGCTAATGAATCGATGATTTTGAGTTAATTTGTGTCAAATCTTTGGCAAATTTTGTGTTTATTTCACATTCGGAATGTCTCGCAAGTAGTTTTTCTTGTTCCTATTGCAATCTTATATCACAATCTCTTTGAATTAAACAGATCTCAATCCTTGTGATATTTTAGTGGCATCTGTAATTTCATTTTTAGAAGAGCTTTCATCCGGGAATGAAATTAATGATTTAAAATCACTTTTATTTCATCTCGTTGACCGAGATTGTTTGTAAGCCTCTCGGTGTACCTTAGGCGTGACTCGATCTTAGATTTTGATGTTTTATTGGTCTTCTAACTCGAGGCTTCGTGCTAAAATCTCAAATATTATGTGAAAAAGTGCATGTACGGGTCTCCATTGATGCACATCTTTTAGTTGAAGGAATGTTTTAACTATTTTGAAGCTTTACATTATTGAGTTCTCTATTTGTTATGAAATTTCTCAAGCATCTGGTAAAGTCCAATCTATCTTCTTGATTTCCCACCAAAAATCTATTCAAATAACCAATCCTACCCTGAACTACCCCTGTCTTGCTCTGTGTATCCACAAAATAACAAAATCCATTTGCTAAAGTATGCAAAACAGATCATCATTCCAAATGTCTTCAGTAACCTTAGCCTTGTGTTTGAAAATATCCCCATAATCTAAAAGTGACAACTCGTGAGAGTCAAATTTGGTGTGTTGATCATATTTTCCCCAAGGTCTTCTCTATAAAATTTGTGCAAAAGAAAGGTATTTGCATCTCCTTCAACAACAGAGGTTACAAAATAGGTTCTCTTACCTTGGTTGAAAGGCACAACCTAAAATAGTTAGGATAAGATCACATCCTTTTAAGGTTTTATCGATCTCTCCACAAAATTGAGTAACAAAGGGTCTGTTAGATTTCATCCCCGACTACAAAACGATATAAATTTATGATCTATATACCTCTAAGCTCCTTGTTGAATCTGTGTTGCTTCTCGGCTTGAAAAGGAGAATGAATTTGGATACCAACACCCCTAACGACCAAAGTATAGGAAGGGTAGAAGGAAAACATCCATACCATGTGTAAGATTCATGTATCTACGATCACACTAGACAAAGGCTTAAACATGTATGTGTATGATATAGATAATTACATATAATAAATCAATCGAAAATGTGTAGTAAATTGATCATGCAAAACAATAGCAAGCAAGAGTAAATTCTCCGTAGATAATGCAACATGTTGTGGATGAATGGAATGGAATGCAAGATGGAATGATAGGAGCTACATGCCCCTTGAGTGGATGGAAGTGTATGCAATGAGGTTAATTTTTTGTGCTCTCATCAGTCCATAATGAACCATAAATGAGATTGCATCATCGGGAAATGGTCGAGTAATGTTTTTTGTGTCTAGTGCACTGCGATGAATGTGTATGTGTAGTGGTGATGAGATGTGACATTTAGAAAGGATGTGCATGAACCTTATAGCCAAATCATATATCACTATAATATGAAAATATGAGTGATGATTTATCCCTAAGTGTATATCGCCATATGATGAATGGATGAGTGATGATTTATCCCTAAGCGTATATCACTAGAAGATGAAAGGATGAGTGATGATTTAGCACTAATTTTATACCACTACATGATGATAGAGATAGGTGGAGATTTAACCTAAATTGTATATCACCAGTTAGGAAATGTCACGTGAGAAAATGTTTCATGGTGAGTGTAGGGTCCATTAGATTTGTAAACCCTCGGCAATCAAGTATGTCTTGAGGAACTAAAGTGCATCATAGGGTGGTGAGTGCAGCATGTAGAAGAAAATGTAGCATGTATGATGAAACTAGATGACCATGTGATTAGTAGGGTTTTGTAAATGTGTGGTGTGGGAAATGCAATGTAGGATATGTAGGGTGTGTAGGATGTATACTATGTAATGTGTAAAATGCAATAATAGGTGTAGATAGAAATGGAATATGTAATGATAAAATGTAAAGCTAGACTCATATGGAATGTAACCTAGCGTAGTATGTAGAATATATGTATAAATGCATAGTGTATGATGTGACGATGTATAGGTTATGCATGGATAGCCTAATAATGTATGTAATGTATAGAATGACTAGGATATATGGTACGTAAAATGACCTAGGCATGATGTAAGATGCATGTAGAAGAATGGTAGAATGTAGACTAAGTGTAGTATGTATTGGTGTATAACATGTGATGTGTGATGAAATGCAATGTGTAATGCCTAAGGTGTAGTGTGTGGGGTTTAGTGTAATGGTAATCCCTCAACAATCAAGTGTTAACTAAATCGCAAGAGTTCGACATCGGGTAATAATGACACTAAAGTGTGTAATGAGTATACAAATACTATGAGATTGATGTATGAGAATGAAAAAGTGAGATATGTGTAGGTTCTAATATTAAGGGGGCATGTGGGATACTATGCTACCTAATTGTATCACAACATGTGTACTATTTAAAAAATGGTTTATGAATGTAGTGAAGTAGTATAAAGTTTTTAAGATTGATTCCATGATGGGAGATTGTATGGTATGCATAACGAGTGATAGATTATTATAGGTGTATGCACACATGATTATATAATAGATAAATATCTTAATGTAAGATTAAAAAGGTTCTTTCGTGTAAGATACCCCTCAACAGTTATATAAGAACTATAAGAATATGATTGTGTCATCAGGAGGGTAGAGTGACAAGAGTCACCTACTAAAGACCAATTTTTTGTGTGGTAGGACCTTTTTGGGCAAGGTTTATATTATAACTATTTTTTGGTGTGAGATTGATAATTTGTCGAAACACTAGGAGAAGGAGCAGTTGTTGGGACAAACTTAATTGGTTGGAGCTTATATTTTAAAGGAGCCCATGTTGTACTCAGTTTTAAAGGGGGTTGTTTAGGTTGAATTTATAAGTCAATAGACAACTTAGTAGGAGTTAGTGAACTAATGTTGATAGGTGGTTTCTTAGAATTTTTTTGAGTGATGCAAGACTGATGCTCATTAGATGGAGAGGAAGTGAAATTAGAAATATGAGAAGTGTTTGTGTGACTAGGAGAAGCATCACTATGCACATGTGAGGGATTTTCAATATCACATATGTAATGAATAAGAGAATCATCTAGAAATTCCATAGAAATATTAGAGGGAGGTTCACTAGTAGCCATAGGAGCTTGCTTAGATTGATCTTGACTAAGTGAAGGCAGAATAGACTTAGGAGCCCATGTGGGTATAGTATTTTTAGGTGGGTGTGCAATAGGATGTTTTCCAGTGAATGAAATAAAGCCTTGACACTCAAGATGTTTGAATCTACATTGTAAAGCATAGAAATCATGGTCATTATGTCCATTTATTCAATGATAATGGCAATATGGACAATCTTGATACTTTGTTAGGTGACAAGGAGGATAGTAATCAATAGATGGTAGAGTGATCAATTGACAACTAAGAAGCTCAATAAGAATGTCATGTGGCTTAGTATTGCGATCAAGTATGAGAGGTTCTAGAAATGGCATGACTTGAGGTTTAACTATATGACATGTAGTGGACATTAATTGCATATAAGTGTAGACACCAATTTTTGGTATTGTTCCTCCCCTTCACACCATGTTTTCTCTCCTTCATTAGGTTTACCCATTCGAATCCCATTTCCCACGAAAAATACATATTCAATTAATAAATCTTAATTGGTTAGTTGATCCCCTTTAAATCCCTAAAAGTCATTATATGCTAATATCTAATTGATAATTAAATATTCTAAATTAAGTCATATTGCCCCACATAATAATTAAATGCTCAAAATTTATTCAAATCATGAATTCCACTCATGATTTAAATAATGTAGAATAATACTTATCCAATCCATTATTTAACCTAATCACTCAAATCATGTCCCCCTCTCACCTAATTAAGATTACTTTGTCAAACCCCGATTTCCCTGATAACCCCTAAATTAACCCCATCTCAAGGCTATAAATACAAGCCTTCCCCCTGTTTCAAGCAAGTAAGAGGTCATATAAATAATTTGACTTTATAGCTCTCCACTTTTCATCGTTTCACCACAATGACCTTGTGATGCCACTTGTATCACCATAATATCATCCTCATGCCATTAAGGTTATCTTAGTTTTTATTTTATTTTATTTTGATAAGATCAATGGCTCCTTTATACATCAACATTTTCGGGTTCATTGTTATTTATCAGTTTCTATATGTTATCTATCTATCTTTCATTTATATAATTTTCTCTTATCTAATGGGGGTTGACATACATGAAAGGAAGGTAACACTTCCTGGAACCGACTTCGTCAAGCTTCCCTCACATATACCATCTAATCAATTTTTGTCTTACTTTTTCTGTTTCATAGGTCTATCCATCTTGTAGCGAGGACATTCACTTTCTTCTTGTCCATTTGTCATCATCTTCTCCTAAAGTACCATAAACCCTTGCATATTTGAGGTTTTTATTTTCTTGGAACTATCGGCTCACTAATCTAGATAGGGATGAAGAAAACTTGATCAACATTTTGGCATGCCTAGTGGGACAGATCCCAGATCTCGGCCATTTGTTTTTACTTTACTTTTCTTGTGCAGATGTCATATGTATAACGACTATCCTTATTCATAGTTTTCATCCATTTAGATATCTTGTGAATATTTCATTTTTAGGCTTACTTGTTTGTAGGGTTTAGTGTTGTCTCCATCAGTTTGGTATGTTACTTTCGATAGTCTATATCCACCTTGAGGTAAGAGGATTTGCTTTTTTTATTTTGTTTCTTGTTTTCTAGTTCCACATTACTACATGTTTTTTCCATTTTGTTAAGTAGATCTTATATAAACTTGTAAAAACAAAACAACCAAAATCATTGTTATTAAATATAAATAAAGAAAAAAAAATTACTTTGAGCTCTATTGGCATGGGAGATTTGTCTTGAAAATAATGTTAGTTTTAAAATCAATATATATATTTCTTTTCAACAAATCATGCTTTTCGACCTTTGTTTACACTAAACAAAATATATATATAGATCTTAGTCTTTTATTGGTGTTTTATTTCGATCTTGAATATCTAAGATCTTAGTTTACATCTATATCTATTTATTTAAATAAATAAGAACTAATATATATATATATATATATATATATATATTTAAACCAAATCCTAAATTACCCACCCAGTTATCGATGTAACTCAAACGAGCCACACCCATACCTATCCTCAACACTCACCAACCTATCCACTCAACCCATTTTCCCATCAACCTATCCACTCATCCCAATTCTCCCAACCCAACTATTGTCCCACTTCGCACCGACCCATCCCACCCTATCTCTCCCATCCGAGCCACCTACCCTCAAAACCTTGCCAACACCCTCACCTTGAATACCCATCCTGTCTCACCCTAGCTCCTCAACGAGATACCCTATCCATTTCTATAACCAACCTTTGATTGCATTGAGAAATGGTTCTTGTGAAAATTGGGCCAACACAAGCTGTAGGAGTATTGAGATCTTCCCCTATAATTATGCTAGGATTAGATGTTTTGGTGGTATTTTAAGCAATGAGACTATTGAACACTATCAATATTTGTTCGATGTGACATGAAGCACACTTGGTGCTCATGAAATCTAACTCTCTGGGCCAAATGCGTAATAATATTTGACCTGAAAACATTTGATACCCATTCTCCCACTTTGTCGACCATCTTTGCAGTCATCTCTCCTCCACATATACTCCTCACAACCTCTCTACAACGATCCCCCACTTCTCGGTCACCTAATATGCTCAGAAACACCACTCTTTCTCCCACTTCCATGTCAACCTTTAATCTCGTACATGTCTCCCCAAGATTCCACCTTCGAATCTCAACATGATCCATCTCCCTTACACACTCCTTGATCCCATCCATCACCATACCACTTTGTTTTATCGTCACACTGTGTAATTTTCCACCGGACTAAATGAGATTTGATAGCACCATGGAATAATCCATATTCCTCTCTTAAGGCCATGACCCATATTTTGTTCTTATTGAATCCCTCAATCTTTGTTTCTCTAAACCCAGCCGCAAAACAATATTATCTTGTGTGTTATTTGTAGGGTCAAAGTTTTTAGCTGATGTGATAATCAATCGGTGCTATTTTGATCTTAACAAAACTTTAGTTTCTTTCACTCTCCTTTGGTGTTATTTCTTGTGCTAATTTGTGTATATTTTCACTTTATTGGACCAATAAAACCTTTTTAGTTCTCTTTATCTCGTGCCTTAATCTGAGTTGATGCTTTCCTTTGAGATCCATTCGATCTTTGTATCCTTGTGGTAGTTTTTATTTAGCGTTACTCTGCATCCATTTATCTCTAATATTCCTTGATATTCATGGTGGTCAGTATTCCATATTTCCACACGAGGTCTCCCTTCATTTCCAACCATGTTTCATGTGTGATGCTTAGTCTACAATTGGATTGATGTCTTATTAAATACGGTGGATCCTTTTCCACTTGGCCTTGCATGCTCTCGGTGACATTTGTCACCTAATCCTCCATTAATGTTCATTAATTCCATTGTTGCAATGATGCCATACACGGTAGATGTCAAGTATAGTTAAGTCATATTTTCTACATAGCTATCTTTACTTTCACTTCACCTTGGATTTTCCTCCTTATTATCAACACTTACAGTCATCATCATATATGGGTTAAAATTTCTTATTTTTGGTTTTTCATCTTCCTTAAAGTCCTCTACTTTAGTCACCCTCACATTTCTCATTTCAATTCAAATAGGCCCCATTTTTGTCGTACAAGTCTATATTTTTGTCTTAAACATCTACACTTTCCAATCACCTTTTGGATTGTCCTTCTTAAAGTTCACATTTTCGTCGTATAAGTCCACCTTTTGTCACAATCATTTAGATTCCACCTTTTCATTTACCTATTAATTATTTTCTTATAATTTATTCAAGTATAGTTTCTAACTATGAGTTCAATGCTTTTGATTTAATTAGGTTATTCACTTTATTTAAGCTATTTGATAGTCTATCAGTTTACTTTCTGTCTTTGATATTTTGACCATTCATTTTTGCCTACTTGGTTACTTCAGTCACATTATGATTTTTCAATCTTGTCATCAACTCAGTCGAGTATTTAACTAAGCTAGTTTTGATTTAACATCATATTTATTTTTCATCATTTCAAAAATCATTTCTGACCACCATATTTTATTACTTAAATAGTTTATTTTTGGCCTCATGTAAACTAATTCCATTCAATTTTACTTTTGCAAGAAAACTCTACAAACTTACAACCCTTGAATTAGGTCGTCAAAGATCAATTGTTGAAACATAAACATGCCTAAAATATCTTTCACAGGCCCCTTCTACAATCGTGAATGGTGCAACTTTAGGGTCCCTAGATGTTCTTGGTCAATGATTAGCACCTCCAAACACTGTAGAACTAGATAAAAAAGGAAACATTCTCTCCAGGTATTCCTCATTTTCCCTATTTTCTCCTTTCTGCATTGTGATTTCCCTTTCCTGGGTGATTTTTACATCAAACTTCACATTTGGGATTTGGTCTAAAAAGAACCCCATGCATCCTGCTTGCTCACATAGTTTAAATAGGGGTTTAACCTTCTACATCTCACATTACCACACACAACCTAGACTCACGAACAAAATCAACACATCAAAACATCTCCTTACCTCGGTTCATTGTTTGGGATTTCATCACCCAACAGAAGCCATTTGTAGTAACTCTCCCTAGCCAAGACTACTGGAAACCAGCCTTAGATTGTCATTCCTTAGGAGCCTTCATTATCCAATTTTATTTTCTTTTCACATCTTCTAATTAATCATGATAATAATAAAATTGTTTCTTGATTTATTTGTTAATAAATTACATCAAAAAATGTTCGTCTATTTCCTGCCTATTGTCACTCTTTATCAACAAAACAACAATCTCATCCATCCAATGACATCCCTTCCCTAATGATCTCTCCCAACAAGATTCCACACTTGATACCACACCTTCAGTTACCCAACCCCCTGTCTCCATGGTCTCACTTAATGAGGACCATGTTATCTAAATTTTTCCCTATCTTGAAACCAATCCTCCTATCTCTCATCAATCTAACCTTTTTAGACCAACTACACATCCATATCTCGCTCATTTATAAACTCTTGGACCTCATCCTAACCCCATATATGATTTCTTATTTCATAAATCCCCCACAATATTTCAATCCTATCAATATACTCAATCATGGTAGATCATATTCCCCCCACATCCATTTTTGTCAACTCTAGTCCATCTGCTACTAGTATGCCTATCCAACCATCTCAACCTCTTCACACTTACATTCCTACCCATCATATGCTACAACATTCTCAATATCTTAATAGTCATATCCCCACTCATCACTTACCTCAACAACTTGCACAATCTATACAATCACATCATGACCCTATTTCTCAACATCAACCTATGTAGTAATTGACCCAATCTCAATCCATGACATATATTAATCCTTATCAAATAATTCCCCAAACACCAAAACATCCACAAGTTAATCAACCACCTTATCAAATGGTTCCTCAAACCCCACACATCCACAAACGTATCATCGCCTTATCAAGATACATTCCATGCCACACAACCAATCCAATCCCATCCTATCATCACATCGAATGATCTTATTCATGCCTTAATGAATAGACTGGCTAGTCTAGAAGTCGTTACCTTGGCACCCAAGGTCACTTTTTCATATAAAAAAATCTATAATGAACCGATTCATTCATCGGTTCCTATCAAACCTTACCCTCCTCATTGGGAGCTTCCAAAGTTCATTAAGTTCAACAATAATGAAGATCCCCAATAACATCTTTTTCATCTAAACACACATGTTATCTTATTGCACATGATCAAGACCTAATGCTTCACACTTTCCCCATGTCCTTGGCCGGTCCCTCGTTAGACTAGTACAATAGTATACCTCAATACTTTATATTTTCCTTCACCCAACTCACATAGTTGTTCTTAGAACACTTTTTGATCAACATTGTGTGTAAAATTACTATCATTAACTTATACGCCATCCGACAATTTATGAAGAATATTCCATCATGGACTTTGTCACACAATGACATGATGTAATAAACCAACTATCCTTCTCTCTTCCAAAAACTAAAATCATCGATCTCTTCTCATGTTCATGTGTGAAGCATATATATCATGTACCTTGCAAATCCAATCATTCTGAACCTTTGAAGAATCCTTCACCATGGTTCATAAACTCAAAAACCATGCCATTGAGAAAGGTCATCTTAAACTCAGATTGACCAAACCTAAAATTGAATTTACTAAACCATTTACACATAACAACACATTTAAGGGTGTGGCCAACGCCATGGTTGTTAACTCCTCATCTACACTTACATATAGCACATGGTCTCAACAACAAGCACATTGACCATTTCCTAACTATACCCCCTTAGGGGAATCCTATAGTTTTGTATTTGACAAGTTGATGGCAGTACACTCCATCCAACTTCCTCCCATACGACCCGTGGATGACTCACGACCCAAGCCTATTTGGTATCACAAAGCCCACTATTATAAATATCATCAAGTCAAAGGTCATGACATGGAAATGTATCATTCCTTCAAAGATAATATTTAATAACTTATAAATCAAGGGGATATCCAAATGGACATCTCCACCACTTCACCTAGCCAACCCCTCAACAAAATTACACAACCTTTTCTAATCAACCACCAACAAATCAAGCCACCCCTTTTACATCTCAACTATCAAATGCTTACACCGTTAACACCATCAATCAAGATCTCATCTCATCACCGAATCTACATGTTCCTACCTTAGACATTATTCCCACTCCTTATTTAGAACCTATCATATCCACAACTATCACACCTATATCAAATTTTACTACTTTTCCTATACCTATACTTACTCCTACCCTTACCACATCCACATCAACTTTTAATATACTACCCACTTCATCCACTTCGATCATGCCCCAATATATCACATCAGATTCATCCTTAACACCTATTTGGACCCATTGATATACACACCTATCCCTATATCTCTCACATCTATTTCTTCACCCACATCTACATAAAACAAACATATTCATACATCCACACCTACAACATCAACCCCATTCAAAAACATATCATTCTTAGCCCCTCAAAAATTTTATGAAATAACCATTCCCACCTACTTCTACACCGATATTACTCTTGCGTTTACTACATTACCTATCATATCTACTCCATTGGTTACCACATCCCATTCATTAGATTTTCCTACCTTACCTACATCCATTCCACCTTTACCCATTATACCATCCTTAGAGTCAATCTCAGTTCCTCCTTCCACACTTTTTTCCGTACCAACCACACCAACTACCTTTACCACATCCACATCGACTTTGACTATACATACAACTTCATCCACATCTATCATGCCCCAACCTGTCATATTCAACCCCTTAACCACATCTATATAAAACATACCCATCACCACATCACTTACATCTCCAAATATCCCAATTATACCCACCTCCTTATCCATCCCAACTACCCCTATATATGTCATATGAAAAAATCCACTTACCCCTACCTTGAAATCTTTATCACCTATACCTATATCCTTTCCCATAGTCATATCACCTGTTTTATCCCAATATTATTTATTATCCTTCTATCACACCAAAAAAATCCTCTCGATTACAACTCTATCAATGATACCCCTTGAGCAATTTATAGAACAAACACCTCCACCTAAGGAAAACACAAAGGGGATTCACAAATCAACTACTTTTACATTAATCAATCAAAAACCTATATGATCCATAGACCCCATACAAACATATCTCTCTCTCCATTGATATCCACCCCTACACCACCACCTTCGGATCCTCCAGTTGAAATTATTGTCATCCCTACCAAGAGTAAACCATCTCGATTAAAATATATGAATCTTGGTAAGCATCCCCAAAATTCTCCTGCACATCCTCGTAAGAAGTTAGGTATTCCCTCTTTTCTACAAACCAATGTTACAACATCTATTTTAGGGTGAGTACCTTCATCTAATACACCTTGTAATGATAAATCCCAATTCAAAAATATAACCCTCCTCTCAAAATTGATTCATCTTTTAAGACATCTTATTTACCCATCCGATCTATGTCCAATTCTTCCCTAACTCCAAGCCAAAATATTCTATCAAAACCCACAAGATTTACCTTCCCCATGACACTTTGATTGTGTCCTACATCCTTCGACATTTAATTCAAATATCTGACATCATGCTTCCTATCATTAAATATTTCAATCCCCATAGTCCAAATCCATCATGGTTCAATCCTAATTACAATTGCACTTATCATCATACCCCAGGCCATGAAATTGAACATTGTAAGGCCTTTCAAAAAATCATCCATAACCTTATTGAGAAAGACAATTTCCTCATTCAGAGGGAACATTCTTCTCCACCTACATCTAATCCAATTCGTATCCCATCCATTGGGTTTCCCATGATTCCTCCATCCACATCATCCCTTAACATCTCCCTACACAAAAAATTACTCCTATGGAAGGTCCTTTATTGTTCATCAATACTATTTATCTTGTCAATGAACCTAGTGGTCTCCAAACCGTTTATCCAATCCTAATCCAAGAAAATCCTATCTAAAATCCTTCGACATCCACTAACTCATCTACATCTAATATAATCTCCCTCAGTAGGAGGACATCCTCCCCTCCTCTTTATCATCCCTTCCACATCAATTCATATCTTATCCATCTATAAAACTTCCTTGATGTTAGGGGACTTCACTTTTGATATCACCTTATTTAATCTTATATAATCTTAAATCCAAATTAATCTTGTCCAAATCTTCATCTCTTTTTAAATCCCACTTTTGTGTCCATATTCATCTCTCCCTTGAGGGACCATGTTTTTCATTTTAAGTCCACCATTGTGGCCATACATGTCCCTTCCTTTGGGGCACCATATTTATTCCAAAGTCCACATTTTTGGCTATGATCTTATCCCAAAGACCACCTTTGTGGCCATGATTGTTTTTCCATCGGGGGGACCATTTATTTTTATCCTAAGCCAACCTTTGTGGCCGTTTATTTTCCTCATTAGGGGGCATATATTTTCTTCACTTCCTCAAGGATAACACATAATTTCTATCTTCACTCATCTATATCATCGTATCTATCGTCTCCTATCTTTCTCCCCTAAGACTTTATCATATCTTTCAATCACACTCTAGAAAGGATCCAACGTGGAAAGTTTTCTCCTAACTAGATTGGACCTTACATTATCATGCATAAGTATGGGTTTTGAGTTTATTGTTTTGCTCCCCTTTATGGTAAACTAGGAAAAAAGCCTCTTAATGCATTTCACTTGTGACCATTCTCATTGTTAGCATACTTACCAATGAGTACTTAGTTATATCCTTAGATCATTCCTCCATCATGAACCTCTTCCATCTATCATTATAATGATATGGAATTATGTGGTCTATCTTTCCTTTCCTATTCATGACCTTAAATATCGGAACCATGGATCTATCAATAACATTGTTCTTATATATAGGTTATCCCTTTTTGGTGAGAACTCCATGATCATTACATCCATCACCCTCCTATCTACCTATCAAAACCACACAAAGGGTCCATGGGTGTCACTTGTATGATCATCATCCCCTCCTATGTGGTCTACCTATCTATACCCATCTCTTCCCCATCAGATTCAAAAAAGAGTAAAAATTATGGATGCTCCTGTCTCATGCTATCTTATCCAAAAATAGATTGATCCATTGAAGGAAAATTATTCATAAAAAGCATATAATAAGTATAGACTGCTCCCCTAAAGGACAACTATCATGCATATCTTATCCTTTCATCTAAAAGAAAAATTAAAAAATCCCAAAGAAAAAGAAAAAAGTAGACCATACCCTCAAAGGATGGCTACTCTCTTATCATGGAAGTGAAGGCTTCTCGCATTGATCAACCTTCTACTGTATTAGCATCCTCAGAAAGCTTCCCACTTTGATAAGATTTCTCTTAGCAAACTTCTTACATTGATCAATTTTCTCTCTTTCCCCTACCTAGAGCTGGGGCATAGTCCTAGGAACAACCACCTATGGAGAACCCTCTTCCCGCATACAAATTATATATTAAACCCCTTTGTCATGTCAACATTAGGTTTATGAGATTATTTAATCCATATTCCCCTTATGGTCTTTCAGTATAACTAACTATCATTAATTATGTGTTAATACACTGCTATTTGTTACAAGTGTAATGCCTTGAGGGTTTCCTTTCTTGTTTACCTCCAATACGGTTTGAGGCATGGTTTCCCCGTATCCTCCTTGCTACGATTATGTGTCCTTTATCTCATTAAGGTCACCATTTATAAAGATCGTATTCTTGGATATATAATTTCAAACCATGAAATATATATGCGTATGTTTAAATTTAATTTTAGATAGCATATCTTACAATCATCCATAATTTAGTGAATTATGTTAACATCTATTAATGCAGTCATTAATACACTTTTCGTTTTGGGAATTCTCCTTGATCTCTACATTACAGTTTTGAATCCAAATTGAGGATCATTTCAAGGTGAGTTCATTATCCTGCATCTTCTTATCCCCCACCATGATCAACAATGTCTTTGATCCATTGATCCTCACTCCTCATTCCCACTCATCACCACTTGTCACCACATTAAACTCCTCACCATTCCTATCCCCTTTTAACACTTTGTGTATCTTCCTTTCCTTTATTCCCAATTTTCCCTTTTCACCCTTATGCTTTCAGTTTGACAATCTTACTTAACCATCCATATAGTCAGGGAACTCTTATTTGAGGTATACCTTCTTCCTTAGATCCTCCCAATGTAGAAAATTATCCATCATCTCCTCTTTCATTAGACAAAAATTGCCACCACACAACTCTTTTTTCTCTTCCTATTCCACTTATCATGCTTACTTCTTCACTCTCACCACGTGGGCATCCCAATTAAGGATTCCCCTCACACTCTTCATCCTACACCACATATTTTCCTCCATCCATTCATGTCACACTCCTTTGTTTCCTTCTTTCCTTGTTATCACCTCCTCTCACCTCTTGTTCCATTTTGGCATACACCACTCACTCTTTTATCATTCTTCCTAGTATCCGTCTTCTTCTTGGTAATATTACTTACACATGATTGTGGTATGGAGAAAATTAACTTGAGGGTTCCCCTTCAGTCCAATTTGTCTTACTCTCTTCCAACCAACTCCATCAATCACTTACCTCTTCCTATCATTATTATTCTTTGGCTAGGCGATCTTACTTAAGCATCCCTGTCGCATGGAAATCTTACTTAAGAGTCCATCTTAAGGTTGATTTTCCATCTGGACCTCCCCCATCCCATCATATTTCCTCCATCTTATTTCTCTGGCCCCTTACCATAATCATCTGCTCCAACCAACAATTCCTCCCCTGTACCCAATACACTATTGTCTTTCACCTTCTGTATCATCACTTTGTTGATTTGGCGATCTTACTTACCCACTCCTACAACATGGAAATATTAGTTAAGAGTCTCTTTTAAGGATGATCTGTCATCTTGCACTCTCCCATCATTCCACATTCTCACCATCCACATTTTTTTATCATTCCCCATCATCACATCCTCTCACATCCCCTTTCATCCTTGCAAACACTACCTCCTACTTTCCCACTTTTCATCTCCATTATAAATCACTTGAAAATATTACTTAACCACTTCCATTGTATAATTGTCTTACTTAAGGAGTTCCCTTAAGGTAGACTTATCGTTATGGAATTATCCCTCACATCATTCCCTCTATTGATCGTTTCTTCCTCCTGGTCTTCCTTACCAACCATGTTTTTGTCCTACCATTATCCTTTCTCAACATATCCTATGACCGAATGCATCTCCTATCTTCCACCTATAGTCATGTTCCTTTCCCCCATTTTCTCTTTCTTGATCCCTCATCATTAATATTGTTTCTTCCCATTCTTTTCATATCTTGTTTCATAATCTTCACCTCATTCATCCTCATATACTACATCCTCCTCTTTCCTTCATCTTAACACAAATTGTTATCCCTCCTTTCTTTAATATTTCCACTTCATCTTCTCGGAATTCTCCCACATATCCTCCCCTCGTCTAACCACCATTATTGATGATCTTCCCTTAACACTATTTCATTAGCATCTTCCATTTCTGTGCTAATAATTATTGGCGGACTTCCATTTTACGCGGCTTTGTTCACTCCTTTTATAACACCCCATTAATCGCTCCTCTTTTCAATAGCTCTATCACCTCTTCTATCCTCGTCAGCCCTCTCGAGGGGGAATCATCATATCCATTTCTAAGAATTTCTTATGATCGTATTTTTTTCTTTGAGAATACCATAAAAACCATCACCTATCACCTTTTCCCTCACAAGTTCCTTCTCTACTTTTTTCTTGGCAAATGTCGATCGTAATCTTCCCCCCATTTCCTTGAATCAACATTTTTCTACTTTCTTCTTCTAGTATTTTCTTGTCAACAAAACATCTTCCTTAGGATATATCTCTTTAATAATATTCACCCCCTCACCTGGGGCATGTGTAAGTGCACCAAGTTTGGGGGCCAAAAGCGGGTCTTAAGTGGACACATTTTTCTGAAAAATAAAAATCTTCAACTTATATGAGTATTTTGAAATAGTTACACTAAAAATTGGAAGATAATGTATAAACATGAATCGTAGCATTTGGAGTCTAGTTTCTAAGCTACTAAATTTTATTGAAAATGGATAAGTTTAAGTGGGTTAAATAACTAAAATACAAACAAGTGATCCTATTTTTGTTAAAAAACCTAACAGAGTGACTTTTGTGACCCCCACCATTTTTTGAGGACCATTTAGTAGTTTTGAAAACCCTTTGGTAGAAAGATAACTAAGAGCATATAGTTTGTGCTAGAAGTTTTTTTAGATTTTTAGCAAGTATTTATTTTTTTATGATTTTTCTAGTAAAGAAATTTTATGTTTTGAAAAATAATGGAGCTCTAACCGTGCGCCCCCTAACTACCCCAAAAATATAAAAAATTAGATTTTTTTTTCTAATATGTATAGAATTAGGCCTAGTTTGTGCTAGTATAATTTTTTTCAATTTGGATGACCCAAAAAAATATACATGATGAAAGATAGACATAATTAAACTTCAAAAAATAGCTATAAAAATGCATAGTTAGAAAATAAATAATATGGAAACCTTATATTAGTCAGAAAATTTGAAAAATTATATATTTAGAAAGAAGAAACTTTGCTCTAGGTCGTGGTATAATTTTTTTAAATGAATCAATTGTTTTATGTTGATTTAGCATGGATGAAGTGGAATTTTTACATTTTCTTGTAAAAACACGATGTTTGATGTGTTTGTGCAGGTCCATGCCTCAGGCTGGGGACCCAAACCAAATCCCAAACCTTGAGGCATGGCTCGAAAAAAAATGAAAATGCAAAACGTGTATGCACTATAACGCGTATGCATTATAATGCGTACTTGTTCTGTATAGTATGAACATTGTACATGTCTTTAACATGCTTCTATTTAAAAAAGAAATGTTTAAGTATAAGTTTTCATTTATTATTACTTTAAATTTATTTTTGTAAATATAAAAATTAAGGTCACTCTACACCTTATGTAATTAGTCTCACAATTCCATGAGTCATGGTTTAGGAGATAGTTTTTAATAGTATAATTTGGTCAATACATAGGTAATTCTCAGGATTTCAGCATTCATCCTAAAGCTTTTAGCATTTAACTTCTATAAACAAACCCTAAACCCTAGGCCATAAACCTAAACCTAGACTATAAACCTTGAGTCATAAACCCTAAACCCTAAACCCTAAACACTAAACCTTAAACCCTAAATCCTCAACTTTGAACCATTATCCTAGATCCTAAAACCTAAACCCTAAACCCTAAGCCCTATACCCTAAACTTTAAACATCTAACCCTTACTTGTGGGCCCTAAACCGTGAGACTTAAGCCCTAAACACTGAGCCCTAAGACATTAAACCTAAAAGTAAAAACTAAATCCTAAACCCTAAACCCTGACCCCTAAACCCTAAAAACTAAGCCTTGAACCATACACTCTTATCCACCGAGCCATAAAATATAAACTCTAAACCTTAGACCATATACCCTAAACCCTAAATGTCGAGCCTTAAACCATAAACCCTAAACCTTAATCCCTAAAAATTAAATCCTAAACCCTAAATCCTGAACCCTAAACCCTAAACCCTAAACCATGAACTCTAAACCATAAACCCTAATTCCTAAACACTAAATACTTAACCCTAAAACCTAAACCATAAACCTTAAACTCTAAATACTTAACCACGATCCATAAAACCTAATTATAAACAATAAAAACTAAACCCTAAACCCTAAACCCTAAATCCTAAACCATAACCCTAAAACCTAAACCCTGAACCATGAGCCCTAAACCATAAACCCTAAAATCTAAACCCTAAACCCCGAACCATATTTCATCAATATTTCCTAGTCTCTTGACTAGAACCATCATTAAGTCTTCATATAGAACTACCTTGTTTATGAGAGGTGGGAAAAGTAAATAAATGGATATGATGTCCACCTTGTGCCTTCTGATGCATATTACACACCTCTTCCAAAATTGTTTCTCCCTACAAATACTTACGCTCTTGAATGTAAATGTATTCACACTCTGAAACAAATTTCACATTTCTTATATTTCCATGTATGGTATTATGCAAGCTAGGATGACCCATTAGAAGCTAGAAAAATAACCATCACAACACAAAAATTAATATTAAAGAAAACAAAAGAACAATAGAGAATATACCAATGTGGAGGTGTATGATCATAATTGAATTTCTGCGGTATCCTCTCCTCACGGAGAAAGATAAAGTTTTTATTCTCTTTGGAATGGATAGTAAAGTTGATGAGAACTTCCTGAAGTGTTCAAAATAAGCATAGAAATAGGGGAATGGCTAAGAACACAAAGGGGTTATCAATCACCTAGTAAATATTTATTGTTTACTTCTAAATGGGAGTCACCTAACCTATGAGTTAGTGACCTTCCATTCATTGATAATTCCATATATGATAAACCCATGGATATTTTCAAAAGTGTCTTAAAAAATATAGGGGTAGTCATCAATCCTAGTGAAAGGTGTGATGTTATTTCAAGCAACTTGAAATTCATATAGATTTAGAGGTCATAACACGAATTTACAAATATCTCTATCATTATAAATGGAAGCCAAGTAACAATGTCTCCCTATATATCCAAGGATCAAGGACTATTGGGGTTTGCGTAAGGATTGGACATTCACGAATATGACATTTCCTTACTTCAAAATATCAACAGATGAGAGACATCAAATTTTGATGACTCTCAATGAATGTTTTACCTACGAAGTTGATGAACCCTTTTCAGTTGGATACTCTCTGTCAATTACTAATAAGAATGCATAAGACATAAAACATTACAATGAGTGAAATATTTCCCATGTGATGGGAAAAAGAAGATAGTTGTATTGGGTAATATTTACGTACCTTGAGCCCTAAGCCCTAAACCCTAAACCCTAAACCATAAACCTTAAGACCAAAACCTTAAATCCTAAACCGTAAACCCTAAAACCTAAAAATTAATCCCTAAATCTTAAATTATAAATAGTAAACCCTAAACCCTAAACTATGTAACCTAAACCCTAAGCCCAATACCGTATACCCTAAATCCTAAACCCTAAACACTAAACCCTAAACCTTGAACCCTAAACTCTAACACCTAAACCCTTAACCACGAGCCCTAAACCGTAAACCACGAGCCCTAAATCCTAAACCCTAAACCATGAGATCTTAACCCTAAACCACGAATCCGAGTGGAAAAACCTAAACCCTAAACCATACACACTAAATCCTAAACCCTAAACCCTAAACCCTAAACCATCAACCATGAGCCCTGAGCCCTAAACCCTA
Organism: Taxus wallichiana var. yunnanensis; assembly: GCA_018340775.1. Lineage (NCBI taxonomy): Eukaryota > Viridiplantae > Streptophyta > Pinopsida > Cupressales > Taxaceae > Taxus > Taxus wallichiana. Next base: position 390,849,745 of record CM031235.1, read on the forward strand.
AACCCTAAATACTGAGCCCTAAAACCTAAACCTTAAACCCTAAACCATACACACTAAATCCTAAACCCTAAACCCTTAGCCCAAAACCCTAAACCCTCAACCCCGATCCACGAGACTTGAGCCCTAAACCTAAAACTTAAAACCCAAATCCTAAATATTAAGCCCTAAAACCTAAACCTTAAACCCTAAAACTTAAATAAGAATCCTTAAACTCTAAACCTTAAATTTTAAACACTAAAACTTAAACTATGAAACCTAAACCACGAACTCTATGCCTAAAACCTAAACCTTAAATCTTAAAACTTAAACAATAAACCCCAAACCTTGAGTTGTAAACCCTCAACCCTAACCACTAAACAATCAAACCTATGCCCTAAACCCTAAACTCTAAACCCCAAACCTTAAACCATAAACCCTAAACCTTGATCCCTGAGCCATGAAGCCTAAACCCTAAACCCTAAACCATAAACCCTTAATGTGAGCCAAAAACATAAACCCCAAACAATAAATCATAAATCCTAAACCCTAAACCCTAAAACCCTAACCCTAAATATTGAGTGCTAAAACCTAAACCCTAAACATCATTTTAGTAAGGATCTCATTTTAGTAAGAAGTAGACAAGCATCATAGAGTTGATTTGTGGTCACTAAAGCTGAATTATGGACTAATTTTCAAAATTAGTACCAATTCAAGCAGTAGTAGGGCCAAAATCCAATGTCAAGAAGGTCAAAAACCTACAAAATGACTATATTTTTTCACAAAACAAAGATTGACTACAATATAGATGGCTTGAAAGTTTAAGGTCATTACTGAAATTTTGAAAAATGAGTAAGTACTAACCAGATTAGATTTTGAAAAAATATCTTCTAGATTATCACTGTCATAACTACGAGACACTTTCCATCAGGTGCAGAGTGAACCTAATTTCTTATATTTAGTAAAATAAAAGAAAACTTATACTTAAAATGTATTTTACTAAATATGGCTCCTTCAAGCCCCTACAAATTTCATATAAAACAAAACGCGTACACATTTTGTGTTCATATAAACACATACATGTTATAATGCAAGCGCATTATAACACATATGAGTTTTAGGTTCACAAATTCCCAAGCCTAGGAAAACACAACACAATTGCGTTATTACAAAAGGAGATCATGTTTCATTCATTTTTAGGTTTTTGTCCACTTTTTGGCCCCCCAACTTGGTGTACTTATCCACAAATTACCTTACCATCTATATCCTAACTCATCTTTTCATCCGCTCTTTGTTTCTTGTGATGGGAAACCTTTATTTTCATCCTCATCTTTTTAGATGCATAGTTTTCCTTGATTTCTCATGTATAAAGGATTTAACATAATTTTTGCATTTCATTGTGCATAATTTGGTGTTTACCTATGACCTGTTGGTCATCCGAAACTGCATACATTCTATAGTGGTCTTAACCCATTCTTGGTCACAGAATGTTGTCACCCATCTCCATTGAGACTGTAATTGTCCTCTACCGATGTGATATTGGATTCGCTACCATATTTTTCATTATTATTTCCATCCTTTTTATCTAGGAAATCTTGCCTTTTTAATTCATTTATCCATACTTTCATCACCCACGTGACCTTTAACATCTATCTCTTTCAAAATCATGATTGACTTCATTTATATCGTCAATCCCAAGTTTACTGGGAACACTTAATCAATCATAATTTGATACTTCATAATTTTTGTCTCATGGCTTGCCCAACACAAACCACTCATCAAAAAGGGGAAAATGTAGACACCATTTTTGGTATCGTTCCTCCCCTTCACCCTGTGTTTCTCTCCTTCATTAGGCTTACCCATTCGAATCCCATTTTCCACCAAAACTACATATTCAATTAATAAATCTTAATTGGTTAGTTGATCCCCTTTAAATCCCTAAACCTAGTTATATGCTAATATCCAATTGATAATTAAATACTATAAATTAAGTCATATCACCCACTTTAATAATTCAATACTCAAAAATCATTCAAATTGTGAACCCCACCCATGATTTAAATAATGCAGAATAATGCTTATCAAATCCATTATTTCACCTTATCACTCAAATCATGCCCCCCTCTCACCTAATCGGGGTTACTTTTCTAAACTCTGGTTTCTTGATAACCCCTAAATTAACCCCATCTTCAGGCTATAAATATATTCCTTTACCCCCTCTTTCAAGAAAGTAAGAGGTCATAGAAAACCTTTGACATTATAGCTCTCCACTTTTCATCATATCACCACAATGCCCTTGTGATTCCATTTGTATCACCATAATATAATCTTCATGTCCTTGTGGTTCTCATAGTTTTGTTTTCTTTTATTTTGATAAGATCAGTAGCTCCTTTATACATCAGCATTTTTAGGTTCTATTATTTATCAAATTTTGTATGTTATCTATCTATCTTTCATTTATATTGTTTTCTCTTATCTAACGAGGGTTGACATGCATGAAAGTAAGGTAGTAGTTCCTGGAACCAATTTAGTCGGGAAGCCCCGCATATACCATCTAATCCATTTTCCTCTTAGTTTTCTCTATTTCACAGGTTTATCCAACTTGTAGCAAGGACATTCACTTTGCACTCATCCATTTATCACCATATTCTCCCAAGGTACCATAAACCCTTAAATCTTTGAGTTTTTTTGATTTTCTTGGTTATCTAGCTCACTAATCTATACAGGGACGAAGAAAATTTGATCAACAATAAGAAGTAGAAGGAGCACAAACATATGATTGAGAAACATACTTAAGGTGATGAATTTCATATCTAGGAGATGTGATTGTGGATTCCATGGATATAAATTTATATTGACATAATGTCTAGAAGGCTTGAATCAAAGCAAGTTTATATTGAAACAATGTATTGAAATGATTTTAAGACTAGGGTCAACAAAGAAATAATTAAGCATAGAACTTAATTCGTGTGGTGGTGTATTGTCATCAAAATACTTGGTATCTAGGGATTTTTGGAAAAAAAAATTGACAAGTGGGATATCTCTTAAGTAAATTAGATAAAGAAACTTGACCCATGCTTGAAGAAGAATAATAATCCTAAGCGTGAAAGCGAGTCAAGTTCAATGAAATGATTAACTAAAATTAACTAAAATGGGGGAACTCTAATAATAGTTAATATAATCTTAGAGGACAAAAATGTAAATAAATGCACTAAATTAAAATGAAGTCACTAAAATTATTAAAATGATTGAAATAATAGAGATAAAATCCTAATATGCAAGGGGAAAGATAAGGAATGAACTTAGCTGATTATAGATGACTGTCGGAGGGTGTTGCAGGTCTAATAGGAAAATACAGAAGCTATAATGGCTACACAGAGGTCCGAAAAGAGTGGATATGGAAGATCTGAGAATACTAGAGTGCCCAATAGGGTACTAGGGCAGCCCAAGGTGCCCTGGTATACTAGAATAGGCACCCTAGTGTCTGAAAAATCTCAAAACTTGGTTCTTTTTGGGTCTGAAGATGCTCAATAACCTTCACTGCTTATTGCATTGGATTCGTTGAACTACAACGAATGTGCTGAATATAGCAAGATGAAGTTTAAGACCTGCAAGAGACAAAAGAAGTATCAAAACCATAAAAAAATGTAAATGAATGGGTCAGAATGACCTCAGCTACCTCAATAAAGGGCTTACTAAACTAAGTGTTGCACCGTATTTTAGACCCAAATGGAGTTCTGGTGTGTACATGTCATGCCCTAGGTGCTCTTGTGCCCATCACACTTTGTGAAGTAGAGAGCAATAAATAAATGTAGAAAATGTAATAATATGTGTGCATGGAATATAATAGAATCCCTCTCCCTATGAAGTGTGTGTTAATGCAGGTCTCCTATCCTTGATGCATGGAAGTATTTTCATGAAACTCTAGATGAAGTGATAATAGTAAGTGATGCTAGGACCCTCATTGTGGTCTCATAACTTTATATTTATAGGGCTCTTTTGCTCTAATTTCATAATTAATCATGACATGACTGACTAGGAAAAATATAAGGATGAAAAATGGCTAGAAAGATCCTAGAAAGAGGCGGGAAAGAAAAATAAGGATCGGGGCACCCCGGTGGAAGTAAGAGCCCCGAGGCACCCTAGTATAGGTCTGGATGCCTCGGTTTAGGATAAAATGATGGGAAAGTGCCAAAATAGTTGGGCATATATATAAAAAAATGTGGAGGAATTATGGCCAAAAGATGGGTTTTATTAGTACTTTCTTCACTTATGAACCTTCTAAATATGAGTGGGCTAAATAATGCCTAAAGTGCATAATTTTGTGACTACCAAAACTAGTAGTTGACAAATTTCATTGGCCTCTTTTTTGTGTTTCTTATTTTCTATTTGGTCTTACACACCCTACAACCCAATCGGTATTTTACTTATTTATCTTTTATGGCTTTAGCCACAAGATTTACCTAGCCGGAGGAGGCAGCACCAGGCACCCCTGACCCTTTCTTACCTTACTCACTCCTTTTGGGTCTCTTTTATCTTTTCAGAATCTTTTTCACTTATGGGTCAGCCTTTTGATTATAAATTATGAAATTCAAACAAGGGAATCATATAAATACATACTTATGTGTTTAAAATAAAGGACCAAGAACTAAGCATTACTATAATCACCTAATCTTGCATCTAAAAAGGCACCTACAAAATTTTAAAAAATCTATCTAGCATCCATTTAAGGGAAAAGGGTTGCATCAAATTTGCATACCTAACATAGGAAAGGGAAGTTAATTTTTCCATCCACACATTATACTACATTTCTACATTTAGCTAATAGCCCGCTATAAAGTGCAACTTGTACAAGGGCATCCTAAGGCATAATTTCTACACACACACAAGAACTACATGGAGTCTGAGATGTAGTGTAGTGCTTCGTCATAAGTTCACTCTTAGGGTGACCACCATGGTCATTCTACGAATCCCCATATTACATATTTTGTTTTAGGTTTTATGTGGTTTGTGGATTTTTACACGTGAACTTCTGTTTGGTAGATTCTGGTACCTTCAACATTAATTTTGTGACTATCATGCAATCAACAAGAAGCAACATCAAAGACCTTGTGACACCGTAAATATCAGATTCTAATAGTTTACATAGTCATGAACTCCTAGTAGCAATCTCTAGTGCCTAAACACCCATGTCCTTCCATGGGTGCACATGTCTAGATTTGTCTATGGATTCCAAAATTTGTTGTGAATAATAATAAAAATCTTCCCATTTTGTTCATCACTTCTCCCGAGTTTAAATTAGTTCCAAACTACGAGGAATTCAGCTAAGTTCTCTCTCCTTCTTCTTTGATTAGGTTTTAATTATTATAATTTATATTACTTGTGTCATTTATTCATTTTAAGCTGTTATACATCATTTGGTTCAAGATAGTGGCTCTGAAATATCTTTATATTTAATTAAAATTAAATTAAATCAAGAAGAGAGAGAAATAGAGAGGGGTTGAATGATTTGATAAAGATGAAGGATTTTCTAATGAAGAGCTAGCCATTCATGATCCTTGAGGGAGAGTTCCCAGAATGAGCTCTTATCCTTTGAGAAAATGCTTCATCAATGAGATTCTCAACATCTAACCACCAGTTCAACTAGAACACGAGATTACATATGCTTCCTCCTGATGTGAGATGCAATAACACTCTAAAGAGTTGAATAAGTGTTTAGAAACACTATTGCAAGGCATTACAAAGTGAACCTGGGATGACCACTTGCATCACCCATGATGATCCTCTCCTATCATGCTTCTCATGAACATTTCCTTAATGACTGAATGTTGATGCTTCAACACTGTATAGGATTTATAATTTTCTTGATTTCACTTGTTTCTTAAGTGACCATATGTGGAGTCAGAACACCGTGGTTGTAAATTACTCTTCTAATGAGATGTAGAAATATTTGAAGACATAAGATTAGTGTTGAAGAACATTATTACACGATGTTTTCACTATGATGGAAACATTATGGTTTCTATAGAAATATTTATGATATAAGGATCACTTTCTTTCTTATTAGGCTTTCAAAATTTACCCCAATGATAACAAGAGACAACTCCATAATGATCAAACTTTTTTATGTTGTTCCTTCTCTTACTGAGATGGTTCTTCATCATTTGTGTGAAAGGATTACCTTTGAGTGAAAATCTTATCACATGGTCACTTGTTTGAATGAAATGAGGTGATGGAAATGTCCTTCCTTCTTGAGGCATGATCACACTACAAGGTTTTAGGTGAGTGTTTAAGAACACTACCAAGTGGATGGAAACAAATGAAAAGAGATGATTAAAAGTTATTAAAAATGTGATGCTACAAAAAGATGTCATAACTTCCTTACCTTTATTGGCCCCAAAATCTTATTTGAATGAAATCATCATTAGAATTCTCATGCATTTTATTTCTCATATTCCTTTTATGGGAAGGATCTTCCACTGTGAAAGAAATATTTGGATGCCAATGAAGAGTAGGGGGCAGTAATATATCCATATTACACGGATTAAGAGGATTGATGGGATTTTTGATGATTCTCACCTTCTTATAAAGCATCCTAAAATAGGGAGCCTATGTCGCCCTCTTTTCCTAATCTTTATTTTTAAGGTTCTTGTTCAATGGCTCTTGGTTGCACTGAAATGAGGTTTGATTGTAATGTTTCTTACTTTGAGAAGTGAGCATATTACATGGTGTTTGAGAAAATTATTGTGAATTACATTGAATTAAATCGGGATGATTTCTCATTCTTGCATACATGATGCCCCACATGAAGATCACCTCTTTAACCTTCTCAACTATAGAGTGCTTAAATGAAATCAGATTTGGTATACTTACATACTTTCTTTATCATATGTTTCCCATGGTAAAATATGATTCCTTGATTCTTCACACATGATTTTTTTCTAGTTCTTAGATAGCTTGATTAACTCACTTAAACTTATATCCTGAAGAGATGTTTAGAAATTCAGAACATGATGAATCTTGACTTACCTCATGAGATTCATATTTTTTAAACATGATGATACCATTTTTCACTTTAGAATTCACTTCCTCGACCAAGAATATACTTGAGTGACAACATGCCACTTGAGTGACAACATGCCTATAACATCTAAACACCCTTTTGAACAATTTTATCCTTGTGGAAATAGAACTTGAATATGAATGACTTATTTTGGCCTTCAAATTGCACTAATATCACCACCAAAAATGATTAAGTTTTTAGGAATACTCTTATAGGGTATGCATTGTTTTTGAGCTTAAGATGATTACTTATATTTCTCATGATGATCTCCTCTCGTTGTTCCAAATTCTTGCATCAAGTTGTGCTCTACAGGAATCACTTCAGAAATGATTCTTTGAGAGTTTGAAGAGGGATTTATTTCTCATTTGATCCATGAAAAAACTTCTTGACCTTGTGATGATGGAAAAAAGCAACAATGTAAGGATTACGAGAGCTACCATAACCTTTTGGGATTGAATAAAAAACTTACTATTTTTAAGAGTCCTATCCAAGATGTTATTTTTAGAAAAATTCATTTTTATTGTCTCTGATTTCCCTAAATCACTTGTATTAAATAAATTTATGAAATTTTACTAATTTATAAACTTTCTAGTTTTGGACATCTTCTTTTTTCCAACCTACTATTTTTATAAAGTTTTCTCGAACTAACCATTTTTGATGTTTCTTACTTTTTAAGATATTTTGAATGTTGAGAATTAATCACTTTGGAAAGCTTAATATTTTATAATCCTATGCTCTAAAAACTTTCTATTTTTAGTAGGTTCACTTACTAGTGTTAGATTGCAACGAAACCACCATCACTATGTTATCTTTTACACCGATATCTCCTACTCCAAATTTCACCATTTTTCATTCGCTAAAACTCTTGGATATCAAAAAGAAATTTTTAGGGTGTAAAATATAAAATTAATAATATGAAAAATTTAGGGCATTAGTGGATTTAATGTCACATTCTTTACAAAGGTTTTATATAGAGAAAACTACTATAAAATTTTTAACTTGATCGGATGCACAGTTTGAAAGAGACTAATGATTTTTTTATGGCTATGGCTGTCTAAGAAAATTTTGATAGAAATTATGGTAAAAATTAGGAATTTTTAATGTGTGAAAATATAAACAATGGATAAACTGAGACACATGTATAAGAAATTATCCAAAACAATATTTTACTTCACTTTTACGTCACCCTACTAACTCTGGTTCAAATATGGGTTAAATATGAGTCTTTGTGAGGTTAAAATTAAGTTTTAATGGAGATATGGGTAAAAATGGATAGTAGGGGATCCCAAGTGCACCTTGGATCAATATGGAGATAATCATTATCAAGTGAGGATGAGATTCGGGGTTTGAAAAATCATTCGCATAGCCGGGAGAGGACATATGGAGGTCTAAGGGCTCCATCTTGGGAAATGGCACATTTTCTTGTCCCTCTTGTCCTCCTATAAAATGAGAACAATGGGGACACAAAATTTCACCCATGGTGAAGGATGGATGAAAGATGAATTATGGGAGCTAGTGAGAAGATGATAAGGGAGCTAAAAAACCCTGTGGAGCATGTAGAAGGTCACATGGAAGTCCGGGGGATTAGGTTGAGAAAATGAAACACTATTTTTTTCATCTATGTACCCTTAAGGACATGGGGACATTAGGGAAACAAAAAAATTTCCATGGTGAGAGAGTGAGGTTGTACTTCGTGTCCCTCATTTCCCCCTTGTCCTAAGGGATGAACAAGATACATGAGACACATGAGACACCAAGTCCACCAAAGTGTTTGTATGGGAGGAGAATGAGGGAAAAATTTTATGTCCCTCATGTCCCCATTTTTACAAATGGGAAAATATGGATAAGAGGAGATAAAAAGTGTGCCTTTCCATTAATGGAAAGCCTAATTTTACCCTTGTCAATCAAAAATAGCCTGAAAAATATACGTTTTTCATCCCAGAGGCTTAGAATAATGTTCATGGTTAAAATTTTATATGATGTTGACTCAAAAACACATTATAACATCAATGGAACTAGTTTTAGGCCTTGAATTATCCTAAACAAAAAAATTGGCCTATTTTTGTTTAGGACAACGAGAGACAACTACATTGTTTAGAAGTATTCATGAAACCTTCAAGCCTTGGAGAAAAATGAATGTAATAAAATTATAGATAATAATCATACCTTTAAAAATCATACTTTTTCTTCCCAATTCCTTGCGTATCTCTCAAAATCATCCACGAGAATTTAAGGTTTATAATAAGACTACGTGTTCCCTGCACCCAAAAACCCTTTGTTGAGTTGAATGTCACTGAATGATCAAAACTTTCATAAATATTACTAAATTACCTCCATCAATTTCAAGGATTCCAAATACCACCTTTAAAAAATTAATATCTTTTTAGAACTCTCCTAGGGTTGCGCACATGCTCCAAAATGATCAAAATTGGCCTCTCTAGGCTTCTAACAAGACTAGTTTTTCTCCAAACTTCACTTAATCATTTAATGATATTTATTGAACTTATTTTTAGAGTGATACATTTTTGAAATTTCATTAGGACCATTTTTCAAATTTTATGCGGGTTGGTCTCGAAGAGGGATTTTGGAAGACTTAGAATCTATATTTCACATTTTGGCTTAGTTGCCATGCCTTAAATTTTGAATTTTTAAGGTTTTCACTTTACATGACAACAATTTCATAAATATTATAAAATTAGTTGTAAACCATTTATAATAATCATTTTTATAGGTTTGAATAATGAACTAGATCAAATAATCTACCTCCTATATTTCTAAGCATGTAAAGGTCCTAAAGTCATGTCTTAGCAAGAACAAAGTCACTCGAAGCATTATGAAAGTCCTTAAAAGGACAAAATAATTTAGTCGAGGAGATGAAGGACACCACATCACACCGCTACCACATTGGGTACATTCTCTGTTTTATAGTTGTCCCACTATCTTTGTGTTAATAGACATGAGGGAAAACATAGGGGTTGTATTAGATCATATTCACACTTACATATAAACCTAGGATAAATACAAGATGTTTGATCTCTCTTGAGGGAATGCAGTGATGATCTTGGATTAGCTTGGTAAGGGTTGAACACCAAGGGTATTCCAACTTCACCCAAACACCAATTTCTACTATTATTATGCAATGATTTGATTAATATTAGTGTATGTATATAGGGTTTCCACTTATTTTAGTTCATTATAGATTGTGCCAAGGTTGTGAGAGATAAAATGAAATATAACAATCAAAGTTTCTAGAAAAGTGAAGGGCATAAAAATTTACAATACCCCATTGTAAGTAGGTTTGAGACTATTTATAAGAATAAAAACTATAAATAATTAGGGTAAAACCTTATGGTCCTATATAGTATTAGAAATGAAGCATATTCATGTTTAGAAGAGATTTATTATCCATTATGCACATATAGATATCCCACTTCCCACTTCTTAAAACTAATTATTCATCTCGTCTTGTGTATTGGAGATATTGTTCCATAAGGGAAATAATTTTTTTGGATAGAAAGTTGAGATCAATATTTATGACTTCTTAAATGTAAGTTAACATCTAAACTTGTATTGAAAGTTACAAAACCCAATAGTGAGTTCACCATTATTAAAGATAAAATTGAAGAAGTTTTTGGGGTTTTCAATGCATAAAAATTAGGTATAGAGTATAAGTAATGGAATATTATAAAAGGGGAGTTTAATTATTCACCACAATACCTTGAGCTACAATATATATATATTGCATTACTTACATATATGGAGACATTTCCTTCCGGGAAAACCAATTTCACTTAAAACAAATCAATCAAGTTACAATATATTTTTACCTAACCTAATTTAAACACTCAAAAACATATGTCATTATCTATAGATAACATATAACATCCACAACCTCGGGGAGGACCACTTTTTGAAAAAATGTTTTAAGTAATCTATATTCAAATATATACTATGGGAATTTAAAATATACATTGGAGATGGATTGACAAGATCATATATATTCAAGGGTTGTCATTTTGATAGAGATGGAATTATTATATTCCTTGACATAGTGTATGTACTTATTATTAATGGATCGAGGACCCTAGTATTACAACAGCTTAAAATTATTCTTATTTAAGTCACTTAGGTGTGACAAGGATGTTATATGACTTCACATATTGTATTGTTTGTTGGGTATCAAATAGAATGTCACAAGTTTTTTTATTAGTGTTTAGAGTTTTAATGAGTTAAGTATAAACACCTTCATCTCGCAAGTTTTGGTACCCTCATAAACCTACCAAATAAAAATGTAAAGTTATTAGTGTTGGTGCTTGATTTTATCTTGTTATAAATCATGCATGTTTTGTACCCATCCCTATGAAGCTAATGTGTTGTGTCCATTTCGTTAGATTTTGGAATTATTAAGATGTTAAATGTTCCCTTGAGCTTCAAAATTGATTAAACCATGTCGTGATCCTAGTCAACTTTTTTTGTTTTGATAATTCCTTAATGTTTCGTATGTTTCTTGAATGATTTTGTGGTTACGAGGTTTGAGGGTTTTGGTGATGTTCTTTATGGCCTTAATTGTATGATCTATCCTTGAGTATAAGGCACATTTCTTTTGGAATTGAGTTCTCTATAATTCTACAGGTTTACATTTTTGTAATTTTTTAACCTACAATTTGACCCTCAAGGCATGCCAAAAGGAATATTAAGATCATCTAGGGGTATGCAAGCATTATGATAAGTTTTGTAATTTTTAACAAATTTATAAACTTCAATGAAAATCCTGAGCCCCAAAAGATGAATACTCCTCTGTTTAATGAATTTTCTACAAAGTTAAAATTGATGCATGCGTACAACTTGCAAAGTCTACCCAAGGCCTAAAAAAGAGAATATTTAGATAATCTTAATGATATAAGGAAAAAGAAATTTTTATTTTGTAACTTCACACGGTTATTCTACAAGACTATAAATTACATTCCCATATCTAAATCATGATTTTAGGGGACATGTAACATTATTTGATAATAGTTAGATGAGGGAGAATATCCATAGTATGGTAATTACAAGTTTTACAATATTCACAATACTATCTGAATATATTTCCATCCCCGATGTCTAATGAGAGGGACATATGGTCGCGTATGATGAAATCTCAAGGTGGATCATTTTTATAGTATGGAAGTTGGAAGTTTCATAGTTTTAATAATGTTGAAAACTACATATCTACCCCTGAAGGACCCACAAATAAGACACGAGGAGGCATATGATGGAATCGTATAATCAAGGTAAATTTACAACCCCATAATTGGTAGTTACAAGTTTCTCACTACTTAGCTGCTCTTCTACCCCCATTGGCCTAAGGACAAGGACATGTGGTAAATTTTTCCACGTGTAAGGATCATATTCAAACCAGATTATGAGGTGAATGATAAAAATTATGAAATAATATGGGAGGAGATGGCTGCTAATAATGAAAGTGTGTGAAGAGATATGTGATTGGAAATATAGGCTAAGTTCCATACTTTACATTAAATATTCAAATATGCTAAGAGTTTTTAAACCCTATAACAAGAAAGAGCCCTAATTTTTGTGATTAATCTATGCATATTTTGTATTTAAATCTCTAGTTCAATGTTTAAACGCTCAAGTTGGTTCATAAAAAGTAATTTTAGATACCTTGGTGTGTGGATAATTTCTTACATTTGGGATTTATTTGTTACACAGTATAACAAGATTGTGTCGAGAAGTGATGGGAGTTAATGTACTTAGTTCTTATCAATCCACTCCTTGAAGAAAACTATTTTCCTTCTTTCCCTATCACAATGAAGATTCAATTGAATGGTGACCCAACCTCATCCCAACTTATTTTTATCATAGATAAGATAACTAATACAAACCTAGGTGGTGTGTATTTGGATTATTTCCTCAAGAGGTTGTATGTGGTTGACAAGAGTGAACTTATAGAAAAACTAGCATAAGTGCCATTGCCTTAATAATTAAATTTCTCCCCTCAAATCAACACTCATAACTTGTATGGGATTGTGCAAAATATTATAACCCAACACAGAGAGAAGTTAGAGATGGGAGTGGTGTTGTGGTATTATCCCTAACTCCATATGCTTTGGATGAACTGTTGGGACACCCAGATGTTGATGAAGTGGTAGACATAATACTTGAGAGGTAAGATAAGTTTTGTACTTCCAACATGCCATGTATTCCAAAGTATTAAACAATCAATGGCTTGAGAATCCAAGAATATATGCCACTCGAATCCCCAAGAGGTTGACCAAAGATGAATTTATTGAAGATATTGGAGATCTCATTACCCTATTGAACATGATTTTGGGGAATGAGTCTACATATCATTACCATGATTGAATTTTTAGGCTCATCCAAATCATTCTCACTAATAAACCACATATCCACTAGGGCGGTTGGTAAGTGAAACCATCCATCAACAACTTATCAAAATGGAAGTGCAAATTCAAGAAGGGTCTAAACAAAACTGTGAATTCTAAATGAATTAATACTTGATCTAAAACATTTCATGTGATATTTATTTCTGCAGGTTGGTAAGTTATAAAGAGTTTACTCAATACAAGGTATATGATGTATACCCATATCTCAACCTGGAGAATCAAAAGTATAATTTTAGGTTGGTTCATGATTCCTTCTTTTCCCATGTCCTTTATCTATTCAAAACTAACTATGATCAATATATAATTTTATCCATGGAAAAAGAGGTGATCACTAAATACAAATGTTATTTCATCCAATTCATATTCTTCACCTACATTAGGGTAAGTAGCTTCTAAGGCACACCATATATGTTTCCCAGGTACTTGGATGATAGACGAGAATTTCTTGAATTGTCGAGAAAACTTTTATATGTCCATAAAATAATTACATGGAAGAATAAAAAAATATCAAGTTCCCAATTATTATTGGTAAATACACATTCCCCATAGTGGTGAAGAAAAACTCTGGATTTGAAATCATTGGAATTATTATGTATAATTTTAGACCGGACCACTATGATATCAAACGGATAGATTAAGTTTCCCTAGGTAATAAACATGAGCATGAACCTCATTATGATGAATATTTGATGGATTTTAAAGATGACGAAGAGGTGAAACTAAGGGATTTCTCTAGAATGACCCTCTCATAGATTATTGATTTCAAGGTTATAGTTGTCCTTGAGGGTTTGATAGATTATAAAAAGCTGGTGAGCATGTACTATAAAGATAAGAACATTAAATCTCAACTAATTCCACCTCTTGATTTGAATGTGTAAGAGCCAATATACTTGAATGAGAGGAAATCTCATATCATTAGGAGAACTCTCTCTTGGATGATTAACAATGGAATTGAATTATCCATATAAAACACTACATTTTTATTGAATACAAAGTCGGTGGTGCATTCAAGGATGTGCTTCCACATTTGAAGAAGTGAGAATTTTTTTGGATCTATTGAAAGGAAAATGTCCATAGATTTCCATCAAAGGACCAACATCAAAAGTAGTGGAAAATTTGAGTGTAGCCACAAGAAAAATTGTGGCCTCTGCATCTGAAGTGGCACAAAAGGATGAGGTAATTTGAAGAAAGTAATGAAATATGATCCTATTACTCAAGAAACTCTAATATGATATTTTCCCCATTACACTTTAGGTCCCAAAGTGGATGTCACTCATGAGAAAGCCCAAGTAGGTACATCATCCTCTACTCTAGAGGGATCACCTTAAAAAGGAAAGAGAATGAGGGGAAGTGTTTCACCAAAGTAAGGGAAAGTCCAACATTGGAACCCATCCTCAAGGAATTTTAGGAAAACTCAATAACCAATCACTTTATAAGGGTAAAAAAGGAAAATGTAGCAACATTTGTAGAAAAAATTACTACAAGTGCACCCATGTAAGGATCCACCCTTGACCTTGAGGTAATTTCCAAGGTATTAGAAAACCATAAGGTAGTTGATACTACCCCACCTCCATTGTCACAAGAAGTCCCTATCTCAGCCCAAAATCATGAATAACATGTTACACCAATTATAGTTATTGGACACGAAATGCAAGATCCATCTCATGAGAAATTCTTCACTAATTTATTTTATGGATTGAGACATCTTGTTGGAGCTAGCATTCACTCGAGAATGTTCAAGTTGTATCAATAGAATAAAATGGAGGAATCCCAATATTACCCCATAAATCCACCATGGAAGAAACAAAAATGATAGGAATAGAGAAAACAAGTGGTGAAGAGGTTCTATCAACAGAGGTTGAGAAACAAAATACCATGGATCCTCAAAGAATCATCTCTAGAAATGGTGGAAAGGGTGGTTTCAACTCATGAATTTGTATAAATTGTTATAGAAATGGAGGCTCAAAATCAATAAGAAAAATATATTGAGGAAATTAAGGAATTCTCTCCATCTAAGGAGGAGGGACTGGAATTGAAGTTGTTGAACCAACATATGCAAATTCACCACATCCTTCAAACGAGATAGGATAATAAGTAAAATATAAAGGGGTATAAGATGAGGAAACCCAACTGCAATTGATCAAAAGTGTGGAAATAACATAAATTTAGGTTCATGAATTTAGTTTCACACTCTCCAAATCACAATAAATTGTGATTGTACCAAGTGCCTCCAGAAATAAACACAATGGGAAGGCATCACTTTAGGTGAAGGATGGTTGGGAGTATAAATCCATAGGAAAATAAAAGTTTGAGTGTAGGTGGAAGAATATTACCTAGATATCATCATCTCCTAGACACCATCCACAACAAAAGAAACTAAAAATTATATCAAGAAAAATGGTGGGTCCTCAAGGAGAAAGGTTTGTGGAAGTTTCCGGTCCATAAACTAATATCTTAAAGTATGAAGATTCCCCTTAAAATTACTAGATTACCAAAGTCCCATTGGGGAAACCAACCACATAATGGCTTAAACATGAGGTTATAATGAAAATGGGATGTATTTTCCAAAATATGGATAAAGATAAAGAAACCAAGAAACAAATAAGATTAAAAGTATACATCTTTTCAACTTACACGTAGAACCTGGTTGCAATCGCTAATAGAAGGCATAAAAATTTCCACTACTATCACCCCTAAAGTTATTAAAAATGATGAGGATTTGAATAGTAGGGGAGGTAACTAAGAAATTGGAAGAAGAGATCTTGAGTAGAGGTGATCAAGTCCTTAGATAAGTAATTAAATGTTACAACTAGGTCCGGAACTAAATAGAGCCCGGTAAAACATTAACTAAAAATATCAAGATGAGGTGGAGTATTGGGATGGCTTGTTACCTAAAATTGAGTCCATCAATGCCATGGATGATGAGGTGGTTAAAAATAAAGGAATAGTACCCTCGGACCTCCAATTAAGAAAATATGAGTACAAGGGAGATATTAGGTTGAGAATGAACACTTTGGGGGTTATATAGGCTAACTAAAAGCCATGAGGTAGAAGGATGGATAATATTTTTATGACATTGGGTTAAAATTTAAAAAAATCTTCCCATTATAGGTAAATATACTCCGAGGAACTGCAGATGTATAAAAATGATTGAAATTCTTCGACAACATGTTGCGGGGAGGGTCATAAGCTCTAACGGATTTCAATTATTATTTCATTCAGATATTTGTTCATTGGAGAGTTACATCAATAAAATGGCCAAGAGAGACAAGAGGAAGAAAGCTATTTTTCAAAAAAATCGATCTCTTATCTAAACAGGAAATAATCCTTCTTTATCATGTAAGGCCAGATGAAGACCCCATTTTGGGGGTGTTAGAATGTCTTAATACATATAGTAATAAACTAGAAAATAAGATAGAGGATGAATGAATATAACTTGACCTTCTTCTTGAAAAAATTATTCATCCTTTATTCTTTTCTATTCATCACTCTTTCAAGTGAAAGAATTAAATCAAATGATGGATATGAGTAAAAACTATCCTTTAGAATGTACAAATGATGGTGATAAGGTAGAAAGAGACAAAAGGGATTTTTATTTCAAAAGGATATTCTTCACTTATCAACGGGTTCAATCATGATCCAAAACCATTCTAAACCAACACACTAAATGGAATATTTTTAGTTAGAATGGACCTCCCATTCATTTTAACAGATCAAGGATTATCATCTTACATTTTTCTAGCTTTCAAGAAGTTTCTTGGAGGGTGTCTAGGTATATTTCCTTTAAGAAAAATTTTGTATAATAATGAATGCCTATCTTCATTCAAAGGGTTTGATTATGGTTCTAATTTTGGGGGGGCTCGAGTTGTAGTATTGGTTTTTACTAAGGTGATTACAGTGTATAGTCATTAGCAGGTATTGAGAGAATCCTATATATGTATCTCTTGTATAAATATAAATACATAACTATTTTCCATGCTTTAGTCATCATTTTGGGTTGTAAGTAAGAATACTATTAATGAATATGAATTTTGATGTAATCTTATGCTTGTTGAATCAATGAAATATGAAGGAGTTATTTTTGTTATTGCATAGAATTGGTTATTGAATAAATATTGTGTTGTAGTGTTACTTTACAATGTTTATTTAGTTTTAAATCCTTTTGAAATATTAGTTAGGAGGTGAATGCTTGCATCCCTTGAGTGTATCTTGGGTGTTATGAATTGATGCTATAATAATTTTACCGGAGATTTAGGAATAAGTGTTTTTGTTAAATATTAAGAAGTTATGTGGTAGTGTTTGCATAGATTTTGTAGCAATGAATGTAAATGCCCCATTGAAAGTTATGTTTTCTTGATTTATATCCTACTACATTTTGGAAGCTACAATATGGAATGACAAACACTAATACTTCTTTGCACCGGATCCACCACCCTCACTCCATTTAACAAAATATTATCCCACCCTATGCATGCAGATCACATTACCCTGTGGATAATTTTAGTGACAAATATTTGTAATATGGTGAATATTCCATTTTAGGAAAATTTGAAAAGGTGAATTTTCTAGCACGGGTCAGTGACCTGTTCACCTAAAAATTATATTTTAATTTTTTTAAGGATCAACTTCTCCTATGCTTGAAATATATCCCATATATAATCCTAGATTATTTGCTAGGTAGAACACTTCTACTTCACTCATACCACCTGGGGGCATATCTATTATCAAGTACAGTAAACTTGCAAAGCAACAGAGGCCAGTACACAAAGTGTACTTTTATAGATATTCATCAAATTTGTAATCGAGTGACAAGTATTATTCTCAGATGCATGAAAATAAAGTTCCACTAACACATGACAAGGGGAGTTTGTTGATACACGAAAGGAGGCCAGAGGCTACAGATGTGTGATAGAGAGTTTGTTACCACACAACAATGAGATTTTTTTATGCACGACAGGAGGAAGAGGATGCATACACATGACAAGAGATTTGTTGTCACGCGTCAGTAAGGTTATTGGCGTGTGAAAACAAACCTCCCTGTCACACATCGATAAGGTTTTGATGTGTAACAACAAACTTGTTGTTGCGTGACAACAACCTTGCCGACACACGTTAGCGAGGATGATGTGCATCAACAAGGTTGTTGTCACATGATAGCAAGTTTGTTGTCTCGCATCAACAACCTTGTTGACGCACGACAAGAGGTTTATTTTCGCACATCAATAACCTTGCGACGCATAAAAAAATCTATTTTCATGTGTATGAAGCCTTTCTGTTAGGTGAAACATTTGCACAAAAGCCCCAAAAAATCACCTTTCGGTGAAACCAGATCCGGGGATATTTGCTAGGTATTTTCCACCTCTGATTTCTAAGAGGTCTCTTAAAATGACACTGAATTACCCTAGCTTATTTTACATGTATCTTCTTGTAAATTACACTTATCCCACATATTTCAAGTTTATTTTCCATGATGTATGAATTTTATTACCCTAACATCATCATATCCCAACTTGTCAACAATTTCTTCAAAAATGATGCACGTGGTCATATTTTATCTATGTTCGGTGGCTCGTATCGATGTATCAAATGTTTACAATGTTTGTGTGACCATTATTTTGAATGTCATTACATTTAGTGGTTACATTTGATCTCCGATTAAAGTTCCAATTTTTTTTTAGGGTTTTAAACCTAATATATACCTTACAATTTCATAGAATTAAAGAATTAAATTTTATTGTCTTGGAATTTTGAGGGTTTTAAACCTATTTTTTAGGGTTAGGGATAATTCCATCTTTATTTCATGGAATTAAAGAATTAAATTTTGAGGTATCTTATGATACCTTATTTCAAGCAGAGCCATAAAATAACAAGACAATAACCACATCCTCGTCATGTGCTCCCTTTCATTCGCACAAGGCACGGTAAAGATATAAAGAGGGAATTATCCCTAGATACAAAATGACATATTAACATGTTTGTATTTAATTCTTTCCCCCTTTGTATCGTTTCCTTATTTGATATGTTAGATTGGGAACCAACATTAATGGCTTGATTTTCGAGGAAATAATTGTCTCGGTTCAAGTTGTAAGATCGTTCTTGGGTTTTGATACATAATCCAATTTTTTTACTAGGGATAAATAGTTTTGAAGGGACTATACCCTATTACAAAACATTCTCAAAATCTAGATAAATCAAAAAGAACACTCCAAAGTTTTGAAGGTACTATAGCCTCTTACAAAAAATGATCTATAGCCGATAACTATAGTTATCTAAGGAACTATACAAAAGGATCAAAATAGTAACAAAAGAAGCCTCCGAAAACATCAAAACAAAAAACATGTAGTAAGGACCGTTCTCTTCACTTGTCTGATTTGTTAATCTTTTTCCTTACCTTCTGCAGAGAGGTGAAGAGTGCCAAGGTAGTGACATGGGTGGGATCCTTCTTATCCAACTCGTCGAGAGTCAAGTTCTTATCTTGGTTCTAGGTCCCAAATGGTAGTGGGAATGTAGCTAATTGCACATACACTTTTGAAATTCTATTCCAAAAAGTTGTAGATAGCCTTAAGCACAGACATGGTGTAGTCATGCCTTCTTTTTGCATTTCCCATCCTATTATCTAGTGAGTTAAGCTTCTTGTAAATTTCAAGTATTTGATCATTATCCTGCTTAGGGTTGTTGTGCATCTTCCTTTTTCCTTCTCTCTTGCAAACCTTATTGAGATCTTCTTTCAAAGTCTGAACCTCTGTTTCTAGTTTTAAAATTCTTTTGAGAAGGACATCCTCCCCTTATGTAGTAGAAGCATCAGTTGGATTTCTAATGTAAAGCATATTTTTAGCGAGACTCAATTTCTTTCTTTTGTTATGAAGGATTATTTGGGAGGGGAAGGGATGATTGAGGGGTAAAGTGGATTTTTGGTTTTGATTTTCCTTTGACCGATAACGGTGGTGGGGGCAAAGTGGAGTCGGGGTAAGGAGGGGTAGGGGCAGGGAGAATTTAATGATGTTGGGAAAGGAAATGGCATTGAAGCAACATAATGAGGCCTTGGTAAACGGGAGAGACATGGGTGTGGTTTTGAAACTCAAGTACAGAGTGTTCCAGTGAATTTAAAAGATAATGTACAAATATAACATGCAAATTTCTTCTAAAATGATTTAGGAATTTTTTTTTTTGAGATGAACCGTCACATTTTCGGCTTCTAAAGTGACATATCTGATAATCATCCTTGTAATTTCATCGAAGGGATCTGGAATGAAGGTCACTTTTATGCCTTTCGTAACAAACTCGAGATTTTCTCCATCTGCTAGGAATTTCTTGGCTTTGATTTTCTTTTCAACCCTCTTTCAAGAATTTATCACCCTTGAGACTCAACCCCATGACCTTAGTAATAAGATCTTCAGTGATTCTAATTCTTATCTCCCCATATTCCTTCATTATTTTCTTCCACCCATTCATGAATTGAAGAGAAATGTCTTGATCCTGACCCTACATTTTTTCAATGAGGTTTAAGACCCCACCCATTTGCGAGATAAGTCCATAGGGTCACATCTTCTTGATGTAGTGCCCACATCCCTTTGACACCTTTTAATATTGATAATGATACGTTGATTACATTATGGACATTATTATGGTTTTGATTTAGTATGATGTTAGATGTTGGACCATAGATTATTGTTGATCTGATTTAGTTATGATGCATGATGATTATTAGAGACACTTCATATGTGGATGATGATATAATATTTGACATGGATATATTATGAATGTTGTTTGAACATGTGATGCTTGGTTATTGTGAGTAGACCTAGAAAATGGACATTATATGATGATGATATAGTTTTTGACATAAAGCGTAAGTGATATTGTTGATTGCCTTGATGTTGTTGTGATTCATATCTATAGATGACTTTTTGATTATATTTATATCATGTTGGATATTTTGATATGGCCACGAGGTGAAGGAGGTATTTGTTTTTTACAAAGTTAAACTATCACAAAAATATCGTAGGATTGGAGACCAACCACATTGGAATTCTAGATGAATTCAACAAGGTCACCATGGCAACATGTTTTGTGTGTGTGTGTGTGTGTTGTTTTTGTTAGGGATTCCCATGGGGGGGATTACCTTTGAATGTGACAAAGGGGATTTATGTATTTATTAATTTGGTTTCTTTTATTAATGTTTGCATGTGTTTATTTTTGGTTCTTTTATGCTTTTTCATTAGTTATTAAATGTTGTGTTAATGTTGTGAATAATCATGTTATTAAAGTAAAAAATCAATATGTCATAAGAAAGTAATTAGTGAAGTGGTTGACTTTTGTATTAAATGTTGTAAGTATGTGTAAGTGACCTTGTAAGTGATGTGTAATTTTACTTCGAGTGTGAAACACTCCACCTTCTTGGAAATTCAAATTTGTCCTTGGAGGCTGATTTTGGAGGCTTGTGGGACAAGTAAAACTTGTCCCATACCTCTTAATTTTATTTACCAACCATACATATGGTTGGAGGGTTGAATTTATACCTTCTTTATGTATTTTGATATGACGAATTGTAAGTTTTAAGTGCACTCTTCTTACATTTTATTAAATTCAGTCGTTATGCGGTGTGAGATTTTTGGAGTGTGTAAGTTTATTGTCATATTATTCACCCACCTCTTTATTGTGCATAGGAGAATGAATTTGAATTTTGTGTTGGAGTTGAGGATGTGTGATGTGGAATCGACATGGATCCACCTCATCCTCTTCTCTTCCCTCTTTTATAAAATTAGAACTCCTTGCTTTGTTTTGGGTTGTTAAACATTTTTCACACTTCCTTTTGGGAAAAATTTGTTGCGTGGCGCTCTTGCTTTTGGAAGAATATTGGAGACCTTTGCATGCTTTTTGGTTGTTGATTTTGGACTGTATTTTGGGATTGGAAAGCTTGCTATTTTGGAACTTAGACAACTCCTTCATGGAGAGGTAAGAGCTTGGCTCTTGAAATACTATTTTTCTTTATGAATGTACATGTTATTGTATGAATGTTTTAGAATGTTTGTGGGTTGTTTGGGTAGACCGCCTAGGAATGGTGTAGGAGAAGGCTATGATAAATCCATGTTGGGGGCATAAGGGAATGAACATGGTATCATAATTTGTGTGGAAGGATTTGGGATTGGGTTTCTACCTTGGAAAAGAAATGGCATTGCATTTCTTACTTTTTGGGGGAATAAGGAGGGATTGTGGGGGCATAAGGATATATGGGAGATGTTTTATATTGGTGCTATGTTACGGTGGATACTCAATTCCCATTGGGAGGCATAAGCAGCTTCTCCCATAGTTCCTTGCTCCATTGGCTTGCTTGATGGAGCCTTAGTCTTGTTTGTATGTTTTAATGTAGTTGTAAACTACATTCTGTTTTAAACTGTGTTTAAAATGTGAAAATGTTGCATGTGTGTTGTGGAAGCCTTTTTGCCATGGCTTAAATCACATCTTTTATTGCATTATGGTTGGGACTGGGGAAAAATGAAGAAGGATGGATTATCCTCTTCATTGGATGTCTTGGTTGGGTGGAGAGCGTTTCCTTTCCCCTGCCTTTGTTGTGATCCAAAAGGAGAAATTTATGTTGTTGTTCTGGAGTAGAGGAGAAAGACAGTTTGATAGTTCCATGTGAAATGAAATCTCATTGTAACCTTTCCCACCTTGAAGTGGATGATCTGTATATTATTTGTAATGGAAAGATACTTTGTATTAAGCTATGAAAGTTATGTATTCCAAGTTGTGAAAGAGATATACTCTGTTCTGATCATCTGAAAGAAATAAATTGGAAATCTGATATTTGCATTCAAGGAATTGAAAGATGTAAAGTTGTATTATTTTTTGAAATCAATAAAGGATTGTAATAATTTTCTTCAATTTGCATTGTTGCATTGAAATTGATCATCAATTTGTGATTTGAAACCTCTGTTTGGAAAATTGAAAGAGGAATACGTATGAAGGAAATATATGGAACTCTGTTCTTTTGAAATATGTTAAAATTGGAAATCAGACCTTGCATTTTATCTGTTAAATGGTTTGTTTGTATCAACTAAATGTCTTAGGCTGGAATGGAAATGAATCTCCATATTTGGAAGATGAAAAATGATAAATAGCCCTTTTAAATCTGATCTCTGTTTTAAATTTTAAAACTAGAAAATACTTCTCTAAAATGCATAGTTCGAACCTACAAACAATAATCAACATTGAAACATTAAAATCTAGCATGCTATGTTATCAATGTACTCAATTGGGCTAAAACACTTAGGGAAAAATCCTTCAAACATTGCAAAATTGGGTCAAAACCTCTTACAGTCATTTTGTTGTCAAGAGATGTAAAACTTTAATTTACAACTCAATTAAACCAATTGAATCTTGAAAAATTCCTAAAATACATCTAAGAACATTTCCCCATGTCTGTTTGACATGTTGAAAGTGAATGAATGAAAAAATTGAACAAAATTTATAAGTTAAAAATTTACCAGTCTGCTCTGTTAAAACCTATAGAACATTTTCCTAAATTTGACCCCTTAAAATTCATCAAAATATAAAATTGATGATTACTGTGCAAAGAGGGCTTTGATATCTTTCCAGAAAGTCCTTGTTTTCCCAAACCGAGCTTTCTATCAAAAGTTATGGCCTTTTGAAGTTTTACTTCATTTTGGCTTCAAAATAATAATAATAATAATAATAATCTAACTGTCAAAAGAAATTTTGGAAAAATTCCCCCTTGCACTGCCGCCTGCTTTTTTCCTCGTTCACCTTTCATGGGCCAAAATTCCAAACTTAACATTTTTTTTTTAAATTAAGAAAAATTTCCAAATTTTTCCTACCTCTCCGCCTGACACGTAGCCAATTAGAAGCCACCATGTGGCCTCATGAGGCAACGGTGGAGGCGTGACACCTTTTTCAACCTTAGCACTTTTTAAATTTTTCTTGGGAAAATTTTCTGGTTTCCTCTACCTCGCCATCAACTCGTAGCCAATAGGGTGATGACATGTGGTGTCATCTGGGATAGGCAGAGGCACGCGGAAAGTTTTTCCCCTTGCATTTTGTGACCTAAAAGGCTTAATGCCTTAAATCACTCTAACGACCCGACTTCCCGCCGGAGCTTACTCAAGCCGACATGTGTCCTCTTCTGACTGCGCAGTGCATGTAGGCAAATCACGCTTTTGTCCCGAAAAGAAAAATACACCAAAAATCTCCCCACTCTGCAGACCCGCACAAGGGAAAAAAGTTTCCCCTAGGCCCAGAGCTCGGCCTTGGGAAAATTATCCTCCCAAGGTCCCCTGATCCATAACTTGAGTTTTATGAGGAGTTAGGAGGACTTCTTTATATAATTGGAAAGGTGAGGAAATTTCCTATCCCATGGAATTAATTTAGAAATATTTTGAATGTGTTAAGGGTGAGAAAAATCAAGTTGAAACTTTAGGCTTGTTAGAGAGTGTGTATGGTGAGGAATTTCCCTCTGAACCTAATTGAAACTTCTAACCCTAAATTTTGGACCTTGTGACCTCTAATAATTATTAATAAAAGAAAAGTATACTCTAGTAGATTAGAATTATTCCGGAACCTGTTAGTGATAATTGTTGTCTTGTAACATGGTTGTAGATTTTTTTAATAAAATAAAAAAATTATTCCATAATTTTCCTAACTAATCCTAGGTTGTTCTTGGATCTCAAGTGGGTTGTTTTAATGGGTGTTACACTTGGTATTAGAGAAGTGGTTCAAAAGCTTGGACCATTGGGCACACTAGAAAATTGGAGACATGAAACTTAAACCTAGCACACTTTTAAATATAGAAAACAACTTAGTTTAGAAACTACATATTTTAGTAAACATGGGAATTGAATAAAACTTAGAAAAATGAACTAACTCTCACCTTGGTTTGTGCAGGAGGTGCAGATGGGATGAGGGGAATTTTCACATAGACCCAGACTTACCACCACCAGATCATGTTGTAGCAACCATCCTACCCCAGATTTTGTAGACTCTTTAGGATGTTAATGCTACTCTATGCGGAGGATCTATAAGAGGACATGCAGCCAGACATGACAGAGTCCCTTCCATTGAGGGTTAGGTATCTCCTCGACCCAGTGAGGAGCATGGAGGAGAGAACTCCCATGCAGAGTCAGCCAAGGTAGAGTCACCACAGAGGGGATAGGGTGACCAAGTTTTAGAGCATAGAGAGAGGTCTTAGAGCCCTAAGATTAAGGATGAGGATATAAAGAGGCCTAGAGGCCGTCGGATCACAATCAGTAGATCACATCGGGGATATCCTGAAGCTTTAACCATCTCATTATTCTAGTGACATCGGTGGATTTTAGAAACAGGCTGTTAGTGAGCTTGAGCGGATGCTTTAAGCTCTGTTATTGTTCTAGCAAAGACGAAAGCTTGTATTGTGATCCATCTTGAGGGATGGAGCTGGTGTCTAGTGGAGGACAGAGGAGTAGAATATCCATGTTGATTATGAGATAGTGACCTAGGATCTATTTGAGAAGAGGTTCGAGAGCATACACTTGTCACGAAGGTTCATACAAAGGTGGATAGATGAGTTTCATGACCTTCGATAGGCATATCTTTTAGTAGTATAGTATGAGAGTAGGTTTTTGATCTACTCCAGTATGTTGATTACATTTAGGATGAGAAGGTGTGGATCCACAGGTTCATATAAGGTTGGAAGCTAGACATTGGAGATGCGGTGCAGATTCGTTCTCCACAGACATTAGTTTAGGCCGTCGAGAAGGCCTGTATAGTAGAGGAGACTCAGGGGAAAGACCTAGTAGCTTAGAAATTGAGTCCAGAGCCGCATATAGCAAATGCGGGACAACATATTGAGGAGTTCAGTACCTCTTCCTTGTGGTGGATAGGGTTCAAAGGCACGGTCATCTTTAGACCCAAGAGCGAGCAGCAGTGAGTCCCGCCCACCTTATAGACCTCCTCATAGGTTTGATGCACAGAGAGGTCGAGTATGGGACCTCCTCCTAGAGGTCCCATCAAGACATATGGTTCACAAAGAACTCACTCAGTAGGAGCTCACTAATAGAGACCTCAGTAGACCACAACCGGATCATTAGGGTCCACACCACAGAACTCTAGAGTACCAACTGGACCTACTACACAAGGGAGAGGATAAGGTGGTTGTTTTGGTTGTAGTTTTACTGGGCATTTTAGAGAGACTACCCACAAAACCCTAACAAAAAGGGTAAGACACATATTTGATGGTCTACTATCGGTGATATGGGGGGTATTCATAGGATGTACGCAATGGTCAAGAACTACTAGGAAGAGCATAAGAGTACATTTATTAAGACTTGAGGTATTATTGGTGGTATTCCTACCTCCATCTTGTTTGATTCTGGTACTTCTGATTCTTTTATTGCACCATCTTTAGTAGAGTGATGCAAGCTAGTGGTAGTTAGGCAGGGTTATAGTTGGGATGTTGAGATGGAGCCAAGATCTCTATAGACTCCTTAGTTAAGGAGTGTGTGGTGGATTTAGGACCTTTCACCACTACCTCGGATATCTCGTATCCTTCCTTTGGGCTCGTATGGAGTTATTTTGGGTATGGATTTTTTATCTACACATATGGCAAGGATGGATTGTTACCACAAGACTATATCTTGTGCGAGATGATCTAGGAGTGGATTCGGTGATTTCGGGGTCGGGAGACCCTTTTCTATTCACACCATCTCTACTATGCGGCTAAAAAGCGTGTGTGTCTGTACAACAGGTTTATAGATGTATGTTGTTACAATCAATGATGATTAAAGGATAGGTCTAGTGGACCATCACTAGGTGATCACCCCATTTTGAGAGATTTTATAGACATATTTCTGGGAGCTATCAGGGGTACAACCCCCACATGAGATAGATTTTCATATAGATCTGGTCCCAGGAGCTAAGCCTATCTCACGAGCACCTTATCGAATGACCACACCAGAGCTCTGTGAGCTCAAGTTGTAGCTTGAGGGCCTTTTATAGAAAGGCCTTATCTATCCTAATGTATCCCCTTGGGATGCACTGGTGATCTTTGTGAAGAAGAAGGA
Source organism: Taxus wallichiana var. yunnanensis (assembly GCA_018340775.1). Taxonomy (NCBI): domain Eukaryota; kingdom Viridiplantae; phylum Streptophyta; class Pinopsida; order Cupressales; family Taxaceae; genus Taxus; species Taxus wallichiana. Next base: position 390,877,245 of record CM031235.1, read on the forward strand.
TGGATCCTTGCGGTTGTGTATTGATTACCGCCAGCTGAAGAAAGTAACGATCAAGAATCGTTATCCCCTTCCATGCATTGATGATTTGTTTGATTAGATGAAGGAAGACACGATTTTCTCTAAGACTTATCTTAAGTGAGGTTACTATCACTATGGATTTTGAAGGTGGACATTCATAAGACCACCTTCCGTATGAGATATGGCCACTATGAGTTCAGTGGGCACCTTTTGGGTTGAATAATTCCCCCCCCTAGTGTTTATGGGTTTGATGAATGGGGTATTCAGGACCTTCTTAGATTGAGTTGTTCTCATCTTCCTTGATGAAATTTTTATTTACTCACATATGCGTGAAGAACACGAGGGGAACCTTCGCCATGTTCTTCGGTGTCTTCGGGAGGAGAGAGCTTTTCGAGAACTTGAAGAAGTGTGCATTCTTTCAGATGGAGGTGCAATATTTTTGTTACATCATTTATGGGGAAGGTATCGTCATTAATTATTCCAAGATTAGAGCCATTATGGATTGGCTAGCACCCACTACTTTGTGATGGAAGTGTGTAGCTTCATGGGATTAGCAGGTTACTATAGGATATTTTTTAGGACTTCTCTCGGATCGCACCCCATCACTTCCCTTGGTGGAAAGGGAAGAAGTTTGTTTGGTCAAACAGATGTGATAAATACTTCAGACACTGAAGGAGTGTCTCACTACAAGCACCTATCCTTGCAATATCAGATCCACATGGTGAGTTCTTTATTTACATGGATGCTTCGTTGGTGGGCCTTGGAGGTGTGTTGATCCGGGGAGGGAAGAGTAGTGGATTTTGAGTCTCAAAACTCAAATATTACGAGCTTAATTCTCCAACTCATGATCTTGAGCTTTCGGAAGTTGTGCACACCTTAGTTTGATGGAGGAACTTTTTTCTTTCCGGGAGATTCATACTCGGGATAGATCACCTAAGTCTTCATCACCTCTTCACGTAGTCTAATCTTAATGCTCCTCGGTGGCATTGGATGGAGTTGCTATGTGAGTATGATATGGAGATAGAACATGTGAAAGGGAAGGATAATATAGTAAGAGACGCTCTCGAGTAGATGAATACATGTGGCTATGGCCACCTCGGTGAGCACATATTTACAAAGTAGGATTCTTCAAAGAACTTCCTCTTGATAACTTTTACATTGTAGTTTGATATGAGATCAAGTCCGAGAGACCCCTTGAGGGGAATTTTGATGGTTTTTATTTAGAGGCGAGATGGTCTTCTCGGTACAGAGGTCAGATTTATGTTCCTAGAGATGGAGGCTTGAGGTAGGACACCTTGGTAGAGGCACATCATGCACCCTATTTAGCCCATCTCGGGGTGAAGAAGATGCACGCCACCTTGAGATAGTTATATCATTGGAGAGGACTTTGGAGAGATGTGGCTCATTTTATGTCATGATGTTTAGAGTGCCATAGAGTTAAGGCCAAGCATCATCATCCGGTGGCCTTTTGTTCCCTCATGCTATCTTTGGAATGGAAGTGGGACACCATTTCCATGGACTTCATTGTTGGGCTACCGATGTCAAGATATCACCATGACGCCATCATGGTCACGGTTGATAAATTGACAAAAGTGGCTCACTTTTCTCTAGTGAAGACCACTTATATAACTAGAGTAGTGGCACAAGTGTATTTGGATGAGATTTTCAGGTTACATGGGATTCCATGGAAGATCATTAGTGACCACAATCCTTTGTACACTTCCCATTTTTGGACTACCATGCAAAGCATGCCCTCGGGACAAAGATCAATTTCAGCACAACATATCACCCTGAGATAGATGGATAGACTAAGCGGGTGAATCATATTTTAGAGGACATGCTCAAGAATGTATGTGATGGATCAACAGTATAGATGGGAGGAGTACTTGTACTTAGTGGATTTTTCCTACAATAATAGTTTTAAGAGTTCTATAGGCATGGCTCCCTTTCAGGATTTTTATGGTAGAGAGTACATGACACCTCTTAGCTAGGACAGGCTAGAGGATAGGGTTTTTCTCAGACCAACTTTGTTGTAGGACATGAAGCAGCAAGTGGTTTTGATCAGACAGAGACTACAGGAGGCACATGACATATAGAAGAAGTATGCATATCAACATTGGACCAAGCATAGTTTTGATGTGGGCATGAAGGTGTTTCTTTGTGTTAGGCCACAAGAGAGCCCTATCCACTATGGAAAGAGGTTCTAAGTTAGCTCCTAGATTCATTGGTCCTTTTGAGATCTTGGAGCGTATCAGCCCTTCATCCTACCGTCTAGCATTGCCACCTATCTTATCTCGCATACATGATGTGTTTCATGTTTCAGTTCTTAGGAGATATATTATAGATCCTTCTCATGTGCTAGATTAGATCTCATTGCAGGTGTAGGATCAGCAGCAGGTGTGACAATGGATCTGTTCACATTATAGGTCATATGACCCTAGGCCTTCGAGGTAGAGAGATTGATCAGGTCCGGGTGCAGTGGGACAAATATGATGAGACTGCAGCTACATGGGAGGATGCCACATTATTACAGTTCGGTTTTCACATTTGTTCCAGTGACTTCTAGGAGGAATTTGAGTCTAAGGGGAGGGGGTGTAGTGTACACTTCCCTTTGACACCTTTGATACTAATCTTGATACTCTTTATTAGATTATGGATATTATTATGGTTTTGATTTAGTACGATGTTAGATGTTGGACCATGGATTATTGTTGATCTGATTTAGTTATGATGCATGATGATTATTAGAGACACTTCATATGTGTATGATGATATACTATTTGACATGGATATATTATAAATGTTGTTCGAACATTTGATGTTTAGATATTATGAGTAGACCTAGAAAATGGACATTATATGATGATGATATAATTATTGATATAAATTGTAAGTGATATTATTGATTGCCTTGATATTGTTGTGATTCATATGTATAGATGAAATTGTGATTATATTTATATCATGTTGGATATTTTGATATGGCCATGAGGCCGAAGGAGGTATTCATTTTTTTATAGGTTAAACTATAAAAAAACATCGGGGATTGGAGACCAACCACATTGGAATTCTAGATGAATTCAACAAGGTCACCATGACAACATGTTTTTGTGTGTTTGTGTTGTTTTTGTTAGGGATTCCCATGGGGGGGATTACCTTTGAATGTGACCAAGGGATTTATGTATTTATTAATGTGGTTTCTTTTATTAATGTTTGCATGTGTTTATTTTGTGGTGCTTTTACCCTTTTTCATTAGTTATTAAATGTTGTGTTAATGTTGTGAATAATCATGTTGTTAAAGTAAAAAAATCAATATGTCATAAGAAAGTAATTAGTGAAGTGGTTGGATTTTGTATTAAATGTTGTAAGTATGTGTAAGTGACCTTGTAAGTGATGTGTAAGTTTACTTTTGAGTGTGAAACACTCCACCTTCTTGGAAATTCGAATTTGTCCTTGGAGGCTGATTTTGGAGGCTTGTGGGACAAGTAAAACTTGTCCCATACCTCTTAATTTTATTTACCAACCATACCTATGGTTGGAGGGTTGAATTTAGACCTTCTTTATGCATTTTGATATGAATAATTATAAGTTTTAATTGCACTCTTCTTACATTTTATTAAATTCAGTCCTTATGGGTGTGGGCTTTTTGGAGTGTGTAAGTATATTATCATATTATTCACCCACCTCTTTATTGTGCATTAGAGAATGAATTTGACTTTTTTTGGAGTTGAGGATGTGTGATGTGGCATCCTACATGGATCCACCTCATCCTCTTCTCTTCCCTCTTCTATAAAATTAGAACTCCTTGCTTTGTTTTGGGTTGTTGAACATTTTACATACTTCCTTTTGGGAAAATTTTGTTGTGTGGAGCTCTTGCTTTTGGAAGGAGATTGGAGACCTTTGCATGCTTGTTGGTTGTTGATTTTGGACTATATTTTGGCATTGGAAAGCTTGTTGTTTTGGAACTTAGACAACTCCTTCATGGAGAGGTAAGAGCTTGGCTCTTGAAATACTCTCTTTTTCTTTATGAATGTACATGTTATTGTGTGAATGTTTTAGCATGTTTGTGGGCTATTTGGGTAGACTTCCTAGGAATGGTGTAGGAGAAGGCTATGGGGAATCCATGTGGGGGCATAAGGGAATGCCAGTGGCATCAAAATTCATGTGGAGGGAGTTGGTATTGGGTTTCTACCTTGGAAAAGAAATGGCATTTCATTTCTTACTTTGTTGGGGGCATAAGAAAATTTGTGGGGGCATGAGGAGGGATTATGGGGGCATAAGGATATATGGGAGATGTTTTTATTGGTGGTCTATTACAGGTGGATACCCAATTCCCATAGGGTGGCATAATCATCTTCCTCCATAGTTCATTGCTCCTTTGGCTTGCTTGATGGAGCCGAGTCTTGTTTGTATGTTTTAATGTAGTTTTAAACTACATTTGTTTTGAACTGTGTTTAAAATGTGAAAATGTTGCATGTGTGTTGTGGAAGCCTTGTTGCCATGGGTTGAATCACATATTTTATTGCATTATGGTTGGGGCTTAGGGGCCAATGAAGAAGGATGGCTTCTCCTCTTCATTGGATGTCTTGGTTGGGTGGAGAGCGTTGCCTTTCCCCTGCCTTTGTTGTGATCCAAAAGGAAAAATTTATGTTACAAGCTTCATTGGAGGTGGAGGAGAAAGACAGTTTGATAGTTCCATGTGAAATGAAATCTCATTGTAACCTTTCCCACCTTGAAGTGGATGATCTTTATATTATTTGTAATGGAAAGATACTTTGTATTAAGCTATAAAAGTTATGTATTCCAAGTTGTGAAAGAGATATACTTTATTCTGATCATCTGAAAGAAAGAAATTGGAAATCTGTTATTTTCATTCAAGGAATTGAAAGATGTAAAGTTGTATTGTTTTTAAAATCAATAAAGGATTGCAATACTTTTATTCAATTTACATTGATGCATTTAAATTGGTCATCAATCTGTGATTTGAAACCTCTGTTTGGAAAATTGAAAGAGGAATACGTATGAAGAAAATATATGGAACTCTGTTCTTTTGGAATATTTTAAAATTGGAAATCAAACCTTACATTTTATTTGTTAAATGGTTTGTTTGTATCAACTAAATGTCTTAGGTTAGAATGGAAATGAATCTCCATATTTGGAAGATGAAAAATGACAAATAGCCCTTTTAAATATGATCTTTGTTTTAAATTTTAAAACTAAAAAATACTTCTCTAAAATGCACAGTTCAAACCTACAAACAATAATCAACATTGAAACATGAAAACATATCCTGCTATGTTATCAATGTACTAAATTGGGTCAAGACACTTAGGGAAAAATCCTTCAAACATTGCTAAATCGGGTAAAAACCTCTTTAATCGTTTTTCTTTCAAGAGATGTAAAACTTTAATTTACAACTCAATTAAACCAATTGAATCTTGAAAAAATCCTGAAATACATCTAAGAACATTTCCCCATGTATTTTTGACATGTTGAAAGTGAATGAATGACAAAATTGAACAAAATTTATAAGTTAAAAATTTACCAGTCTGCTCTGTTAAAACCTGCAGAATTTTTCCTTAATTTGACCCCTTAAAATTCATCAAAATCTAAAATTGATGATTTATAGAAAAATAGGGCTTTGATAGATTTCAGAGAAAGTCATTTTTTCCAAAAAACCAAGCTTTCTATCAAAAGTTATGGCCTTTTGAATTTTTACTTCATTTTGGCTTAAAAAAAAAAAAATCTAACTGTCAAAAGAAATTTTGGAAAAATTTCCCCCGCAGACCCGCCGCCCTTTTTTTTTTCCTTAGTCACCTTTTGCGGGCCAAAATTCAAAACTTAACCTTTTAAAAAAAAAAAATTGGGAATTTTTTTTGAATTTCCCCACCTCTCCGCTAGCCCTTGCACCCAATTAGAAGCTGTCACGTGGCCTCATGAGGCAACAACGGAGGTGTGTCACCTTTTTCAACCTTAGCGTTTTTTTAATTTTTATTGGGAAAATTTTCTTAGTTTGTTCTACCTCTTACCAGCCTGTGGCCAATATGGTGATGAAATGTGGCATCATCTCGGGATAGGCGGAGTGTCCGGGAAGTTTTTCCTCTTGCGTTTTGTGACCTAAAAGGCTTAATGCCTTAAATCTCTCGACACTGACTTCACGCTAGAGCTTTCTCAAGGCGACACATGTCCTCTTCGGGCCAACGAGCATGCGGAGGCAAATCATGCTTTTTCCCGATAAAGGAAAAAATTCCAAAACTCTTCCTCGCTCCATTGACCCGTGCAAGGGAAAATTTTAGCAGACTCAATTTCTTTATTGTTATGAAGGATTATTTGGGAAGGGAAGGGATGATTGAGGGGGTAAAGTGGATTTTTGGTTTTGATTTTCCTTTGACCGATAACAGTGGTGGGGGCAATGGAGTCAGGGTAAGGAGGGGTAGGGGCAGGGAGAATTTAATGATGTTGAGAAAGGAAATGGCATTGAAGCAACATAATGAGGCCTTGGTAAATGGGAGAGACACAGGTGTGGTTTTGAAACTCAAGTACATGAAGAGTGTTCCGGTGAATTTAAAAGATAATGTACAAATATAACATGTAAATTTCTTCTAAAATGATTTAGGATTTTTTTTTAGATGAACCGTCACATTTTCGGCTTCTAAAGTGACATATCTGATAATCATCCTTGTAATTTCATTGAAGGGTTCGGAATGAAGGTCACTTTTATGCCTTTCGTAACAAACTCGAGATTTTCTCCATCCTGCTAGGAATTTCTTGGCTTTGATTTTCTTTTCAACCCTCTTTCTCGAAGAATTATCACCCTTGAGACTCAACCCCATGACCTCGGTGATAAGATCTTGGTGATTCTAATTCTTATCTCCCCATATTCCTTCATTATTTTCTTCCACCCATTCATGAATTGAAGAGAAATGTGTTGATCCTGACCCTACATTTTTTCAATGAGGTTTAAGACCCCACCCATTTGCAGATAAGTCCATAGGGTCACATCTTCTTGATGTAGTGCCCACTTCCCTTTGACACCTTTTAATATTTATTTTGATACTGTTGATTACATTATGGACATTATTATGGTTTTGATTTAGTATGATGTTAGATGTTGGACCATGGATTATTGTTGATCTAATTTAGTTATGATGCATGATGATTATTAGAGACACTTCATATGTGGATGATGATATAATATTTGACATGGATATATTATGAATGTTGTTTGAACATGTGATGCTTGGTTATTGTGAGTAGACCTAGAAAATGGACATTATATGATGATGATATAGTTGTTGACATAAAGCGTAAGTGATATTGTTGATTGCCTTGATGTTGTTGTGATTCATATCTATAGATGATTTTTGATTATATTTATATCATGTTGGATATTTTGATATGGCCACGAGGTGAAGGAGGTATTTGTTTTTTACAGGTTAAAATATCACAAAAATATCGTAGGATGGAGACCAACCACATTGGAATTCTAGATGAATTCAACAAGGTCACCATGGCAACATGTTTTTTGTGTGTGTGTGTGTGTGTTGTTTTTGTTAGGGATTCCCATGGGGGGGATTACCTTTGAATGTGACCAAGGGGATTTATGTATTTATTAATTTGGTTTCTTTTATTAATGTTTGCATGTGTTTATTTTTTGGTTCTTTTACCCTTTTTCATTAGTTATTAAATGTTGTGTTAATGTTGTGAATAATCATGTTATTAAAGTAAAAAAATCAATATGTCATAAGAAAGTAATTAGTGAAGTGGTTGGCTTTTGTATTAAATGTTGTAAGTATGTGTAAGTGACCTTGTAAGTGATGTGTAATTTTACTTCTGAGTGTGAAACACTCCACCTTCTTGGAAATTCGAATTTGTCCTTGGAGGCTGATTTTGGAGGCTTGTGGGACAAGTAAAACTTGTCCCATACCTCTTAATTTTATTTACCAACCATACCTATGGTAAGAGGGTTGAATTTAGACCTTCTTTATGTATTTTGATATGACGAATTGTAAGTTTTAATTGCACTCTTCTTACATTTTATTAAATTCAGTCGTTATGCGGTGTGAGATTTTTGGAGTGTGTAAGTTTATTGTCATATTATTCACCCACCTCTTTATTGTGCATAGGAGAATGAATTTGAATTTTGTGTTGGAGTTGAGGATGTGTGATGTGGAATCTGACATGGATCCACCTCATCCTCTTCTCTTCCCTCTTTTATAAAATTAGAACTCCTTGCTTTGTTTTGGGTTGTTGAACATTTTGCATACTTCCTTTTGGGAAATTTTTTTTTGTGTGGAGGTCTTGCTTTTGGAAGGAGATTGGAGACCTTTGCATGCTTGTTGGTTGTTGATTTTGGACTGTATTTTGGGATTGGAAAGCTTGCTATTTTGGAACTTAGACAACTCCTTCATGGAGAGGTAAGAGCTTGGCTCTTGAAATACTATTTTTCTTTATGAATGTACATGTTATTGTATGAATGTTTTAGAATGTTTGTGGGTTGTTTGGGTAGACCGCCTAGGAATGGTGTAGGAGAAGGCTATGAGAAATCCATGTGGGGGCATAAGGGAATGCACATGGTATCATAATTTGTGTGGAAGGATTTGGGATTGGGTTTCTACCTTGGAAAAGAAATGGAATTGCATTTCTTACTTTTTGGGGGAATAAGGAGGGATTGTGGGGGCATAAGGATATATGGGAGATGTTTTATATTGGTGCTATGTTACGGTGGATACCCAATTCCCATTGGGAGGCATAGGCAGCTTCTCCCATAGTTCCTCGCTCCATTGGCTTGCTTGATGGAGCCTTAGTCTTGTTTGTATGTTTTAATGTAGTTGTAAACTACATTACTGTTTTTAAACCGTGTTTAAAATGTGAAAATGTTGCATGTGTGTTGTGGAAGCCTTTTTGCCATGGCTTAAATCACATCTTTTATTGCATTATGGTTGGGGCTCTGGGAAAAATGAAGAAGGATGGATTATCCTTTTCATTGGATATCTTGGTTGGGTGGAGAGCGTTTTCTTTCCCCGCCTTTGTTGTGATCCAAAAGAAAAAAATTTATGTTGTTGTTCGGAGTAGAGGAGAAAGGCAGGTTTGATAGTTCCATGTGAAATGAAACCTCATTGTAACCTTTCCCACCTTGAAGTGGATGATCTTTATATTATTTGTAATGGAAAGATACTTTGTATTAAGCTATGAAAGTTATGTTTTCCAAGTTGTGAAAGAGATATACTCTGTTCTGATCATCTGAAAGAAATAGATTGGAAATCTGTTATTTGCATTCAAGGAATTGAAAGATATAAAGTTGTATTGTTTTTTAAAATCAATAAAGGATTGTAATAATTTTCTTCAATTTGAATTGTTGCATTGAAATTGATCATCAATTTGTGATTTGAAACCTTTGTTTGGAAAATTGAAAGAGGAATACGTATGAAGGAAATATATGGAACTCTGTTCTTTTGAAATATGTTAAACTTGGAAATCAGACCTTGTGTTTCATATGTTAAATGGTTTGTTTGTATCAACTAAATGTCTTAGGCTGGAATGGAAATGAATCTCCATATTTGGAAGATGAAAAATGACAAATATCCCTTTTAAATCTGATCTTTGTTTTAAATTTTAAAACTAGAAAATACTTATCTAAAATGCACAGTTCAAACCTACAAACAATAATCAACATTGAAACATTAAAATCTAGCATGCTATGTTATCAATGTACTCAATTGGTTTGGGAAAAATCCTTCAAACATTGAAAAATTGGGTCAAAACCTCTTATAGTCATTTTGTTGTCAAGAGATGTAAAACTTTAATTTACAACTCAATTAAACCAATTGAATCTTGAAACATTCCTTAAATACATCTAATAACATTTCCCCATGTCTTTTTGACATGTTGAAAGTGATTGAATGAAAAAATTGAACAAAATTTATAAGTTAAAAATTTACCAGTCTTCTCTGTTAAAACCTATAGAACGTTTTCCTAAATTTGACCCCTTTAAATTCATCAAAATATAAAATTGATGATTACCAGGCAAAGAGGGATTTTATATCTTTCCAGAAAATCCTTGTTTTCCCAAAACTGAGCTTTCTATCAAAATTTATGGCCTTTTGAATTTTTTCTTCATTTTGGCTTCAAAATAATAATAATAATAATAATAATAATAATCTAACTGTCAAAAGAATTTTTGGAAAAATTCCCCCCGCAGACCCGCCGCCCTGTTTTTTTCCTCGGTCACCTTTCGCGGGCCAAAATTCCAAACTTAACATTTTTTTTTTTAAATTAAGAAAATTTTCCAAATTTTTCCTGCCTCTCCGCCCGACACGTAGCCAATTAGAAGCCACCATGTGGCCTCACGAGGAAACGGTGGAGGCGTGACACCTTTTCAACCTTAGCACTTTTTAAATTTTTCTTGGGAAAATTTTCTTAGTTTCCTCTACCTCGCCGTCACCTTGTAGCCAATAGGGTGATGACATGTGGTGTCATCTGGGATAGGCAGAGGCACGCGGAAAGTTTTCCCCTTGCATTTTGTGACCCAAAAGGCTTAATGCCTTAAATCACTCTAACGACCCGACTTCCCGCCAAAGCTTACTCAAGCCGACATGTGTCCTCTTGAGCTGCGGGTGCACGTAGGCAAATCACGCTTTTGTCACGAAAAATAAAAATACACCAAAATCTTCCCACACTGCAGACCCCGCACAAGGAAAAAAATTTCCCCTAGGCCCGCAGCTCGGCCTTGGGAAAATTATCTCCCAAGGTCCCCCGATCCATAACTTGAGTTTTATGAGGAGTTAGGAGGACTTCTTTATATAATTGGAAAGGTGAGGAAATTTCCTATCCAATGGAATTAATTTAGAAAATTTTGGAATGTGTTAAGGGTGAGAAAAATCAAGTTGAAACTTTAGGTCTGTTAGAGAGTGTCTATGGTGAGGAATTTCCCTCTGAACCTAATTGACACTTCTAACCTAAATTTTGGACCTTGTGACCTCTAATAATTATTAATAAAAGAAAAGTATACTCTAGTAGATTAAAATTATTCCAGAACCTTTTAGTGACAGTTGTTGTCTTATAACATGGTTGTAGATTCTTTTAATAAAATAAAAAAATTATTCCATAATTTTTCCTAACTAATCCTAGGTTGTTCTTGGATCTCAAGTGGGTTGTTTTAATGGGTGTTACACTTGGTATTAGAGAAGTGGTTCAAAAGCTTGGACCACTAGGCACACCGGAAAATTGCAGACATGAAACTTAAACCTAGCACACTTTTAAATATAGAAAACAACTTAGTTTAGAAACTACATATTTTAGTAAACATGGGAATTGAATAAAACTTAGAAAAATGAACTAACTCTCACCTTGGTTTGTGCAGGAGGCGCAGATGGGATGAGGGGAATTTTCACATAGACCCAGACTTACCACCACCAGATCATGTTGTAGCAACCATCCTACCCCAGATTTTTTGTAGACTCTTTAGGATGTTAATGCTACTCTATGCGGAGGATCTATAAGAGGACATGCAGCCAGACATGACAAAGTCCCTTCCATTGAGGGTTAGGTATCTCCTCGACCCAGTGAGGAGCATGGAGGAGAGAACTCCCATGCAGAGTCAGCCAAGGTAGAGTCACCACAGAGGGGATAGGGTGACCAAGTTTTAGAGCATAGAGAGAGGTCTTAGAGCCCTAAGATTAAGGATGAGGATATAAAGAGGCCTAGAGGCCGTCAGATCACAACTGTAGATCACATCAGGGATATCCTGAAGCTTTGACCATCTCATTATTCTAGTGACATCGGTGGATTTTAGAAATAGGTTCTGGTTAGTGAGCTTGAGCGGATGCTTCAAGCTCTGTCATCATTGTTCTAGCAAAGACGAAAGCTTGTATTGTGATCCATCTATTGAGGGATGGAGCTGGTGTCTAGTGGAGGATGGAGGAGTAGAATATCCATGTTGATTATGAGATAGTGACCTAGGATCTATTTGAGAAGAGGTTCAGGAGTATACATTTGTCACGAAGGTTCATACAGAAGTGGATAGATGAGTTTCATGACCTTCGATAGGCATATCTTTTAGTAGTATAGTATGAGAGTAGGTTTTTTGATCTACTCCAAAGTATGTTGATTACATTTAGGATGAGAAGGTGTGGATCCACAGTTCATATAAGGTTAGAAGCTAGACATTGGTGGTGCAAAGTGTAGATTCGTTCTCCACAGGACATTAGTTGAGGCCATCGAGAAGGCTCAGTATAGTAGAGGAGACTCGTGGAAAGACCTAGTAGCTTAGAAATTGAGTCCGAGCTGCATTTAGCAAATGCAGGACAACATATTGAGGGGTTCAAGACCTCTTCCTCGTGGTGGACGGGGTTCAAAGCATAGTCATCTTTAGACCCCAAGAAGCAGCAACAACAAAGTCCCGCCCACCTTATAGACCTCCTCATAGGTTTGATGCACAGAGAGGTCGAGAGTATGGGACCTCCTCCTAGGGTCCCATCAAGACATATGGTTCACAAAGAACTCACTCAAGTAGGAGCTCACTAATAGAGACCTCAATAGACCACAACCGGATCATCGTCGGGGTCCACACCACGTAACTCTAGAGTACCAACCTGGACCTACTACACAAGGGAGAGGATAAGGTGGTTGTTTTGGTTGTAGTTTTCTCTGGGCATTTTAGAGAGACTACCCACAAAACCCTAACAACAAGGGTAAGACACATATTTGATGGTCTACTATCGGTGATATGGGGGTATTCATAGGATGTACGCAATGGTCAAGAACTACTAGGAAGAGCATAAGAGTACATTTATTAAGACTTGAGGTATTATTGGTGGTATTCCTACCTCCATCTTGTTTGATTTCTGGTACTTGATTCTTTTATTGCACCATCTTTAGTAGAGTGATGCAAGCTAGTGGTAGTTAGAAAGGTGGTTATAGTTGGGATGTTGAGATGGAGCCAAGATCTCTATAGACTCCTTAGTTAAGGAGTGTGTGGTGGATTTAGGACCTTTCACCACTACCTCAGATATCTGTATCCTTCCTTTGGGCTCGTATGGAGTTATTTTGGGTATGGATTTTTATCCGCACATATGGTAAGGATGGATTGTTACCACAAGACTATATATTGTGCAGATGATCTAGAAGTGGATTCGGTGATTTCGTGGGGTCGGGAGACCCGTTTCTATTCACACCATCTCTATTATGCAGCTAAAGTAGTGTGTACAAGCGGGGTTTATAGATGTATGTTGTTACAATCAATGATGATTAAAGGATAGGTCTAGTGGACCATCACTAGGTGATCACCCCATTTTGAGAGAGTTTATAGACATATTTCCGGGAGCTATCGTGGTTACAACCCCACATGAGATAGATTTTCATATAGATCTGGTCCCAGGAGCTAAGCCTATCTCACGAGCACCTTATCGAATGACCACACCGAGCTCGTGAGCTCAAGTTCAGAGCTTGAGGGCCTTTTATAGAAAGGCCTTATCTATCCTAATGTATCCCCTTGGGATGCACCGTGATCTTTGTGAAGAAGAAGGATGGATCCTTGCAGTTGTGTATTGATTACCCCACAGCTGAAGAAAGTAACGATCAAGAATCGTTATCCCCTTCCATGCATTGATGATTTGTTTGATTAGATGAAGGAAGACACGATTTTCTCTAAGACTTATCTTAAGTGAGGTTACTATCGCTATGGATTTCGAAGGTGGACATTCATAAGACCACCTTCCGTATGAGATATGGCCACTATGAGTTCACAGTGGCGCCTTTTGGGTTGAATAATGCCCCTGTAGTGTTTATGGGTTTGATGAATGGGGTATTCAGGACCTTCTTAGATTGATTTGTTCTCATCTTCCTTGATGAAATTTTTATTTACTCACATATGCATGAGGAACACGAGGGGAAACTTCGCCATGTTCTTGTTGTCTTCAAGAGCAATGACTTTTCGAGAACTTGAAGAAGTGTGCATTCTTTCGAGATGGAGGTGCAATATTTTTGTTACATCATTTATGGGGAAGGTATCGTCATCAATTATTCCAAGATTAGAGCCATTATGGATTGGCTAGCACCCACTACTGTGATGGAAGTGTGTAGCTTCATGGGATTAGAAGGTTACTATAGGATATTTTTTAGGACTTCTCTCAGATTACAAGACTCCCATCACTTCCCTTCAGTGGAAAGGGAAGAAGTTTGTTTGGTCAAACAGATGTGATAAATACTTCAGACACCGAAGGAGTGTCTCACTACAAAGCACCTATCCTTGCGATATCGAGATCCACATGGTGAGTTCTTTGTTTACATGGATGCTTCGTTGGTGGGCCTTGGAGGTCGTTGATCCAGGAGGGAAGAGTAGTGGATTTTGAGTCTCAAAACTCAAATATTACGAGCTTAATTCTCCAACTCATGATCTTGAGCTTTGGAAGTTGTGCACACCTTAGTTTGATGGAGGAACTTTTTTCTTTCCGGAGATTCACACTCGGGATAGATCACCTAAGTCTTCATCACCTCTTCACGTAGTCTAATCTTAATGCTCCTCGGTGGCATTGGATGGAGTTGCTATGTGAGTATGATATGGAGATAGAACATGTGAAAGGGAAGGATAATGTAGTAGCAGACGCTCTCAGTAGATGAATACATGTGGCTATGGCCACCTCAGTGAGCACATATTTACAGAGTAGGATTCTTCAGCAACTTCCTCTTGATAACTTTTACATTGTAGTTTGATATGAGATCAAGTCCCAGAGACCCCTTGAGGGGAATTTTGATGGTTTTTATTTAGAGGCAGATGGTCTTCTCAGGCACAGAGGTCAGATTTATGTTCCTAGAGATGGAGGCTTGAGGTAGGACATCTTGGTAGAGGCACATAATGCACCCTATTCAGCCCATCTCGGGGTGAAGAAGATGCACGCCACCTTGAGATAGTTATATCATTAAAGAGTATTTTGGAGAGATGTGGCTCAGTTCATGTCATGATGTTTAGAGTGCCATAGATTTAAGGCCAAGCATCATCATCCAGCTGGCCTTTTGTTCCCTCATGCTATACTGGAATGGAAGTGGGACACCATTTCCATGGACTTCATTGTTGGGCTACTGATGTCAAGATATCACCATGACGCCATCATGGTCACGGTTGATAAATTGACAAAAGTGGCTCACTTTTCTCAGTGAAGACCACTTATATAACTAGAGTAGTGGCACATGTGTATTTGGATGAGATTTTCAGGTTACATGGGATTCCATGGAAGATCATTAGTGACCACAATCCTTTGTACACTTCCCATTTTTGGACTACCATTCAAAGCATGCCCTCGGGACGAAGATCAATTTCAGCACAACATATCACCCGAGAGAGGTGATAGACTAAGAGGGTGAATCATATTTTAGAGGACATGCTCGAATGTATGTGATGGATCAACAAAGTATAGATGGGAGGAGTACTTGTACTTAGTGGATTTTTCCTACAATAATAGTTTTAAGAGTTCTATAGGCATGGCTCCCTTTTAGGATTTTTATGGTAGAGAGTGCATGACACCTCTTAGCTAGGACAGGCTAGAGGATAGGGTTTTTCTCGAGACCAACTTTGTTGTAGGACATGAAGCAGCAAGTGGTTTTGATCGAGACAGAGACTACGGGTGGCACATGACAGATAGAAGAAGTATGCATATCAACATTGGACCAAGCATAGTTTTGATGTGGGCATGAAGGTGTTTCTTTGTGTTAGGCCACATGAGAGCCCTATCCATTATGGAAAGAGGTTCTAAGTCAGCTCCTAGATTTATTGGTCCTTTTGAGATCTTGGAGCGTATCAGCCCTTTATCCTACCGTCTAGCGTTGCCACCTAGCTTATCTCGCATACATGATGTGTTTCATGTTTCAGTTCTTAGGAGATATATTATAGATCCTTCTCATGTGCTAGATTAGATCTCATTGAAGGTGTAGGATCAGCAGCATGTGACAATGGATCCTGTTCACATTATAGATCATAGGACCCTAGGCCTTCGAGGCAGAGAGATTGATCAGGTCCGGGTGCAGTGGGACAAATATGACGAGACTGCAGCTACATGGGAGGATGCTACATTATTACTGAGTTCAGTTTCCACATTTGTTCCAGTGACTTCTAGGAGGAATTTGAGTCTAAGGGGAGGGGGTGTAGTGTACACTTCCCTTTGACACCTTTGATACTAATCTTGATACTCTTTATTAGATTATGGATATTATTATGTTTTTGATTTAGTACGATGTTAGATATTGGACCATGGATTATTGTTGATCTGATTTAGTTATGATGCATGATGATTATTAGAGACACTTCATATGTGTATGATGATATACTATTTGACATGGATATATTATAAATGTTGTTCGAACATTTGATGTTTGGATATTGTGAGTAGACCTAGAAAATGGACATTATATGATGATGATATAATTATTGATATAAATTGTAAGTGATATTATTGATTGCCTTGATATTGTTGTGATTCATATGTATAGATGAAATTGTGATTATATTTATATCATGTTGGATGTTTTGATATGGCCATGAGGCCGAAGGAGGTATTCATTTTTTTATAGGTTAAACTATAAAAAAACATCGGGGGATTGGAGACCAACCACATTGGAATTCTAGATGAATTCAACAAGGTCACCATGACAACATGTTTTGTGTGTGTTTGTGTTGTTTTTGTTAGGGATTCCCATGGGAGGATTACCTTTGAATGTGACCAAGGGGATTTATGTATTTATTAATGTGGTTTCTTTTATTAATGTTTACATGTGTTTATTTTTTGGTTCTTTTACCCTTTTTCATTAGTTATTAAATGTTGTGTTAATGTTGTGAATAATCATGTTGTTAAAGTAAAAAAATCAATATGTCATAAGAAAGTAATTAGTGAAGTGGTTGGATTTTGTATTAAATGTTGTAAGTATGTGTAAGTGACCTTGTAAGTGATGTGTAAGTTTACTTTTGAGTGTGAAACACTCCACCTTCTTGGAAATTCGAATTTGTCCTGGAGACTGATTTTGGAGGCTTGTGGGACAAGTATAACTTGTCACATACCTCTTAAATTTACATACCAACCATACCTATGGTTGGAGGGTTGAATTTAGACCTTCTTTATGCATTTTGATATGACTAATTATAAGTTTTAATTGCACTCTTCTTACATTTTATTAAATTCAGTCCTTATGGGTGTGGGCTTTTGGAGTGTGTAAGTATATTATCATATTATTCACCCACCTCTTTATTGTGCATTTGAGAATGAATTTGACTTTTTTTTTGGAGTTGGGGATGTGTGATGTGGCATCCTACATGGATCCACCTCATCCTCTTCTCTTCCCTCTTTTATAAAATTAGAACTCCTTGCTTTGTTTTGGGTTGTTGAACATTTTACATACTTTCTTTTGGGCAAATTTTGTTGTGTGGAGCTCTTGCTTTTGGAAGGAGATTGGAGACCTTTGCATGCTTATTGGTTATTGATTTTGGACTATATTTTGGCATTGGAAAGCTTGTTGTTTTGGAACTTAGACAACTCCTTCATGGAGAGGTAAGAGCTTGGCTCTTGAAATACTCTTTTTCTTTATGAATGTACATGTTATTGTGTGAATGTTTTAGCATGTTTGTGGGCTATTTGGGTAGATTGCCTAGGAATGGTGTAGGAGAAGGCTATGGGGAATCCATGTGGGGGCATAAGGGAATGCCAGTGGCATCAAAATTCATGTGGAGGGAGTTGGGATTGGGTTTCTACCTTGGAAAAGAAATGGCATTGCATTTCTTACTTTGTGGGGGCATAAGAAAATTTGTGGGGGCATAAGGAGGGATTATGGGGGGCATAAGGATATATGGGAGATGTTTTATATTGGTGGTCATTACGGTGGATACCCAATTCCCATTGGGAGGCATAAGCAGCTTCCCCCATAGTTCCTTGCTCCTTTGGCTTGCTTGATGGAGCCTTAGTCTTGTTTGTATGTTTTAATGTAGTTGTAAACTACATTCTGTTTTGAACTATGTTTAAAATGTGAAAATGTTGTATGTGTGTTGTGGAAGCCTTGTTGCCATGGGTTGAATCACATATTTTATTGCATTATGGTTGGGGCTTAGGGGCCAATGAAGAAGGATGGCTTCTCCTCTTCATTGGATGTCTTGGTTGGGTGGAGAGCGTTGCCTTTCCCCTGCCTTTGTTGTGATCCAAAAGGAAAATTTATGTTAATTTTCGGAGTGGAGGAGAAAGACAGTTTGATAGTTCCATGTGAAATGAAACCTCATTTTAACCTTTCCCACCTTGAAGTGGATGATCTTTATATTATTTGTAATGGAAAGATACTTTGTATTAAGCTATAAAAGTTATGTATTCCAATTTGTGAAAGAGATCTACTTTATTCGATCATTTGAAAGAAAGAAATTGGAAATCTCTTATTTTCATTCAAGTAATTGAAAGATGTAAAGTTGTATTGTTTTTTAAAATCAATAAAGGATTGCAATACTTTTATTCAATTTACATTGATGCATTTAAATTGGTCATCAATCTGTGATTTGAAACCTCTGTTTGGAAAATTGAAAGAGGAATACGTATGAAGAAAATATATGGAACTCTGTTCTTTTGGAATATTTTAAAATTGGAAATCAAACCTTGCATTTTATTTGTTAAATGGTTTGTTTGTATCAACTAAATGTCTTAGGATAGAATGGAAATGAATCTCCATATTTGGAAGATGAAAAATGACAAATAGCCCTTTTAAATCGATCTTTGTTTTAAATTTTAAAACTAAAAATACTTCTCTAAAATGCACAGCCTTCAAACCTACAAACAATAATCAACATGAAACATGAAAATATATCCTGCTATGTTATCAATGTACTAAATTGGGTCAAAACACTTAGGGAAAAATCCTTCAAACATTGCAAAATCGGGTAAAAACCTCTTACAATCGTTTTTTTCTATCAAGAGATGTAAAATTTTAATTTACAACTCAATTAAACCAATTGAATCTTGAAAAATTCCTGAAATACATCTAAGAACATTTCCCCATGTATGTTTGACATGTTGAAAGTGAATGAATGACAAAATTGAACAAAATTTATAAGTTAAAATTTACCATCTACCGCCTGTTAAAACTCGTAGAATTTTTCCTTAATTTGACCCTTAAAATTCATCAAAATCTAAAATTGATGATTTATAAGAAAAATAGGGCTTTGATAGATTTCGTAAAGTCATTTTTTCCAAAAACCAAGCTTTCTATCAAAAGTTATGGCCTTTTGAATTTTTACTTCATTTTGGCCTAAAAAAAAAAAAATCTAACTGTCAAAAGAAATTTTGGAAAAATTTCCCCAGACTCCGCTTCGCCCTTTTTTTCCCTCAGTCACCTTTGCGGGCCAAAATTCAAAACTTAACCTTTTAAAAAAATTAAAAATTGGGAATTTTTTTTTTTTAATTTCCCCACCTCTTCGCTAGCCCGCAGCCAATTAGAAGCTGTCACGTGGCCTCATGAGGCAACAACGGAGGTGTGTCACCTTTTTCAACCTTAGCGCTTTTTTAATTTTTATTGGGAAAATTTTCTTAGTTTGTTCTACCTCTTGCCACTGTGGCCAATATGGTGATGAAATGTGGCATCATCTGGGATAGGCGGAGGTGCCGGGGAAGTTTTTCCTCTTGTGTTTTGTGACCTAAAAGGCTTAATGCCTTAAATCTCTTCGACAAACTGACTTCACGCTAGAGCTTTCTCAAGCTGACACATGTCCTCTTCGGGCCAACGAGCATGCCGAGGCAAATCATGCTTTTTCCCCGATAAAGGAAAAATTCCAAAACTCTTCCTCGCTCCGCCATTGACCCGTGCAAGGGAAATTTTTTTAGCAGACTCAATTTCTTTTTGTTATGAAGGATTATTTGGGAGGGAAGGGATGATTGAGGGGGTAAAGTGGATTTTTGGTTTTGATTTTCCTTTGACCGATAACAAGTGGTGGGGGCAAATGAGTCAGTGGTAAGAGGGGTAGGGGAAGGGAGAATTTAATGATGTTGAGAAAGGAAATGGCATTGAAGCAACATAATGAGGCCTTGGTAAATGGGAGAGACACAGTGTGGTTTTGAAACTCAAGTACGAGTGTTCCAGTGAATTTAAAAGATAATGTACAAATATAACATGTAAATTTCTTCTAAAATGATTTAGGAATTTTTTTTTAGATGAACCGTCACATTTTCGGCTTCTAAAGTGACATATCCGATAATCATCCTTGTAATTTCATTGAAGGGTTCTGGAATGAAGGTCACTTTTATGCCTTTCGTAACAAATTCGAGATTTTCTCCATCTGCTAGGAATTTCTTGGCTTTGATTTTCTTTTCAACCCTCTTTCTGAAGAATTTATCACCCTTGAGACTCAACCCCATGACCTCGGTGATAAGATCTTGATGATTCTAATTCTTATCTCCCCATATTCCTTCATTATTTTCTTCCACCCATTCATGAATTGAAGAGAAATGTGTTGATCATGACCCTACATTTTTTCAATGAGGTTTAAGACCCCACCCATTTGCAGATAAGTCCATAGGGTCACATCTTCTTGATGTAGTGCCCACTTCCTTTGACACCTTTTAATATTTATTTTGATCTTTGTTGATTACATTATGGACATTATTATGGTTTTGATTTAGTATGATGTTAGATGTTGGACCATGGATTATTGTTGATCTAATTTAGTTATGATGCATGATGATTATTAGAGACACTTCATATGTGGATGATGATATAATATTTGACATGGATATATTATGAATGTTGTTTGAACATGTGATGCTTGGTTATTGTGAGTAGACCTAGAAAATGGACATTATATGATGATGATATAGTTGTTGACATAAACTGTAAGTGATATTGTTGATTGCCTTGATGTTGTTGTGATTCATATCTATAGATGATTTTTTGATTATATTTATATCATGTTGGATATTCTGATATGGCCACGAGGCTGAAGGAGGTATTTATTTTTTTACAGGTTAAAATATCACAAAAAATATCGTAGGATTGGAGACCAACCACATTGGAATTCTAGATGAATTCAACAAGGTCACCATGGCAACATGTTTTGTGTGTGTGTGTGTGTGTTGTTTTGTTAGGGATTCCCATGGGGGGATTACCTTTGAATGTGACCAAGGGGATTTATGTATTTATTAATGTGGTTTCTTTTATTAATGTTTGCATGTGTTTATTTTTGGTTCTTTTACCCTTTTTCATTAGTTATTAAATGTTGTGTTAATGTTGTGAATAATCATGTTATTAAAGTAAAAAAATCAATATGTCATAAGAAAGTAATTAGTGAAGTGGTTGGATTTTGTATTAAATGTTGTAAGTATGTGTAAGTGACCTTGTAAGTGATGTGTAAGTTTACTTCTGAGTGTGAAACACTCCACCTTCTTGGAAATTCGAATTTGTCCTTGGAGGCTGATTTTGGAGGCTTGTGGGACAAGTAAAACTTGTCCCATACCTCTTAATTTTATTTACCAACCATACCTATGGTTAGAGGGTTGAATTTAGACCTTCTTTATGTATTTTGATATGACTAATTGTAAGTTTTAATTGCACTCTTCTTACATTTTATTAAATTCATCCTTATGGGGTGTGGGATTTTTGGAGTGTGTAAGTTTATTGTCATATTATTCACCCACCTCTTTATTGTGCATAGGAGAATGAATTTGAATTTTGTGTTGGAGTTGAGGATGTGTGATGTGGAATCGACATGGATCCACCTCATCCTCTTCTCTTCCCTCTTTTATAAAATTAGAACTCCTTGCTTTGTTTTGGGTTGTTGAACATTTTTCATACTTCCTTTTGGGAAATTTTTTTTTTGTGTGGCGCTCTTGCTTTTGGAAGAATATTGGAGACCTTTGCATGCTTGTTGGTTGTTGATTTTGGACTGTATTTTGGCATTGGAAAGCTTGCTATTTTGGAACTTAGACAACTCCTTCATGGAGAGGTAAGAGCTTGGCTCTTGAAATACTATTTTTCTTTATGAATGTACATGTTATTGTGTGAATGTTTTAGCATGTTTGTGGGTTGTTTGGGTAGACTGCCTAGGAATGGTGTAGGAGAAGGCTATGAGAAATCCATGTGGGGGGGCATAAGGGAATGCCAATGGTATCATAATTTGTGTGGAGGGATTTGGGATTGGGTTTCTACCTTGGAAAAGAAATGGCATTGCATTTCTTACTTTTTGGGGGCATAAGGAGGGATTGTGGGGGCATAAGGATATATGGGAGATGTTTTATATTGGTGGTCTGTTACAGGTGGATACCCAATTCCCATTGGGAGGCATAAGCAGCTTCCCCCATAGTTCCTTGCTCCTTTGGCTTGCTTGATGGAGCCTTAGTCTTGTTTGTATGTTTTAATGTAGTTGTAAACTACATTCTGTTTTGAACTGTGTTTAAAATGTGAAAATGTTGCATGTGTGTTGTGGAAGCCTTGTTGCCATGGGTTGAATCACATCTTTTATTGCATTATGGTTGGGGCTCGGGGGAAAATGAAGAAGGATGGATTATCCTTTTCATTGGATGTCTTGGTTGGGTGGAGAGCGTTTCCTTTCCCCTGCCTTTGTTGTGATCCAAAAGGAGAAATTTATGTTGTTGTTCTGGAGTAGAGGAGAAAGATAGTTTGATAGTTCCATGTGAAATGAAACCTCATTGTAACCTTTCCCACCTTGAAGTGGATGATCTGTATATTATTTGTAATGGAAAGATACTTTGTATTAAGCTATGAAAGTTATGTATTCCAAGTTGTGAAAGAGATATACTGCATTTCGATCATCGAAAGAAATAGATTGGAAAATCATTATTTGCATTCAAGGAATTGAAAGATATAAAGTTGTATTGTTTTTTAAAATCAATAAAGGATTGTAATAATTTTCTTCAATTTGAATTGTTGCATTGAAATTGATCATCAATTTGTGATTTGAAACCTTTGTTTGGAAAATTTAAAGAGGAATACGTATGAAGGAAATATATGGAACTATGTTCTTTTGGAATATGTTAAACTTGGAAATCAGACCTTGTGTTTCATATGTTAAATGGTTTGTTTGTATCAACTAAATGTCTTAGGCTGGAATGGAAATGAATCTCCATATTTGGAAGATGAAAAATGACAAATATCCTTTTAAATCTGATCTTTGTTTTAAATTTTAAAACTAGAAAATACTCATCTAAAATGCACAGTTCAAACCTACAAACAATAATCAACATTGAAACATTAAAATCTAGCATGCTATGTTATCAATGTACTCAATTGGTTTGGGAAAAATCCTTCAAACATTGAAAAATTGGGTCAAAACCTCTTATAGTCATTTTGTTGTCAAGAGATGTAAAACTTTAATTTACAACTCAATTAAACCAATTGAATCTTGAAAAATTCCTTAAATACATCTAATAACATTTCCCCATGTCTTTTTGACATGTTGAAAGTGATTGAATGAAAAATTGAACAAAATTTATAAGTTAAAAATTTACCAGTCTTCTCTGTTAAAACCTATAGAACGTTTTCCTAAATTTGACCCCTTTAAATTCATCAAAATATAAAATTGATGATTACCGAGCAAAGAGAGGATTTTATATCTTTCCGAGAAAATCCTTGTTTTCCCAAACTCGAGCTTTCTATCAAAATTTATGGCCTTTTGAATTTTTTTCTTCATTTTGGCTTCAAAATAATAATAATAATAATAATAATAATAATCTAATCACAAAAGAATTTTTGGAAAAATTCCCCCATGCAGCACCCGCCGCATACTGCTTTTTTCCCGGTCACCTTTCGCGGGCCAAAATTCCAAACTTAACATTTTTTTAAATTAAGAAAATTTTCCAAATTTTCTGCCTCCGCCGACACGTAGCCAATTAGAAGCCACCATGTGGCCTCACGAGGCAACGGTGGAGGCGTGACACCTTTTTCAACCTTAGCACTTTTTAAATTTTTCTTGGGAAAATTTTCTTAGTTTCCTCTACCTCCTCGCCGTCGCTCGCAGCCAATAGGGTGATGACACGTGGTGTCATCTGGGATAGGCAGAGGCACGCGGGAAGTTTTTCCCCTTGCATTTTGTGACCCAAAAGGCTTAATGCCTTAAATCTCTCTAACGACCCGACTTCCCGCCAGAGCTTTCTCAAGCCGACATGTGTCCTCTTCGAGCTGCGGGTGCACGTAGGCAAATCACGCTTTTGTCACGAAAAATAAAAATACACCAAAAATCTTCCCCACTGCAGACCCGCACAAGGAAAAAAGTTTCCTAGGCAGCAGCTCGGCCTTGGGAAAATTATCCTCCCAAGGTCCCCCGATCCATAACTTGAGTTTTATGAGGAGTTAGGAGGACTTCTTTATATAATTGGAAAGGTGAGGAAATTTCCTATCCAATGGAATTAATTTAGAAAATTTTGGAATGTGTTAAGGGTGAGAAAAATCAAGTTGAAACTTTAGGTCTCATTAGAGAGTGTCTATGGTGAGGAATTTCCTCCGAACCTAATTGACACTTCTAACCTAAATTTTGGACCTTGTGACCTCTAATAATTATTAATAAAAGAAAAGTATACTCTAGTAGATTAAAATTATTCCGAACCTTTTAGTGACAAAGTTGTTGTCTTGTAACATGGTTGTAGATTTTTTTAATAAAATAAAAAAATTAATTCCATAATTTTTCCTAACTAATCCTAGGTTGTTCTTGGGTCTCAAGTGGGTTGTTTTAATGGGTGTTACACTTGGTATTAGAGAAGTGGTTCAAAAGCTTGGACCACTAGGCACACCGGAAAATCACAGACATGAAACTTAAACCTAGCACACTTTTAAATCTAGAAAACAACTTAGTTTAGAAATTACATATTTTAGTAAACATGGAAATTGAATAAAACTTAGAAAAATGAACTAACTCTCACCTTGGTCTGTGCAGGAGGTGCAGATGGGACGAGGGGAATTTTCACATAGACCCAGACTTACCACCACCAGATCATGTTGTAGCAACCATCCTACCCTAGATTTTGTAGACTCTTTAGGATGTTAATGCTACTCTACGCGGAGGATCAGTAGGAGGACATGCAGCCAGACATGACAAAGTCCCTTCCATTGAGGGTTAGGTATCTCCTCGACCCAGTGAGGAGCATGGAGGAGAGAACTCCCATGCAGAGTCAGCCCAAGGTAGAGTCACCACAGAGGGGATAGGGTGACCAAGTTTTAGAGCATAGAGAGAGGTCTCAGAGCCCTAGGATTAGGGATGAGGATATAAAGAGGCCTAGAGGCCGTCGATCACAATCAGTAGATCACATCGGGGGATATCCTCAAGCTTTGACCATCTCATTATTCTAGTGACATCTGTCGGTGGATTTTAGAAATAGGTCAGTTAGTGAGCTTGAGCGGATGCTTCAAGCTCTGTCATTGTTCTAGCAACACGAAAGCTTGTATTGTGATCCATCTATTGAGGGATGGAGCTGGTTTCTAGTGGAGGACAGAGGAGTAGAATATCCATGTTGATTATGAGATAGTGACCAGGATCTATTTGAGAAGAGGTTCAGAGTATACATTTGTCACGAAGGTTCATACAAAGCAGTGGATAGATGAGTTTCATGACCTTCGATAGGCATATCTTTTAGTAGTATAGTATGAGAGTAGGTTTTTTGATCTACTCCAGTATGTTGATTACATTTAGGATGAGAAGGTGTGGATCCACAGGTTCATATAAGGTTGGAAGCTAGACATTGGTGGTGCAGTGTAGATTCGTTCTCCACAGACATTAGTTGAGGCCATCGAGAAGGCCTGTATAGTAGAGGAGACTCAGGGAAAGACCTAGTAGCTTAGAAATTGAGTCCAGAGCTGCATTTAGCAAATGCAGGACAACATATTGAGGGGTTACACTCTTCCTCGTGGTGGACAGTGGTTCAAAGCATAGTCATCTTTAGACCCCAAAGAGCAAAGCAAAGCAGCAGTCCCGCCCACCTTATAGACCTCCTCATAGGTTTGATGCACAGAGAGGTCAGAGTATGGGACCTCCTCCTAGGGGTCCCATCAAGACATATGGTTCACAAAGAACTCACTCAGTAGGAGCTCACTAATAGAGACCTCAATAGACACAACAACCGGATCATCGTGGTCCACACCACGTAACTCTAGAGTACCAACTGGACCTACTACACAAGGGAGAGGATCAGGTGGTTGTTTTGGTTGTAGTTTTACTGGGCATTTTAGAGAGACTACCCACAAAACCCTAACAACAAGGGTAAGACACATATTTGATGGTCTACTATCGGTGATATGGGGGTATTCATAGGATGTACGCAATGGTCAAGAACTACTAGGAAGAGCATAAGAGTACATTTATTAAGACTTGAGGTATTATTGGTGGTATTCCTACCTCCATCTTGTTTGATTCTCGTACTTCGATTCTTTTATTGCACCATCTTTAGTAGAGTGATGCAAGCTAGTGGTAGTTAGGGGGGTTATAGTTGGGATGTTGAGATGGAGCCAAGATCTCTATAGACTCCTTAGTTAAGGAGTGTGTGGTGGATTTAGGACCTTTCACCACTACCTCGTATATCCGTATCCTTCCTTTGGGCTCGTATGGAGTTATTTTGGGTATGGATTTTTATCTCGCACATATGGTAAGGATGGATTGTTACCACAAGAATATATCTTGTGCAGATGATCTAGGAGTGGATTCGGTGATTTCAGGGGTCAGGAGACCCGTTTCTATTCACACCATCTCTATTATGTAGCTAAAGTAGTGTGTACAACAGGGTTTATAGATGTATGTTGTTACAATCAATGACAGATTAAAGGATAGGTCTAGTGGACCATCACTAGGTGATCACCCCATTTTGAGAGAGTTTATAGACATATTTCCTGGGGAGCTATCAGGGTTACAACCCCCACATGAGATAGATTTTCATATAGATCTGGTCCCAGGAGCTAAGCCTATCTCACGAGCACCTTATCGAATGACCACACCAGAGCTCGTGAGCTCAAGTTGAGCTTGAGGGCCTTTTATAGAAAGGCCTTATCTATCCTAATGTATCCCCTTGGGATGCACTGGTGATCTTTGTGAAGAAGAAGGATGGATCCTTGCAGTTGTGTATTGATTACCGCCAGCTGAAGAAAGTAACGATCAAGAATCGTTATCCCCTTCCATGCATTGATGATTTGTTTGATTAGATGAAGGAAGACACGATTTTCTCTAAGACTTATCTTAAGTGAGGTTACTATCAGCTATGGATTTCGAAGGTGGACATTCATAAGACCACCTTCCGTATGAGATATGGCCACTATGAGTTCACAGTGGCGCCTTTTGGGTTGAATAATGCCCCCGTAGTGTTTATGGGTTTGATGAATGGGGTATTCGGGACCTTCTTAGATTGATTTTTCTCATCTTCCTTGATGAAATTTTTATTTACTCACATATGCATGAGGAACACGAGGGAAACTTCGCCATGTTCTTCAAAGTTGTCTTCAAGAGCAATGACTTTTCGAGAACTTGAAGAAGTGTGCATTCTTTCGAGATGGAGGTGCAATATTTTTGTTACATCATTTATGGGGAAGGTATCGTCATCAATTATTCCAAGATTAGAGCCATTATGGATTGGCTAGCACCCACTACTGTGATGGAAGTGTGTAGCTTCATGGGATTAGAAGGTTACTATAGGATTTTTTTAGGACTTCTCTCGGATTACAAGACTCCCATCACTTCCCTTCAGTGGAAAGGGAAGAAGTTTGTTTGGTCAAACAGATGTGATAAATACTTCAGGACACTGAAGGAGTGTCTCACTACAGCACCTATCCTTGCAATATCAGATCCACATGGTGAGTTCTTTGTTTACATGGATGCTTCGTTGGTGGGCCTTGGAGGTCTGTTGATCCAGGAGGGAAGAGTAGTGGATTTTGAGTCTCAAAAACTCAAATATTACGAGCTTAATTCTCCAACTCATGATCTTGAGCTTTGGAAGTTGTGCACACCTTAGTTTGATGGAGGAACTTTTTTCTTTCCAGGAGATTCACACTCAGGATAGATCACCTAAGTCTTCATCACCTCTTCACGTAGTCTAATCTTAATGCTCCTCAGTGGCATTGGATGGAGTTGCTATGTGAGTATGATATGGAGATAGAACATGTGAAAGGGAAGGATAATGTAGTAGCAGACGCTCTCAGTAGATGAATACATGTGGCTATGGCCACCTCAGTGAGCACATATTTACAGAGTAGGATTCTTCAGCAACTTCCTCTTGATAACTTTTACATTGTAGTTTGATATGAGATCAAGTCCCCAGAGACCCTCGAGGGGAATTTTGATGGTTTTTATTTAGAGGCAGATGGTCTTCTCTCAGCACAGAGATCAGATTTATGTTCCTAGAGATGGAGGCTTGAGGTAGGACATCTTGGTAGAGGCACATAATGCACCCTATTCAGCCCATCTCGGGTGAAGAAGATGCACGCCACCTTGAGATAGTTATATCATTAAAGAGTATTTTGGAGAGATGTGGCTCAGTTCATGTCATGATGTTTAGAGTGCCATAGATTTAAGGCCAAGCATCATCATCCAAACCTGGCCTTTTTGTTCCCTCATGCTATATCTTTGGAATGGAAGTGGGACACCATTTCCATGGACTTCATTGTTGGCTATCGATGTCAAGATATCACCATGACGCCATCATGGTCACGGTTGATAAATTGACAAAAGTGGCTCACTTTTCTCTCAGTGAAGACCACTTATATAACTAGAGTAGTGGCACACAGTGTATTTGGATGAGATTTTCAGGTTACATGGGATTCCATGGAAGATCATTAGTGACCACAATCCTTTGTACACTTCCCATTTTGGACTACCATTCAAAGTATGCCCTCGGGACGAAGATCAATTTCAGCACAACATATCACCCCGAGATAGATGGATGATAGACTAAGAGGGTGAATCATATTTTAGAGGACATGCTCGTAATGTATGTGATGGATCAACAAAGATAGATGGGAGGAGTACTTGTACTTAGTGGATTTTTCCTACAATAATAGTTTTAAGAGTTCTATAGGCATGGCTCCCTTTTAGGATTTTTATGGTAGAGAGTGCATGACACCTCTAGCTAACTAGGACAAAGCTAGAGGATAGGGTTTTTCTCGGACCAACTTTGTTGTAGGACATGAAGCAGCAAGTGGTTTTGATCGACAGAGACTACAGGTGGCACATGACAGATAGAAGAAGTATGCATATCAACATTGGACCAAGCATAGTTTTGATGTGGGCATGAAGGTGTTTCTTTGTGTTAGGCCACATGAGAGCCCTATCCATTATGGAAAAGGTTCTAAGTTAGCTCCTAGATTTATTGGTCCTTTTGAGATCTTGGAGCGTATCATCCCTTCATCCCTACCGTCTAGCGTTGCCACCTAGCTTGTCTCGCATACATGATGTGTTTCATGTTTCAGTTCTTAGGAGATATATTATAGATCCTTCTCATGTGCTAGATTAGATCTCATTGAAGGTGTAGGATCAGCAGCATGTGACAATGGATCCTGTTCACATTATAGGTCATAGGACCCTAGGCCTTCGAGGTAGAGAGATTGATCAGGTCCGGGTGCAGTGGGACAAATATGATGAAACTGCAGCTACATGGGAGGATGCTACATTATTACAGGTTCAGTTTTCACATTTGTTCCAGTGACTTCTAGGAGGAATTTGAGTCTAAGGGGAGGGGGGTGTAGTGTACACTTCCCTTTGACACCTTTTGATACTAATCTTGATACTCTTTATTAGATTATGGATATTATTATGGTTTTGATTTAGTACGATGTTAGATATTGGACCATGGATTATTGTTGATCTGATTTAGTTATGATGCATGATGATTATTAGAGACACTTCATATGTGTATGATGATATACTATTTGACATGGATATATTATAAATGTTGTTCGAACATTTGATGTTTGGATATTGTGAGTAGACCTAGAAAATGGACATTATATGATGATGATATAATTATTGATATAAATTGTAAGTGATATTATTGATTGCCTTGATGTTGTTGTGATTCATATGTATAGATGAGTTTGTGATTATATTTATATCATGTTGGATGTTTTGATATGGCCATGAGGCCGAAGGAGGTATTTATTTTTTTACAGGTTAAACTATCACAAAAAACATCGGGGATTGGAGACCAACCACATTGGAATTCTAGATGAATTCAACAAGGTCACCATGGCAACATGTTTTGTGTGTGTGTGTGTTGTTTTTGTTAGGGATTCCCATGGGGGGGATTACCTTTGAATGTGACCAAGGGGATTTATGTATTTATTAATGTGGTTTCTTTTATTAATGTTTACATGTGTTTATTTTGTGGTGCTTTTACCCTTTTTCATTAGTTATTAAATGTTGTGTTAATGTTGTGAATAATCATGTTGTTAAAGTAAAAAAATCAATATGTCATAAGAAAGTAATTAGTGAAGTGGTTGGATTTTGTATTAAATGTTGTAAGTATGTGTAAGTGACCTTGTAAGTGATGTGTAAGTTTACTTCTGAGTGTGAAACACTCCACCTTCTTTGAAATTGAATTTGTCCTTGGAGACTGATTTTGAGGCTTGTGGGACAAGTAAAACTTGTCCCATACCTCTTAATTTTATGTACCAACCATACCTATGGTTGGAGGGTTGAATTTAGACCTTCTTTATGCATTTTGATATGAATAATTATAAGTTTTAATTACACTCTTCTTACATTTTATTAAATTCAGTCCTTATGGGTGTGGGCTTTTTGGAGTGTGTAAGTATATTATCATATTATTCACCCACCTCTTTATTGTGCATTTGAGAATGAATTTGACTTTTTTTTTTTTGAGTTGGGGATGTGTGATGTGGCATCCTACATGGATCCACCTCATCCTCTTCTCTTCCCTCTTTTATAAAATTAGAACTCCTTGCTTTGTTTTGGGTTGTTGAACATTTTACATACTTTCTTTTGGGCAAATTTTGTTGTGTGGAGCTCTTGCTTTTGGAAGGAGATTGGAGACCTTTGCATGCTTGTTGGTTGTTGATTTTGGACTATATTTTGGCATTGGAAAGCTTGTTGTTTTGGAACTTAGACAACTCCTTCATGGAGAGGTAAGAGCTTGGCTCTTGAAATACTCTTTTTCTTTATGAATGTACATGTTATTGTGTGAATGTTTTAGCATGTTTGTGGGCTATTTGGGTAGACTACCTAGGAATGGTGTAGGAGAAGGCTATGGGGAATCCATGTGGGGGCATAAGGGAATGCCAGTGGCATCAAAATTTGTGTGGAGGGAGTTGGGATTGGGTTTCTACCTTGGAAAAGAAATGGCATTGCATTTCTTACTTTGTGGGGGGCATAAGGAAATTTGTGGGGGCATAAGGAGGGATTATGGGGGCATAAAGATATATGGGAGATGTTTTTTTATTGGCGGTCTATTACAGGTGGATACCCAATTCCCATAGGGTGGCATAATCATCTTCCTCCATAGTTCGTTGCTCCTTTGGCTTGCTTGATGGAGCCTGAGTCTTGTTTGTATGTTTTAATGTAGTTTTAAACTACATTCTGTTTTGAACTATGTTTAAAATGTGAAAATGTTGTATGTGTGTTGTGGATGCCTTGTTGCCATGGGTTGAATCACATATTTTATTGCATTATGGTTGGGGCTTAGGGGCCAATGATGAAGGATGGCTTCTCCTCTTCAGTGGATGTCTTGGTTGGGTGGAGAGCGTTGCCTTTCCCCGCCTTTGTTGTGATCCAAAAGGAGAAATTTATGTTATGTTCTTCTGGAGTGGAGGAGAAAGACAGTTTGATAGTTCCATGTGAAATGAAACCTCATTATAACCTTTCCCACCTTGAAGTGGATGATCTTTATATTATTTGTAATGGAAAGATACTTTGTATTAAGCTATAAAAGTTATGTATTCCAAGTTGTGAAAGAGATCTACTCTATTCGATCATCGAAAGAAAGAAATTGGAAATCTCTTATTTGCATTCAAGTAATTGATAGATGTAAAGTTGTATTGTTTTTTGAAATCAATAAAGGATTGCAATAATTTTCTTCAATTTGCATTGATGCATTTAAATTGGTCATCAATCTGTGATTTGAAACCTCTCGTTTGGAAAATTGAAAGAGGAATACGTATGAAGAAAATATATGGAACTCTGTTCTTTTGGAATATTTTAAAATTGGAAATCAAACCTTGCATTTTATTTGTTAAATGGTTTGTTTGTATCAACTAAATGTCTTAGGTTAGAATGGAAATGAATCTCCATATTTGGAAGATGAAAAATGACAAATAGCCCTTTTAAATCTGATCTTTGTTTTAAATTTTAAAACTGAAAATACTTCTCTAAAATGCACAGTTCAAACCTACAAACAATAATCAACATTGAAACATGAAAATATATCCCGCTATGTTATCAATGTACTCAATTGGCTCAAAACACTTAGGAAAATCCTTCAAACATTCCTAAATCGGGTAAAAACCTCTTACAATGTTTTTCTTTCAAGAGATGTAAAACTTTAATTTTGCAACTCAATTAAACCAATTGAATCTTGAAAAATCCTGAAATACATCTAATAATGTTTCCCCATGTATTTTTGACATGTTGAAAGTGAATGAATGAAAAAATTACACAAAATTTATAAGTTAAAAATTTACCGTCCTCTCTGTTAAAACCTCGTAGAATTTTTCCTTAATTTGACTCCTTAAAATTCATCAAAATCTAAAATTGATGATTTATAGAAAAATAGGGCTTTGATAGATTTCTAGAAAGTCATTTTTTCAAAAACCAAGCTTTCTATCAAAAGTTATGGCCTTTTGAATTTTTACTTCATTTTGGATTAAAAAAAAATCTAAAAGAAATTTGAAAAAAAATTTCCCCCATGAGACCGCCGCCCTTTTTTTTTTTCCCTCGTCACCACCATGGGCCAAAATTCAAAACTTAACCTTTTAAAAAATAAAATATTGGGAATTTTTTTTTAATTTTCCCCACCTCTCGCTAGCTGCGCAGCCAATTAGAAGCCACCACGTGGCCTCACGAGGCAACAACGGAGGTGCGACACCTTTTTCAACCTTAGCGCTTTTAAATTTTTCTTGGGAAAATTTTCTTAGTTTGTTCTACTCTCCCGCCTGCCAGCCTGTGGGCAATAGGGTGATGAAATGTGGCATCATCTGGGATAGGCGGAGGTGCGGGAAGTTTTTCCCCTTGCGTTTTGTGACCTAAAAGGCTTAATGCCTTAAATCTCTTCGACAAATTTAACTTCACGCTAGAGCTTTCTCAAGCTGACACATGTCCTCTTCGGGCCCACGAGCATGTGGAGGCAAATCATGCTTTTTCCTGAAAAGGAAAAAATCCAAAACTCTTCCTCGCTCCGCTGACCCGCAAGGGAAAATTTTCTCCCCTAGGCCCGCAGGCTCACCCTTGGGAAAATTTTCCTCCCAAGGTCCGTCGGCCCATAACTTGAGTTTTATGAGGAGTTAGGAGGACTTATTTATATCATTAGAAAGGTGAGGAAATTTCCTATCCAATGGGAGTAATTTAGGAAGAATTTGACTATGTCAAGGGTGAGAAAAATCAAGTTGAAACTTTAGGCCTGTTAGAGAGTGTGTATGGTGAGGAATTTCCCTCTGAACCTAATTGAAACTTCTAACCCTAAATTTTGGACCTTGTGACCTCTAATAATTATTAATAAAATAAAAGTATACTCTAGTAGATTAAAATTGTTTCGGAACCTGTTAGTGATAGCTGTTGTCTTGTAACATGGTTGTAGATTCTTTTAATCAACAAAAAAATTATTCCATAATTTTTCCTAACTAAAGGTTGTTCTTGGATCTCAAGTGGGTTATTTTAACGGGCATTACACCTTCCAAGATGGGTCGTAGATGGGTTCAGTTTGACATAGAGCTCCACCCATTCTATTTTTGTTGTTTCTTTGTTTCCCAATAACAATTATTTTCCCCCAAAATCGCTTCTTGATAGTGTCTTTATATACCCAAAAAGTGTGTGAAGGTTGAGTAATATTATTAGTTGTGCATGAGGAGATAATCACTCTCAATACAATGAAGGGATTATTAATGATGGTTTTTGATTTCATATTTATCCTTGATGATGTCATTATGTACCTTGCTAGGGAGGATGTCATCACTAAACCAAGTTTGCATGTTATTACTAACACCATAGTTAGCAAGACTATCCACCACTTTTTTTTCTTCACAATATGAGTGGATGATTTGAAAATTTGCAAAGGATTTACAAATCTCAATAGATTCATAAATGAAATCCCTAATGGTCCAACTAGGGGGTTGTGCTTGATTTAAGATATTTATTATGTTTAAAGAGTCCCCTTCAATTATAATATTGGAAATATTACAATCTCTTACAAGTTTGATCCCCATAGTGCTGCTAGGGCTTTAGAATAGTGATTTGTTTGGTGGCCCATTTTACTAGAAAATGTAGCAACAAAGCAGCCTCTGTGATCCCTGATCACCCCACCTCCTCTTGATGCCCCTAGGTTTCCTTTGGATGCCCCATCAAAATTCAACTTGTACCATAAGTTGGGTGGCTGAATCCAATGAACTAAAGATCTGTCAATGTTATTTTGATCATTCCTATGTGTATTGCCAGTATCAACCTTCCAAGCAACAAGTATATGTTCTTCATCCTTGGGGTATGGTCTATTTTTTGGAGGCCTAAACCTTTCAATGTTATCTTTTACAGCAATAAAAATTTCCTTAAATATTTTTTTGCATACCTATCTGTTGTTTCTAAAGATTATTCCATTCCTAATTTTCCATAATCTCCAAATGGTATGAGGTAGGACCAAATTCCATAATATTCTTATCATGCAATGTTTATAAGGTGGATGACATTACTCCCAAGCCTACAAGAAGGTATTAGGAAGGGTCTAATGCAGATTAAAATTGGAAAAGATGAGACTCCAAACCTTTGAGGCATATTCACAATGCAAAAGTAGATGTTTGATATCTTCAGCCTCTTTTTTACACATGCAACACATGTTAGGCATAATGAAACCCTTTTTAATTAGGTTATCATTAGTGAGGATCTTTCCTTTTAAAACAAGCCACAAAAAGAAATTAAATTTTGGGGTTAACTCAGGCATCCAGATTTTACTCCAGTTTATATCACTTTGAATATTTTAAAAATAAGCATTGTAGCCTAATTTGACAGTATATTCCCCATCAAAAGAGTCAACCCATATAAGCTCATCCTTGGTATCCTTTTGATTGAGAGGGATGAGTGCAAGTTATTGTTGTAGAGAGGAGACAACAAGTTGTAAATTTTCCTTATCCACTTTGAGTTGCTTCTAAGTTCTCTTGTTTCCATCTAACTCAATGTAATCTTTTACTTTATTCCCATATTTCTCACTTAGACTATCTTTGATGGATATAAATTTATCACTCAGCCTAAAATTAGTCCAGTTATCTTGCCAAAAATGTATATCCTATCCATTTCCTACTTTCCATCTACAACATTTTGTAAGGATGTGTCTGATTTGAAGCAAGTTGTTCCAGAAGATGGATCCATTGGGAAGCTAGTTTTTAAAAAGAAAAGAATTCATATTTTTTTGAGCTAAGTACTTTATCCTAATGAGTTCTGTCCAAGGTTGTTTTTCCTTTAGAAGTCTCCAGCCAAGTTTGGCAATTAAAGCAACATTCATCTTCCTAATATCCTTTACACCTAGGCCACCAATATTTTTGGAATACAAACCTAATCCCAAGAAACTAAATGGTACATGAATCTTTCTTCTGTTCCATGCCATAAAAAATTCTTTTAAATTCTTTCAATGTTGTTAACAATTGTTGTTGGGATGTTATACATAGACATTATATATATGGGTAAGTTATGAAGTGTGCTTTTTATTAACATGCATTTTCCGACACTAGAGAGAATAACACCTTTCCACCCAGTCAATGTTTTGTGAAATATATCTAACAAGGCATTCCAAACAACATTAGATACTTTATTAGTTCCCAAAGGTAAGCCTAGATAGGTAGTGGGAAGAGAGCTGATTTTACACCCCAAAATGAGTGCAATTATTTTCTGTCTATCATAAGGAGTATTGAAAAATACACCGAACTTTTGTCAAATTTAACTTTCTGGCTAGAAGTTGCTTCATAGAATCTGAGAATAGTCTTTATAGCTTTAACTTCAAGAATAGAATCCATCAATAGAAAAATTGTGTCATCAGCAAATTGCTAATGTGAAGCTATATGCTTGGTGGAAGTAGGTTTGAACCCTTTTAGCATGTCTAGTATTCACAACCTTAGTTATGGATCTACTAAGGTTGTCAGCCATTATTATAAAAATTAAGGGGGATATGGGATCCCCTTGTCTTATACCCCTACTGTTGGAAAAGAATCCCACTAGAGTACCATTAACAACAACTGAAAATCTAGAAGTGGCAATGTAGGCCTGAATGATTTTTCTAAATTTTCTCTAAAATCCAAATTTTGACAAGACCTTATCTAAAAATTCCAAGACACTCTATCAAAGGCCTTATGCATGTCTAATTTTATTGCCATACCTATTTTTTTACTTTTATCCATGGAGTGAATGGTTTCATGAACCATGATTACCCCATCCTGAATAATCCTTCCTTTTATAAAGCCACTTTGTTGTTTAGATATTAGATCAGCTAGCAAAGGTTGTAATCTAGTAGCAAGAATCTTGGTAAAAGAAATTTAAAACACATTTACTAGGATGATAGGTTGGAAATCCTTGAAGTCTTTAGCATCCAACTTCTTTGGGGCTAGCACAATATGAGTATTATTTAACTCCTTTATCATATTTCTTGTTCTATAAAATTCATTTATACATTTCAGTAGATATTCTGAGCAGATGTCTCAACTCTTTTGAAAGAAATTTATAGAAAAACCATCAGGTCTTGGTGCCTTATCTCCTTCAAGTGCAAAAACGCCTTCTTAGCTCCTCAATGGTTATAGATTTTGTAAGGCTTTTGAATCTCTCATCAGAAATATTGTTTCTTGGGATGGCATCAAGAAGGAAAGAGGTTGCTTCTTCATTACAAATATTACTTTTCTGTTAGCAAATTCTCATAAAATTTGAGAGATTCTAATTTTATGTCATTTTGATCCTTGGTGATAGTGTCATTTCCTTTGGAAACCTTAGTGATTCGGCAAATTTATGATCAACCATTCTCTAGAATTTATTAGTCAGTGGTGTTCTTGCAATCCATGTATTCCCATCAATGTCACACATGTTAATGGTTTCATTTCTAGGGAAATAATTATCTATGTTCATGTTCTAAAACCGTTTCCGGGTTTGGTGCATAATATTAAAAAGTTCTAATCAACCATTATCTATATTTTATCAGTAAGTGGTGTTATTATAATACCTTAATGCCCATCAACTTCAAACACATTAATTGTGTCATTTTCAAGGAAATAATTTTCTCATTTCAATTTGAAACCATTTTCAAGTACTTGTGTATCCTAAAGCTTTAACAATTTTTCAACATCGCCAACACACTTCGGTGTTGTTGCTAGGGAAAGAATTATCTTAGTTCAATTTTGAGATAGTTTAGGGGTTTTAATCAATATTTATCCAAGGTTTTATCATGTATTTTTGTATCCAAAAGATCTACCATTTTTTCAATTTCACCGATACATTTTTGGGGCCATTTAGGGGACTTGAGTGTGTTTTAAAACAATATTAATTAAATTCCAGCCTATAAGAAGTCTCTCTATGATTTCTCTTCAATTTTTATGAATTACATAGTCCTTATGTGATCTACTTGTTCATTAATAACAATGTTTCTAGGTGACTCACCTGGATATTTGAGTATAGTTTTTATAGGGGTTTATCCACATGCATTTTTACTAGTCTCAAATGTGTGTGGTACTTTTTTAATATACATGGATTTTTTAATGTTTTACCAAGTATCATCTATTTTCTATTTAAAGAGTAATATTCAATGCATTTATAAGAGTGATTTATCATATATAAACTGTAGATATCTAGTGGAAAAACTATTTAAAGCTCTAGGTCAGAAAAAGGTTATATTTTCTATTATATCTTTTGATTTTCCTCATTTACATTAATGGAAGGACTAAGATAATCATTCATATCAGACCCTGTTAAGAAACTACTTCATGATTTTAATGCTTTGCAAAGAATAAGGAAACAAGTTTGGAAGCCAATAAGATTTTAGAGTCCGATAAGTAAGGACATTCAACCTTCTAAGTTTGGTGATTTCCCTTTGATTGAAGATTATTCTAGTTCTTCGATATCGTGAACCTACTAGCCCAAAATACCACATTCATTCATTATTTTTACAAGGTTTTGTGCCCAAATCTAGTAATATTTTTCCTAAGCCTACCCATTTATTCACAAGTGAGAATAGATCCTTTGGTTTTGAAGGTATTCATATAAGAAATCCTTATAATATTGACCCTATTCCTTTGATTCATAGACCACCCATTAAAAACTACTTGATCATCCCTTGAAAAACCTAATTCATAACAATATAGATCATCTTCCACCATGTGCTTATTTTAGGGTTAATATGTTTAGACCTATAAATTTTGATGGCATACCTAGATATCCAAGTGAGGTTCCTAATGTGATTAGGAATAAGTTACCCAAATTTCAAGGAAATAATTCTATTAGTGGTGATCAACATCTTAAGATATTCAAAAATATTATGAATGATTACAAAATGGAATATGAGCATGTTTATTTGAATTTGTTTATATATACTTTGGAAGAAGATGAAAAAGAATAGTTTAATGCATTGCCCCATGGATTAATTTATCCCTGGGAAGAAATGAATAATGCCTTCAAAATATAATAAAGTGATAGGAATGACCCCCAATTCATCTTGTCTGAATTTTAAAACCCTCGGGATCTTGTGTGACCGAGCTCCCGCAGATATCCACCATAATTTTCAATGTTGTGGAGCCATTTTAACCACATGTGTATCTCATGGGAATGTCACCCCAAATCACCATTGCACCCATGGCCAAGCCTCCATACTTCAATAGACCGAAGAGCTCGAGGGGAATTATTTTTATAACTCGGAAAAATAAAACATATACATGGCCAAAATCATAACTCTCCTTATCAACTGCTAAGGATTTTAAAGCATAAGAAAAATCTCTATGTCCCCCATGTGGGATTAAAAACATTCACATTTAAAAATGTGTGGTCAATTAGGTTGAATGTGATGGATTGAGTTGTATTGGTAAGGACACTGGTAAAATTTTAGGGGATCCATTTCGAGGCTAGATAGCTTATCCAATAGAGCATCCACATGGGGGAGTATAAATTCATTCCAAGTGTATATGAGGGTAGTTAGATGTGGGTTAGATTTTATAGTTTAGGTTATAATTTATTTAAACATTTGTATAGGTCACGAGTAAGATATAAGGTAAGATATATAGGTCACGGGTAAGATATAGGGTAAGATACATGGAGAAAACTCGGCGATGGAGAAAAACTACGGGGAAGCGGTTTCTGCGGTTCAGCTGCAGAATGTCTACAAAATAAACTTAATATTGCTGAGGAGAGGTTGTTTTGTGGCCAGAATCGGTTGATTGAAAGCACGGGTATAAAAGAAAGGGAAAGTATCTTGTCGGTCGCTGCAATCTCTACTGATTCCGCCGTAGAAAGTCTATGCACTAAAGCTAAGAATGCTGAGGAAAGGCGGATCTCCGGTGAAAATCAGACGGCTTCAAATGAGAATGTGGAAATGCCTAAATCCACACCTTTGGCCTGGAATAAGATACTACAAAGCCCTAGCGCCAAGGTGGGTCCGAAAACTACTGGACAGTTCACGTGGGAAAAGGACAATGAGGGTGCCACCACCGAGGGTCCCTGAGACGATTGTGTTGATAGAACTTTAAGCAAAAAAATCTCTCCTCGTTGGTAAGTTTCTTGGCTCTAGACCTAATATTGATTTCATTAGAAAATGGGCTTTGAGAAAGTGGAAACCTAAGGGAGCCCTGAGCATTACCATCATGCCAAAAGGATTTTTTCTAGCAAAATTTAATCAGCAAGAGGATTTGGAATCGGTGCTTCCGGGGGACCTTGGTGGTGGGTAATATGGGGCTTTTTTGAAAAAATGGTATCCTAGATTTGACCCTAAATCTGAAAATATAAACACCATCCCAATCTAGTGTAGGTTACCCGGACTTCCATTACATTTTGGGATGATGAAATTCTCGCTAAATATTGCAAAGTCCTTAGGTGCCCCTATCGGGTTGGATGGACCCATGAGAAATAGATCCGAATTACTTTTTCTCATTTCGTATTTTCTCTACTATGGATCGGGAGTTTCAGAACACATAATCTTGAAGTCTAGATATGGGATTTGGACCCAAAAATTGAGCTTCAAACTCGAGGTGTAACAACTATCATAGCATTGGGCACACCGATAAAGGCTGTTCCATAGAAGTTTGATGAACTTGTGGAGGACCCATTTCGAAATAAGGATAGTAGGATTCCTAGCAAGAATAGCTGGAATGAAAAGAAAGCTCCTAGTCAGAAGGAGTTGGAATTAATTAGTAAGGGAAAAAAAAAAAGAGGCTTTAGAACTCAAATAAGGAAACATCTAGTCTGGCATCCCAAAGTCTCAGCAGCAACTTTGCCTGAAGTACGAGTAAAGAAAATCAGGAAGATCCTGTGAAGGTATTCTTGATGGTGAACGAGCAAGATGGCTCTGTGAAGGTTAATATAGTCCCTACTGAACAATCTCAAAGCAATTTGGAATTCGAGATAGATAATCTGATGAGTATCACTGAGGAAACTTCAAACAAGGAGTGTTCTACTCCTAAAGAACCATTGCAGAAAAACTCTCCTAGGGGAGATGGTAATTCTTTAGAAGATTTACTTCCTTGTTTCAGCAATATATCAGCGGTTTCACCTGCTTGCTTCAGCACCAGAACAGCTGATATACACACTTCGGACAGGACTCAGAAAGAATGTGAAGAGGGAGAAGTCACACCCAACTTGGATGAGGAGGATCCAGATTCGGGATTCACAAAGGTTATTTCAAAAAAGAAAAAAAGAATGAAAGGCTTTGAATTGATCCCAGAATCACTTTACAGTGATAAAAAAAAAAAAGATAACTGGGACACCTCCACATCCAGAACAACTAGATCTTCTGCTAGACGAATAGTGGACTTTGGAGGAAGTACAAAAAGAGGAAGACCCTCTAAAAAGGCTCTAAGATCTAAGAGAATGGAGAGGGACATTGCAGATGGAGTTCAGTGCCAGTTGAACCATCAGACAGTTCCAGCCACCAAATATTCCAAATGAAGATTATTTCATGGAACATCCGAGGCCTAAATGGAAACTCCAAACAAAGAACCATCAAGGAGTTAAGGGACTCTAGTAATCCTACAATGTTTCTAGTAAGGGACCCTTGAAACTATTAAAAAGAGTTTCGGGATATCTCTGAAATGGCGGCTATTGACTCCCGTGGAGCTTGGTGGGCTGGCTACTTTTTGGGATAAAAGACACCAGATCTACTGGTATGGTTCTTAATGCTAGTATTAATCATCTTGCAATCAAATTTGTTGTTGTTGAGAATAATGATGAATGGATCCTTTCTAACATATATGCCCCTAATACGGTTAGTGGTAGAAGGAAGCTTTGGGCTGACCTTAAAGCTTTTAGAAATCAGCATGGTTCTGCTAACTGGCTTATTATGGGGGATTTCAATTCTCCACTAAACCCGGTAGATGGAGGTTCCTCCAACTTTTCTATTGGTATGGAGGATTTTGCTGATTTTATAGCTGAACATAACCTCTTTGATGTGGATCTTCATGGGAATAAGTACACCTGGAATAATAGAAGGTTGGGGAAAGAGTTTATTTAGGTAAGATTGGATAGGGCACTAATTTCAGCAAGCTGGATTCTCAGTCAAGACTTTCACCTCTCCTCCTTGCCCAGAGTTGGATCGGACCACAATCCGATTGCTCTAAATCTTCTCAATTGAACTAAACCCATCAGAAGCTCTTTCAAATTTGAAAAGATGTGGATGGAACATGACAATATATATGACAAGATAAAAGAATGGTGGGAATGGAATGGAGAAGGCACTGCTCAATATAGATTGGTCCAAAAGCTCAAAAATGTGAAAAAGCAAGTCAAAATCTGGAACAAAAGAGTCTTTGGTAATGTTTTTGAGGAAAAAAAAAAGTTAAAGCAAAAACTTCAGGAGCTGGAATTAAAGATGGATACTAGGGGGAGATCGGCTGAAGACGAAGTCAATGAAAAGAATATTCTTTCTGAGTTGCATACGATCTGCAGTCGAGAGGAATCCTTATGGAGGCTTAAATCTAGAGCTATTTGGCTTAAAGAGGGAGACAGGAATACGAAGTTCTTTCATATGACCACTCTAAAGCACAGAGCTTGTAATAGGATCTTAGAAGTTTCTAAAAACAACGGAAATATCATAAAAGATCCCAATAGCATCAAGAAAGAAGCGCTTGAATTCTATAAAAAACTTCTTGAGGAGGGGAATACCAACAACTCTGAAGCCATTTCTTTTATGTTGGAGGCCATCCCCCAAAATAAAATTGAGGAACAGAATTTCAGAGATATCCACAAAGCGGTTACGCTGGAAGAGCTGCAGAAAGTTGTTTTTGCTTTAGAGGGTGACAAGGCCCCTGGACCGGATGGATTTTCCATAAATTTTTTCTAGAAATTTTGGGAAATATGTTCGAAGGATCTCCTCAGAGTGGTGAATGAGTTCTATAGAACGGGTAATCTTCTAAAAGAACTTAATAACACTCACATTGTCTTTGGCCCCAAAAAAATGGATGCTAAAGATTTCAAGGACTTCAGACCTATCAGCCTAGTGAATGCCATCTATAGAATTTTTACCAAAATTATTGCTACTAGGCTCCAGCTCATTTTGAATGAACTTATCTCAAGGCAGCAGAGTGGCTTCATCAAAGGTAGGATTATACAAGACGGAGTGATTATGGTTCATGAGACCATACATTCAATGGAGAATAATAAAACGTGAGTATGGTCCTTAAATTGGATATGAACAAAGCCTTTGACAAGGTCTCTTGGGCTTTCCTTGACAAAGTCTTAACAAAATTCAGGTTTCCGGAAAAATTTAGAAGAATTGTTAAGGCTTGCATATCCACGGCTAGATTTTCTGTGGTTGTTAATGGTGAACCAGTGGGTTTTTTCACTAGCAGTAGGGGACTTAGACAAGGAGACCCTATCTCCCCCTTACTTTTCATTCTCTTGGCTGATAGCCTCAGTAGAACAATTGGTAAAGTGGTGAATGACGGGATTTTAAGTGGCTCCAAGCCCACCTCCATCAGTCTTGCTGTCTCACATCAGCAATTTGTAGATGACACTATCCTTCTCCTTCTAGCATCTGTCATTGAAGCCAAGGCTACCAAGGCCTTGCTGAGGCTCTACGAATCTACTTCTGGGCAGGAGATCAATTATGACAAAAGCACCATCTTCTTCTTCAACACTCCTGAGAAAAGACAACTTAAAATAGCTAAAATTCTGGGCTGTAAAATAAGTGAGCTTCCAGCCACTTACCTGGGACTTCCTCTCAGCACTAGGAAAGTCTCTTGTAAGGTGTGGGATGATTTATTGGAGAGATTCCAAAAAAAAATGGCTGGTTGGAAAGGAGCCATTTTATCTAGCGCTAGTAAGTGCCTGCTTATCAAAAGTACTCTCCAAAATCTGCCAATTTATATTATGTCACTCTACAAGATCCCCTCCTCTTTCAGGGATAAGATTGAAAGGATCTAAAAAAAAATTTTATGGCAAGGCATGGATGAGAAATTCAAATTTCATTTAGTGGCACTCGGGATAAGGTTTGCACCCCAAAGTTTATGGGAGGTCCAGTATATAAAAGACATTGAGAAAATGAATGAGGCCCTCATTGCTAAAATGGAAATTTGGAGAATGCTTGATCGAGAAACAACCCCGGATAGATTTAATTAAAGCAAAATACCTAAAACATCAATCTCTGTACTCCTTTCTTCTTGATGAACAGCTCCCCTATGGTTCCATTTTTGGAACAATTTGGTTAAAAGCAGTAGAAATTTCATCAGTTGGGTAGTAAATGGAAAGTGGGGGATGGTAGGGACATAAACTTCGGGAGGACAATTGGTTTAATGGAAATCTCATGGAGAGTTTTGGGATGGCCAAGGACAGTCTTATAAACAAGTATGGCATCAAAATCAAGGACTATATTGAGGAAAATGGTACCAGAAAGAAGTGGAAAAAACTTGTTGTTGATAGAAATGATCTGAAACAAATTACTTCCTCCCTTCAAGATCATTTAGAGCTTATTCCATTAAGTCAAATGGATTCCAAGGACGAGTTGATATGGATTAACTCCAATGATGGGAGCTACACTGTCAAAACTGGATACAATAACTTCTTTCACTGTAATCAAACTGAGTTCAATTGGAACAGGATTTGGATGTCTGATTTAACTCCCAAAATAAATTTTTTCCTTTGGCTGGCTATCAGAGGTAGAATTCTTACCAATGACAATCTGATGAGAAGGGGATTAATAATCCCTAATAGGTGCCATCTTTGTAAGAAATATTTTGAGGATATCAGCCACTTGTTCATACATTGTGAGTATGCCACTAGATTATGGATTTTTGCCCTTTCTAAATTTGAAGCTCTCGGGTGATGCT
The DNA here is from genome assembly GCA_018340775.1 of Taxus wallichiana var. yunnanensis. Classification (NCBI taxonomy): domain Eukaryota; kingdom Viridiplantae; phylum Streptophyta; class Pinopsida; order Cupressales; family Taxaceae; genus Taxus; species Taxus wallichiana. Next base: position 390,921,906 of record CM031235.1, read on the forward strand.
TGGGAAGGATTTCAATAAGCTATGGACTCATTAGAACCCACCCTTAAGCATTGTGTTGTTAAAAGGATCTCGGAAGTCTGGTTATCCCTCATTTAACTGGAGAATATGGAAGGACAGAAATGATATTATCTTCAGAAACAGAAAGCAAAACTACAAGCTTAGTATTGGGAAAATTTCTAATGGTATCAAAGAGAATATTGCTGGATCTAAACCCCCCAAGAACAAGAGATATCCAGAAAATGAAGAATACATTCTTTCCAACTGGCAGATTGGATCAATTAATAGTTGGAACATTCCCGGGAATAGCATTGATAGATCTTTGATTAAATGGCATCCTCTAGATCTAAATTGGTATAAGTTGAACTTTGATGGGGCTTCTAAGGGAAACCCTAGGAATGCGGCAGGGGGAGGAGCGATACGGGATCATAAAGGCAATCTAATAGCTGCGTATGCTGGTAAAATGGGAATTCAAACTAATCATTTTGCTGAAGCTTTATCTGCTCTTTGGGGTCTGAGAATTACCCAGGAAAATAATATTCAGAACCTCATCATTGAAGGAGACTCCCTAAATATCATTAATCTTCTTAAGTAGTGCTCATCTCCAAGCTGGAGCATCAAGGATTTTATTGCAGAGTCCATAAGCATTAGTCATACTTTCAATAACATCAGGATCATGCATACCTACAGGGAGGGTAATAAATTGGCGGATGTGCTGGAAAATTATGGCATTAATGTCAACCTTACAGTTTGGGACAATAACAGCATCCCCAAACAGCTTCAAAACAACATTCAGGCGGAACTCCATACGTAAGCAATATCTTGAAATGAGTTATGAATTTTGGGTGTGGATCAAAAATACTCCCACACGTGTTGATTTAAAGAATTGGTTAATGCAAATCATGTCTAATAATCAAGATAGTGTGAATCATATGGGGAATTACAAGTGGAGATACACGATTTTGAAAATCACGCATGCGGGCTGTAATGTGACTGTTAAAAGGTGGATTCAAACCTCCATGGAAACCGAAGGCGGTGATAAAGTGATTGATGGCAGGGAGCGGGTTATTCTCACATGTGATTTTCAGCAGGTTCAGATCAGCAGACACGCAGCCGATCATGGGAATAACAACGGCTCTCATTTCCATTTTGGTGCGGATTACTATAGCAAAAAGTGGACTGGCTTTAGCAATCAGTTAGGAATTAGTTGCAAACAGTTCAGAACAGAGAAGATGGGGGGTCCTCCTTGTCAAATTGAGCCTAGTGTGGACCCTGACTGGAAAGACAATATTGAGCTATGGAGCATTCTTAGCAAGGGTGGCATAACAAACTTCATGGAAAAAGTGCAGGGGCATGACCAGAGCATCTCTGTGCGCTTTGCAAAGGATTGGAAGGAGAGGACAGTGGAGTATGGGGGGCAGAAGGTCTTAATCAATGAAGAGCTTATAGCTGAAGCGACCGGCCTTGGCTTGGAGGGCTTCAGATTCTTTAACAAAAGGGTCGATAGGGATGTGGAAGAGAGAAGATTTGTTGAGGGAGAGGAGAAACTGACCCACTTAACAGTGGGCCTACTTGTTAGCTCGATCCCTCCACCATATGATGAAGTAACCCACATGATGATACGGTTCATCTCCTTGGAAGGGAGGTTTGTCACTGTTCCTGTGAAACACCTTATTTTTCTTAATCATTTTCATAGGGATCATCTGGTTTGTTTCCCCCATTACTTGCTGAACTCTCTTGAACGCTCCATTCTTGAGTTTCAAAAGCATTCCGGGTGGTTCCTCTGCACCAAGGGCTCATTTTGTTGTTACACAAATGTTGTCTACTCAGGTTTCCTGGTCTCCCATCCTCCCCTAGCTCGATTCCCCCTTTGCCGAGCTCTGTTGTTGCTAGCCCTGTTTCTCCTTTCTCTGTCCCTGCCACCGCTGCTGTCACCCCCATGCCGGCCATTCAGGCTTCTTCTCCCGTTCCCCCTTCTGATGCTCCCGCCCCCCACTTGGCCTCTACCTCACGGAGACTGGTTACCAGGGCTTCTAGGAAGCTTAACCTTGAGACCCTTGAGGTGGAGAAGGGTTCTCATGAATTTCATGACCTCATGACCTGCATATCAGCAGTGCCACCCCGGGAAGTGCAATTGGAAAGACCTACAAAAATTTGGGAGCCTTAGAGGTAGATATGAAATTGTTAAAGGACGAAGTTAAAAACTTGAAAAAATAGAAAGGAAAGAGGAAGAAGGAGGAGGAGGAGGATGTGGACAACAGCCAAATTGAAGATATTTACAAGAAATTGCACTCCTTGGACTCTCGCTTAGGGAAGGCCAAGACTAGGCATGATTACAACATTGCCATCTTTAGGGCGATTGAGGAATTTATTGAACAACACGTCAGAAGTGTCTCCAACCTAAGCGGAGTGTCGGAAACCCTTTGGGGTACTGATAAAGAAAACAAGAAGACCTTGGAGCAGCTGGATTCTAATGATGCTGCCCATATGACTACTTTGGGTATGTTTAAATCCTGGAAGAATATCAAAACCATCTTAGACAAAGCTACTAGGAAGTAGCTGCAGTTGATTCTGCTGTCCTTGTTTGTTTTTTTGCTATTTTTTTTGCGGATCCTTTACTGCTTTTTTGCAGTATTTTTGTTGTTCTGTCTCGTTTTGGTAGCTATTTTTTAGCTACTTTGAGCATCATTGTAACATTTGGATTCTGATCCTTTTCACTCTGGTTCTCTTGCTTATCCTGGCTTTTAGGCCTTCTCTTGTATTCAAGGGTATAGTCCCTTTCAAAAAACTATTTGCCAATAATAAAAAAAAAAGATATAAGGTAATAGTTTTAATTAAAACATTATATAAGCCACGAGAAACGTATCTAGGTATATATTTTTAATTAAAATATTTTATATGATTATTCGGCTAAGATATTTTTGACCACGTACATATGAATTAGTTACTTAGGATAGGTAGTTAGGTTTGTAGTTTATTAAACACATGTTAATATGCTTATAAACAAAAAAAAGGTATAAAATAATGTCATTTTATATAGTTTAGAAACAACATTATTTTTAGCTCACAAATAAGGTGCCCTTCCATGTATTTTGTCTCTAGCCAATAAAAAAGTAGAAGGCTATTCTCGTGGAGGGTTTTCTTCATCTTGGGAGACTTATTTTTATCTACCTTGGGAACAAAATATTTTCCTCGACAATCAACCATTCAACCAAATTTTCATTTTTTTACAAATTTTAAAATAATCTAACATTTACCTATGTATGTAGCAATCCTGAGTGAGTTTCCAACTTCCAAGTAAATTTGTAAATTTTTTTCACACTAGTAAAAATTTGAGAGAGAATGAGAATGTTGGTTGAAATGGAGGGAGAGGGTTATTTATTTAGAACCAACCAACCAAAAAAATTGTTATTTTGTTTAATTAATTTAGTTAAAACATTTGTACCTTCTCGAGTACTATGTGAGGTCTGAGGGGTTAAGTTATTAACTAAAATTAATATTAATTAAATAAACTACCAACTATTGTAAATAACATTACAAATCATGCAATAAATAAAATGAAAACCGTGAAGATATTTTAAATGTGGAAAACCAAAAAGGGTAAAAAACCACATAAAGAGTTTCCATTAATTTGATAAACTAGTCAAGTACATAACTCCTCCCCTCACTTCTCTCCTCCCGTGAATTTACCACATAAATTCACAATAAGTTGATATGATTTCCAATCAACCCCACGGTTCAATATAAATCAATCAAATGATGTGAATTCTCAAGAAGCACACCGAAAATAATAATAATTGATTTAATAACCAATTAACATTATAAACATATAGTTTATATTAAATAAATTAAAATATATAATATTCTAATTTATTTAATTATAAACTATAGTTTAATAACGAGAATACTTAATATTAAATTTTCTAACAACAGTTGATTTCCCAACTAAATGGGGAATGCTACTATCGAGGAAAGTGGGAAGCAAGTGTGCACATGGATTTTTCTTATGCTATTATTCCTCTGGAAGAAAAATTCATAAAATTGCACATGAAGGACAAGTTGTTACACTTGATTGAGGATCATATGAATGGATCATATGAGGTACTATATACATTTGTGGACTTGGTTAACTTTTTATAGTGTTAATTTTGATGATCAGTGCCTTGAATGTGAAATATAGTTGGAAGACCCTCTCGATCCTCGAGACCATATTTTTTGAAGGATTACGCTCTAGTCTTGGAAATGAAGTAGCTGTGGTATTGGATTCCCTAGAAAATGATCCTTTATTTTTTCTTTCAAGTTATGTTTCAAGTGCATAAACACCATTGTTGAATATGGGGAAATCATACTAGGCTTGAGGATTTCTTGGAGGCATGGAATAAAGGAACTAATTGTGAGAGGTGATTTGTGAGGTGGTTGTAAATTAGATCGGAAGACTATATGCAAACAAAAATAAGAGGTTAATGTAATAAAATAATTCATTGTGGGACTTGATTGAGAAATTTAATTCATTTGATATTGAGCACCATGAAAGAAGTCTAAATACAAAAAAACTAGGTTAGTAGTGTTGGCTTCTCAATATGATAGTCAAAGTACATCCCCATACCTGTAAGTTCTAAGTTGAGATGTGTATTAGGCATTCCATACCTGATAATATTCAACATTTACAAGTCTTTTATGATTCCCACATCATCCAATTCCTAGGTTGTAAAGATGAATTTTATAATCAACTCGATTGTTCTTGAGCCTATGATAGAAGTGAGTGATGGAAAGGAGACAATTTTTAGGAAGGAGGTGATTAAATTATAAACTATAAAGAAGTCTTGGAAATGACTAGGAGTCGTGTAAAAAGGGGATGGCTAGATCCTGCTACTTTTGGTTCTACCTAAACTAGGGTGAGAGATCCGAAGGGGTAACTTAAATGAGGGAGAGATGTTAAAATTCAATCTCATTAAAATTATTGGCAAATCAATCTGTGCTAAGTATACCTATGAATGCATTATCTTCTCATAATATTTCTCATAAACATATAACACATATATAGTATATCAGACACAAGTTACTAAAGAAATTAAAAAATGATTCACATACATCATTTTAGAACAATATTAATTAAATCGATCTTAATGATGCTGGAATAATGATATTTGCAAATCAAATAAAATGCATTCATAATATGCAAGTATAATGTAATTTTTAGGGGTAAAATGGTAGGATACTTTTAGTTATAAAGAGTAAGAATGGATGATGACTAGTTAACAATAGCAATGTGCCCATAATTGCCATGATAACTTGCTTTGCTTGAGAATGCAAAGAAAATAAAATCAAGTAAAAAAACTTTCAAAGGTAAATTTGCATTCATTGATGCCCAATTCATGAAAATGATACCAAACAACCTTCATAACCCTCAACACAAATGATTGTGCAAGAATTCCAATGAAGTTTTCATTACTTCCATTTCAATTTGCCAAAGGTACATTCAAAGGCCAAAAAAATAATTCCAAAGAAGTATGATGAAAAGGGTTTTATAATTGGATCAAATATTAGAAAGTAGTTACTACAAAACAATATTTATCCAATAAATAAGAGGATGTAATAACCAGATATTGATCTAGTGTATTAGATATAGATGCAATAAGCAAGAAGTTTGTAATACATTTATATTTCATTAACTAGATTTTCAACATACATATCCAGAAGCCATGACTAAACCAAAATAGATTGTTCTATTGATATTAGTTTAAACAAGGGGACATATAATAGATGTTGTAAATTTTTGTTAATGGTTGTATAGTGTAACCACCTTAGCATTACAACTTCAGGATTAGAACTTCTACAATTCTAGAAAATGAAAACCTAGAGCTAAAGCAATTAATTACCAACCCACCATCTAAAATCTACCTAAGAATGAGGAAAATCCCTCATTCTTATATAAAAAATACATAAAGAAATATACCCAAAGTCCCAAAACTGACTGGAGAAATAAAATATGAGTAAGAAGGATTTTGGACCCATCAAAATGGAAGAGAAGATTTTCCAACTAAAATGATTACACCTTTAACCACCTATATGGAATGGTTATTTCTCATGATTTTCCCATGGATATTAAATAATATTCCTTAGTCGATCAAATTGTTTTATCATTTAGTGTCAAACTACCACTTGATGTGTGCTTTATAGGAAAAGTTGTTAACTTTATGTAATCATCCCTTTTGTCTTTTCCCATGAATCTGTTGCTCATGCAATCACTAGGAAAATTTTATTTCCCTTGAGAGAATACAAATAATGGAGTAAATAAAGGATAAAATAATAGAAAGTGGAGTGAAATATTATGCAGGATATAATTTAATTAGCTCCCCATTATTCGTTATTCATTTTTTTGTTTAGGCATCTAATCTATCAAACATATTATTGAGGGGTTTCTCATCCGGATGAGCATGGTAAATAAAAAAGTTCTTGTTCTGAAAAAAATTGATCAAATTCAATAGAAATGGCATTTCTTTTATTTACCCTCTTATCCAATTTATTTATACCTCCTTCTAAATGAATGCATTTTTGAATTGGAAGATAATTGAAACTTGAAGAAGAATATTTCAATCCCCCTTTACATGTTGTTGAAGAATAGCTATCGATTCTCAACATATGTAGCCCCTAGGGTGTATGTATCTTATATATGCAACATATTTTCAAGCATAGAAATTAAATCATTAATATATTTTCCAGCTTTATCTTTCATGCCATGGAGTTTTTTTATGCATCCTCTCAAATTAGTTGTACTTAGTCCGATGGCCTTTGCATACTAATGTTTCCTTCCTCTACAATATCGGGATATAATTCCATTATCTTAAAATAATTGATCATTAAGAGAAGTAATGACCTCAAGCTTGGGTAGTAACCAAACCCAAAGTATTCCACCTCATCATGACACTTTTTGATTTGCTCCCGAAAGCTTCCATTCATTTAGAAACTTTCTTGTAACACTTCATGGTGATTCTTATGGCCTTGCTTACCCTTCCTTATTAACTCCTCCAACTTTTTGGTTACATATACTATTCTCCTTAAATAATCTATAGTTACTAATGCTTATAGGGTTATAGTTGCATAGTGATGTCATGGTTCTCGGTAGGGGTTGAATCCACTTTTATACATAGGTTGATAAAATATAAACCTTCTCCTTTAATTTATTCCTTGTCTCTTTGTCCTTACAATTTTTTGGAAGAGACATCCCATGGCTACTATGGATTCATGTTTCAATATTTCTATAGTAGGTTTCCCCAATCATATTTATATAACATGGTAATCAATGGTAATGGCCTCAATTCTTAATATGTCTATGTTAGGAGTTTAAATTTATATGGACACCTTAGGGACCTGTAATATTCTTTGATAGTAACCTCATGGTCCTTTAGCTGTTTTAATGACATGAAATTTTAAAGACTAAAAACCTCCAACTGAATCTTTACATTTTCCATTTTTAGGAGGGATGATCAAAACCACCATGCAGTTAGAGTATTTCATTCCCTCTAAGTTTGTGGTAGGTAATGGGAAGTTCTTGGGGAAACTATAATGTATTTTGAGACTAAGGGGGTAACATCAAGAATAAGAACTTATTATTATGAAACCTCCACATATTTATCTACTTTATTGAGGTAAAATTATGCTACACTTGCATTAATTGTCCTAACTCCTTCATCATTAGTCTTAGGATCCTTAGGTGGAGCTGCTTCATGAGCTAGTCCTTATGTTTTTCTTGAGATTTCTCCTCTTCTTGTTCCTTGGAAACTTCATGGGTTTCAAATTCCATATTATTCACTTCCACTGATTTCTCAATTGGATCACCTCAAGTAACCTTCCCTTCATGACTATCAATTGTTTCTTTAATCTAAGTTTGTTCCCTTTTAGATAAAATTTCCTCTTTTGGGGGTACCTCCACTGAACTTACTTCAATTGAAAACACCTCAACTATAGGTTGTTGAGTCAACATGGGAACACCACCTTGCCCATCAATTTGTATTTCTGGGACTTCCTCATGTTGTTCTTCAAGTAAAGGGATATCATCTCCTTCTTTCTTTCTAAGGCCTTGCAATAAATTAGAAAATTCCTAAGCATGTACTACCTCCTACTCTCCAATGTCCACAAATTCAACCTCCATAGTTGGTTTATCATGAGTTAATGTTGTAATAGGAGTTCTATGTGTTTCTATGGGTGGAGTGGTATCAACCACCTTAGGTATTTCCACCTCATTTTCATGTACCATAAGAGATGCAATATTTTAAATGATAGTTTCTCTAGTAATTCCTCCTACTACAGTGGTTCCAACTTTAGATTTATCATTTCTTAAAAAAATCCTAAGTACATGCTCCTCATCGTGTTTTTCTCCCACATGAGGCCCATTATTGATCCAAGTCCTAATTTTTTTTTATGGGAGAGATCCCTCATTATTTCCCTTTATTTGAGGAGATAAAGGGGTCCACCTGCATAACCTTCACCAAGTGAAATAAATGTCTTGGGATTGGATGCACGTGGGGGCATAGTTTGCAATGGAACTTCCTGAGTGATGGGTGCATCCTTCATGGTCTTCATTGAATTTTTTTGCATTTTGGGTCAGATGAGACACTGAGGTTCTTGTTTTCCTTTTTATAGAAATCCATGCATCCACCATTCCAAAATTAGGCCTCTTAGATGAGATCTAAGGTGCAGTTATTTTTAATGGGTCCATGTCGCTTATACCTTATTTCAAAGGAGGAAGAAACTTATTAATAATACCAGAAGATTTGTACTCCTTTAACACCATAGTGTTTTGAAGTGATGAGTCTATTCCTTTTTGAATAATCCAAGTCAGGGTTCTCCTCATGACACCAATATTTCTATCATGTAGTGTAGTGGATTCTTCCTTTCTCACGATCAAGTGGTTCCACTAGTTATGTGGGTATGTTTTTGTCAACATAATACATGTTTACTAGTTGGTCATTATCCACAAGGCCTTGTGGAATAACTACAACCTTGTAGTCAATTTTTTTCATTGTCATCCTAGAGAAGTCTCTAAGCTTGACCTCTTATTTTTCCCTAAAATTTATCCAATATTCCTCATAATGAGGCTCATTCTCATATGAGTTCCCCTGTGATTATATGCATTACTAATATAATATCATAGTTGGGCCTTGCTTGGAACTTCTCCATGACCATTCTATTCATTTCTACATCCAAAAGAATTTCTTTAACAATAGTGGAGAATGTATACCTTCCAATAGTAATTGGGAACTTAATATTTGTTTTGTCTTCCCTATAATCATCCTATGTACCTCAGCAAGTTGTCTAGACAATTCAATAAGTGACCACTTATCATCCAAGTACCTAGGAAACATATATGGAGTGCCTTGGAATCCACTCACTCTTATGTAGGTGAAGAACCTGAATTATATAAAATATCAAACAAAATCAGTGATCACTTTCCTTGCCTAAGAAAATATTCTATATTATCCCCATTCTAGATAGAATAAAAAAATAATGGGTATAAGGAAAACATCATGATGTCTACTAAATTCATCCCTTCTATTATCCAAATTCACTTGAGGGTATACATCATAGAATCTGAAATCTAATAAATCTATCATCCAGGAAGATATTTATGACATGCCAAATTATATACAAGATGATGACATATATAATTCACATCTCTATTTTGATCTTTCTCAAATTTTCACAATCATGCTAATGAGATGATTATGGATATAGATTTTCTAATGATTTTGGCCCAAAAATACTCCCTTGAAACTAAGAATAATTTGCATGTACCTAAGAATCCACTCTTGGAAGTAACAAACAGAGATTAAGCTTGCCATTATTCTTAATAGGTTGATGATATCCTCAACTTCCTCAATGAAGTATGGCTATGTCAGCTTCTTGGGAACCCTTGTGTAGGAACCACTAGTATTATGTAACCATTGATTATTCATAATTATATAGAATGAAAATTGGTGGGTGGCCCAAAAATTCTCAACCAATTCAATATTGATGTCCACCAACTACTTTATTTGAAGTAACCATAGTAATTATTAGAATGTAACTAGTGTTAGTGAAAGAAATATGACACCACTACCATATATGACCTCCATGGTTTTAGGGTTATAATTCTCTACACATGCCCATACCAAATCTAGGAATTTAATGGAGTGAGAAAAACTAGAGGCAAAATAAATGACACTTGTATCAATAGATGCAATTAACTCACTTTAGTCGAAAGCATGAAGCCTCTAGAGAAAAGGAACTAGGTCATTGTTGACAATTTTTGCACTTGTGCAAAAATGGGCAACTTGAAACTTTGTTACGATGGATAGCATTAGTGAAGTATACCTAAGCTATGGGAGATCACATCAAATTATGTCATTATTATTGATTTATTTAAAAGATTACATGAAATCTGCAACTATGTGTGTTGTTACAAAACGTAACAGATCACATAGTCTGCAATTTCATGACCATCCTCAACAAAAGAACACAAGCCCTAAAGGATAGTTGTGTTTTCTTGATGAGGACATCCAATTACAAAGTAGGTGAAGTGTAAAGTTTTGGAATAGCAAACATAAGTATAGATCACAAAAAATCAAAGTTCATTACTAAATGTTACAAGTTCTATTTAATTGTCTTTCCTTTATGATTAAGACATTCAATTATGTTACTGAATTGTTTAGTTCATTATACAATCCATACAAAAAGCAAAAATTCAGAAAGAGATATACAACTCATTACAGAATTCAATTCTTTATTCACAAGGAGAGTCAAATGTTTCCCACACAAGCCGTGGGATGTAAATCGAAAAGTAAAATATAGCTACTAAAAAGAAAGATACACATGCATGAAAGAGAAATCAAAGTAATATGAGTGAACCCATCATTGCCTTGGGGTTTTTTTTTTTCTTCGTTTGAAGCATCTTCATCTCCATATTTTGTTTCTTTTTCATATTCATTATAGAAGCTATTGTACCTAAAAAGAAGAAAAAAGTTAACAATCAGTTACGATCTCAACGATCAAATCATATTCCTACACTATCCTACTTCATGCATATGAATCTTCCCCTGAATAGGAGATGTATTCTACTTGAAGGAAAAACTGCATGCATGCTTTATTTACTCAACAAGAATAAAGTGAAAAGAAAGAAGAAAACATGGACATAAGAAAGGACAAAAATCCTAAATATTCCTAACTGTTTTCCTAAGTGTGCAGGTACAGGTTGCAGCCAAAGAGAGAAATAAACAAGGCATAAGTACATACTATGAATAAGGAAGAGTGCAACTCAAAGTTCAGCAACCATTTTTCAAATGGAAGAAGTTAGAGATCAGAAAAGAGAGTGGAAGATATAAACACTTGTTTTAGTTACAACAGAAGAGGAAGAATCACATTTCGAGAAGTTGAAGCTAAATAGAAAGAAGGGATTACAGCTAAAACAGGATGAGAGAGAATATTCTAGGAAAATTTTGACAGGGCTTCGCCATGTAAAATGGACATTTACAACTTTTCCTCATGTTGTTTTCAATTCCTACATGCTTCAAAAGAACTATTAAAATCAAATAAGTGATACAAGAAGCAGAAAAACATTACATGATCAAGATAAACAACTAACATGTTTTCAATTCTCAATTGTTATATCAGTTCAGCAAGAAAAGTGTTACTTTCTATTTTCTAGATCAGAACATATAACTACTATTTCTAAAAAAGCATTAAGGAAAAGATTCTGAAATTTTTTTTCCAGGGATTCACCTTATAAAATCAACATTTCATATTTTTCAACATACATATCAGAGTTGTAATGAAAGGAAATATAGTATATAATGCAGAAAAGAAATGGACTGTACTTTCATTCATCATATTGAAGTACTTGGAGCATTCTTTATAACTTAAACAACTAGAGAGAATTGAAATTCCAAGATAATCTTACAAATTTCAGCCATTATAAGTTGAAGTTTTCAAAATGAAGCAAATATGAGAGCACAGAGATACTATAATGTCATTGAAGTATATTCATTCAAGCAAGTAGTACTCATCTATGACATGATCAGAAGCCATTATAGGTAAACAAAGGAGCTATCTCATGATGACATTAGAAGTGAGAAGTGATTCAAGTAACATCTACAGTTATAAAGGGATTCAGAAAGAGATAATAACCCATGATTTAAGGTATAACTATCTTTAGAATAGGTCTATATCTATCCAAGAGATAATTTTTTCAGAAATAATGAAATGGAAGATGATTTAGTTTTCTTAAAGGGGATTACAAATAAAATGCAAAGCTGAGTACAAAATTTCATGTTAGAAGATCCAGCCTTGGAGGAGGATACCGATCATTGGCAGTACAGTATGACCAACTTAAAGGGGAAATTATATAGAATTTGTGTATCTACAAGCTTAGTATCTTTAGGAAAAGAATCCAGTAACCACGTTGTCTTTTTCCTATTTTGAAGTGAATAGATATGTTCAAGATTTTGAGTACAATAAATTAAAGAAATAGAAGGCTTTCTACAATGAAGAAACATCTTTGGTATGGCAACATATGAAATATTTTGCAAAAGGAATTGAATTTTATCAAAGCTCAAAACACCAAGCTGAGGAAAAATTCATTTTAGCTAGTACAAAAGTTCTTTTCTATTTTCAAAATTATTAGTGGATTACAACTATTATTTTGAGATGGAAATTTCCAAATAACGAGAAACCAATAGCATTCAAGTTTCCTGAGCTCAAAATTTTTAGCATAAAAGAAAAATGATCCATTTCTTAAGGAAAACCAAAAGGTAGTATTAAGAATACACTACAGGAACTACAAGTCGAAACGATGGCCATAATCTCTTTAAAGTGAAACACGAATAACCAATCAAAAATGTTAGATCTAGAGTTAATAATAGAGCAAAGCTATAATGAAATAATGGAGCACCAAATGAATTTTAAACTCAAAAATGTAAAGCTTCGGAAGGCAGAGGTTTTGGAAATCATTAATGGCGGTAGAGGTCATAAGACACTATAGTGTGGGAGACTCAAAACCCTCGTGACGGACTAACTAAGGTGCACTGAAGCTCAAATCACAAAACATAAAATACATGAAGAGAGTAAACCCATATGGAAATAATAAAGACTTAGATATGTCTTCATTCAGATATGTACGGCCATTATTTTATGACAGAGCCATCAAAAATTCTTACCTAAAAAAATAAGATTAATGCAGAGTAGTTTCTTACCTTCAAAGCGGCAACTCAAGAAAAGTGGTGAGTCAAAACCTAACCCAACACCTAAAACTTCAATAGATCCAGCTAAGTAATAGTGAATCTATGGAAGAAGTCGAGTCTTAAATACAAATGCAAAGAGCTTGAATTTGTGAAGAATGAAACCCAAATCTTCGTGATGGCGCCCTTTCATTATTAGAACCTCTCGAGCCCGTGAAGTTCAAGAATAGCAGAAGAATCACATGTACACTCATAAGGATCACCATTAAAACCCATATAAAAAAAAGAAATGGTGGCCATGGTCTTGCTTAGAAGATCAGAGACTAGAACAAAAAAACAAAGAAAAGCCAAGCTTTAGACTTCAAACAATGGCGGTTGATTAAGAAACCAGATTTCTCGAGTATACAGAGCTCAAAATAATCAAGATGGAGGACACAACCTTGTAAAGTTTCCAAAATATGATTCCAACAAAGAAATGACCATGAAACACAAATAAACTGAGCTCAGAAGCCATTTTTCCAGGAGATTTGAGCTCGAAAAATATTTAACAATGGAAATCTACTGAGAAATTTTGTCGGGCTTCACCACTCTCAGTGAGAAAATGTGAAATGACCAAAATGGTGGAGTTCGAGTTGTTTTAACTCACCCACTTGAGCTTAGAAAACCTAACTCAACTTGAGTTAATGTTTCAATGGACAAGATCAAGCCATGCAAAGATCAAGGGCCAAAAAGGATCCTCAAAATTCGAAGCAAATCACCATGATCAGGATGCCACCAACTATATTAATTACAGTTTAAAACCCTAATCATAGGTTAAGGATCAACGGTATCAAATACAAAAGGTACAGAGATCAAGGGCCCAGAATGATCACCAATTTTCCAACAAACTCAACTCAAGTTACAAATGCCACCGACAAAGCGTATGAGGGGTGAGTCACCATGGGGAAGGGGTCAGCCCACGTCACCAAACAAATAATCATTGCCATGACTTTCAAAGTTTGAAACTATAGTCCATCCAAAACAAACAAAGCCGACCAAATCATACCAATAATGATCACTCAAAAGGTAGGTTTAAACCTTATTCACCAAGTATTATCCAAATTGTAAAGGCCGAAAGTTATACAATACATGTATATAACAAAGGTGGCAGACTATAGTATGGCGTGCATAAAGTTCACAAGGTGGTCAAACAAAATGGTCAACCTTTGTATTTGCTAAATCCACAAGGTGGAAAAACCAATTATAATGCAAAAGTGGTCCCCACTCTAGAGAGGAGCTAGAATTGATTCATAGAGTGTCACTCATGTGACCATTTAGAATGAGATGTCAAATATCAGAGCACGTGCATATGTGTAAGTGGTCCCCACAAGGGAGGTTTATACTTTCCAAATATTACATTTATTGTAATTATTTTATTCTTGCACATAAGTATTTTTGCATGCCTCCACAACAGGACATAACACATAAGAGACAAGTTACATGCCATGGAGAGAGACTTGCCTAGCAAGCAATCTATTTTTGACAAAATTATTCACCCATCTTTTTATAAAAATAGAACAGTCAGTTTATTGACTAAGATGTAATCAAAGGCTATTAATGCCTCTTGTACTAGTTTGTATTATTTTATCCTTTTATTTATTATTAAATAAAGGATAAAATTAGGATGCATGGGTAGTACAAGCCTTAGGCTATTTTTAGGAAGGGGGTAAAATTTATTTTTCTATATATTGTGTGCCTTTACAAAGCACAAGGATTCTGGCTGGAGGACTTTTGGATATATGAGTACTTGAAGCAAATTTTGCCAATTTTTCCCTCTGAGTGTGAAGTATTTTCTGCCTTTCTAGGTTATTTTGTAGTCTTGTGTATGTTACATTAATCTTGTGAATTCAAATTCCTTTATCAACCACCTTACCTTGCTACAAATTTTAGTCCTTTCTACTTAATTTTTACTATGCATGTTAACTTATTAGTACTGTTGTGATCCTCCCTCAGTACAATCAAGTGTTTTGACCCTTAGATATTCTACAGAAAAACTATTAGTTTGTGCATCAAAATCCTTCATAAATCAGTTGTGCATATACTCAGTCAAAGCCCTCATACAAATTCAGTGTATCACCTTAGTATTAATCATTCTTATAGTTATATTTTAATCTCAAACTCCCGAAATCAATTTAGGATACACCAATAAGGAACCGGCCTTGATACCAAAGACTCACCTCAAAATAGGTATACCCACAGACTGAGGTGTTTCCATTGTATCTATGAAAGAGAGAGATCAATTATGAAAGCTACAAAAACCTGTAGCCATCTCTCTATAGGGTGCACTTTTGAGAGATAACAATTTTTGGCATGCCCAGTGGGACAATGAATCATATCTGCATGTGAGTTTTATACCTATAACAAATTAAAAGTCACTTTCAGGAGAAAATTGCAGCTAATTTATTCTAAAGATTTTATGATCTTTTGGCGACTCCGTAAAGCTGATTTTAGACTAGTATTGTAGCATGTTCCATGCCTAAAGTGACTACAAGATCATCGGTAAGAGGAATTCCTTCTGAGTTTGTTTCTTTACCTTTGAATTCTACTAGAAGGAGAAGAGTTGGTAATACTTTACCTTATAATAGACTGGTTTTGTAACTCTCCTAATATTCCTTCACCACGTATCAATTTCTCAATTAATATTCTAGTTTTTCAAATGGCTATCCAACTTCCTAAGAATTTTGTGACCTTTACTTATGGCAGCCCATTAGTAATCCTAGTTTACCATGATATTCCTAATGCTTCCATGAAAAGTTTATCATCTTTCACGGGTGAAAATCAAGTTACACCAGCTGAACATATCAAATATGTTGCAGCCCTATGTGTAGTCCATAATATCACTCATGAAGACGTGGATTTAAGACTTTTAGTTGCATCTTTTAAAGGGCAAGCCTTGCAATGGTATAGAAACCTAGAAATTGGCAGCATAAGAACTTGGGATGACTTAGGTGAAAAATTTCTGAAACAGTTCCAGGATAATTCAGATCATTTGTCTCTCATCAAATAATTGTCTACTATTAAAAGAGCTCCAAATGAATTTATGTCCAGTTTCAATATCCACATTTTTAACTTGGGAGAGAATTCCAACAAGTCTCAAGCCTCAAGTGATCATGCTTTCCTTTATTATCTTAGAGCATTAAACAATGATATCTCAACTATGATTTAGTCAATGGGTGGAGATACACTCGAGAAAATTATGATATTGCTATTCGAGCTGAAAATAGCCTTATTCAAGCTAGAAAATTGGCGCCAAGGCCATCAATGCCTTTTTCGGTAGATTTAGCACCTATTCCTCATCCTATTACAATTATAGAGCCCATTGTTGTAGCTCCATCAGATGAGTATTCAAAGCTTTGTAGACTATGGGAAATAAATTGACTTCGATTGAGAACAAAATTGCATTACTTAGCAGACCCTACTAGGATCCTTATCATGCCTATCAATAGAATCAACAAAACAGGCAACCCTATCAACAGAATCAAAATTATAGGCAACCTTACCAGCAAAGTCAATTTGACACAAAGGCTCCTAGTGCATCTAACGCTTTAGTCCCAGTTAATATGGCTACAAAAGAGTGGTGTCAACCTTGCAATCAACCTCATTCAGCTACAACTTGCCCAAATGCTTTTTTGAATCTAAATCTTGTTGCAAAACTTCAATCAAAACATAGTTTATTGCTCAAATGGAGGGTGGGCAGCAAGAGACTCATGTTCAGAAAGCACCTAAACATAATTTAGTCAATTTTAATGAGGAGGATTTCATTGTAGTCACTATTAGGGCTCAAGGGAGGGCTGCTGAAAATCAAAAGCAACAAAATAGGCCTATCCTACCTATTGTCACTGACAAGATAACATCTACAACTCCAAAGTCAACTAACAACCCCGTTGTTCTTCAAAAGTCAACAAGTGTTCCAGTTAATAAAAGTCATCAAAGATAGCTATAACCTGATCCAAGAAGACTATTTATACCTCGATATCCAAGGCAAACAAGCGATTAGGTTTTGTTAAGGCCTACTCTAAAATAGTTGATTTTGTCTCTATGATAGTTGCTTCTTTTAACATTGTTGATGTAATGAAAAAGCATAATGTTAACATCTCAATGTGGGATGCTCTAAGTATTCTAGACAACAATATTTACTTTCTCATGAACTAGCTAAGCTACAGATTTCTTCAAATACAATAGAAAAGGAAGTTCAAAAGACAGACATGGTCCTTGGAATGTTTGAGCAAGACCGTATTAAATAAGTTAAGTGGATGGTTCAGAAATTTCTAGATGATCATGACATCAAAAACCACCACCATTTTATTTATTGCTAATTATTGGTGGAAATCTAGTTCATAATTGCATGGTGGATAGTGGTGTAAGTAGCACAGTTATGCCAAAATTTATTACAAAAAAATTAGGCTTGTAGTATGAGCCTACAAAAAGGAGTGTCTTACAGCTTGATGGAACTACGACTAATACAGTTAGTATAATAAAAAATTTAGAGGTAACGTTACATGTTTTCCCAAATGTTTCTATTCTGCAAGATGTTACTGTTGTGGATCTACCTCCATACTTTACTTTGTGCTTATTTAGAGATTTCACAGCAAAAATAGGAGGTTATTTCTCTTTGGATTGGTCCTTCTTATTTTTTACTACACGTCATAGAACTAAGGTTACTATCAATTCAGAACCATTGGCCAGATTCCATATTGAGCCTCATTATCCAAATGCAATAGCTAATTACTCATCTTTACAACAATCTGATTTTGACGATGTAGCTCAGGTTTCAACATTAGATGGTGTTTCTAACATGTTTATGGATGAAAAGACAGTTGAACAACATGCCCATGATCCTTTTAAAGAAGTTGAAGAACATATTTTTGGTGTGTATTGTATGCATGAAGAAAATACACCACTTCCCTTGCTGTCCAAAACAGATAGTTCAATAGAAGGGATTTGGAAGCTTCATTTTGATGGAGCTAAGAACAAGAAAGGACAGGGAGCAAGTTTGATGCTCACTTCCCCGAGAAAGGTATTTCTTAGCTTTGAGTCTCCAATTTCCATGTACTTGTAATGTAGCTGAATATGAAGCATTAATTCATGGCTTTCTTTGGGCCAGAAAGAGAGGTATCATCACATTACAAATCTTTGATGATTCTGAGTTAGTTATCAATCAAGTAAAAAACTTCAATGTTTGTAAGAATCCACTAATGAAGTCTTACATACATAGAGTTTCAGACTTAATGGAAGATTTTGAAGCTATTAATATTCAATCTATTCCTAGAGTCGAAAACAAGCATGCGAGATATACTTTACAATAATAGTTGGTGCTAGTTTTAAAGTGCAGGAATAGATAGAAAACAACAAATTCAGCCTCATATTAAGCTAATTGTCAGGCCTTCTATACCTGATAATGAATCAAATTGGTAAGTTTTTGAAAGTGATGATCAAATCTGTAGGTTTTTGCAAAGAAGATGCTAAGTTTTCACAAGTAAATCAAGATAAGTTATAACATTTATATGGTGATCGATTATTTAACTAAAGACAAATAAATTACCTCAAGGTCTTGTCACTTTGGAAGACATTTTTTCAGTACTGATGATCAGTTAAGAAAAGATAAAACTAAGTTGTCAACACATGCTAATAACTATGAAGATATTTCAATTGATGAAGGGAGAAATTTACTTCTCGGAAAGGTATGTTCCTCAGCTGAAAAATAGTCATTTATTAATCTTTGACAAAAGTTTAAGGATGTTTTGGCTTGGAAATACCAAGATCGAAAGGATTTAATCCCAATCTAGCACAATATACAATCGAGTTACATCCAAATGCTAAGCTGGTAGACGAAATAGAGGCCTATGAATCCAAAAATAGAGCCTCTGATGAGGAAAGAATTATCTAAGTTGATTGAATCAGGTATTATCTTTCTAGTTAAGCATTCAAGTTGGGTAGCCAATCTTGTTCTTGTTAGGAAGAAGAATGGAGAAATCAGATTATGTGTGGATTTTAGAGATCTTAATAAAGCATCATTAAAAGATCATTACCCACTACCAAACATGGATCAAATTTTGAGAATAGTCTCAGGTTCAGATAGACTATCTCTTCTAGATGGTTATAATAGATATAATCATATTTTAGTCCGAGAAGAAGATAGGTATAAAACAACTTTTAC
Organism: Taxus wallichiana var. yunnanensis; assembly: GCA_018340775.1. Lineage (NCBI taxonomy): Eukaryota > Viridiplantae > Streptophyta > Pinopsida > Cupressales > Taxaceae > Taxus > Taxus wallichiana. The sequence continues at coordinate 390,941,310 of CM031235.1, forward strand.
CACTAAGTGGGGTACTTATGCTTACAAAAGAATGCCTTTTGGTCTTTCAAATGCCAAAGAAACATTTCAACATGCAATGGACATGGATTTTTGGAGCTTGTTAAATAAATGTATTCTTGTTTATTTGGATGATATTACCGTATTCTCAAAAAATCCATAAGAACATCCGATGCATTTAAGGCAGACTTTTCAGTTATGCAGGCAATTTGGAATATCCTTAAACCCACTGAAGTATATCTTTTCAGTACATCAAGGTAAATTACTTGGTCATATTGTTTCAAGCGGTGGTTTAGAAAATGATCCTTTGATCGAAGCCATATCACAACTATCATTTCCTCATCATAAGAAGGCATTACAGATTTTTCTTAGAAAAATCAATTTTGTTAGAAGATTTGTCCCAGATTTTGTAGCATTGGTTAAACCACTCACAACTATGCTAAAGAAAGAGAAAACTTTCTCTTAGACCAATGAAGGAAGAGAAGGTTTTGAAGCAATAAAAGCATCTATCTCCCAGGATCCTACTCTTGCAAATCTAAATTTTGATAAAGATTTTACAATGTATGCACTTGCAGGAGCTGAAACAATCTCAGCTATTTTGACTCAAGTTAATGATGAGAATATTGAGCAGCCAATTGCCTTTCTTTGGACAGAGTTTACATGATTATTAAACAAGGTACACATTCTTAAAAAAAAGTACTTTTAGTAGTCAGAGGACTAAATAATTTTAAGTATATTCTTTCAAACAATAAAATCCACATTCTTGTTTCTCATCCAAGTGTGAAAGCATTCTTACTAAATAAGGAGTTAAATGAGAAAAGAGAAAACTGGATAACAAAGGTCATGGAGTATGATGTTGATATTCAAGTTGCTAAAACAGTTCAAGGAAAAGGTTTATGTGAACATCTAATTGTTGATATGGAAAAACAACAAGCTACAGAATCTAAAGATTCAGAATAGCATGCTAAAATTACGTATCAACAATCAAATATCATGGTCCAACAAGAAAATCAGCAACCTGAACTTGCTTGAGAGATCCAAGAATCAAGGTGGATGACTGATTTGGTGAACTACTTATAGCATGGTACCTATCTAGAAGGTATGGATAAGAATAAATGAAGATATTTCAGATTACAAGCTATTCCTTATCTTTTTGTTGATGGTGTGTTGTTCAAAAGGGATATAAATGGGATCTTGCTGCGATGTGTTGATTATGATAAAATTCAAAAAATATTATCAGAATTCCATGAAGGACCTGCAAGAGGTCACTTCTCAACACGAACTACAACCTTAAAAATTATGAAAGTAGCTTACTATTGGCCTAGTATATTCAAAGACTAATTTGAATGGATTAGAAAGTGTAAGAAATGTGCTTTCTTTGTTGGAAAAGAACGTCTTGCTTAGTTGTCTTTCAACCTATTTCAGCTAATCAACCTTTTATGTAGTGGGGTCTTGATTTTATTGGCATGATAAACTCGCCTTTGTCACAAGGACATAAGTGGATCTTAACTACTACAGATTATTTTACACGATGGACTAAAGAAATAGCCTTGAAAGATGCTAATGAAGCTTTGATACTATCCTTTTATGAAGGAATAGTTTTTAGATTTGGTGTTCCAGCAACTATCATATCAAATAATGCTTTAGCATTCCTTGGTGCAAAGATAACAGATGGGGCTATCAACCATGGAATATATCTAATTTCTTCATATAATTATTACCACAAGGTAATGGCTTAGCTGAAAGTACTAACAAGAATCATTAAGAATTATCAAGAACACTCAAGGATAATCAAAGAGCTTGGCATCGATGTTGAATTCCACACTTTGGGTTGACAGAGTGACTCCTAAAAGATCAGTTGAAATTTTCCATAAAAACTTGTGTATGAAAAAGAAGCAAGAATGCCTATTTCAGTTGAGTTACCCATATTAGATTTGTTGCATCAAATGGAGCTACTTGAGAATGAACCATTGCATGTTCGTTATGCAGAGTTAATGGAATTACAAGAGCTAAGAGATCAAGCTCATTTAAATATGGAAAATAATCAGAAACAAATCAAGAAGAGTTTTGATAAAAAAACCAAATTCAGAGTCTTCAATGAGGGAGATATTGTATTAAAGTGGGATGTTGATTGTGTAAATCCAGGAAGACACTCAAAGTTTGATACAATCTGGAGTGGTCCTTACATGATTTTATCTTGAAAGGAACATAATGATTTCAGCTTTTGAATTTGAATGGAGAGGAACTTCCCATTCCTGTGAATGGTATGTTTCTCAAACACTGTTATTAAAAATCTTACAATGATTGTTAGAGTAGGATTTCCCTTCAATAAGTGCGTTTCTAGACATTGCTTCATTTTTCAATTCAATAACTACATTCGTACACGTGATCTCGATTTACCAAATCCTTTCCCGCATTTAGTTTTGTTTTGGAAAGGTTGGAGTTTTCGAGAAAAGGAAAATTATTGTTGCATGTTTGGAATCCATGCCCAATGGACAAGAGTAAGGCACTCGTTATATAAGCTAAAAAAGCTTTCCCACAGATCACGAAATGTTGACAATTTTTACACTTATGCAAATATGGGAAACTTGAAACTTTGTTACGATGGATAGCATTGGTGAAGTATACCTAAGCTAGGGGAGATCACATCAGATTATGTCATTATCGCAATTTATTTAAAAATTTACATGAAATCTGTAACTATGTGTGTTGTTACAAAATGTAACAGATCACATAGTCTATAATTTTATGACCATTCTCAGGAAAAGAACACAAGCCCTAAAGGACAGGTTGTGTTGTCTTGATGAGGACATCCAATTGTAGAGTAGGTGAAGTGTAAAATTTTGGAATAATAAACATAAGTACAAATCATAGAAAATCGAGTTCATTACTAAATGTTACAAGTTCTATTCAATTTTATTTCCTTTATGATTAAGACATTCAATTATGTTACTGATTTGTTTAGTTCATTATACAATCCATACAGAAAGTAGAAATGCAGAAAGAGATATACAACTCATTTACAGAATTCAATGCTTTATTCACAAGGAGAGTCAAATGTTTCCCACACAAGCCATGGGATGTAACTGAAAAGTAAAATATAGCTACTAAAAAGAAAGATACACATGCATGAAAGAGAAAGCAAAGGAGTATGAGTGAACCCATCATTTCCTTGGGGTTTTTGTTCTTCGTTTGAAGAATATTCATCTCCATATTTTGTTTCTTTTTCATCTTCATTATAGAAGCCATTGTACCTAAAAATAAGAAAAGTTAACCATCAATTACGAGCTTAGGGATCAAATCATATTCCTACACTATCTTACTTTGTGCACATGAATCTTCCCCTAAACAGGAGATGTATTCTACTTGAAGGAAAAACTACATGCATGCTTTATTCACTCAGCAAGAAGAAAGTGAAAAGAAAGAAGAAAACATGGACATAAGACATACTAAAAAGCCTAAATATTCCTAACTATTTTCCTAAGTGTGTGTGTATAGGTTGCAGAACCAAAAAGAGAAATAAACAAGTCATAAGGACATACTAAGAGTAAGGAAGAGTGTAACTCAAAGTTCAGCAACCATTTTGTAAATGGAAGAAGTTAGAGCTTGTAGAAGAGAGAGTGAAAGATATAAACAATTGTTTTAGTTACAACAGAAGAGGAAGAATCAGATTTCAAGAAGCTGAAGCTAAATGGAAAGAAGGGATTACATTTGAAACAGGATGAGAGAGAAGATTATGGGAAAATTAGACAGGCTTCGCCATGTAAAATGGACATTTACAACTTTTCATCATGCTATTTTAAATTACTACATGCTTCAAAAGAACTATGCAAATCAAATAAGTGATACAGAAGCAGAAAAGCATTACATGATCAAGATAAACAACTAACATGTTTTTAGTTCTCAATTGCTATATCAGTTCAACAAGAAAAGTGTTACTTTTTGTATTCTAGATCAGAACATATAACTACTATTTCTGAAAATGCATTAAAGAAAAGATTCTAATTTTTTTGCAGGGCTTCACCTTATAAAATCAACATTTCATATTTTTCAGCATACATATCAGAGTTGTAATGAAAGGAAATACAATATATAATGCAGAAAATAAATGGATTGTACTTTCATTCATCAGATTGAAGTACTTGGAGCATTCTTTATAGCTTAAATAACTGAAGAGAATTGAAATTCCAAGATAATCTTACAAATTTCAGCTATTCTAAGTTGCAGTTTTCAAAATGAAGCAAATATGAGAGCACAGAGATACTATAATGTCATTGAAGTATATTCATTCAAGAAAGTAGTACTCATCTATGACATGATCAAAAGCCATTACAGAAAACAAAGGAGCTATCTCATGATGACATTAGAAGTGAGAAGTGATTCAGGTAACATATACAATTATAAAGGGCTTGAAAGAGATAATAAGCCTGCCCATTTAAGGTATAACTGTCTTTTCGTAATGTGTCTATATCTATCTAGGAGAGAAATTTTTCAAAAATAATGAAATGGAAGATGATTTAGTTTTCTTAAAGGGGATTAAAAATAAAATGCAAATCCGAGTACAAAATTATATAGTATGACCAACTCAAAGGGGAAATTATACTCAAAGGGAGACTTTTCCTAAAATCTATCTACAACCTCAGTATCTTCAGGTAAATAATCCATAATCACGTTGTCTTTTTCCTATTTTGAAGTGAATAGATATGTTTAGGATTATGAGTACAATAAATTGAAGAAATAGAAGGCTTTCTATAAAGAAGAAACATCTTTGGTAAGGTAGCATATGGAATCTTTGCAAAAGGAATTGAATTTTATCAAATCCGAGAACACCAAGCCGAGGAAAAATTCATTTTAGCGAAGACACAAGTTCTTTTCTATTTTCAAAATTATTAGTGGATTATAACTATTATTTTGAGATGGAAATTTCCAAATAATGAGAAACCAATGGCATTCAACTTTTCAAAGCTCGAAATTTTTAGCATAAAAGAACAATGATCCATTTCTTAAGGAAACCCAAAAGGCGTATTCATAACACGCTACAGTAAATACAAGTTAGAAATGACGGCCATAATCTCTTTGAAGTGAAACATGAATAACCAATCAAAAAATGTTCAGATCTAGAGTTAATAACAGAGCAAAGCTACAATGAAATAATGGATCCCCAAATGAATTTTGAACTCAAAGATGCAAATCTTCTGGAAGATAGAGAGTTTCGTAAATCATTAATGGTGGTAGAGGTCATAAGACACTATAGTGTGGGAGACTCAAAACCCTCATGATGGACAAACAGAGGTGCATGTAAACTCGATCACAAACCATAGAATGCATGAAGAGAGTAAACCCAGATGGAAATAATAAAGACTCATATCTGTCTTCATTCGGATATATGTACGACCATTATTTTACGGCATGAGCCATCACAAAATTCTTACCTCAAAAGAAGAAGAGTAATGCAGAGAATTTTCTTACCTTCAAAGCAAAGAGCCAAGAAAAGTGGAAAGTCAAAACCCAACCCCAACACCTAAAACTTCAACAAATCTAGTGTTAAGTAATGGTGAATCTGTGGAAGAATTCAAAGTCTTAATTACAAATGTAGAGAGCTCGAATTCATGAAGAATGAAACCCAAATCTTCGTGATGGCACCCTTCCATTATCAGAACCTCTCAGAGCCCAGAAGTTCAAGAATAGTAGAAGAATCACATGTACGCTTGTAAGGCTCACCATCAAAACCCATATAAAAAAAGAAACGATGGCCATGGTCTTGCTCAGAAGATTAGAGACAAAACAAAAGAACAAAGAAAAGTTTGAGCTTCAGACTTCAAACAATGGCGGCCGATTAAGAAACCAAAGTTTTAGAGTATACAGATCTTGAAATAATCAAGATGGTGGTCACAACCTTGAAGAGATTCCAAAAGTCAATTCCAATGAAGAAACGACCACGAAACAAAAATAAACCGAGCTCAGAAGCCATTTTTCCAGAGATCCCAAGCTTGAAAAATCTTCAATAATGGAAGTCTAAATAAATTTTGCCAGGGCTTCACCATTCTCAATGAGAAAATGTGAAATGACCAAAATGATGGAGTTCGAGTTGTTTTAACTCACCCACCCGAGCTTAGAAAACCTAACTCAACTTGAGTTAATGTTTCAATGAACAAGATCAATTCACGCAAAGATAAAGGGCCAAAAAGGATTCTCAAAATTCTAAGCAAATCACCATGATCAGGATGCCACCAACTATATTAATTGCTGGTTTAAAACCCTCATCACAGTCAAGGATCAATGACATCGAATACAAAAGGTACAGAGATCAAGGGCCCAGGATGATCACCAATTTTTCAACAAACTCAACTCAAGTTACAAATGCCACCGACAAAGCATATGAGGGGTGAGTCACCATGGGGAAGGGGCCATCCCACGTCACCAAAAAAAAAATCATTGCCATGAATTTCAAAGTCTAAAACTATAGTCCATCCAAAACAAACAAAGCTGACCAAATCATACCAATAATGATCACTCAAAAGGTAGGTTTAAACCTTATTCACCAAGTATTATCCAAATTGCAAAGGCCGAAAGTTATACAATACATGTATATAACAAAGGTGATAGACTATAGTATGGTGTGCATAAAGTTCACAAGGTGGTCAAACAAAATGTTCGACCTTTGTATTTTCTAAATCCACAAAACCAAGTATAATGCAAAAGTGGTCCCCACTCTAGAGAGGAGCTAGAATTGATTCGTCAGAGTGTCACTCATGTGACCATTTAGAATGAGATGTCAAATATCAGAGCATGTGCATATGGGCAGGTGGTCCCCATAATGGAGGTTTATACTTTGCAAATATTACATTTATTGTAATTATTTTGTTCTTGCATAGAAGTATTTTTGCATGCCTCCACAACAGGACAGAATAGAGAAGAGACAAGTTGCATGCCATGGAGAGAGACTTGCCTAGCAAGCAATCTATTTTTGGCAAAAATTATTCACCCAAGCTTTTTTAAAAATAGAACAGTCAATTTTAGTTGACTAAGATGTAATCAAAGGCTATTAATGCCTCTTGTACTAATTTGTATTATTTTATCCTTTTATTTATTATTAAATAAAGGATAAAAATAGGATGCATGGGTGAGTACAAGCCTTAGGCTATTTTTAGGAAGGGGGTGAAATTTATTTTGCTATATACTTTGTGCCTTTGCAAAGCACAAGGATTCTATCTAGAGGACTTTTGGATATATGAGTACTCGAGAGAATTTTGCCGCTTTTTCCTCCGAGTGTAAAGTATTTTCTCGCCTTTCCAATTTATTTTGTAGTCTTTTGTATGTTACATTAATCTTGTAAATTCAAATTCCCTTATCAACCACCTTACCCTGCTGCAAATTTTAGTCTTTTCTGCTTAATTTTTACTATGCATGTTAACTTATTATTATTGTTGCGATCCTCCCTCATTACAATCAAGCGTTTTTTACCTTATATATTCTACAATAAAATATTGGTTCGTGCATCAAAATACTTCATAAATCAGTTGTGCATATACTCAGTCAAATCCCTCATATAAATTCAGTGTATTGCCTTAGTTTTAATCATTCTTACAGTCATCTTTTACTCTCAAACTCCTAGAAATTAGTTTAGGATACACTGAGAAGGAACCAGCCTTGATACCAGAGACTCACCTCAAAATAGGTATACCCACATACCTAAGGTGTTTCCATTGTATCTATGAAAGAGAGAGATCAATTGTGCAAGTCCTAGAAAAACCTGCAGCCATCTCTCTATAGAGTGCACTTTCGAGAGATAACAGTCATCATTCCCTAAATTTGTATCAGTTACTCCATCTATGTTACTTGTGATGTTGGAGGTGACATGGATACCATCCAGTTGGGTTTTCATTGTAGATTTTATAGTGAAAGACACAACCTTGATGAACAATGGGCTTATAGCTAGTATGAAGGAAAGATAACTCATACCCAAGACCAATTAAAACCCTCAACAAGGACAATTATAAACCGAACAAGGACAATAAACAAAAAAACACAAATTCTTATTCAATTGTAAACCAAACAAGGAAACAAAAACATAAATTCTTATTCAATATTAATCATTGCAACTCGTTCTTAAATTTTATGGATTTGGCTCACTTCCCAAGTATTTGAAAATTCTTTATCTCTTTGAAATTTTATAGCAGAGTGATGGGATTAGTTGAATTTTCCAAAAATTAATTTCCCAAATAAAGCTCATTAATGGCAGAATATTTAATTCACATTAAACAATCACAACCATCTATTTATAACTCATGTTTAAATGTGGGTCATTCACATATACAAATTTGGAAGGGATCAAGGATGAGGAAGAATTTTACATTTTCACAACAACCGCAAAAATGAAAATTATAAAGCTTTGTGAAATTTCTGATCTCAATATGTACATATAAGATGTCGCATGTCCTCCATCAGTGTCAATCTCGGGACACACTTTACATTTTCACATAAAATGGAAAAATGTAAAGTGCAAAGCTATATGAGATGCCTGGTCCCAAAGTGCATTGATAATATGCCATATGTCTTCTTTCGAGTCTTGGGTCGTAGGAGGCATCTTGCATGTTTGCATAATATACTGAGACTTCCAAAGTGTAAAGATGCATAGTACACCCACCCACCACTTGCAAGATCCACAAATTATTCCTTCCGTTAGGTTTCGAATATTAAATTGCACCTTGTAACTTTTCATAAGTTGTGAACTTGTATACAAGGCCCAAATGTGTGAAAATAATCGAATACTCTGTCATATCGGTGGTGGGGCTGGATTTAAATTTGAAACATGTGCACCAAATTAAAACCTAAAAAATTTCACAATGAAAATTATCAAAGGAAAAAATCCTTTATTTGAATTTTTAAACATATCATTAGAACTATCATGAGCTCATCTACTTCCCCATAAAGCTACAAAACATGAGTATTTCATAAAACATGAAAAATGTAAAGATATTAGTTCAAAACAACATGAAATATTTGTATATGACACAATTTTATGTAGATACAAAGCTCGGGGATATAGGTAACACTTTAAGAACCATCAATCATACGAAGCAATGCATTAAAACATTCAAGGAAGTAAGGAACACAATAAGATATTATGAATTATTTAAAGGGGCCAGAACACATACCAACATTGGCTTTAGCTTGAGAATGGATGCCCCCAACAAGCATAACAAGGAATACAAAAAAATTAAAGTAAAATTAGACCATGTGCCTAATCCGTTGGGAAAGGAGTAAAATGAGTAAACACACCTGATCATGAACTAATTGAAAACCCCATGATCATAGAAAAATTGATAAAAATTTATCGCAAAGGATCATAAAAAGAACACAACACAACAAAAATAAGAACAAAAATAATGTACACTATACAATGATATATGTGGAGACAAATTTTAGTTCAAGAAATACTTCAAGTTCCTTCCATTGAAAGGAAACTTAAGTAATTTCCCTCCCAATTCCCTTAAGAAGAAGGTATGTTCTCCAATTTTGATGTCTATGGAGTAAGGACTCATCCAAAGGGCATCAAACTTACCATGATTTCCTCTATCTTCATGTTTGTTATCCCATAATGAACAAAATCACCAATATGGAAATTTCAGCAGAGTATCCTATTTGTCAAATATATTTTTAAGTTTCTATTTGAGTTTAATATTCCTCTCGGTGTGATTCCCTCCGATCTCTTCTAACTCAATAGTTTGGTTTATCCTAGAAACATATGGATCAAATTCATCACCTTCTCCCAATTCTTACATAAACTGATAGAAAGATAAATATAAATGAAGAGGTGGGAGAGCATGAACACCATATATCAATTCAAATGGGATTTTCCCAATGGATCTCTTTTTTGTAAGTCTATCAGCCCATAGTGCACACTTAAGTTGTTCACCCTAAGTAATTGTCTTTACCTTCAATGTCCTTCTAAGTATCTTGATAAAAAAATTATTACTTGATTTGGATTTCCCATTCCCTTGTGGATTGTAATTGAAGGAATATGTGAGGGTGATTCCATAATCATCACATATGGCTATAATAGGTTTAGATTTGAATCTCATGAAATTATCTATAACCAATTTCAATGAAACACCAAATATGTATATGATGTTATTCAAGATGATATCCATTACCACTTGATGTGTGGCCTTTTTGGCAGGAATCACTTCTACCCACTTGGTGAAATAATATGTGGCCACTAATATCCATGTTTGGCCTACACTTGGAGGATCTGATATTTCACCAATAAATTCCAACCCCATTGTTTAAAGGGATCTTCTACTCAAACAAGATGCAAGGGGAGAGATCTTGAAGCCTTCATTCTACCATAGAAATGTTGGAAGTTTTTTAGATCTTCTAACTAGCTAAGAAACATCCTTAAAAAGGGATGGCCACCAATACCCAACTCCTAAAATTTTATGAGCATTAAATTTTATAGTATAGCGATCACCACAAAACCCTCCATAAAATGCCTCAATTATCTTGAGAGATTCATCCTCTATTATACATATCAGCAAGACTCCTTCAGGGATTTTCCAAGATATTACAAGGTCAGTTAAAATGTACTTTTGGGACACCAGTTTTAGTTTCATCATCTGATTTTTGTTTATCCCTATAGGATAGTTAGATTCTTCAAATAATATGCAATTTCCTTAAACAAAATCTAATTATTTAATTTCATGAGGGTGTTGCTTATCATTATCAAGGTTGTGTACTTCAATAACCTACATTTTTTTGCAGCCATTAAATTTTCCTAGCCAAGGCATCTTACCAACTTGGTGGTTTGCATATTCCTACCATATTCCTCAAGTTTATTCACCTACCTACATATCTTACTTGAAAACTCCATTTTGGTAAGGATTTATTTAACCATAGTGTGTGACACATAAGCTATGATATTAGAACTCAAGATAGAGCATTTGAAGACCTTTGTAGCTTTTACTAAAGCAAAATATTGTTTCTCCATTATAGAATACTTCAAATCAGATAGATGTAATGATGTACTAAATAAGGTAATAGTTTTTCATGACCTTCATGATCTTTTTATAACAAGAAAGAAGCAATAGTGGAATCAAAAGTAAAAGAGAATATTAAAAATATTTCTTATGGTCTAAACTAGAGAACACATGGGAAGTATTAAGTGCATCCTTTACTCTTTTAAAGTCTTGAACTACTTATTCCCCCATTTGATAACCTGATCCTTCTTTAGCATACTCGTAATGGGTAAGGTAATCTCCAAAAATTTGAGATATACCTCTTGAAAAAATTAATCTAACCAAAGAAAATTTGTATTCCTTTCCAAGAATGAGGGATGGGAAATTTATAAATTTCCTCTACTCTCTCTGGGAAATCATAACCCCTTCATGGGACATGACATGCCCCGAAGCTTGGCCTTTGAACACTAAAGTGATACTTACTTGGTTTTAATGAGATCCCATACTCTCTACATATGATCATGATATTTTCAATGTGCTGCAAATGATAACTTCTTTTTTAGAGAACGCCATTATATCATCATAATCAACAATGATAAACTCATTAATGAACCCAAAAATGTGACGTTCATGGCTCATGGAAAGTATCCCCTTTAGTCATCAACCCAAGAGTCATTTTGACATACACCTAAATTCCTCATAGAGTTGTAAAAGAAAATTTATATTGCTCTTATTCTTTGAATACAAATTGATTGTAACAAGTGAACCCATCTAGAGTAGATAACATTTCAAACCCCGTTAACTTTTACAATATGTTCTCCATGTTAGGTAATATCTATTTATCCTTGAGAGAAGTCTTGTTCATATTTTTGAAATCCACACACAACCCGATATCCCCATTCTTTTTGCTAACTAGAACTAATTTAACAACCCATGAGAAATATCTTATGGGATAAATAATTCCCCATCCTTCAATTTCTTAAGCTCTTCTTCCATTTTCGATGCAAGGATGGGGTTTATAGGTATCTACTAATATCTAAAATTCCTAGTATGAGGCTTCAAAGGTATCTTGTGTTGAAAAAGGCTCTCTCTATAAGCTTTCTACTCCTAATATGACTAAGCAAGGAAATCTCGATATTTCTTCAATAGTTTGGCATAAGTATGTCTTTCTTCCCAATTCAAATTTTTTCCAAACCCAAATTTTATAGGATCTTGAAAAGTTCCCAAGTCATACTAATTTACATCTCTTGAGATGGTAGAGGTTATACTCACAACTCTATCTACACTATAAAAAGTGGATTCAAGGATGGAAAGTACTCTTGGGATAATGTTTTCTTTTAATTGAATCATTTCTTTCCCAAAGAGGGTCTCCTTTCCATCACACAACACCACCATGGGTTCAAGATCAATAAGTTGATTTGAAAATTCACATTGGAAACTCAATAACCTCTAGATTTGTACATCATCATCAAATACCTTTCAATGCTTGGATGTTGTTAGGTATAGAAGGTCTGATCTGTTGGTACCCAAATTGATCCTTCCTTTGAAATTGAGCAACATCACAAGTTGATTAAGATTTGTAGAGACAAATAAATCATAATAGGAGTCATTTTGTATCCGAGGATGGATTCTAGATGACTCTTTATCACTTTGGTTTGGAAAGGATTGGATAACACCATACTAAAAGTTTGACCTACCCTTACTACTTTAGGTTATGCCTTTAACTAGGGTGAGAGGGCCCATTTTGTGACCTGTGTTAGTGGAAAATATCAACATATTAATAGTATTTGACTCTCCCTTTGCAATATTTGAAGGATACCTTGAGAAAACATGGTCAATACAACATAACCTAACTCTCATGAGTTGTCACTTTAGAGAATGAAGATGTTTTCTAGACAAGGTCTAGGTCACTAAAGACAATGATAAAACTAATTGCATCTACATATTTTGGTAAAGGATAAACAAATTCAATGATCTTCTTCAGCATTTGTGGATATACAATGCAAGTAGGGATGGTTCATGTACGATTTATCACTGAATATGAAATTTGTGGTTGGGAAGTTAAGTAGGATAAAGTTGATTATACCAAATTCTTGAGAACTTTTAAAAAATGTTGAAAAATCTACAAAGAAAAATGACAAATGGCTTCAAATAGTCAGAATGAACCTTTAACTAGAAAATTGTGCATCTATGAAAGCTCAAAGACACATGGCTTCACACATTATTCAAGGATTTAACATAATAAATCATGTTAAAGACTTAATTAAACCTCAGAAGTCCCTAATCTATCATGCTTATGATACACTCATAAACTGACAAACAATCTGTATCACTGAAATGAAAGTAAAGTGAATTTAAATCATTTATTGCATTATGAAATGAAAAATATCTTCATAATGTAATTGAAAATGCCACAATACTATCATGAGGATGAGATCTTGTGTGATTTCAGAGGGATTCCTAATATAAGATTGCAATAGGAACATAGATAACTATTTGAAGATATCTCAAAATGATAGCAGACACAACAAGGTTCATGATTAACATGAATTACTTAAGGTTTTTCAAATTGATCAGCAAGGGAAAGTTTATTTACAATCTCAAAGCTTATCAATGGCTGGAAACTTATAACCATCTTGACATGATCAATTTCAAAGATACACAAGAAATAACTGGTTTCTCAAATAAGTTCCTTTGAAAAATGGATTTTCTCACTTTCTCTCCTTCTCTTTTCTTTGAATAAATCTTAGAAAGATTAACCCCCTTTGGGCACGATTATCCTTTTTCATTTTATATCACCCCTTCACTTGTTAACCTTCGAATTCCCCCTAAAAGTATGAATATTCTAAGGAATATTCCCTTTTCAAAATTTGTTCTAGAACATGGCATTTAAAAAAGGTTTTTCTTTTAAAACTGCTAGATGTACAAATCACAAGTCTTTTCAATCAACTTCACTTGTGCTTACCTGGGATATCAGGTCATCACTTATGGCGGATTAATTTAATCATTCTTGTTTGATATTGATTAGATAATAATTTCAAACAATGTTTGAACACTTCCGAATGAATCTGATATGACATATATCCATACTCACTTTTCAATAATCTGCCTTGGGTGCCACACACTTTGTTTCATGTCTCATTGGTTTAATTTCCACACATATTTTTGTCGAATCACCTTGATTTACCAGCTCTACTCATTCCTAACCTTTTCCAATTCTTAAATTCCCTTCTGTGTGAACTGAGCAAAATCTCCTTCATTTCATGGGAAAGATTTTATTAAATCAAAAACATATGTCTCATTTTCATTATAAAACTCGGCTCAATTTAATTATCATCCCGAATCTCCCTTATTGTTCTAAGTATAATAAATTTAAGAGAAAATGGTGAATGTACTCGTAGCTCACGGTTTGAAGGATATTTCTTCAAATGTCTTAAAACGGATTTTCAATTTAAGTGGTCTTGATGAAGCTTTTGTTAGGGATCTGTTTGATATAGAATGTGCGGGTGACACTAGAGGGCCCTTAACATACCAAAAGTTTGGTTAGCACTTCTTACAAGGCTAATCAGGATCAATCCTGTGTTTGTAGCCTTCTAGGTTATGTATTTCCATCTTTTTAGATGGGAGCACTTGAAATCTCTTGAATATTTAAAAATATATTGGGTTGACAGAAGACCTCAAGTCTTTGGGCAAACCAATTTTCAATGTCCATTTTTATGTGATGAGGGTTTTTTATCAAAAGATATTCCCAAGGAATCATGTGTTGTATGATAAATCCTTCATCAACATAGTACCTGCTATTTCCCACAAAATAGATGAGTTGGAGAAGAGAATCAACTTCCTAGAGAAGAAGAAAGTAGAGATTGTGCCTTCGTAACTAGTTTAAGTACTAGGGTAAACTTAAGGTAAAAGGAAAGGTGAACCATAACCTCAACCTCCAATCATTATCTTAGATGGAGAAGATGACCGATCATTGTCTATTTTTCGCTCAAGGGAAGAAATTTCTCTGCTCGGGAAAACAAGGGGAGATTTGCAATTCATTCATCCACCCACTTAATGCATCATGATCCTCAAGTAGAGCATGATTTTTTAGGGCCATAATCAATTCCTTCTCCGAAAGATAATCCACCTCTCACAAGGAAATGGGAGGTTGGATCCAGTTTGAGGCTTTGCAATCAATCTAGCCAATAACATAAAGTACTTTCCGTTCCAATCACCTTGGGCATCCCCTCTCAAACCACTCATAGCATGTTGACCCTTCAAAAAGGGAAAGGAAAGGCATCATTTTTCACAGGAGGTCTGGATATTTTAGATTGGGTGTCATGACAACAGAAGAAAGTCATACTTGAGTAAATCACGAGTTGTCCTAGAATGAATCTGGAAGCGTTGGTGGATATGGGAATGCCCCGGGACTTGACAGGGTTATTCATTTTTGTTCTAGATAACACAAGGCTCAAGCGAGTTTGTGCTAAGGAATTTTTTTTTGAACAAGATTCCTGCTTGGGAGGAAATTATGAAGTAAGGCTGAAGAATGCCTAGATGTTGTCTTCATTTCATTATTTCTATATCTGGCATATGTATATCTTTATTTTTCATGGGAAGGGGCCCCAATAGAATCCCATTTTGTTCATTATTTAGAATTTACGAAGAAAAACAATATCAATCATTTACATGCTTATCCAAATGTATGTTAATTTTATCAAAGTAAACATGACATTACTGCATTCTTCCACTTTTCAATTGAAATAAGGAAACAATAAAATTCAGAAAAACAATTACATCCCATGTAATAGAAGTGTTATTTTAAAGTATCATTATAAAAGGATGAATATGAAAAGAGAATATATTTCAAGGAACAATTGTCTAAGCATGTTCATCATCCTTTATCTTCTTCTTCTTCAACTTCCACTTATGTATCTTGTTCTTTCGGTAGCCTTGCCACATATGCATCATACCTTTTGAATAAATCATTAACCTCATCCTCATTTGGTCTTGTATGATGTTGGAAAATTAGTGCCTGCCTAGATATTGCATCAATGTAATGGCCCATTTTCTACTTGTATTCCATTGGTCTTACTTTTAACTCTATAATTCTATTCTCAATATTTCTCATGGTCTTAATGACTTCATAGGATAAATAATTCTTTAGAACATTCCTCTCAAAGGAATTAAGTAAGAATTCAATCTTCATATCCCCATAACTCTTTTTGAACTTATCAATGACCATATCCTCTAACTTTAAGTCAATATAATCGAGAGTATCGTCAACCTAGCTTCTCTTAATTTCAAGTTTTTCCTTGATCCCATTCAAGGTCTCTACTCGATCTTTGAAAACTCTTCAATATCATGTTGGCTTCCTTTGACTGTTATAGGAAAAATATCTTCTTGCTCAACTAACTCATCACTAAGCTGGGTGATGTAGTCTAACTTGGGAAGAATACCTTCAAAATAGAAAATATCATTATCACATTGTTCAACTATCTCATCAATTTCACTGAGTCTATTTTTGAGATCTTCATATTTTGACCTAGCCTCTGCAATTGCTTCCTTTCTCGTCTTGGTCATTTTTTCAATCCACGTGTCTACTACTGAACGTTCTTGACAACCTTGTTTATTTTATCCATTCCCTTAGGGGTATCAATGGAGGCACTTGTCTAAGCCTAACTAGGTTGCCCAATTAATTGCTGCAAACTCAAACTTAGGGCTTTAACTTGCTCTTTTAATTACTTCTTTGTCATTCTATCTTCATCCACTTTTTCAAAAGGTCATTGACAACTTTAGACACCCCTTGCTTTAATTGGTCTCTTGAAGGATTTCCCAAGGGAATAATTTAGATGTTATAATCATTGGTTATTATGTCATCCCTAGTATTTCCTTCAAAGGGGATTACTACTTCTAAATTTTTAGCTCCTGATGAGTCAGTGTGGGTTTTAGTAATAGTTCTAGCTCTTTTTGAGGATCTTACTATCTTTGGAAAAAAAAAGCAGTAAGGTCAATAGCTTGCATAGGAATGATACCTTTTTCCTCATTTGAAATTAGGTCACCGATCCATCCTTTTGGATTTTTTTTTCATATTTTTCCTCTTGTGATTCATGTTGAGGATCTTTAGGGACAATTATCAACTATTTGAAACCCCCGCTCATCCAGATTTAGTAATTCTACCTGTTTTTCATTATTTACTTCAATGACCATCTTGTTAGTCTCACCCTGTGTTAATAATTCTTTTGGATGTTCCTCTCCTTGGTCTAAAGACTGAAGTTGATCATTTCTTCCTTGATTTATATCAACAGTCAGGGGATATTCCTTCCTTATTTCTTTGATGGATGCCACTGGACCTCACTTCTCCTTCGACACTTTCTTGAGTTATTGATTGGCTTACGAGTTCTTCATTCTTCAAACTTTGAGTTGGCATCCTACCCTCCTCGTGCTCTGATGATGTTCTTGGAAATGATATGGTAGGCTATTCATCTGAATCCAACTCCAAATTTCTGTCTAGGGGCTGCATGTCCTTATCAACAATGCTCATTTCACCAACAATTGTGGCTTGTGCTACTTCTACTTTCTCTTTATAAACAGATTTTCCTTTTTGAGAGAGTTCATCAACCTTAGTAACTTCAACAGAAACAAAAACAATATCTTCTGTTAACACCTCTATATTAACATCTCCTCCACTAGGAAACTTTGGTTTACCTGATTCTGCAACAACTTGTTTTATAGAAGGATCATCTGTTACTTGAGCTTTTTCTTTACTATTCAATGGAGGAGCATTTCTCTCTATTTCCTCACCAATTTGGAGGTCATCTACCGGTATCATTAATGGTTCACTCATTGATAATTTTAGAGCATATAACATGGAAAATACCTCACCAAAGTATCAACATTAATTACATCATCTTGGGCCTTTACAGATTCATATAATGTTCCATTCAAAGGCATACTCATATCATTAGTAAGCAGGGTCTCATATGCCTTCATACCCAGAGTTAAGATTTGGCCGCTTACTAAACTATCTGCAGCATTTTCTTGCGTTTCTTGATCTTGAGTAGATTTCATTATTACCTCCTCCACAGGAAGAGGTGGGAAAGGAGACTCTGATTGTCCCTCTTATGGTAATTTTGGGGCATGATGTGCCTGATAAACATCACTCCTTTCAAATTCAGGAGGATCAATTACTACATCTATGTGCTTTTGCTTCTTGGGTGTGTGGGCACCTACTCTCACTAAGACTGGTACAAGATCAACCTTGTGTTTCTTGTGTACCCTTTCAAACCTTTTAAGATTAGAATCTACTCTTCACCCTTCCTTATGTGACTTGGGTTAAGTAAGACCACTTGGTATGACTCCTCTCATTAATTTCTCAGTATTATGAGGCCTTGGTGAAACACCTGAGTAAACTACACGAGATGCTAAGCCCTTCCCCTTTTCTTGGATTGGAATTGAAAAATTAATGGGGGCATTTTCCATAGATTTCAAAAGCATGCTTTCGGTATTTTTCCTTAGAACCGACATAGAGTCTTGGTTCCACTAGCGGTGAGTTCAACTCATCTATGAGTTCAGAGTCAACATTTTTGAGGTAAATTAAGAGGCCTTTCCTCCCAAAGGATCCATTCTATCTTCCCCCTCCTTTAGGGATGGAATATCATCATTTAATTTTCCCAAACTCTTGAAGTTATTTAAGATTTTGGTATTTTGAACCGATAATTCAATTCCTTTTCGAGTCAACCAATTCACGAGTTCTTCTCATTACATCAGCTATTCTTGCATAAGAATCATCATTTTCTATCTCATTATAATATGGGGGAATTATGGGTTGTTCCTCCACTTTTTTATCAACATAATACTTGCTTCTTTGTATGTGGGTAATCCAAAATTCCTTCCGGAATAACTATAATTTTAAAATCAGTTATTTTAAAGGGTCATTCTAGAGAAATCCCTTAATCTGACCTCTTCCTCATCCCTACAGTTCACCCAATAATATTCAAACTGAGGCTCATGCTCAAAAGTGTTGGTAATGTTGTTGAATACCCATTTGATGTTATAAATGGCCCTTGCCTCAAACTTTTCCATATCAAATTTCTACGGTTCCTCTTCAATCAACCTAGCCTTTATGATGGAAGGGCATGAATACCTTCCAATTCGAATAGGGAATTTTATATTTTTCTTATACCTCCCAAAAATTAATTTATGCACAGTGTTAGCTACCTTATTAATTCACATAAAATTAATTTATCATCTACATACCTAGGCAACTTACAAGTTTTTCCATCAAAACCACTAACCCTCATGTAAGTGAACTTTTTATATTTGATGAAGTAGCATCCATATTCCAAAATCACTTGTCTTGCTTGTTCGGACATCCTATATTGTCCCAACTTTGGCTTGAAAAGACAAATGATTGGGGAAAACAAAGCATCATTAACTAACCTTAGATTCCCACTCTAGTTGATCAATTTCAGTTGGGGAATATCTCATACATTTTGCACTACTTGAAATCTACATGTGGTGATAAAATCGAGAAACATCTATGCCCAACCAAATTCTATATTAAGTAAGTCATCATATAAAATTCTAGCTTTGAAATGTCACCCAGTTCAATTCTCGCTACTAAGGTGACCATATGACCATGGAGTGCTTCTGTAATGAAATTTTCCCAACAGATACTCCCTTTTCTCTCTAGAATGATCCATATATAGGTAACCATCCACTCCTTAAATTCATTTATAGTTTCCAAACCTGCCATTCAACTTAGTAACACAATGAAATCTTTAACCTCTTTAACAAATTGTGCCCTAACCAGATTTTTAGGGATTCTAGTCGTTTCTTCTTCACAATAATCCATTTTGTATTTATCATCTTGACATATTCCTTTTTCTTTTCTTCATAATCCTGTAGGGCTAATTTGATAGAAATGGTTATCGGATTGGTGATTACATGTAATTTTAACATTATTCTAATGGTTGTAGGTGTCAATGTCAAAACTGCATCCCCACTCCCATCTAATACTTCCCTCTTTTCGGGATCATAATTCATAGCACAATGCCACACCAATTCTGGGAAATGAACTACTGGTGGGATAGCACCTGCTAAAGCAATATGACTATCTTGAATTGCCTTAAGGGATTCACTCTTATGGGGGCTATTAAGTCTCTGAAGAAAATCATCTAGATCAACACACATCAAGTTTGTGTCTATAATATTTTCCAAATCACTTGTGACCCCTGATGCAACCGAGAATGAAGATGGTATAGTCTTCATCCTTCAAAAACCATAACTTTCCTTTAAACTAACTTTCCACTGAAATAGAAACATAGGGGTTTCTAAACTCTTACAAATCAATCTATGAGCGCTTGAGCAATTTAAAACCAAATCAACAACCTTTTCATTATTGAAGTTCGTAATTCAAGCTCCTCAGCTAATTACCTGATAATTCTCCATGAAAATCACAAGGGTAGAAATAAAAATCAAGCAATTTCATAAATAAAGACGAAAAAATTCACAGGATGTAAGATGTCATTGATTTTCCTAGTAACATTAATGGTGGTAGAAATAAATGCAATGCATCATGACCATTCAATCCAATGTTCTCAATTTTTAAAATGATCCATCCATGTGGAATAAAATGTTTCACTAACACTAGCTCAGTGGCACCTTTTGTAATTTTGATGTATTTGAGAGTTTACACACTGGAAAATTTGACTCGCTCATCTCGCCTTTCTTCTTTCAACATAGGCTCAAAACGTAGTTATATTTGGGTGATAACGGGTATATGTCCCTTTTTCGTAGTTTTATCCCATTTCCAATTCAATCCAAAAATGCTTGAGTGCTCCGACGACCCACATCCTCACCTTTTGCATATAAGTAGCCATGTGTACCTTATAGGTTTTGGGGACCTTTTACACATTTACTCCTTTCCTCTTAAATGCATACATCTAAATTTTTTTACTACCTTTCCACATCCACTCCAATTGTGACACATGTACACTCCTTGACACCAATTGAGAAATTACTTGCGTTACCTTTTGAATGCGTGAATATTCAAGGAACATTTACTGTAACGAGGCCGATTTTGCACTTTGTGAATACAAAACAAATTACAAGTTTACAAATTTTACCTACCACATCGTAATCAATTGGGAGCTGCCACATATCAGTAGGTGATGGGAGAGAAAACACAAATAAAAAGACAACCTAGAATCAATTTTACAATAGGCGATCCCTCCAATTCAAAACATAAAACACAAAGGATTCCCCGTAAGAAACCACAAAATAATAAATATCTAGACATGATCCTCGATTGAAAAGAGGAAAGACTAAACCATACATAGAAAATCCACAAAGTCGACTCACACCTCTACAGGGAAAGCAAAAAAATATAGCAGACAATGATGGAAAATCTTAACCAAATAAGGGCAAGATTAATTCGAGCACTACCATGATCAATATTTCAACTTCAAAATTATAGTATAGGGATACATCATCATTATCATACCGAGAGGCTAGGACTTTCAACCCACCAATTGTTTCATTTTGACTTCTCACATGATACTCAATATTAAAAGATTCAAATAGCTCATTGAGATCCAACACTACATGCTTGTATTGTTTCAATAATCGATTCTAGGTTATATACATTTTTCTAAATTTATTTACAACCGTAGATCAAATTCAGCCTTTACAATAAGGACCTTTATTTCATGTCTCTAAAAAAATTCTTAGGCCATGAAAAATTTCCTCATATTCATCTATGTTATTAGTGCACTCAAAACTTAACTTAAAATAAAAATTGAAAGAACCATGGTCTAGGGACATCAACATAATACCAACTCTATTTCTATAGTTATAACATGCTTGGTCAAAGAGCATACTCCATAGAGCACTAAGATCTTCCATATGGGATTTCATATCAATGTATCAATCATTGAAATCAGTATTTCTGTGAAATTTTCAAGGTATGTATTAAAAGTAACACTTCATAAGAAGCATTCATGGGGTCTTCTATAAGGTGCATTATTTTATCTTCCATGAGAAATTTGACTATTTTTCCTTCCAAAGGGATTAAGGCATAAGACATGTCCATTTACACACTTCTTCCTACACTTGTTTCCCAATTTCTTTATGTAACATGCCCTACTTATGAGGGTAGCCAATAATACCAACATTCATGGTCAAGAAATTACCAGCATAAGTAGAGTGTTGCATAACCAAACCTCTTACATGAACAACAACATGCACCTCACTTGAATCCATGACACAACACTTTCCAAAAGTAGTTGTTATCTTGATATCTAACTCATTCATAACTACTAGTGGCATGATATTGTATGAGGCATCTGAATCAAACTCTAGTCACAAAATCATGTACTTATTACTATAATTATACTGCCAAGTATGTTGTTATATATATGGATCTTACATAAGAAAAGTATTCACTAATGACCCATTCCCCTAATCCAGTCTTCGGTCTAGTTGGTCTTTGTTATTTTTTCTTTTACACAGTCCTCACTCACTCACATAATAATGGTCCTCTCTTAGGGAGTCTTAGCTATCATTATTTACTCAATTTTTGTCTATATCATTTGACTAGGGCACCTAGGAAGGGATTAGGGAACCTCGCGCACCTTGGTCCTCATTTTTAGGCACCCTAGTCCTAGCCACACTTGGTTCTCATTTAGATGTTTAAGGTCATTATTTATTATTTTCCCTCTCATTCCCATAGGTTATAGTAGGCATGTAAGTCACTAGTTTAAAAATTTGAGTAAGATACCCCTATATAAGAATAAACATACATACTACCTAATGGGTAGACTATTTCTACTAAGGGCTAGTTATCTACATAGAGCAAGGGACTACAGACGGGTACTATTCTACATCACACACTACATAGGAAAGGGAATTCTATTCTATTCCATCCACCACTCTGCATTCTATCTAGCTAATATCCCATATCTTTAGTGTCATTCGTGTGTGAAATCCTAGGCACATTATTACACACATAATCACACATAACTACATTGGGTTCAAAATGTAGTGCTACGCTTGGTTGTAAGACCACCATTTTGGTTGCTAAGGATAGTCCAACCACTTCATATGCATCTTTCCTTTTTAGGGTTTGATTATTTATGAATGTTTTTGCAG
Organism: Taxus wallichiana var. yunnanensis; assembly: GCA_018340775.1. NCBI lineage: Eukaryota > Viridiplantae > Streptophyta > Pinopsida > Cupressales > Taxaceae > Taxus > Taxus wallichiana. Next base: position 390,964,400 of record CM031235.1, read on the forward strand.
GAATCCTTCATTATAGGTTTAAGGCATCATCAACAAAGCAAGTTCAACATTAACATGACAAAAGGTAAATTATTGTGAAGAAATAGTGACCCTCCCAGGTTAAGGTTTTGGGCTATTCCACAAAATAAAGTTTCCATATTCCATACCATGGTACCTCAGGCTCCCTCATTCTTCCCCAGGTTTCCATATTCCATATCTGGGACTGGTCACGACACTTTGTTCTGCCTATTCATCATTCCGACCAGTCCCGGATCACTATGAGGTAAGTTCTTTTCAAGTTAGTACCTTGCACATCTTATTCCATTTCTCTTAGAATATTAAATAAATTACTTAACATTTATATTTCAAGTATATTACGGTTAGTACGTTGTTGTACTTCTTAGATTAATTCTAAAATCTAGAGTTTAGTTAATCATTTTGGTGAACCCGTACTTTAGAATATTTTGACTCTAGGATTTTCTACAAACCGTAATGGCTAAGACTAATTCCTCTACTTCTTGGTCCATTATGTCTCATATTAGCATTAATACAATCTACGATGAGGCCACTATCGCTAAAATCATGACTCTCTATAGTAATGTTACTATGCCATATCATATTCAACAACAACTATTAGATGGTCAACAATATGTACCTACTAGTTTTGAAAATTCTCCCATTGGAATTAGTATTGTTTTAGATTTGATAGCCTTCACTCATTGTACACCATGCTATATGGCTACTAGTGATCCTCCTTATGATCTTTCTAAGGAAATTCTAGATGATTCTCTTATCGATTACATGTTTGGTCTTGGCACTAGTTCACATGTACCTACGGATTATCCTAGTCAAGCCACCGCTAAAGTTACATCTCATGAATCTCCTATTTATGATATTACTTATCATACTCCTTCATATTATGTTGATGATCCTATTGATAGTATGCTAAATTACATTCTCGTATCGAGTCTCTATCTCGATGTCGATATAATAATTGATAGCCATGATTCTCCTAACTTTTCATACTGTCGAGTGTGAATCTCCATCTCCACTTTCTCCTAATGTTGTGTCTAGCATAGTACATGAGTCATCTCCATTTATTAGTTCTTTTTATACTACCATTTCATCTTCTCCATTCATTTCTTCTACATCTATTAGTTTAACTTATCCTATCGCTATATCTTCATCGGTCACTTAACATCCTAGGGATGTTTTCAATGCTACAGATGTTCAATCTCTTTCATCTACTATAGCTTCTTCGACATCTACCACTAGTGTTCCTTTAGCATCAAAATCTCCTTTATCTTCTCTTGATATTCCTATGATCACTCACAATGGAAAGTTACAACCACTTAACACATTATTACCATCTTCTATTATTCCTTCACATGACATCATATCTCTCATGTATGTCATAGGTCAATTACAATATCAAGTTTAGTCACTCACTTTAGAAAGTAGGGCTTACTATGCTTCTATTGACAAAAACACATTACATGGAAACTCGTACCTAATAAGATTTCATAACTCTACATTTTCCAAGGACTTTAACATGCCTACATTCACATGTTTTGATGGTACTCATGACCCTCATTCACATCTCCAACATTACCACATGGCTATGACCTCCTATTCTAATGATAGATTATTTCTTAAGACCTTTCAATACATTCTTACCGATGAGGCTTTACAATGGTATACTCATCTTCCTTTTTGGTTTGTTAGTACTTTCTATGACATAGATGATTCTTTTATCCATCATTTTATCATCAATAATGGCCCTAGAGTTACTTATGATTGTCTACCTACTTTACATCAGGTCACATCATAACCTATTGAGGATTATATCTTGCGGTTCAACAATTTTATGAATTAACTAGTATTATAGCCTATCGATCTAGAGAAGCAATTCATTTTATGTCATGGTTTGATTCATGTGCTTAAGAAAATATTGTAATATGATACATCTAATTCATTCGCTCATATGTGTTATAAATTCATCAACCTAGAACAAGATCTTCTTGCAACACATTTTATTGATCCTCCACTTATCTCTACTATTAGTGTATCATCTAGTTCTCCTCAATTTCCATCGGTTGAGCCTCCTACAAAATCTATATATCGACCTACCAAGAAATCTCAACCTAATACATCATAGAAGAATACTTCTTCTCCTCCTACGTGACATGTTACTTGTAATTCTACTCCATCTGTTTCGTACGAGCTATTACACTTATCTCATCACACTCAACCACATAATGTGTTGTGTAATTTACCTGATATACATTTAATTCACTTACCCTCCAACTAGAATCATCCAAAAAATCATCTAAAATTTCAATGTGATCAACCTTATTATAATCATCATCATATTAATGTTCATAGGGACAATGATTTCTTCACCCTTCACGATAGATTACAAAAATTAGCGGATAAGGGAATCATTTCCTTTGGATCTCACTCACGTGAGTGGTCCATATCTCATTTACCTCATCTCGTAGGATTCTATTAGGCTTGAGTTGTATCCTTTGTTAGGTTCTTAGGTCATTATTCATCCATCATTGCATTTTTTCACTCATACACGCTCCACCGCATCCATATAGTGTTGCACCATCACATTCATCACATCCACTTCATCCATAGCATCCACCACATCATGATACTATGTCACATTGGATTTCATAGCCCTCAAAATTCACCCATCCTATCGTGGCTCCACATGATATTCGGGTTTGGTTCATATGTTCACACTGCTTCCATGTCACATAATTCGACCACTTCACGTTGCCTCGTTTCTCCGGTAGGTTATTTCTATCACCTTACCACCAATGACACATGTGTGTTCTTATGTTTCTTACATGATTATTGAGGTATTTACTATAAGAACCTTTTACCACACGCTTCATCGATTCATCTAGCACACTCAATCATTTCCCGATGACACACTCTTTCTTTACGCGGTTCATTCTTGACTGTTGAGGGGTCTTAACTAAATAAACCTCATCATCCATACAATGAGGGAATCACTAATCTCCCCCTCCACATCTATCATACTAATATATTATGACCACATCACACCTGTCACATCAACAAACATCCATCCCGGTAGGTCATTTTATAAATCATACATTATTTATCCTCACAAGAATTCTACTATCATCAGTACACTAACTATGCATTACAAATCCATTCAAAAAATAAGAACATCGCTCAACTTGTTAAGTATCATATCTAGAAAAAAATTACACTACATACAACAATACTTGTAAATGCTATCATTAACCACATAATGATTTCAACACACATCAAAAGCGATCATCATATACCAATAAAATTGTCTACATATATCAGTTACACAAAAATTTCATCATTGAGGGAAATTCACCCACATCATATACAACAATAAAAATGAAATATGATCATCATTATCACTCTATGGTACTGTAAGAGCTCTCAAACTTGATGCCTCACCACTAAATCTATGTCGCTAGTCATGACCTTGATACCTCTCAACCTGACTATGTAGTAGTGTAACCTTAGTAGCATGCTCTACAAATTGATGTTGCAACTTGAAATAACATGCAAAAACATCCTACGCTAATTGACCACCACATGCCACCTCTCTGGATCATTGAGTCTCCTCACGTGCCTTTTCTGTCTCACTTAACAACATAGTACACATCACTACTCCTATGGCCACTGGCTCAAAAAAATGGGCATGCTCACCCACAATGTTTTCCACACATTCTAACATCCCTCCTATCGCAAGTACATCAGTCAACACATTCCACGTCAATGTGCAAATGGATGTTTCCACTATCAAGGATCAATATATATCACCTAAAAATAATAGAAAAACACATTAGCTAACCATTACTATTACATAGGTATTGGTGAGAAAATTTTTTGGGTGGAAAAATATGTGGGTTTCTTGCCAACACTCTGGGAATTGAAGTCCCTCTACTTAGATGGTGTGCACCTCCAAATTTGCATGCACATGAAAAGGTGGGTTTTCCTGGTGGCCTTGTAGCTAGAGATCACATAGGGGTACTGTTAACCTCAGTAGAAAAGATAGAAATTTATTGCTAGAGAAAAATTTTTCTTAATATTGGGAAGGAGGAGTGAGAAAAGAGATAGGAGAACTAATGTTGCAAGTAGAAACTTAGATTCCTACACACACTAGTTAGAAATTTCCACACATGCATTTATGAGAAGAAACAACCAAAACTTCCATGCTACTAGCTAGAGGAAACCATGCATACAAAGATGCACACATTCATATGCCTTGGAAAACAAAAAATTCTTCTTTACTTATCATTTCAATTAAATTTGTACAAAGTAGGTAAAAGGAGGAAATATATGCAAGAGGAGGATAGAAGAAAATGGTTATCTCCTTTGTTCTCTCTAAGCACAATGTACTCTTGATTTTATAAAATTGATCACCAAACCTTTGAAATGGGAATGGATTTACAATTTATAGGAAGAGAAATGACTCTTCATATACCCCCAATGAATTTTCATATGTCCTAGAGAAACTTGAAACTTTTCAACTTCCAATGAGAACATTAAGTCCCTTTTGATAATATAAAGGTGAATTTTACATTAGAAACATAAAGTTTATTTTTAATTTCATTAAGGACATATAAAAAGTGCACCACAAAACAAATAATTAGAACATGGAGGAGAGAGAAATTAGGGGGAGAGAAGAGAGAGAAAGAAGAGAGAGAACATTATGCTGATGAAGAATCCACTCCTATTGACTCTTATAAGACTCGATGAATCAATCATGATGCTTTAGAACCCTTTAAAACATTTCAATCCTCCTTTTATGATTATGATGTTACCTTTTTATCCAATTTCTTTTTTTAGTATGCCTTGCGATGGACACATGATATTTTTAGTAAGTGCACTAATGTGGAAATTTTTTATCAAAGAACCACAGGGCATTATAGAGTAAGGCAAGATGTGTGTAATGCAAAAAAATCATGAAAAATGGATAAGTAGGGAAAATTTATGCATGGGAACATTTTACCGTCCATACGCATCAAGGGGACAAGAGGGACAGAAAAACCCACTTTGTTCCCATAAGCATGATTTTGTACTTCAAGACCGAAACGGAGGGAGAATTGAGAGCTGCAAATACACATATAATGCAAAAAATTTGGGATCAAATGGAGAAATAGAGAAAATGTATGCATGGGAACATTTATTGTCCCCATTTAATCTTTACAAAGGGACATGAGGTGCACAAAAAATTTCCATGCACTTTTGAGAGGCAAAACATAAGAATTTGGCCCGCCAGAAGAGCTATGTTGAAATTGAGATTGCTGAAGCTCTGGGAGGTCTTTTTGGGTAAAACATTATATGATTTTGACTCCAAAAAATCTTCCAAGATCAATGAGATGGTTATCATCTTTCAGTTCCACCTGAAAAATCCCTGAAATGGCCCCCTTTTGATCAATATTTTCAACTGTACCTACAAATAATGAGCTCCAATGAAAGGAGCCAAGAGTTTTTAAGACTATGATGATTCCACCTTATAGATTATTCTCTTATATTTCCAATCAGTACTTTTTTCCTCCTAAATCCTTATGGAGCTCCTAGTATTTTCCACCGAAGATCGTGTACTGTTTTCATATGGATTACTATTTTTAGTAAGTGTTAGAATATACTTCTATGAACCTTTGTTAATGATGCCCACTTGAAGGTTTGTCTCGTGTACACTTACTTTATGGAATATACCTTCTAGAACAACTTACTATTTATATAAACTGCCTATGAGACAACTTATTATTTTTAGTAAGTGATGATTTTTGGGTTGTGATGACTACACTGATGAGTTTTGCCTATTTAATTTCCTTGTGTACACAATATCCTCCTGGGTTTCTCTTCTAAGGTGACTTACTAAAAATTAAGGAACCCATATAGGGGGCTTAATAGTTTTATTAAGTGGCCATTTTCACTATTTTCTACTTTGAATAATCATTCTGACCCCGTGATTATCTTTGGTGCACATAATGCTTTTGTTGTCACTACTTCTGATGAAGACTAACCAAAAATAACAAACCTATGTAGGAAATCTTGCTATTTTTGGAAAGTATGTCTTTGGTGCTCATTTTTCAATGAAACACATATTTTAGGATTCATCTCATCACTTCAATCTAAGTCCTTAAATTTCACTTGATTTTTCCCACCATAACGCTTGGAAATAAAAAACAAAAACTTTACCTGACAAGAGCTTTGGGCATGAAGAAACCATGGCAACCATTAATGGAGTCATGAAGATTTTTGAAAATTTGGTTTTCATTTCCAATCATGATGAAATTGAATCCATTGGGATAGGTTTTTCATTTGGAGTCTATGTGCAAATTTTTAGCTCGATTCCATTGCCGGATTGATGGGAAATCTGATGAATGTGAGCTAGGGCACAAAATGAGTTTTTTTATGAAACAAATGATTTAGGGAATCATTCGATATCCTATTTGTTGCATTTTTATCATCTCTGAAAATGAGGAATTCTACAAAATATCTCATCTCAATCCAACTTGTATTTTGCAAGATATGAATATTTTTTGATTGGGAGACTTCGTAGTTATCCGGAAAAAATATTCATTTTTCTTCATTTCTCTATCGTTTAATCCATTATTTTTATGATTTTCAATTTTTTTGGATGGAGAGGAATTTCATGGAGTTATATGGATGCAAAAATGGAGGATTTGGATTTGAAAGAAATTTGACAAAGTTTCGGTAGGCTATGGAGGCGTGGGGGAAGAATGGCAAAAATTGGCTAAGTATTGATATTTATAGATTGAAAATGGAAGAGGAGGGGATGGGGGGAATTTTGTGTCCCTTTCATCCATTTGGAAAATGGATGAAGGGGACATAAATTTCCACTTTGTGCCTCATCGCGACACTTGTCCTTTTTTGATTTGGTGTGCACTTTGGAGAGGGGGCTGAACTTTAGCACTTGGGGGCTTAATTGGCAAGTACATGGTCATATTGGTGACCTAGGGACTAAATGGGGGGAGGGGGAATTTTTTTCCCATTTTTCCCTTTTCTAAAGGGATGAAAGGGACATAAAATCCCACCTTAACCACAAGCTATTACATGTCCTCTATGAAAAATGGCTAAGTATGAGAAATCACACATTGGGACCAACTTATAGAGGTAATATCTTGAGCTTCTGGATGAATTTTAGGGAGAAATTTTATATGACTATGACTAAAAAATAATTTTTAGATCATTTGTGAGGGTCTAAAACCTTTATTATATCATAAAAACCTCCAAATTTCCCCTTCTTTCTGAATTACCTAGGAAAATGTATGATGTTTTGGGATGTCCCATATTTTTCACCATTTAGGGCATGGAAAATAATTTCCATAGGTAATTTTTGGCCTTTAAATTCCTCCCAAGGATCTTATAACCTCTACTTGAATCTCAAGTCCTCCTTCATAATGTGTGCTCATTTAGGCTCAAAACCTACTTTCACTGAATTGTTTCCAACACCTCCGAATCTTCAATGAATATTTCAAAATCATTTCCCTAATGTTACTAGCACTTGAATACTCAATCCACTCCAGAGATGGTGTAATAGTTCCAAGAACACTAATGGTATCCCTTCCCAAAACTGCATGAATTCTTACATGTTCAAGAAGATCCTAAATCACCTAGGGGATTGATTTTACTTTCATGTTGCATATTTTCATGAAAACAATAAGAAAAAAACAAAACACGATACATAACTATAAAAATACTCATGCTCCACTATAACTACGCCACATTGTTGGGTGCGGGTGTTTCCCCCTCTCCATCTCCTCCCTATGGTAATCTCATTGCATCTTCAAACAATGGAAATAAGAATACCCATCAATGTGCTACCCACCACGTGTGGTACTACGTTTACACCCCATGTCATCTCGAGTCTATTGGATTTATTGTTGTGTCTACCTCATTTAGACCAGAGGTACTCACTACTCTCTCATGGGCTATGGTCTAGATCTAGCCCCCTTAGTGCTCTAATAGTTCTCAACCACACATATGGCTCTAGGGGCACATCTTGAGCCATACCAAACTATCGTGATACCTTATCTACTTGGAATAACTCATCAATACCTAGGAATCGATATTTCAACCACATATTACTCCGTACACACCACAAATCTACAACATCCTCTCGGCCATCCTCGATAATCTTGGTATGGCCTCCATACCACTACCTCGGACCTTATCTGATCTATTAGTGATCTATAGGTATTAGTGTCCATCGTACGCTCATGCAAACCAACCCACTTCCTAAAAATATATTTATCCTAGCCCACTCTTCTTGCGAACTACCAAATTACCTCAACACTAATATATTCTTATAGGCCCATACATGCAATAATGTAGTAGTTCCTATCCCACCTCCATGATCCTCCCGAGTAAATATATATAAATATTTGTATAGGTGGGCCAACACACATTGTGCCCATGCATATCTCGGTACTATCCTCCTCTATACTATGAAAAATATCTTACATATTATACAAGATGCCCACACCTCCTCCCTCTACTATGATTGATGAAGCAATAACCATGGTTATGAACTTCCATAAGTGTGGTAGCCCATAACTCAAAATAACATCCAAACTAATATGGGCCTCGGAAGGTACCCAAGTCCCCAAGAAATACCATCTAACAACTCACTTCAGTCTCTCCATATCCTCTAACGGTATGACCTATAATCTCTCCCCAACAACTAGTAATCGCAATATGTAATACACATCCTCCAATACAACTGTCATCTCACACATAGGAAACCAAAATTACAAGTATCTCCACACCACCTCTCACTTAATGTTGTCAATATAGGCATATTATGAGGCACATCCCCCATCCATGTTATGTGTCATAGGCCAGCACGGTCCATAACCTCCCAATCATCGTCTAAAAAAACTAGCCCAAGTAAAGTACTCAAATTTGAAATGACGACTACAACAAAACTCCCTCGAGTGAATATTCCTCTGTATAACACAAAATGATAACAACCCCAACACTAGAATACTATACAAACCCATACACACTCACTTATGACATTATTACAAAATAAAATTAATATATACACCATTCTAGACTAACTACACACCTTCTGGATTGGGGCACCCAGGAGTAGGACACTAGCGCCCAGGTCTGGGCACTTCTCTCCCAAAGGCCATTAGCGCCTTCACCACTCTTGTCTAGGTCTAAATTGCCGAGAAAAGTCAAAATCAAAATTTTGCAAAAAAATGACTAACACACACATTTTTTGAAAACAAATCACAGTTACTAACTTCACCATCATGCATGATGTTACTATAGTTACCACCATATTGAAATGGCTACATCATGCTGCTCTAACTTGTGACATCCTTACTTACTCAAATATCACTATCACTCTTGCGTAAAAGATAAATGAAGTCACTAATATCTTTTTCACCCTACTATTTATAATTACTTTTTGTTACCCACTTTATAATGGTTATTATTTTGCATCGATTTCTTAACTAATACACACCACATAATTTTTATCATATCTTGAGTGTTTTTACTATGATTTACACCCTATTTGTGGTGTTATTTTCATAATTATGTATACCATCATATCATACACATGACGCACATGCTAGATCTCCTTGATTTCATCCTTCACCGAACTTATATATGTTTTGATGATATTCATCCTACATTATCTATTTCGTGCTTACTTTCAGCTCAATGTTCTTTCTCATCATCACTTCCCCTTTTTCCAAAAGGGGGGCATACAATTGGGGTCATCCTATAATTCCCATTACATTATTGTGTAATCAATCAACACTACCAATTTGTCATTTGTGAACACTTACTAATGCACCATGAGACACTTCATCATTTCCTCCTAATGACCTAACCTAGGGGAAAAAAATGTATAATTATTCTATATGAAATTTTGTCACTTCCCCTAATGAATTAACATGGGGAAAAAATTAAATATTTCCATGCGATCATTCATCAATTTCTATAAATTCCCTAATGAACCAAACTTGGAAAAATTTACGTAAAATCTCTCTATGAGTAACCAATCAAACCAATGAAAATAATCAATAAACATGTTTAAGATTTTAATAAACGAAATCATATCACTCAACCAATAAAATATAACACAATTGGCCTCCCAGATGACCTAAATTGGGAGTTACATGCGTTACTTTCCTAGATGACCTAGATTGGAAAATTATTCTATATTTGGTGTTTGCTTCCAAATGACCTAACTTGGAATCCATCATAAATTTCATGTTTTCTTCTAGTTGAATTAACTTGGAAGCCATCACATTACGGTGACACCCGAGGAGTGGGGGAAAGAGTGACTTTTTTATATCACTCATATATGGGTCAACCTGTCTGATCGAATTATTTGGATCCAAAAGCCACAAAATATTTGATTTGAGTCCATTTGCAGTAGCTACATATTGAGGATGTATTCAAAGGTTGTAGGATAACACACTTTTCTCCCAACACTCTTCCTCTAGTGATAGGATGCCCAAATCCTCTAAGAGATTTTTGTAGACATGTAATTGGGTTGGGAATTAATCACTCTGCAGCCCCTTCTCATCGTCATCATACAACATTAAAAATAATCAATCATTTAATATTCCAATCATTAATCTCAATTAGAGCACTTCATTACGATATTACATCTCTCGCTAAGTTGTATGGATCAACACATTGATCCATGGTTCGGAATTCTATATGGTTCTTTTGGTACACTTTTCTACCACATCTATGAATTCTACTACAACATGGGTTTCTTTGGATTTCTCTTAGGTACGCATCTCTAAATACTTTATGTTATCGAGATTTCACTCACCAACATAAAGTGGGGGAAAATGTAGTCACAAAATCATGCACTTATTACTATAATTATACCACCAAGTATGTTATTTTATATATGGATCTTGTGTAAGAAAATTATTCACTAATGACCCATCCCCTAGTCCGGTCATCATTCTAGTTGTTTTTTGTAGTTGTTTGTCTTCCATAGTCATCACTCACTTACTGCAGTTATGATCATCTCTCAAGGAGTCTTAAGCTGTCATTATTTACTCATTTTTCATCTCTAGTCTTTGACTAGGGTTCTTAAGAAGGGATGAGGGTGTCCCAATTGCCCGGTCCTCATTTCTAGGTGCCCTTGTCCTGGTCACACTTGATTATAATTTATATGTTCGAGGTTGGTCTTTATGATTTTTTTCATATTCCCTAGGTGCTAGTCAAAGCATGTCATCTCATTAGTGTTGAAATTTGAACAAGAGATCCCTATATAAGTAAAACATGCATACTACCTTATGGGTGAACTATTTATACTAAGGGATAGATATCTACATAGAGAAAGGGATTTCATTTGTGCACTAATCTACATCACACATTGTATAGCAAAGGGAACCGTATTCTATTCCATCCACCATTATGAATTCTATCAAGCTATCACCCTATATCTCTAAGTCATTAGTGTTAGGGAATCCTAGGAAAATTATTACACACACAATCACACATAACTACATTGGTTATGAGATGTAGTGCAACACTTAGTTATAAGACCACCATTATGGCTACTAAGGATAGTCTGACCCCTTCATATGCATCTTTCTTTTTTAGGGTTTGGTGCTTTGTGTTTGGTTTCGCAGGTAATCCTTTATTGCAAGTTTATGACATAATCAACAAAGCAAGTGAAAAATTAATGTGACAAAAGGTGAATTATTGCGAAGACCTAACGACCCTCCTAGGATCAAGTTTTGGGTTATTCTATAGACTAGGGAACCTATATTCTAGACTAGGGTGCCCTGCACCCTCATTCTTCCGTAGGAACCCCGGTCTTGTCGATATGCCTCTCTTGAAAATTTTTGAAGTCATTCATGAAATTTTATTCCACTTATTCATCATTCGACCAATCCAAAATCACTATTAGGTAAGTTATTTTCAGGTTAGTACCTTGCACCTCTTATTTCATTTCATTTAGAATAGCAAATCAGTTATTTAACATTTATATTTATTTATAGTCTAATTATTACTTTGATGTACTTCTTAGATTAATTCTAAAATCTTGATTTTAGTTAATCACAAACATGAAGTTGTGTATAAGCTGACCATTAACAATGAGAGTGGTGAGTAAGGGTTCTACATCCAACCGTGTTTGAACAAGGGATATACCAAAATAAACCTAGGAGGTGATTCAACATAATCCCAAATTTCTTCAATTTCATTCTCAATAATAGTATGAGGGGTTAATTTAGTAGAAAAACCATAATTTCACTAAATATAGTCATTTTACTAAGAATATAGATTTATAGTATTATTATTTTTGGTTTTATAATTGTTTGAATTAGATTCCTAAATTTCTGTTATTAGTTTTTATCTAGTGTGATATCAGATTCCAATATGTTTATTATTGGTTTTTAAGTAGTGTAATATCAGATTCCAATATTTACACTATGCCATACAAGTATGTTCCTAATTCTATATTGAGTTTATGAGAATGGGAATATGCTCATTCTCAACACACTCATAGTACAACTATGTTCCTAATTATTTTTATGTGTATCTGCTTTATCTCAATTCTTTTTCTATGATTCCTATATGAGGCATTTTTATCCCTTTTGAAAATTAAACAATGTGATATGGGTACATGTTGTATGAAATAAGAAGAAAATATTGAGTCTATTAGAATGGGCATATTCCCATTCTCATCACACTCATGGTAAAAGTATGTTCCTAATTTTTTTATGTGTATCAACTTTATATCTATTCTTCTTCTATAATTCAGATATTAGGGATTTTTATCTGTTTTAAAAATTTATATCTTGGCGAGATAGTAGGTTAAGTCATGGTGTAGAGCCCGACACTCTTGTTGAGAGAATTAAATAATATATCTTGGCACTTTAAGTACTATAGTTTTGAATTTAAGAATTAGGGGACTCTAGGCATATAATTTAGTATCTAGACTTCAGAAAGGTTTGCATTTTATAAATTTATTAGAGCAATTAAGAAATAATTTATCTAGACTTATGCACATAGCGTTAGGAAAATACCATATAATTTTGTATTTGTAATGAATAAATCAAGACTAGTTCCTAGAAACATCCAAAGAACTAATATTTTGAAAATCATTCCTTGTAAATCACATCCAATTCCCTTTAAATCACAAGATCTACCCCTATAAACTTACTTAGAGCATAATTAATGATTTTTTCAAATTAAATTAATTGCATAGCGAAAATTATATTATTAATAATACATTAATAATATTCAACAATTCCATAAACAACACAATCTTTTATAGAATTATATTATGGAAAAATATTCCTTGGTAATATAATGTTTTATACAATATGTCGATGAAAGATTTTAAAGAAAAACTATGGATGTATCATTGCATCAAGGTTTAATTTTGTTGTTGTTCAAAGCCAATACTCCTATACCTGTAAATAATGTTGGAATTAAGTTTGGGGATGATTGGGAAGAACATGTTAGTTTGGCTGATAGATGTAAGCTTATCAATTTGAAAGATATGGCAAAAGAAGGAATTGGACATGACTTCTTCTCTTCAATTTCTTGCAGGATAGAATAAGGAGATGATTTCGATGAGGGGTTGAATGAAGCCAATGTGTTTGTTAATTTTCTTTCCAGTAAAATTGAGAGTCTTGAAGACATGGTGAATCAGATGAAGGTCGAGAATAAGAGTTTAATTAGAGGTGCCTAGCATCATGGTGCTGAGATTATGATGTTTAGCAATAGGGTGGATGTTCTTCTAGGAGATGGTTGCAGTAGAGAAAGGGAATAAAATAATGTTGTATGTCAGTAGCTCAAATGATGATGGTTATGGGAAGGAGGTGTCTATAGGACCAAGTTTGAGGACTCATGCTAAAAGTACTTAAGGGGATTTTTACAGATCTGTTGCTGACCAGTCTTCCGTGCTATCTGTGTATATGTTGGTTGTTGGTCTAGTCTAGTTAGGTCTTGTTTTTTCTATGTTTCATCTCTTCCCAAGTCAATGTATCCTTGAATCGAGCTTGGTTTTCCTTTTTGTTGGGTTTTTTTATAGATGTTTTTGTTGGTAATGAGCTTTCATTGTAATATCTTCATGTATATGGCCCTTGGAGCCTTTTCCAAAACTTTATCTATCAAAAAATATAATACTTCATCTTTCATTTAATTATCAACTAATAGTACAACTATAAAGTTTTATAGGACCACAGTTTGGAATAATTTAAAAAAACCCACATCTCAAAGGCCAAGATGATTCCATATACAAATTTATGATATGCAATAGCTTCTCTAAGTTAATATTCCTTATCTTGTTCAAGTAGTTCAAGGTATGATTTAATGGCCACATGGCCTTTATCGAGTATCTTTATGTATCCACTTTGTCGCTTTTTTGTTTGGTTTTCCGCCTTGAAGAAGTTATCCACATCTATATCTTTTTAGTTTCATCTAATATGGTCCATGTTTTATTTGGCTTTAAACAATCCTGATACAATGTTGTGCCTTCTCTCCCTGCAAGTTTCAAATATTGAACTCTCAAATTTTTATTTACTTCATTGCCTTCCTGTTGAAGTAAAATATCCCCATCTTCTCTCCTCACCCATATCTTTTCATTATCATTTCTTAGTCATATAAATGGATTGAATTCTTGGTTAGATCTTCCAAAAACAGGCCCAACGTAAATATCATTATTACTTGGGATATGTTGACTAATTTAGTCTTCTTTGTGAATATGTGTGGCTCTTGTTATTTGGTCATATATGTATTTCTCCTATGTTATTTTGCCAAAAGCAAACATCTAACCTCCTGCGATCTTCGAAAGAAAATAGTCACTACCTTCTCCTATTTCACTTTTCCCCAATGCTCAATATATGCTTTTATTCCCTTTTTTAGATCTTCCATTTCTTTGAGTTCTTTGAAAGGTGCCAAAGGAGGTTTCCCTTCAGCAAGCTTGGTTCACCATTATCCTTTGTACGCCATATATGGATAGAATGAGACCATTGCAGATCCTTTATTATTTCTTTGTATTTCATCTCTAGTATTTCATCCACAACATGGAATCTAAACATCTTAAGTTTGCTATCTTATGGTTTTCATCTAGCAAGAATGGCTCCAAAAATTCTTTGAATTTGTACAGTTCCTCAATAAGATAAGAAGTGAATGTAATTGACCCTTCTTGGAATGTTATGTAAGGGTCCATGATATGTGGCAAAGAAAATGTATCTATATCCTCATGAGTGTGTCCCACTTAAAGGAAGCTTAGATACACAATGTTGAATACATTTTTTGTTGTCGATAGTGATGAAAATACAAATAAGTTAAAATTATTGTTTTCAGTTCAAGAATTATCCAATTTTAAGTGGAGGATCAAAGTGGTTGCTTTACAAAATAATTATTCATGTTAGCAACACTAACTGATTTTGAATGGTCAAATATTTCCTTATACCTTTTACATTTTTCATGCACATCATTTTGTAATAATGCATCATGTAATGGCTATTTGGATGATCCACAACGATATAATAAATCTCCATACTCATCAATTATAGGTTCTTCAAGCTTCCTGAGACACAAATCTAATGATGTGACTATATATTTTTCTCCACGTTCAACAAATGGCAGGTCAAAATGGCCAAAACCCCTATATTGCGTCCATGTGTGACCATACCAGTCAAAGTAACTAGTAGGTTCATAACATTACTTATTTACTTTTCTTTTTTACCCATCCTTGGTATGGAAGTTTTCATTTTATCATGCACAATTCTTAAGAATCCATGAGGTTGTTCTTCTAATTGTAATCTATGGGAATAGTAAGTTGCATGACAACTTTGAATATATTCATTGTGCCATGTTTGTTCCTCCTCAATATTTTTGAGTGCTTCTAGGCATGTGGTGGCTCTACGTTTGTTTTAAAAATCTATGCACTCATCACACTTGGAAAATAAATTATTTTTTGCAATGGAAACATGCCGAAAACTTTTGTTCATTATGTTGCTAAAGATTAACTGCATCACCTGAGGAATTTTCAAGAATTCAAGATCCTCATTGCACTTTTTTTGCAGTACACTTTGGGTATAGAATGAAGGAAGAAACCTTGGGGAAAATTTACTCCATCCTATCATATAGACCGAGTCGATATACTGAGAGAGATATCATTAGCATACGTAGCATAGATTATATATTTAGGAGTGTTTGTTTTTCTATTATCCCTTTATTCTCTCTTCCTTTTTGTATTCCATTATTCTCTCACCTACATCCATATCTTCCTCCTTTAGTTTAGGGGAATATTTTTTATTGCTTCTCCTATATAATGTACATGCTTCTTCATAATAAAATAATGTGTGAAGAGTATTTCACTCCACATTCTTCCTTTGAACTATTTGGTTCCTACAGATATCTAAATTTATCTCAAAAATTCTTGATATGTAGGTAATTGTTATTGTTTGACCTTTGTTTTTCTTTTCCAGTGTTTCAATTCACTACAAGCCCATTTCCGCTTATCCATTCAAATCTATATTTATATAAGGAACTCCTTAGGTACCCATAAAATTTGTGCCATGTATTTTTAAAAATATACATCCCATCAAATATCATTTTATGTACCTCCATAGATTTATTACTAACATTAAAGATGGAATTTTTTGCTAATGCATCAAACACATTTTAATTTGTCAATTTCATTCAAAGTTTGTAGTTGTGTGTTACATATTTTTAATTCTAACTGAAGCAAGAGGTAATTTTTAGAGATAATTAGATTTAGAACAACTAAACCCTACATTTTAAGCTTCTTCTAAAAATATTGACCATTTTCTATCCTTGTCAAAATTTTGACTTGATGGATTGGCTTGAGGGTTATCCATCTTCCGGCATTTTGTAGCATTATAAGATCTTTTTATCAATCTGTTGGTTTGATTGTTATTAGTGTTGTCATATGAAATTGGATAAAAACTAAGGTTTTCACTCTTTTAATGCATCCCACATGATTACCTCAACCTATTTTGGTACTTCTTTAAATCTAATATCCTCTTGAGAACCGTTTATGCCATCCAATTACCTAACATGCAATTGTATGAGATATCTTTCATATAGGAGCATACTTTACAAGGAGGGTTGAATACTCTATCAATATGCACACTGAAGCTATTGGCATCCAATATATTAAAATGTACCATGTCTCCTTCAACTACATTGGTAATTGTTCCCTCTGTAACAAATTTGCACTCAATCGAGTAGTAATGGATTAATTTTGTAACAACTCCCTTGAACTTCAAATTGTGTTGATCATTGTGTATAAGGTGCAGACCATCCAGTTGAATTAGCCATTTCTTAATCATAAGGTAACTTATTTTTTCATTGAAAATCAAATGTTTTATTGGCCAAACTATTGATTTATTAGGTTATAGCAAGTCTGAGAAATCAAAACACATATTTACCATATTTTCTATCCATACACCAAAATTCAAAGGACCCAACCTCTCTCCATCAATTTTATGATCTTATAGCACATGAGTTATAAAACCCATGGCTATGTCATCATCTTTGCTACAATATTTGTGTTTGAGAATGACATTGTTTGTGAAAAAATATCTTTTATCTTTAGGACTCTGTATTGATGGTGCTTTTAGTGTCATCACTACAATCTTTGTCACTCTCTGCATTGTAATCCTCTAAACCACTAAAAATGTTTTCACTACACAAATTGGGGGAATGGATGAATCTGCATGCTTTGACAATTCACTCTCTTCCCAAGTAATGTAGTATCCTTTATTCCCGACATCTTCCAAGGTTTCAAATTCATCAACTGAGAAAGAAAATTTTACTCTTCCATCCAATACTATGTTAACACTAATAACAAAAATCCTCTTTCCCACATATTTACAATCTAATGTCTTCCTACTTGGATATACTCTTCCCTTTAAAAGTTCTGTTTCTATTGAAAACAAGTCCACATGATCATCCTCTACAAATGTAAAATACTCCACTGTTGTAACAACATAAAATACAAATTTTGTGAGATGATGGAAAATATCTTAAACCATTGCATAAAATAAATTAAAAATTATCATGTATGTATAACCATAAGTATATTGAATACACATAGCACATGAGCTGCGAACTTCTATAATTCAGTAAGGTTTGGAAATACTTCAAAATTATACATATAATTAAAATTGACATGAATATATTTATAACATGATTTCCAAACTATGATTGAACTTGAATCAATTGAATTTAAATGATGAGAAATAAATAGAGGTTACATTTCCATTTGCTAACCGCTTCATCCAAATAGAGGTTAAATAGATGAGGTTGAATTTAAATGATGAGAAATAAATAAATAGAGGTTAAATAGAATTTAATTAGAAACTTGATTGTTAACCGCTTCATCCAAATATCTTCATCATATTAACATAGCATATATTACTTTTACAATAATTCCTCATACTTCCCATATTCCCTGACTATGAGAATGGGTATCTGTCTATTTTAAAAATTATCATAAAAGGATCTAATTGTTATTCATTCTTTATGTTTCACGTAGGAGAATTTTTATTTCTTTATATATTGAGTTTATGAGAATGGGTATATGCCCATTCTCATCACAATAATAAAACTATTTGTTTGTATGAGAATGGGAATATGCCTATTCTAACCATTCTAACTCATTGAAGCAATATTGAACTTAATCATTTTAATATCACTATAAAGGATGTGAGAATGGGCAAATTTCCATTCTAAAACAAATTAAATATTATCTCTATTTTTATTTTATGATTCTTATACGAGAATGGGCATATGCCCATTCTATCTACGTGTATTGCCTCGAGATAATAATTTTTTTTTTCTCAAAAAGTAATAAAAACTAATTACTCTAAATGTTCTTCCAAGGTATTATCTCATTATTTAGAACATATAATATTAACCTCTGATGTGAGTACTATAAGTTATATAATTTTTATCATTTTCACAACCATATTATAGTATCAGTGATTTTAACACAAACACATCTGGTAGATGTAATTATTTTATAAGTACATTCAAGATATTTATAATGAAACTTGATAAATATCAAAGATACCTATTGAAGATATATATTAAAAAATAAAAATCAAGGTTAAATGTGATGAAAAATCCAAATAAGAAAAACAAACTTAAATATCATGAAATATGGTATTAGTACCAAATAATAGGATTTTCCTTTTTAATCAATGAGGAAATAATAATATATGTTTTGGATCGATCCGCCCCATCCCCTCTTTCTATTTAAGTTGCCATTCCCATCTAGAGTTCAGGGAGTGGTTGAAGCAAGTAAATGATTCAACATTTGAGTGATTTTGTGAAATCCACACATCATATATAGTTTCCCTAACTATCCCCTCTCATCTTTCTCGTATTTATTATTGAAAACAACAAGACACTAATGAATGGAGAAGGTGAAAAATGTAATAAACATTTAAATAAATTCATAAATCTTATTTCCAATCGTAATAGAAAAGTAAATAATAATATTCATATCGTATATGACATGTCATTAATAAATTAATACTATTAAAATTTGAAATTAAACATCATGTATATTGCCTCACAAGTTTACTAATTATCCATGCATGCATCTCTCCCTCTCTCTAGTATAAATTAGTATCAATTAATTTTAAATGCAAAAAATAACCTAAAACATGGCTATGATAATGTTTAAAATTTATATTTTATTTTAAATGCAAATAACCTAAATCATGACTATGATAAAGTTTAAAATTTATATTTTATTTTATATGCAATAAACCTAAAACATGGCTATGATTTTTTTAAAAATTTAAAATTTATTTTAAGTGCAATTATTAAACCTAAAACATGGCTACAATATTGTTTAATATTTATATTTTTCACCATGGCATAGTAAGAACCTTAATTTCCAAATAAATTGTTTTCCACCATTTATTTATTAATTGAAGGTACTTATTTTTCAAACACGTCTTCGACTTCTGTTGGAGGGAAATTGGTGAAATTAATGGCAATTAATTCATGCCACTTCATGGCACTATAGAGAGATTGATGGTGGTTACTTTTTTTAATGATGGGAGAGGTCTTGGGAATTTTAAGGTTCATCATGGGCTGACAAAGCTATCTCTTTCTTGATCATCCTTTCCACTTTATTTTTTATCCATTTTTATCTTTTTATTCGTCCTTACGCTTTGGGCTTCCTGTATTTCATTAGACTATTTTTTCTCGTGAATCAAAATATTTGAAGAATATTTATGAGATATTGTTTGTTCTATCTCGATAAATTTTTGTTGACCCTTTCCACTTTGGGCTCCCTTTGTTTCGTAAGACCGTTTCGGCTTTAACGCATAAGATTTGAAGAAAATTTCAGGCATGAAATATTCTAACTATTCTCTATTAAATTATTATGAGATGAACAATATCATCTAGTTTTCTTTCCCTTATATTATGTTTTAGGTTTAAATTATTAGTAATGATCAAGTTCAATATAATAATTTGTTGTATTTCAATGATTAGAATGGGCATATTCTCATTCTCATACAAACAATTTTTTTTATCTTGAATGAGAAGATGCCCATTCTCTTATAGGAATCATAGAAGAAGAAGATATGTTTTAGAATGGGAAATTTCGTATTCTCATATTCGAATCATATATTAGGAAAATTAGAGAAAATTTACTTTGTTTTAGAATGGATATATATTCATTATCACAATCTTCACAGTTATTAAATTAATTAATAAGTTCAATTGTGTATTGAATGAGAAAATGAGAGTTCTCATATAGGATTCATAAAAGAAGAATAGAGATATAATTGAATTCTATTTAAAATGACCACTTCCCATTTTCATGACCTTCAAATAGTTACTAAAATGATTAATTTAACTATTGCTTGTATTAAAATAAAAATAATGGTAGAATTCCATGGAAACATCCTTTAACTGATTTCCTTTAATCATGTCTACAGGGAAGGGAACAAGGCTTTTGTTTACCTTACGATAAAATATTTAAGAGGTTAAAAGTTACGTGTCATTTTAATGATTATTAATTATTGAAAATCATTCTCTATCAATATTGGCTATAAAGGAAGAGTAATAAGTAAAGAGGAGACATATGAGAGATTTAATGCTATAAGAGATTGTGTTGGTTTTAGAAAGGATATTTGGTTTGGATGAGGGATTGATAAAGTATGATCATTGGTCATAGAACGTGAAAGTAGGTTTCATCTTTGGGTTAGTTTTATTTCCATTTTAATAGAGAAACAAAAATTATGGGTGATGATCTAGTTTGTTTAGAACTTGATTTGACCAATGGGATTAGCGAGAAGAGTTTGGGTGATGCTGGAAAAGGAAGGTATGTCATCTCTATTTCAAAGTTTTAAAGGGAACAAAGAAGCCCTGAGCAAGTATTTTTCTAGTCATTAGAAGGATGGTCAGGCTAGTATCAAGGGTTTTTCTATAGAAACTTCTGCAAATTTTATTGCTATAGTGGTTGGGATGAACAACAAGGGGAGGGAGATTTTAAAAATGAAGAAAAGTGTGATTAGGAGATGGGAATTTTTTTTGTGGATAAAGAGAAACTAAGACATCACTATGTAGGTTTTGAGAGAGATTATTTACCTAACCCTTTCAATTAAATCTCCCTACACTTGATGCGCTTTATCACATTGGAGGGTAGGTAAAATGTAGTTTATGCCCACCATTTCCCTGAGTTAAGTCACATCATTGATGGTATGAATTATAATTTACCTTTATTTCTCAATCATTCCCTGTACAAATTAATCAAGAATTTCCAAAAAAGAAAAGTTAAAAATCCCTCTTCATCAGGGATTGATGATGGCATTATTCCATTTGGGTTCTACATATTTCACTAAATTTGAGAAGTATAGGGGCTTATTGAATGATGATGAAAATCATGTTGAGGATGAAAAGTGTGTGGAGTAGGAGGATGATGAGGATTCCTCATCCTTGGGCTTAGATGACATAAAATAGTCTTTTATACTATCGATAAACACTGTATATTTTGTTGGTAATATGGAGAGGGAGGATTTGGAGCCATTATTGGCAAATGATTTGGAGCCAAGTTTGAAGGACCTCAATGAAAATTTTACTCTGGCCAAATGAATGAATAAACTCAGGAAAAAATAATTGTATTGATATTGTGGCTAGTTTTTATTTGCTTAATATCAAATGGGAACCTTCCAAAGGAAAAGGAAAGCTAGAATTAGATTAGAGTATGATATTGGACCAA
Source organism: Taxus wallichiana var. yunnanensis (assembly GCA_018340775.1). NCBI lineage: Eukaryota > Viridiplantae > Streptophyta > Pinopsida > Cupressales > Taxaceae > Taxus > Taxus wallichiana. The sequence goes on from CM031235.1 coordinate 390,986,658, forward strand.
ATTTACCTTAGGGTTCTCCGAGCGTAAAAGGACGTTGATTCTATCTATGAGGTCGGGAGGACATGGGATATAGTTGTTAGTGCAAAATCACAGCACCCCTGGATGTTTTCTTAGATTTCTAGTTTGATAATGGGAATTCAGTGTGATTGTACAACATGGAAGTTTTTCCCCAAGTGTGGGACTTGACAAAATGGGAAAAAACTCTCCAGATTAAAGGTTGGTTCATATTCCTCTGTTCAGGTGCATGCATTCATTTTGTAGAGGATCTATCCTAAGTCCTACTCTAAATATTTCCAAGGGACCAAGGTGAAGAAAAATTTGTAGAAATAATGAAATCTAAGCTAATGGAGGTGATGCACCAAGGAATGATGAACTCCCACTCTACTGTTAAACATAGACCATAAAAATAATACAACTCACATGCACAAATAACCAGATTTGTAATGAAAAGATCAGAATGAATGCAATGGAAGTAAGAAAGGGGCTGGAAATCACCCACAAGCTTATTTTATTGCTCCACAGAGTTGATACAAAGCATTACAATGGCCAAAAGGCATAAATTTTGCATTTACAGATTTATGGAAAGGTTTGAGAACTCCACAAACTCGTTGCAAAATAGAGAGAAAGGGAGATACAGAGAAAAAATGTCCAACCATTACAAAGAATGAATCCTGTTCATTTATAACTGAAGCAAAAGAGAGAAAACATAAGGAACAAGAAAATCTGATCCTTGGATTCAACCACCCACCATTAATCTCTGTCAAATTAGCCTACAAACCATTAAATTGATCTTTCCTTTTTTGCCTGCGTGTTGGAGAAGCAAAAATGAAAAATGGAATAAAAATGATGTCTTTGAAGCAATCTAATCTTGCATTCAAGGTGTGAGAAGACATTCTAGGGTTTTCCCCATCAAATCGAGTTGATTCTCCATCCTTGGCATGCTGGAGAAGAAAACCATGGAGGCTCGAGCAAAAAAATGACTTATTCAAGGCAATCTGATATGCATTAAAGACATGAAAGATGTTTTTAGCATTTTATCCATCAAAATCCACAAAAATATGTTTTTATGCCTCCAATGCATAGAGGGGCTCGAGACCTTTCCAAAAAGTCTGATTTTGTTGAAATCTGATCTCTAGATCAAAAGATATGCCCATCTGAAGATTTAGGGAAAAAATTAGGGCAAAAACTCGGGCACAAATTTTCGAGGCGGCAAAATCGGATTTCAAAAATGGGCTCACGGGGTCAAAATTTGCTTTTTCCACTTTTGGAAAATTTTCCAAAAATCTTCGCGCCTCGCTGCCCCTGGGACATGTGGTGTCTTCTCTCGGTTCGCTTCGGTGGAATTACAGGGCTCAACTCCGCCCCTTTTTCCTTTGATTTAATTTTGGGAAAATTTCCCTTTTTTCCCCATGCCTCCTCCGCCGCGCGACATGTGTCACCTTCTTATTGGCCGATGGAATCATGGGTGAAGACCTATCTTTTTCCTTTTAAATTTTCATTGAGAAAATTTCTCGATTCACCTTCCTGGGCCGTGCTCCACCGCCTTGACTGGACATGTGGCGATCCCTCATTGGGGGTGGGCATGCACCTCATATTTCCACCTTTGCGCCCTTTTTGGTTTTGGAAAAAAACCAAAAATTTCCCCACCGGTCCGATTCCTCCGCTGTTGGACACATGTTAGCTTCTAAACGATCCATGGGCCTTGGGCCAAAATTTTCCTTTGGAATTTTAGACAAAAAGGGAAAATTTCCCAAATCTCCCGCACCTCCGCCAACCCATTTCCTTCTTCTCTGTGGGCCCATGGGAAAAATTTTCCCTTTTTCACTTTTGACCAAAGTGCCAAAAAACTTGCACTTTCCTCGACATCCACCACACTGCCCTACCACATAGCACATTCTTATTAGCCGCGGGCCTGTCAAGGGAAAATTTTCCCAAGAAAATCCATCGGGCTATAACTTGAAATTTACAAGGAGTTAGGAGGAAAATTTTACATTTTTAGAAAGGTGGGAAAATTATCTATCTGATGGAGCCATTTCCAAAAACCCTTGAGTGCTTGAAATGTGTGAAAATTGAATTTGAAGCACAAGGAAGGGAAGAATGAAGGAAAGTTAGCCAAAATAAGTAGGGGGCTCATTTTGGATAACAATTTGGCAACTCTTAGGGGTCATCTTCTGCTAGATGAATGATCAGTGGCCTTTGAAGCATCCATTGGGCATGGAGTCAAGCCTGATAATCAATTCTGATCTGAACTATGAAAATATGACCTCTGAGCCACTTGGAAACCCACTGAACTTGGAGCTGATCTTCACCAAAATGCCACTGAAATGAACTGTGCAAGAGCAAAACCAGCACCACAAAAACTATGTACAAAATTGAAAATCATACATACCCCAAGTGGGATATGTAGAGTGTGCACAAGCACTTCTTCTATTGAAAGAAAACCTACCTATTCTACTCTAACTGGAAGCAAAGATGGGCTAAACAAACCCAACAACTGGTTGTGCAAAATAGCTTCCTTTCTTCAAAATGGGCAGCCATGCAATTGATTTGGAGCTGATCATGGCTGTTAGGATGAGTGGAAAATCAACAAGAAGTTGGTCTTCTACCCATATCAGCAAGGTGTCAACTAAAAACAAGTTAGATACCTCTTTTAGTTGCTCTGCATTTGGATTGAAGAGGTATGACAGCTGATCCTTGGTACTTTGTAGCTCATCCTCATGCTTAGAAGCAAGCATGATTGGTTGTGGCTTCTCCTTTGGCTCCAATGAAGCCAAATACCTTATTGGGCAAGGTCTAATCTATTTGATATGCCCATAGCTCTGATTTTCAACTCCAAAAATGGAGTCTTCTTGTGGACCTTCTTGGGTGGATGATGTGGAAGAAATGATGAAGTTCTCCTGTTGTTTTCCTTCTTCCTCCAATGAAGAACATGGAAGATTAATACCTTCCAATCTTGGTTCCAATGAGCTGTCACAAAACACAAGCTACTATTTTTTAATGTTCTCCTTTGTGGCAGTAGGCTCTTGATGTTGGAGAATGAATGGTGGAGAAGAGAATGTTGTAATTTCAGCTGGCTCCTCCTCAAGACATTCCTCTAAGTTTGATAAACCATCAAACTCTTCGTTGTCCCACTGCAACAAATCTTTTCCCTCTTGCATGGTGACCTTCAAATCTGCATTTTCTTCACCATGTGCAACTTCATTTTCAAACATGCAACTTGCCAATTCGAATTCATCCAAGAAATCAGATTTTTGGAGAGATGAAGTGGGAGAGAAACATGGAAATTCTTGTGCCTTTTGCTCATAATTTGGACCTATTTTTTTCACCTCCATAACAGTTTCATTAATCAAATCAGCCCCTTCAAATGAAAGCAAAAATTCATCAATAATGCTTCCTTCATCCAATGGCTTCAAACATGATTTAATCTCTTCCATTTTCTCCTCTTCAATGGGGTTTGGAGCTGGTTTTTCTTCCTCCACAATGACTGATTTTGTAGTGCAAATTGGATCAACATTTTCTTTGGGCAAAGTGCCAACATGGACACCCAACTCATCACCAACAAACTATTGATTCTTTTCCTCTTGTTCTTGTTCTTCTTCTGCTGCAAACTCAGCCTCAACCACCACTGTTGCTTCAACTCCAACTTCCTCTTTTGGCTTCACCATCAAGGGGATTTTTGTAATCCCAAATTTGAGAGCCAAGTTCAACAAACTTTTGATCTTTTCATCCTTGTTTGGCTCTTCTTCTTGCTGCTGTTTTCCTTGACTGGCATTCTAATTTTTATCTTCCCAACATGGATTTGGGAATGCAAGAGGAGGGGTGGGTTGTGACTCAATTGATTTTGCAATTTTTTGTGGTGTTGGAGGAGGTAGAAACTCTTGTTTCTTTGGAGGGAATGGTTGTTTGGAAGGGAAAAGGATAGAATAATTGAGATGGGGTGGAAGACTAGGGGATGGAGAAATGGAATCAACTTTTGGGACAACATATGGAGAGTTTAAAACTTGACACTGCTGAGATAAAACAAATTGGGAAAGAGGGAAAGAAAAGGCATGAGATGGTGTGCTTACCCGTTGACAAGGTTATTGAATACTCCTCTCATACACCTCTATTCCTTCAGTCCACTTTGCAAGCAATGGAAGTGTTGCAACAATGAAGTCAAGTTTCTCTTGAGGGCTATAATGCCTTGGAAAAGGTCCCACCCATGGACAAGGTGCTCCACAACTGATTCCAAATGCTTTCATTTATGCTTGAGCCCTGGATTGCACCATGCTTGCCTCCATCTTTTGGATCTTCTCCAGCAGATCTGCATTTTCTTCATGACTTCCCTCACAATCTACATACCCTTGTGCTTGATGTGCTTCATATCCAAACTGATTTTGGCATTGCTCATATGGGTATGCATACTGGTTTTGAATATGATCAAAATAATGATCTGGAGGATTTGAGAAACATGTTGGAGGTGGAATATATTACTTGTTGTTGTGAATGCAAATTCCATGGGGGAAATGAAGTCATGATTACACAACTTCATGGAATGAAAGAAGATGGAAGAGATGGAAAGAAGAATGAATGGAAATGAATGGAAAATAGGTCTGCAACTCAGAGAATGAGTTATTGACCAGATGGAGTTACCAGATGTGTTTGCAATTGCCTCCAAAGGCTGAAATATTCACAGGAACACATCAACCTACAAAAGATGAAGTGGAAGACCTCTAAGGTCCCACTGGCATGCCATAAACTGTTAGTGCAAAATCACAACACCCCTAGATGTTTTATCATATTTATAGTTTGATAATGGGCATCCAAAGGTGTGATTGCACAACAAGGATTTTTTTGCCCAAGTGTGGGACCTACAGAAAATGGGAAAAAACTCTCCAGATTAAAGGTTGGTTCCTATTCCTCTATTCAAGTGCATGCATTCATTTTGTAGAGGATCTATCCTAAGTCCTACTCTAAATATTTCCAAGGGACCAAGGTGAAGAAAAAGTTACATAAATAATGAAATCTAAGATAATGGAGGTGATGCACCGAGGAATGATGAACTCCCACTCTGTTGTTAAACACAGACCATAAAAATAATACAACTCACATGCACAAATAACCAGATTTGTAATGAAAATATCAGAATGAATGCAATGGAAGTAAGAAAGGGGCTGGAAATCACCCACAAGATTATTTTATTACTCCACAGAGTTGATACAAAGTATTACAACAGCCAAAAGGCATAAATTTTGCATTTATAGATTTATGGAAAGGTTTGAGAACTCCACAAACTCGTTGTAGAACAAAGAGAAAGGGAGATACAGAGTAAAAACATCCAACCATTACAAAGAATGAATCCTTTTCATTTATAACCAAATCAAAAGAGAGAAAACAAAAGGAACAAGTAAATATGATCCTTGGATTCAACCACCCGCCATTAATCTCTGTCAAATCGGCCTGCAAACCATTAAATTGATCTTTCCTTTTTTGCCTGCATGTTGGAGAAGAAAAAAATGAAAATGGAATAAAAATGATGTCTTTGAAGCAATTTGATCTTGCATTCAAGGCGTGAGAAGACATTCTAGGGTTTTCCCCCATCAAATTGAGTTGATTCTCCATCCTTGGCATGCTGGAGAAGAAAACCATGGAGGCTCAAAAAAAATGACTTGTTCAAGGCAATCTGATACGCATTGAAGACATGAAAGATGTTTTTAGCATTTTCTCCATCGAAATCCAAAAAAATGATGTTTTTATGCCTCCAATGCATAGAGGGGCTCAATACCTTTCCAAAAAGTCTGATTTTGTTGAAATCTGATCTTTGGATCAAAAGATATGCCCATCTAAAGATTTAGGGAAAAATTAGGGAAAAACACAGCACAAATTTCAAGGCGACAAAATCGGATTTCAAAAATGGGCTCACGGGGTCAAAATTTACTTTTTCCACTTTTGGAAAATTTTCCAAAATCTCCGCACCTCCACCGCCTCGGGACACGTGGCATCTTCTCGATCTGTCTCGTGGAATCATAGGCTCACCGCTCCTTTTTCCTTTGATTTTATTTTGGGAAAATTTCCCCTTTTTTTTCTCTCTCTGCTGCCACAAGACACATGTCACCTTATTATTGGCCGATAGAATCACGGACCAAAGACTGTCTTTTTCCTTTTAAATTTTCATTGGGAAAATTTCGATTTTCCTCCACGGGCCTCGCCTCTGCTACTAATTGGACACATGGCACTCCCTCTTTGGTCAATTGGGATGTGCCTCATCTTTCTACCTTTGCACCCCTTTTGGTTTTGGTAAAAGCCAAAAATTTCCCCACTAGTCTGATTCCTCTACCACTGGACATGTGTCAGCTTCTAAACGATCCATGGGCCTTGGGGCTAAAATTTGCCTTTGGGAATTTTAGAAAAAGAGGAAAAATATCCCAAATCTCCCCGTGCCTCCGCCGATCCATTTCCTTCTTCTCTGCGGGCCCACGAGAATTTTTTTTTCCCTTTTGTGCTTTTGACCAAAGTGCCAAAAAACTTGAACTTTCCCCGACATCCACCGCTCTACCCTGCCATGTGGCACATTCTTATTGGCCGCAGGCCTATCAAGGGAAAATTTTCCCAAGAAACTCCGTCGGGCTATAACTTGAAATTTACAAGGAGTTAGGAGGAAAATTTTACCTTTCTGGAAAGGCGAGAAAATTCTCTATCTGATGGAGCCATTTCTAGAAATCCTTGAGTGCTTGAAATGTGTGAAAACTAAATTTGAAGCACAAGGAAGGGAAGAATGAAGGCAAGTTAGCTAAAATAAGCAGGGGGCTCATTTTGGATAACAATAGTTTCATGAAGTATGTTGAGGCCTCAAAAAAAAGTTTGTAATTCTCAAAATTCCATCAGAGAGGAATTATCTAGGCTTAAAATTATGGTTATGGACATTTAGAGGAGGTTGGTTCAATCTGGAGAAGAGAAGCAAAATGCACAGTATTAAGATTTACCTCAAAATCTCAGAGGAGGATGAGATGGTGAAGGATGATATGAGGGACATTATTGGAAAGGAATAAAAACTATGGAATAAGAACTTTATACGAAAATTATAAATTAGTAACTACATTCTTATGCAAAAATTCATACTCTTATAAAATGATAATATTGAAGTAGTGTTGTTGAGTCTTAGGGGTGTCCTTTAAGTTTCAATATGAGTGAAAATTTGATAATAATGTAATACCTACATTATTAGGAGTAGAAGATATGAGTGAATATGAGATAAAAATGATAATAATGAAGTAGCGTTGTTGATGGTTTTGGGTGTCCATCATGTAGCAATCTGATTGAATAGATGTTACATTTGCATTTGGTATTGAAAAGACGTTACATTTCCTTTTTGTATTGAATAGATGTTATATTTGTATTTTGTATAGAACAAGAGTATGTCCTTTCTCATACAGAAAATATGGAGGAAGAAGATATTGCTTAATATATGAAAATGATTTTAAAACTCTATTATAAATTGGTTGTAATGAGCAGAGTCCCATTCTCACATAGGAAACAGAGAATAATACTAGATGTTTAGAAGGGGCATATACCCATTCTCATATAAGAATCATAGAAGGATAATAGAGACACAATTTACTTTATTTTAGAATGAAAATATGTGCATTCTCATAACCTTAATTTTTTTTTTAAATGGGAATTTTTGCATTATCATATAACCCTTATAGATATAAAACATTACTAGTGAAAGAAGGGTTACAATGGGGAAAAGATCATTCTCATACAAACATACAATTTTTTTGTTTATAATTATTAATAATTGTATTATACTAGTTGGACTATCCCTAGCAGAGCCAAGTGATGCACTACATACCCTTGAGAGGGATCAAGCCTTATGTAGTTCTCATCATACAATATATTTATATGATTGTAAACATTTTTAGAATGGGTTGTGAGAATGGGAAGTGTGTTTGTAAAGGAAATATTGAATTTAATCATGTTAATACCTCTCATAGGAGTCATAGAAATGTTTTAAAACAAAGTAAATTTTAATTTTGTTATTCTTATTTGATTCACAAATGAGAGTGGACATCTTCCCATTCTATATGAGTAATAATGAGCTTCAATATTTTTAATACCTCTATAAAGGATGTGAGGATGGGAAGATTGTTTATAAAGGATGTGAGAATTGGCATATACCTCCAATTCAATACAAGACCAAAATGTATATTATTATTTTATTTTTATCTCTAATATTATTCTATGATTCCTATATGAGAATGGGCATATGCTCATTATATAATCCCACTCTCACATATGAATCATAGCATAATAATAGAGAAAAAATTATTTCACAGTTTTAGAATGTGGTAAATTCTATATCTATTCTTATATGATCCCTATATGAGAATGGTCACATTCTCACATAGAAATCATAGTAAAAAATAGAAAATTAAATTTCATATGGTTATTTTCCCTTACATGGTAGTCTCTTAAATGGTGGTTGTACAACAAAGTAAATTTTATCTCTATTCTTTTATGATTCATATATGAGAAAGGGAATATGCCCATTCTCATATAGGAAGAAATATTGAAGTAAATCATTTTGAGAGCTATATAAAGGTTGCAATAATGGGGAATTTTCCATTCCAAAACAAATTAAATTTTATCTCTATTAATTCATGTGATGATGTTTGACTTTTTTAATGTAAAATATTGATTGTGAAATGATCTTATTTAATGTTGACATTTGAATAATTATTAGATGCTACTATTACCTTATTTTCTATATTGATTATTGTGATGATGAATGATTTTTTTCTTTCTTATCATATTTTTAGTTTTTATATGATTATAAAATTAGGTAGTAAAAGTTTTTTTCCAACAGAGATTGCATTATTACCTTGTTTATTGATAATATGTACTATGTAGATAAAAGGATAGTTAACCATTTTGTAATATTCATTTAATAATAATTCAACATGATTACGAGTTGAAAATTCATGCCAATTCATTGAAATGACATGCATACAATTTATTCTTTTCGTATGGTATGCAGGAATCAGAGTAATCATTACAAAGTGATACATTGGATTTGATACACCTACAAAGGTGGCAAGATTGGGTAAGTTCCCATGCTAAACAAAGTAAACATTATCTTTATTCTTTTTATTATACTTATAAACATATCTCCATGAACAATAATGGAATTTCTCTTGTGATTCATATTAAAGAGAATATGCATATGCCCATTCTTCATATTCTAATGTTATCTCTATAATTCTTTTTATGATATTTTCATTTATCTCTAGTATGAAAAATAATTGACATTTTTTAACAATTACCTTATGAGAATAGGAAAATTCCCATTCTAAAATAAATATTAAAGAGAATACGCATATGCCCATTCTACATATTTTAATCTTAACAATATTAAACTTAATATTTTTATACCTCTATAATAGCTGTGAGAATGGGAATATGACTATTCAATATAAGACCAAAATTCTCAACTTTCCACTCTTTAATACGTATTTAATGGATGTGAGGGGGCATCTGCTCATTTAATACAAGAAAAAAAATATTTGTTTGTTTTAAAATTTGCATATGCCCATTTGAAAAAATGAGTTCAAATATTAAAAAAAACGTATTTGTTTATATTTGAATGGGCATATACCTATTCAAAACAATGATACTAGTATTTGTATTCTACTTATACTATTCCTATCTACCAAAGTTATTCTTCTATGATTTTTAAATGAGAAGGGTCATCACCAAATGCTCAATCAATTTCATAACTCTATACACACTATGAGAATGGGTGGCCATTCTAAAAAAAAGTAAATTTAATTATTCATATAACATAGGGCATATGTTGATTCTAAACGTTCTAAGACAAGCAATTTTTTTTTTTGGAAAATGAGCATGTGCACATTGAACGTGAATTGAAACATTTTTGTTTTATGAGAATGAGTATATTCCCATTTTAAACATTTTAATACAAGCAATATTGATTTTAATATTGATTTTATGAGAATGGTCATGTTCACATTCGTCAATATATAGTCATTTTAATACTTATTTAGAAGTTGTGAGTAATTTTAATGATTACTCTCCTTTTATGATTCATATATGTCAAAGAAAGTATTTTATGAATCATATATGAGAACAGGCGAGTAAAATGCGATGCCCATTCAATACAAGACGAAACCATTTTTTTTGTATGAGAATGGGCATATGTCCATTATAAACATTGTAAATACAAACAATATTGATTTTATGAGATTGTTTCTTCTATTCCTATTTATACCTATTTTAAAATTGTGATATTGTTTAATCCATACTCTTCTTACTCTTCTTCTATTATTCCTATTTACCCAAGAAATTCTTCTATGATTCCTAAATGAGAAGGGGTATCTTCCCATTCAATATAGGATAATGTAAAAATCTCCATCAATTTCATAACTCTTTTAACAAGATATGAGAATGGGTGCACATTCTAAAACAAAGTAAACATAAAGGGCATATTTCCATTCTAAACATTATAATACAAGCAAAAAAAATTGTTTGAGAATGGGCATGTGTACAATCGTGATTGAGACAAATTTGTTTTATGAGAATGGGCATGTGTCCATTCTAAACATCATCATTCAAGTAATATTGATTTTATGAGAGTGCGCATGTGAATTTTCTAAGAATTCTCATGCAAGTAATATTGTTTGTGATTCCTATCTACCTAAACAAATATTTTAGGATTCCTATATGATAATGGGCATATGCCCATTCAATACAAGACAATGTAAACATAATCAATTTCATACATATTTAAAATCTATGAGCATGTATAATCCATACTCTTCTTTTATGATTCCTATCTACCCAAGAAATTATTTTATGATTCCTATATGAGAATGGGAATCTTCCCATTCAATACAAGACAATGTAAAATGCTCAATCAATTTCAAAACTTTATACAATCCGTGAGAATGGGTGCCCATTCTAAAACATAGTAAATAGGAATGACAATAAATTCTACTATATATTTTTTACTATTCAAATATCTTATTACAACATTTACGATAGAATTAGATTATTAGGATATTAAATCATTTAAGCATTTTAGCATTAAAAGGTGGTGATTTATTATTGTAGGATAGATTCAATTTTTTTATAACTTTATACAAGACGTGAGAGTGGGTGCCCATTCTAAAACACAGTAAATACGTAAATAATACAATGTATTTAAATTTCATTATTATAAAAACATCTTTAAATTTTCATGATTTCATTATTAAAACATATTTTTTTGTAAATGTGGACATTTTTAAATCATTACATGTGTCTAAATAGGTATGGCAATAAATTCTACTATATATTTTTCATTATTCACATATCTATTTAAAACATTTAAATGGGTCCAATAAATTCAAATATCTAAGCATATTAAAGCATATTACAACATATTAAAGCATTAAAGCATTAAAGGGTGGTGATTTGTTAATGTATTATATATTCAAATTTTGAATGTATGTAAAAAAATAGTACTATGTATTTTTCATTATTCTAATACCTCTTTAAAACATTTAAATGTTTCTAAACATTGGGATAATATGACATTAAAGCATTTAAATATGTACCCTTTCGTGGTTAAGTATTTACGATAGACTTAGGATATTAAAGGCATTTAAGCATTACATGGTGGTGATTTATTATGGTAGGATAGATTCAAATTTCAAGACTTAGGATATTAGGATATTAAAGGCATTTAATCATTAAAGGGTGGTGATTTATTATGGTAGGATAAATTCAAATTTTGAATTTTTGACACTTTTTTAGAGACAATTTTTCTTGGTCAAATACTTTATAAAAATATTGATTTTGAATGGCTTGGGTTTTGATTTTTTTCTCCTACGGATGTTTTTTCTCACTTATGGCCAAGTTTTTTTCATTCATATATTTTGTAGGAGAAAGACGAAGTTATATGAAAGTATTTGAGCTGATTGGACATGGAGATTATTGAAAAAGAAACTTGTTGTAGAAGTAATAAAAAAGATACAAAAAGAGAAAGGTGGTATTGAGTTTATCAAATCATTTTTTTTTATGCGAAAGGATTTGGCTTGATTGGATACATAGATTATTGAAAAAGAAACTTGTTACATATGTTATAAAAAAATACAAAGAAAGAGACAGGTGATACTAAATCTATCTAATCACTTTTTGCACCATAAAATGGCACGCATTTAAGTCCTTAAGACATTAAAAACAGAACAAAACAATTTTGATTTGTATATTTGGTAGTTGTTACATTTACAAATGTAAAAAATTGACGTTTTCGTATTTTATTACATTTATCGGGCTTATGCATAGAAACAAATCAATACATTTTTAAGACATAAAATAAATGAGGTATATGGAAAAATGGTTCAAATAGTTTATTGTGAATTCAAATAGTTCAAATATTTTATACATTTTTAGGCTTTAGAAGTAAACATGGAAAAAAAAAGATATTAAAAACCATGAATAGTCTCTGCTCTACCATTTTTGTATTCCGTTTGAGAAATATTGCATAGTATCCATTGAAAATCATTGTATCGACAACTATTTCTAATTATTTCTTCTGCAAAATCTTTGTATCTTCTGTATCTCTCCGCTATCAATAGCTATATCTTCTTATTTCTTTTGAAAAAAATTATCTTCATATTTCTCTAGCTACATCTATGTTCTTCGTCTTTCCCTAGCTAAATATTTGAATGAAAAAATAACAGTCATGATAGAAAAAATCAAAACCCGATTAATTCAAAATCAATATTTTTATAATGTACTTGGCCAAAAAAAGTGCCTCATAAAAAAGAGCACCAAAAATTCAAATTTTGAATCAAACTTTCCATGATAAATGACCATTATGAATTGCCTCCCAAAAATAAAACTGGAAAATTTTAAATTTGAATCAATCTTGTGGAAAATCTAAAAAAGAGTGCCAAAAATTCAAAATTTGAATCAAACCTACCATAATAAATGACCAAATCTAAAAAAAGAGCGCCAAAACTTCAAAATTTGAATCAAACATACCATGATAAATGACCATTAACAATTTCCTCCCAAAAAGAAAGCACCAAAAATTTGAAATTTCAAACAATCGTGTTGGTATTATTAAAAATAATTAATCAATAACAAGTCATAATAGAAATCAAAGTGTTTCTAATCAAGATATGATATTAGTAATTAATAGTTAATCAATAACATTTCCTAATAATAGAAATCACAGTGATTATATAATATTAGTATTAATTAGTAAATTGATAACATTAATTAATAATATTATAATTAATTACAAAAAATTATTCTATCAAATAATATTAACTACAATAATTATTATTACCAATAAACTTACATTACTATATTAACTAGAAACATATTAATAACATCTAATTATATAATCAAACAAATAAAAATGTAATTTTCAAACAATTAAATAATATTATATAAAATATAATTAAATTTTATAAAACTAATTAACAGAACTTGACAAGGTCATAACTTGAGCTCCGGTGTCCGTTTGAGTAATTTTTTTGAAACCACGTGTTTCAATGAGATGAATGCAGTAAAAATGACTTCTACCGATGGGGCAAGTTTTCAACACATTTTCGCCCTAAATCTGCCATCTTGAGGCCGAAAATTAGGATTTAAGTTATAGTTCGTTTTTCCTATTTTTGAGCATTAGTTGATTATAGTCTATTAGTTGCATTGTGAGTTAGAAAGTTGGCAATTCCTCTAATTTATGTATGTAGAAGATGCGTGGCAATTTCTCGTGCCCATAGGAATAAGCATAAGTTACTAAGAAAAAGCAGTTCTAAGTAAACTGCTAAAAATAGTAATTTACGCCACCTAGAGTAGATTTAATCGAGCTAGCTAGAGTTTACTTGGCAACTCGAGTTGGGAGTTGTTTTCCAATTTAGGAAACATTGTAATTCATTTTTCTTTGGAGTTCATATTATTTATATAAATCAAGTTTGGTAAGAATTTGGCTACATTAAACATCTAATTATATAATCAAACAAATAAAAATGTAATTTTCAAACAATTAAATAATATTATATAAAATATAATTAAATTTTATAAAACTAATTAACAACTTAATCACCATTAATTATAATTCTTAATTAATTATAGTGCATTTTAAAAATAATTTTATAAAATTATAAAAATATAATAAAACTAATTAACAATATAAACTCCATTATTTCAAAAATTAGAAATCAAATAATATGTATTTAACATATGATATTAGGAATAAACAAAACTAATTAATTAAGAACATTAATTAATAATACTAATAATTAAATACAAGAAATAACATCGTATCATTTAATAATACCAATAAATTTAAAATAATATTTTACATTATTAAATAAAAATGATTGTTGTATGTGAATGGGTTGTTATAATGTGTTATCGCTATTCTTCGTCTATGATTCCTATATCATAGTAGGCAAATGACAATTCTTAAAATATATCATTAAGCACCTACCCTAAGGTGTGAGAGTGAACAACATCCCTTACTATATCATTTTTATATGATGTTGCTGTGAGAATGAAGTAAACTTTATTCTAAAAAAAAATTATAATGTATTCAAGAAAAATGAAAAGAAAAAAAAATTCTTTGTATGAGAAAATGCACAACTTGCCCATTCTTAAACAAATACAAAGTAAATTTTATCTCTCCACTAGCATCTTATATTGTGGAGTTAGATATGATTAATATAAAAGTGCTAAAATGATGAGAATTTTCTTCTATTATTCATATTATAATTGAATGGGCATATGCCCATTCAATTCGTATCAATTTCTTGTACTAGACATATTAGAAAAACTACATTGTATTCAAGATAAGTTGAAAAAAAATGTTTGTTTGTTTGTATGAGGGAATGGGAAATTGCCCATTCTTAAATATAGACAAAGTAAGTAAATTTTATCTCTCCACAAGAATCTTGCATTATGGACTAGCTATGAGTAATATAGAATTACTAACCCGATAAAGTTTACTTGGCAACTCGAGTTGGGAGTTGTTTTCCAATTTAGGAAACATTGTAATTCATTTTTCTAGCTAGAGTTTACTTGGCAACTCGAGTTGGGAGTTGTTTTCCAATTTAGGAAACATTGTAATTCATTATTCATTACTAATCGAGCTAGCTAGAGTTTACTTGGCAACTCGAGTTGGGAGTTGTTTTCCAATTTAGGAAACATTGTAATTCATTTTTTTCTTTGGAGTTCATATTATTTAGAGAAATCAAGTTTGGTAAGAATTTGGCTACATTAAACATCTAATTATATAATCAAACAAATAAAAATGTAATTTTCAAACAATTAAATAATATTATATAAAATATAATTAAATTTTATAAAACTAATTAACAACTTAATCACCATTAATTATAATTCTTAATTAATTATAGTGCTTTTTAAAAATAATTTTATAAAACTATAAAAATATAATAAAACTAATTAACAATATAAACTCCATTATTTCAAAAAATTAGAAATTAAAGAATATGTATTTAACATATGATATTAGGAATAAACAAAACTAATTATTTAAGAACATTAATTAATAATACTAATAATTAAATACAAGAAATAACATCGTATCATTTAATAATACCAATAAATTTCAAATAATATTTTACATTATTAAAAAAAAATGATTGTTGTATGTGAATGGGTTGTTAGAATGTGTTATCACTATTCTTCGTCTATGATTCCTATATCATAGTAGGCAAATGACAATTCTTAAAATATATCATTAGCACCTACCCTAAGGCTGTGAGAGTGAACAACATCCCTTACTATATCATTTTTATATGATGTTTCCCCCATTTTGTGAGAATGAAGTAAACTTTATTGAAAAAAAAATTATAATGTATTCAAAAAAATGAAAAGAAAAAAATTCTTTGTATGAGAGAATGAACAACTGCCCATTCTTAAACAAAGACAAAGTAAATTTTATCTCTCCACTAGCATCTTGTATTGTGGAGTTAGATATGATTAATATAGAAGTGCTAAAATGATGAGAATTTTCTTCTATTACTCATATTATAATTGAATGGGCATATGCCCATTCAATTCGTATCAATTTCTTGTATTAGACATATTAGAAAAACTACATTGTATTCAAGATAAGTTGAAAAAAATGTTTGTTTGTTTGTATGAGAGAATGGGAAACTGCCCATTCTTAAATATAGACAAAGTAAGTAAATTTTATCTCTCCACTAGCATCTTGCATTATGGACTAGCTATGAGTAATATAGAAGTACTAACCAGACTAAGTTCAATATTACATGTATTAGAATGTTTAGAATGAGCATATGACATTTTAGATCAATATTGTGTGTATTAGAATGTTTAGAACATGAGCATATGCCCATTCTAATAATAGGAATCACAGAGAAAAATAGGCATAAGGAAAACTACATATGGGAATCTGTCTACTCGAATGGGCATGACATGAAGATGAAGTGGGTTGTCCCCCATTTTATGATGAAAGGAAAACTGGATGTTATTCTTCACATTGAAAATATTTAGAAATATTAATTTTTGTTTTTCATGAAAAGAGAGACCAAAAGAGAAAGAATAAACAATAGTTAGAGATAAAGGCTTGATCTTACTTTAAGGGTATGCTAAAGTGTAGCACTAGGCTCTGTCGAGGATAGTCTAGCTAGTATGATACAATTATTAACTCTATAAAGGATGTCAGAATGTTTTTACACTATAATTCTTCTTCTAATTTGGTCCTCCTTCCATGAAAAATGGGGAATAACCCAACAATAAATGTTTATTTGTTTGAGGATGGACAAATGCCCATATTTCTAAATAGTCCAATATAACTAACAAAAAATATGGCCAAACCAAAATGTTAGAATGTCTAGAGAATGGGATAATGCCTATTCTCATTATTATGAGTGGTCCAAGACTTGTTTTAAAACAATTACCTTTAATTAATAAATACATGGTGGTAAACAATATATTTGTATGTTGGTCTCGATATGTCATGGTATTAAATAATATATGTTAATTTATCCTATATGAGAATGGGCATCTACCATTTCTAAATCAAATTAATAGAACTATGAGAATATGCATCCGCTTAAGGGTATGTAGTGCAACACTTGGCGGAGCCAAGATGCCCATTCCTAAAAAAAAAAAAATAGAACTACATAAGGCTTAATCCCCGCGAGGGTATGTATTACAACACTTGATAGGGGCAAAACTTGGCTCTGGTAGGGATAGTCCAACAAAAATGATACAATTGTATTCAAGATAAAATGAAAAAATGTTTGTTTGTTTATATGAAAGAATGGGAAACTTCCCATTCTTAAACAAAGGCAAAGTAAATTTTATCTCTCCACTAGCATCTTGCATTGTGGAGTTAGATATGATTAATTCTACAAAAGTGCTAAACTGAAAATAATTTTCTTTTATTACTCATATTATAATTGAATGGGAATCTTCCCATTCAATTTGTATCAATTTATTCTATTATACGTATTAGAAAAATTTCATTGTATGCAAGATAAAATTAGAAAAATGTCTTCTTGTTTATATGAGAGAACCGACAACTTCCCATTCTTAAATAAAGATAGAGTAAATAAATTTTATCTCTCCACTAGCATCTTGCATTGTGGACTAGCTATGAGTAATATAGAAGTACTAAATAGACTAAGTTCAATATTGCAAGTATTAGAATGTTTAGAATGAGCATATGACATTTTAGTTCAACATTTCTTATATTAGAATGTTTAGAACATGAGCATATGCCCATTGATAATGGGAATATTCCCATTCTAATATAGGAATCATAGAGAAAAATAGGCATAAGGTGAACTACATATGGGCATTTGTCTACTCGAATGGGCATGACATGAAGATGAAGTGGGTTATGCCCCATTTTTATTTTGAAGGAAAACCAAATGTTATTCTTCACATTGAGAAGAGTTAGAAATATTCATTTTTGTTTCTCAAAATTTCCTTGATATTCTTCATGAAAAGAGAGAGATCCCAAAAGTGAAAGAATAAACAACAATTAGAGATAGAGGTTTTATCCCCCTTTAATGGTATGTAGTGTAGCACTAGGCTCCATTAGGGATAGTCTAGCCAATATGATACAATTATTAACTCTATAAATATTGTTATAATGTTTTCACACTATTATTCTTCTAATATGGTCTTCCTTTGATTGTAATTGTCCTCCTTCAATGCAAAATTGGGAACAACCCAAAATAAATGTTTGTTTGTTCGAGGATGGAAAAATTCCCATATTTCTAAATAGTCTAATACAATTGACCAAAAATATGGCCAAAACAAAATATTATAATGTCTAGAGAATGGGCTAATGCTTATTCTCATTATTATGAGTCCAAGACATGTTTTAAAACAATTACCTTTAATTAATAAATACACAATGGTAAAAAATATATTTGCATGTTGGTCTTGATATGTCATGGTCTTAAACAATATATGTTAATTTCTCCTATATGAAAATGGGCAGAGAATGGGCATCTACCATTTCTAAATCAAATTAATAGAACTACATAATACAAGAATGGGCATCTTCCCAAGGGTATGTAGTGCAGCACTTGGCAGAGCCAAGATGCCCTTTCTAAAATAAAATAATAGAACTACATAAGGCTTGATCCCCTCGAGGGTATGTAGTACAACACTTGTTAGAATCACAACTTGTCTCTGTCAGGGTTAGTCCAACCAAAATGATACAATTGTTTACAAGTGTCGCAATGTGACTAATTCCATTCGTAGTCGAAAAGCCTATTTAAAAATATGGAGTGACATGAAACATAACATGAGACCCATATTTTTATTTAAAAAAATTCCAACCATGCTTTAATGCTTTAATATCCTAATGTTTAGACCCATTTAAATGTTTTAGAGAGTTATTAGAATACTAAAAAATAAATAATAAAAAAATAACATTTTTAAAACATTGCTTGCATTTGAATTCTTAGAATGGGCATATGTCAATTCTCATATAAACAAACAATTATGTCTTGTATTGAATTGGAAGTTTCCCATTCTCATAACCTTCTCACAACCTTTATAGAGGTATGAAAACATTTTTAAATAATTACTTTCATTTGAACATTTAGAATGGGCATATGCCAATTCTCATATTAAAAAAATTGTCTTGTATTAAATTGGGAAACCTATAATTTTTGCCTTGCATTGAATTGGAAGTTTCCCATTCTCACAACTTTTTAGAGGTATAAATTCTCACTTCCTCTAAGAAACCATACATTTTTGTCTTGTATTGAAGTGGAAGTTTCCCATTCTCACTGCTTTGATAGAGGTATAAATTCTCACAACCTATGTAGAAGAATTAAAATTATTAAGTTCTTGTACAAACTAACTTCTCATTCTCACATCCTTTATAGAGGTATTAAAAATATTTAAGTTCAATATTTACTTGTATTGAATGGGTAGATGCCCCTTCTCATGTATGAATCAAAGAATAATAATAGAAATTAAATTTAGTTTGTTTAAGAATATTTGGAATTAAAATTTATCTTGTGCCCATCATAAACATTCTTACACAAGAATTTTTCTCCATCTATAAAATTTATCCAATGCACGTTATAAAGATTCTTACACAAGCTATATTTTCTAACTATAAAGGTGTGAGAAATTTGCATAACTTACCATTCTAAAAATAATAAGGTTATGTATCTATGATTTTTTCTTCAAATCTTATGCTTCATAAGACAAAATATACTACTATGATCTAACCCTTCGAATAACTATTTTCAACAAGGTATCTAAAAATTCTAATACCCAATACTATAAAATGGAAGACTTTTTGTTCGTAAAGGTTTGATCATAGTAATGGAAGTGCAACATTTAGTCTCAAAGGATAAACCATGTGTATCTTTTCCTTGCATATTTGGTAAATCATTCAACAATGTAAAGAGACACATAATATATTTGTTGGCATAATACTACATATCATATCTTCTATATAATTAGATTATTTAGATTAGTTGATATCACATTCTTCTCGAGATAAGTTGTAACCCCCTCCATCTATTATGGGGAATATTGTTATGCCTCTTGGCTATATAATATGTCTCGTGCTTCTATTTTTTAATAGAATAATAAGAGATATCAATCTCTATTCTATCTCCACTCTTTTAGCCTCAAAATCTGGTAATAGAGTTGGTCTGCATTCCTCGGATGCATGGAAAGGAGAATAATAATGTTGTTGCATTATAATTCTTCCAAAACACCACCATGTAAACATTCTCATCATGGACAAGAGGCATAGATATCTTCATGTACATGAGAGTGATAAGGATTAGCGTAGAGAGAAGACTGGGGTTGCTACGTGGAGGAGCGACCATCCATCCAATTGTTATGTGAGGATCTAAGAAAAATTTCTCGGTAATGAGGATAAATTCACATGAAGCAAGAGACCAAAGTGCATTGAAAACTTGCATGGAGCCATCAAAACTTCCTTCCATTTCCACATAAAGCCAAAATCAAATTTTGGGTGAAATAAATTATGTTCTGCGTGAAAATTGCAGATGAATAAAAAAAATGTGACCATATATGCCTACATGAAGACATAAAGGAGCACAATATTCAATCCACGTGAGTGGGTTGTATACCTGCATTAAAAGGAAAAAATCAATCTTATTGTTGTGTGAATGTTTTAAAAAAAGTTCCTCAACATAAAATGCGTGGTAATTACTAAAGGAGGTTGCGTAGCATGATTTCAGTGACCAATTGGAATGTTTGTCTCCTTCGTGGTAATTCTCAGACATTTCTTTCCTGTATATTACCATTAATACCTACGTAAAGTATAAGAGGCTACGTGTTTTGTTTTTATTTTCTTGCATGGATCATTTCTCTATTGGTTTTCAGTGACCAAGATACCTGCACTCAGCCACAAAGACAGTTTCAATGCATACATTGAATCTACCCTCCTTATAAGTGTCTGCACATGCCAACCATGAAAGAGGATAAGACCAACGTGAAGCAAGAGATTAAGTGTATAAAGCAAGAGAAATACTATTCATTTCTACATAAAGAGTTAAAGTGGTACGAGGAGAGAATATTTGGTTGTATGATGCCTGAACATCTCCTAAAATAATTTTTAAAAGGGGCCATTTATTACCTGGCAAAGAATCCTCTACCACGGCATTGAAGCATCTCTCTAATAGCCAACACCGAATGACGAGCATGACTAACACAATCGAGATGGCCAAAATTCATAAGCATCAACTTGTAATTCACAGAACAACGTCTAGAAGCTCCTAAGAGCTCTGGGTTCTACTTTGTCTTAATCAACAAGCTTTGCAACACCGACAACCTTGTCTTTGATGAACTAGTTTACAAATTACTCCTTGATTATTTCCTTTTCAACTTCAACTTCCAATAAAAGCACGTTCGAAAGGAATTAGAAGCCGAGTACGACACTAAATGTAAAGACAAAAATAACTTCCCACCAAGTGTCATCGTCTCTCAACACGCGAATATCGAGAGCATCTATGAGCTAGTACTTCACATCAGTGAGTCATAGTTGTAATATCTCTTGAAATAAATAAATAAATTAAATTTATATTATTTTATTAAAATGTCTACTCCAAAGTTGCTTCTCTTCGATGCTTAGTTGCTTAAAGGGCCCAATTTTGTGGCCTGGAAAACAAAGATGAGGACAATCCTTCAGTTTGAAGGATTATGGGGCATCGTGACCAGATCTGTGACTGCTCCCATAACCCTTGATGAATTAATAAAGTATGAGATGGCTAGTTCCAAAGCCTTGATGCTGATAATGCTCAGTATCAGTGACGATGTGCAAACACATGTTTGGAATGTGGAGAAACCAAAGGAGGCCTGGGATAAGTTGGCAACAATTTATGAAGCCAAAAATCAAACTAAGATCCTCCATCTTCAAGTGAAAGTTGCACACCCTCTCTATGGGGTCAGATGAGAAAGTTGAGGATTTATTACATCGTGTCGTTGAGCTGTGATCGAGTTATTAGCACTTGGTGAAATGGTGGATGACAAACTTCTTGTACCGATCACCTTGAGAGCACTCCCTTCTCAATTCGAGTGTTCATTACGACACTGGATGTATCTAAAAAACAGTGGCATTCGAAGAACTTTTGAATTTTCTATAGTAGGAAGAGGGCATCAATTCATCCCAAAAGGAGACTCTAGATAAATGCTTATTCTTAAAGCCATACAGTGGCCAGAAGAATTAGAAGGGTCCCCAGAGAAGCCAAATCAAGCACAACCAAAACAATAGAAAAAGATCAAAATTCAAAGAGGTGGTGTCACATTTGTAGAACCAACACTCACGACATTGATCACTGCTAGTACAATATCTTGAAACAAGGGTCTTCAAGTCAAACAAGCACATCAGGGCGCAAATATTTTCAAAATTCCAAATGACGTCCCCATTGGAGAAAGCACAAGGGACATCTCGCAGCCCAACAAGATAATGAATCTGATGAGGAGACATTAGAAGGATCCCATTGTGGTAAGAACCTTGTACTCGTCTCTCAGACTTCACATCCCACGAAGAGATTCTGGTTGATAGACTCTGGTGCAAGTAAGCACATGTTAGGTGAAAAGGAACTGTTTGATTCACTAGATGAACAACCCACTGGTGATTGGGTTTAGATAGTGGATGAAAAAGAGTACATTGCAGAAGGAATAGGAAGAGTCACCATTCCTCTAGGACCACAAAAATGTATGCTTACAAAGGTACTATATGTTCTGGATTGACTAACAACCTCCTATTAGTAACTCAGCTATTGAATCATCACCTGAAGGTATAATTTCTTGTCCAAAATGGCATCAAATCATGTTTTATTTTGTGACAAGGTAAGATTATTGCTAGAGCTTTTTTAAAAGATAATTTATTTGCATTAGATACGATTTTTAGATTCTCAGTAATAGCTTTATCTACATCAACAATACAATCTACTGCACTCTGGCATTTTAGATATGGACACTTGTTGGCTAGTTGATTACATCATATGAGTTTAAAAGAAATGGTTCATGGACTACCCAAATTGTCTAGTACCTTTCCTCTTTGCCTTGGTTGTCTTGCAAGAAAATAACATAGGGATCCATTTTAGGCAAGCACCTTCCATGCCAAGAAGCATCTGGAGGTAGTTCATACTGATCTGAATAGCCATCTTCCTAATTCATTTTAGGGATTCAAGTACTTGCAACTATTCGTCGATGACCACTCTCGCAAGATGTGGGTGTTTTTCTTGAAGAAGAAAATTGAGGCTCTTCAACATTTCCATAAATTCTATCATCGTGTTGTGAAAGATATCGGACAACCACTTCTTCTACTTCACTCAAATCGAGGGTGGAATTCACATCAAATAAGTTCTTGGAATTTTTAAACCAACATAGTATTAAGAAGAATTTGACTGCTCCCTACACGCCCCAGAAAAATGGCATTGTTGAGTGTAGAAATTACACAATGATGGAGATGGCTCGCTGCATGCTATCAACAACAAAGCTAGAGGAATGCTATTGGGCTGAAGTAGTACAGAAATTTGTATATCTTCTCAACATGGCACCGACAAGGATTCTAAAAATAAAACACCAGAAGAGGTATGGAGTGGTAGAAAGCCATCAATTTCTCATTTGTGAGTATTTGGTTGCATATCATACATGCATGTCCCAGCTCAAAAGAGAAATAAGGTTGAGCCAAAGATACTTCCGTGTATCCTACTTGGCTACAACACTACCTCAAAGTCATATCATCTCATGGATACTAAGACAAAGAAAATATACGAGATTCAAGACATGGTCTATGACGAGTCATCCTTTGACTCAATAGTATCAATAGAAGATCCACTTCCAACCACATCTCACCGACTAGTCTCTGAATTAGATGATGAGCCAGAGGAGACTACTCAGAGAAAAGAAATGCTACAAGGAGAGCTATTTTTTGACCTTGGAGAACTGGAGAATGTGACTCCAAATCAATCCACATGGAAATGATGCAGTTCTTCTCAAAAGTAACCAAGTTCTCATCTAAAGTGGGTACAAATCACCATCAAGGACTCACATTTGAAATAACTCCCAGATACATCATTTGGAGTCAAAAGAAGGAGTCAAACAAGAAATGCGGTAAACTTTGCACTTATGAGTTCACTGATTAATAGCTTCAAGCCTAATAATGTTCATGAAGAAATAAGTCAACCTCGGTGGAAGGAAGCCATGGATATAGAATATGACTCTCTTATGAAAAATCAGACATGGGAACTTGTCGATCTACCTATAGGAAAGAAACCCATAAGTTGTAAATGGGTTTTCAAGACAAAATATAAGGCAGACAGATCCATCGACAAACATAAAGCACATCTTATAGAAAAAGGATATGCTCAAAAATAGGGCATTGACTATGAATAAACCTTTGCACCCACTACGAAGATCAAGACCATCAGAGTTGTTTGCACACTAGCAACACAAAAAGGATGGAGACTTTAGTAGATGGATGTCAAGAGTGCTTTCCTAAATGGTGATCTAAAAGAAGAAGTGTACATGACCCAACTTGAAGAATTTTTGATGAAGAGCATCCTAAGAAGGTATGTCGTCTCATCAAATCACTGTATGGACTGAAACAAGCTCTAAGGGCATGGTATATCAAGATTGACAATCACCTTTTGCAACATGGGTTCACTCGTAGCCCCTCATATTCAAATTTATATATAAATAAGGTAGGCAAGGAAATTGTCATTCTTGTTGTATATGTAGATGATCTTGTGATCACTGGAAGTTCAGAAGATTAGGTTGATATTGTGAAGAATGATCTCAAAAGAACCTTTAACATGATATATTTGGGGCTACTACATTACTATCTTGGCTTGGAAATATGGCAAAAGGAGCATCACATTTTTGTCTCCCAGATAAAGTACACCAAGACACTCCTGGAAAAGTACAGAATGTCTAATTGTAAACCTATATCCACTCCCATGGAGAAAGGCTTGCAAATTTCAAGATTCTAGGACTCACCTCAAGTAGATGCTACTCTCTACAGGAAATTTGTTGGAGGACTCATCTACTTGACATATACCAAACCAGACTTATGCTATGTTATTATCTATCTTTCTAGGTTCATGTAGGAGCCAAAGAAATGTCACTGGAATGTAGCAAAGCATGTTTTTAGATATGTCTGAGGAATAAATGATTATGGTTTGGAATATAAGAATAATGATCTATTCTTCTCACAGGGATATGTCGACTCGGACCACGCTGCATTTTTGATGATAGGAAGTCAACTACAAGATACATATTTCATCTCGGATCTGGACCTATCTCATGGATAAGAAAGAAGTAAAATGTTGTTTCTATCTCATCCACAGAGGTAGAATATCGTGCCACATGAGGAGATTGTGTGCGAAGCAATATGGTTACGTTGCATTTTGGATGACTTGGGAATTCCTAAAAATAGTCACCTATTCTCTATTGTGATAATCAGAGTGTGTTGAAGCTCATGCAAAATCTATTTTTTCATGAACGAAAAATCATATTGAGATTGATTGTCATTTCATTCGAGAGCATGTCTTGAACCATCACATTCAGCTCCAGTATTGTCCTACGAAGCACAAGTAGCTGATATTCTCACCAAATCCTTAGGAAAAGTGAAATTTGAACTTTTTTCGGGGTTACATTTGCAAGAATAATGTAATAAGGGGGGAATGTTGGCATAATACTATGTATCATATCTTCTATATAATTAGATTATTTAGATTAGTTGATATCACATTCTTCTCGGATAAGTTGTAACCCCCTCCATCTATTATGGGGAATATTGTTATGCCTCTTGGCTATATAATATGTCTCATGCTTCTATTTTTTAATAGAATAATAAGAGATATCAATCTATATTCTATCTCCACTCTTTTAACCTCACAATATTAAGGCTAATAGACATCACATGATTCACCAATGATGCAAGGCCAAGTTGTAAATGATTCACCATTGGGATAAAATGCTTTACTTTTATTACTATTATCTAACCTTGATGAACAACGATCATGAACAAAAATATCATTTTATGGATGAAATAAGAATTATAGAATTATCATTTATTTTATGATCAACCCGCACGCCCAATTAGGTAACTAAGTAGTGTGTCCTAGGTGGTAAGCCCACTTTGTACTTTGGTAAAAACATAGCAGATAACTCCCATCCTATAATGAAGGATTGGTAGTGGATTTCTTAGATATACATTAGTAGTTTGGATGGGATGAGATAGGAGTTCCATTGGGAATTGAGAACATACATTTTTTCAAGGGAAAGATCTTGTCTAGACTCTTAAACTTGTACAAAATAGTCATATTTAGATGCATCCTTTTATAACTATGGAGGATAACAACTATGCAAGTCTTACAAAAATTGAAGTTATATTCTTAAAACCCATATCAAAAATACAAAAGATCTAAAATATGACATTATAATTTATCTTTGTACCTAGAAACTCATAATACTATAGAGAAGAGTTAAAAGTATTTCTAAAAATTATCTTCAATTTAAAAGAAGTAACTCCCGTATTAATAAATATGATTCAGTTAACAACTATGCATGTCTCAAAAACATTGAAGTTATATTCTTAATACCTAGATCCAAAAATACGTAAGATAAAAAATAGGACATTATCTTTAAACCCGTTAGAATAAATCATGCCTGAAATTTTCTTCAAATATTGTACTTCAAAAGTTGAAACATTCTTATGAAATAGAGGGATCCCAAAGTGGAAAGGGTCAACAAAATTTAGTGCAGAGAACAAAAAAATATCTCAGTGATATTCTTCAAATATTTTGCTTTATAGGACAAAAAGTGTATGGGAAGGTACTTTGTTTTAGAATGGGAAGTTTTGCATTATGACAACCTTTATAGAAGTTGTGCACATTTATAATGTCCACAATCCCATTTTAATACAAAAAAACATTTTTTGTTTTGTAATAATTAATAATTATACTATACTGGCACCCCTTCACGAATGGTTAACTACACAAACAACACGGGAAATCATTCAATGCATGTGAATTGTATCGTGTGTGTGTGTGTGTGTGTGTGTGTGTGTGTGTGTGTGTGTGTGTGTGTGTGTGTGTGTGTGTGTGTGTGTGTGTGTGTGTGTGTGTGTGTGTGTGTGTGTGTGTGTGTGTGTTTTAAGAAATACAAGCAGCCCAAAGTAGAAGGAAAAACAAAAAAATGGGAAGGATGAACAAGAAAGAGATAGATTCACCAACCTGTGGTGAACCTTGCAATTCCCAAGACCTCTACCATCATCAAAAATAGTAACCGCCATCAATCTCTCTATAGGGCCATAAAGTGGTGTGAATTAATTACCATTAATTTCATCAATTTCCCTCCAATGGGTAGTTGAAGACATGTTTGAAAAACAAGTACCTTAAATTAATAAATAAACCGTGGAAAATAATTTATTTACAAATTAATGGTCTCATTATACCATGGTCAAAAACAAAAACAAAGTAAATTTGATCTATTTGTCTTATATGGTTGTTATATGATAATGGGCAACTCCCCATTCTAAAACAAATTAAATTTTATCTATATTCTTCAAATATGATTCCTATATGACAATGGGCATCTGACCATTCAATACAATAAATAAATGCTTGTTTTTATGTAAATGGGCATAAGCTCCTTATAAACATTCTAATACAAGAAATATTAAACTTAAACATTTTAATACCTCTATAGGAATGGATACCTAACCATTCAATGGAAGATAAAAAAAATTGTATGAGAATGGGTGTATGCCAATTATAATAATTGTAATACAAGCAATATTAAACTTATTCTTTTCAATAACTCTATGAAGGTTGTGAGAATGGGAAATTTTCCATTATAAAATAAGCTATATTTTATATCTCTTCTTCTTTTATGATTTCAATTATGAGAACGAGAATTTTCTCATTAGATACAAAATTGAACATAATCATTTTAATTCCTATATGACAATGATTAAGTTCAATAGTTCTTAGCTCAGTAAGTGTTCTCACTCTCCTAGATCGTGAAGTAAGCTCGCCCACCCAACTCTAAATTTCAACTCACCTTCCTAGTTTGCTTGTCCATCTAGACTTGCGCAGCTAGGCTACCCATCTCAAAAAATAAATAACATTGCCTAAGTGGTAACCCCACATTGTACTTTGGTAATAATAAAACATTTAACTCCCCATCTTAGCATGAAGGATTGTAAGTGGATTTAGTAGAATCATATACATTTTTTGCAAGGGAATGATAATTTTGAGACTTTGAAACATGAAAGAAACAACCATATTTAAATGCATCCTTTTATAACTATGGAGGATAACAACTATGCAAGTCTTATAAAAGATTGAAGTGATATTCTTAAAACACATATAAAAATACAAAAGATAAAAATATGGCATTATCTTTATACCCAAATCAGAATACAAGAGAAAGAAAGCTAGATGATATTCTTCATCTCATAATAAATCAACAGAGAAGAGTTAGAAGTATCTCTAAAACTTATCTTCAATTTAAAAAAGAAGTAAAAAAATTCTTCACTATAAAAAATTAAATTATTCTTCTATGAGTCATTCTTATTTCATGATTTCTATATGTTAAATGGGCATCTTCCCATTCTAAAACAAAGTAAAATTTATCTTCCATATGTCTCTTCTAAACATCTATTCATCTTCCATCTATTTTTCTTCTATGTTTTATATGAGATAAAAAATTCTCACAATTCTTCTATGATTATTATTTGAGAATGGGAATATGCCCATTCTAAACATATATTCTTCTTTCACTTGTTATTCTACATTTACTAGACAAGAATGGGCATCTTCCCACTCGAATGGGCTTGACATGAAGATGAATATTACTTTGTTTTACAATTTATCGCTCCCCATTTTTCAATGGAAGGAAAACCAGATTATATTCTTCATGAGAAGAGTTATAAAAATTCATTGTTGTTTCCACTTGAATCCCTTAGAGGTTGATCAAAGTTGACTTCATTGAAGAGATTGGAGATTTAATTACCCCATTGAACATGATTGTGGGGAATGAGTCTTCATATCATTACTATGATTATATGTTTATTTTCATCTAATTAATTCTCCATCACACAAAGACATCCACCGGGGAGTTGGTAAGTGACTCCATCCATCAACAACTTATCAAAATGATAGTGTAGATTCAGGAAGGATCTAAACAAAAGTGTGAATTCTACATGACTTCATACCTTATCTACAAAATTGGATGTCATAGGTCATTACCCGGATTAGTAAGGGCTAAAGAGTTTATTCAATATAGTGTATATAAGGTATACCCACAAATCAACCTAGAGAATCAAAAGTATAATTTTAGGTTAGTTCATGATAATGTCTTTGCTCTTTTCCTTTGTCTATTCACACAAAAATGGGAGTAGTATAGAATGTCATATGGGGAAAAATAGGTGATCACTAAAAATGGATGGTATTTCATCCAATTGAGATGCTTAACCTACATTAGGGTAAGTGGCTTCTAGGGCACACAATATATGTCACTTAGGTACATGGATGATAGGTAGGAATTACTTAAATTGTCAAGAAATTTTGTGGATGTCCATAAGCTCATTATAGAGAAGTATAAAACCAATTTCAAGTTCCTAATTAATATTGGGATATTCACATGCCCCATAGTGGTTAAATCTAGAATCTTAGATGGTGAAATGATTGGATTTATCATGCAAAAATTTTACGCTGCGGACTCCAATTATAATATCAAAAGGATACCTGCAAGGTGCCTTAGGTAATACGTATGAGCATGCGACTCATTATGCGGACTATGTCATGGACTATAGAGATGAACAAGAGTTGAGGCTAATGGTTCTTAATAGAATGACCCTCTCCCAATCATTTATTGTAAGGTTTTATTTGTCCCCAGGGTTTGTTAGATGATAAAAACCTAGTGAACATGTACTATACAAATAATAACATTGCATCTCAACCAATGTCACATCTTGATTGGAATATTAAAGAGTCAATATACTATGATGAGGGGAAAACTTCATTAAGATAAATCTCTCTTAGTTGATTGGAAAAGGAATTGACTTATCCTTACAAAACACTACATTTTTAGGGGATAAAGAGCAATTTGTGTAGTCAAGGATGTGCTTCAACCTTTGATGAAGGGAGAAACAAGTTTGGATCCATTGAAAGTTAAATCTCCACATATTTCCATAAAAGGAAAAACCTTAAAATTAGTCAAAGTATTAGGTGCAGCAAAAAGAAAAACTAGGAACTTGTTGTCATGCTAAACTTCTAGCATAAAAAATTGAAAAAAAAATCAAGGACAACTAGGCCCTCACTCAAAAAATCCTTGAATCGGGTAATGTAAACCTGCCCTTCGAGCATTTGTTGACTATGTAAACCCCATAATGGACAATAGGGTTGTGATAAATGGATTTTTAAAGTTTTTTTCACATGTAGGTGAGATGGTGGGATGTAATTCATGGATTCAGTTTGATCCACTTTAAAGGAATTGCTCACGAAGGCCTAAAAATGCCTATTTTTAGGATTCTTACACCTAGTAAGCACCCCGTGGGAATGTAAAAGGAAGTAAAAAATCATTTTTAAAGGGTTTATAATAGATATGTAACCATCGGAGGTAGTTTAGGGAAGTTCTACAAAGAAAATCGGGTTCAAGAATAACTTTGCAACATAAGACTACTTGGAGCATAGTCTTTGGGAAATGAAATAAGTAAAAATGCTAGTGATTTTGTTTAGAATGGTTTAAGAGCCTTGGGTATTTTTTAAGTGATAAAATACTAATCATAAATATAATAATTCCTACTTCACATTGAAAAAAATTTCAAGAGATTTTGTCGTCAGGATATTGAGTTATTATCTCGACATTACAAGTGAAGATCCCCTAATCCGATGTAGATTTGAATGAGAATTTTGGGAGTTACAAAGGGATTTGGGACCTGATTCAAAATGTAAATTGAATATAATTCAACCCTCTACATTCCCCATGTGATAAGTTAGACAAAAATGCAAGTTTCTTCAAAGCATGAGTTAGACCTTCCCATGCACATGCTTGACCATAATCAAAAGGGGGTAAATTTTGAATTGAAATTATAATTGGACATTGAAACCTATTGGAATTATCTCATAAAATATTTTCTAGTCAAAATTATATAATTTTTTCCTATGTAACTCTCAGGTATGCTCTCAGAGCTGAAAAATCATTCTCTGGTGTCTATTTTTGGGAGTTGTTGGTGAAGGAAAGCTTACTCTAAGTGTCCAGGTCGCAATTTCACACATTGCATGCAATTTTTCACCTTTAAAATTGGTTTAAAGGTGCATGCAGTGAAAAAATGTGACCCCAAGGAATTAGGATGATGGTTTTGAAGTTTTGTCACTTAAGTGACTTATTTGGTGGTTAGGCGAGTGTTATGCACTCATAGCTTGAAATAGTCCCATCCTCATATTCCAGAACCCACATGTCACACCTAGGAGGTGTGGTTAAATTTTTCACCTAGCGTGAAAAATAATTGGGTGCAAAAAAATTTGACCCCAAGGGAGGAAGAATATTTTTCACGTAAAAAAATAACTTCCTTGGTTAGGTGTGGAAAACTCAAATCTATCCCACCTCAATGATGAGATGAAACCTGGAACACTTAAGATGCATGATTTCACCTTTGAACCTGGTGAAAATTGCATCATGTGCAAAAAAATTGACCCATTACTTTCTCACCTCCTTCCAAAACATAAACTCATAACTTGCATGCTAGGAAGTTATTTTCATGTCACTCCATTAAACAAACAAGTCCCCTTCCTCATGTTGAAAGTATACCCACAAAAAAATTTCCATACTTGATGATAATTTTCTCCATTAAACCAATTACTAAATTTTGTAAGGTGCAATGGAGGCTTTCAGACCCATTTAGTAAGTCTTCAATCTCCTTAACTTGGGTTAAGCGGAAGGTGTGCAATGAGTCAAGAGGTGAGTTTTCTCAACCATGGCTAACATTTGAATATTCAAATCTTCCTTATGAATTTTTGGAGAAAATTTTTAATGTTTTTTTCTCCATTTCTTTTTTGAATTTTTCATGCTCTGATTTTTCTAAGAAATTCCATGCCCAAAAACACATTTTTGCTCATATCTCACAAACCCTTTCTCCGATATCCATGAAACTTGGAGTGAAGCTTCCTATATAGATGCCATTTGAATTAATTTTTGTATAACCTCATTAATTATATCATCCACGTTTTATGGTCATCTAAAACTTTTAGTCATTAAAAACTTCATCCTTAGATATCTCGGAGTTGTAGTGAGTGAACGAGCTAAAAATTGGAGCACAAGATCCTTAAAAAATTAGCTTTCCAATGAGTAATTTATTGCACCATGAAAATAGGAATGAATAGAATGGAGGACTATTATTTTCATCACTATTTTATATCAAATTATGAAAATTCATACCTGTAAGTTTCATGTTTGATTTATGAAAGATCCAGATGAATGAAAACCTTGAAAATTGGAGTAAACCATCCTGTTGAGAAGCACATTTTGGAGACATTTTCCAGCCTGGATCGACACCCGGTGGCCAATGTATATTTTTAGTAAATACCCATCCAAGTAAATTAATAATAATATTAGTATGTCCAAATAAATAATGGATTCTAGAAACTTAGCTCATTCTCGGGAGGAAGAGTGCTCAAAAGTGACAATTTAATGAAATTTCCAAAATTATTCACCTATGAAGAACTTACTAAAAATAGTTAGTATCAAAAAGGATAAAAATATTCATGGTTATTCATCCTTCATCCCTCCCTAATTTCAACTTTCATGAAGGTCAAAATCATGCTTTCAAAATGGTGGAAATCGACATTATGTCTCAAACAAAAGAGAGTCTTTCTTAGTTCACAATTTTGGTCATAGTGGAGTATTCTGGTCTCGGTGTGTTTCTCACTTCTCTATATGGGTTTATTATAAGTTACAAGATTTTTTCATCCATATTCTCACATTCATTCTTCATATGGTTGAATTACTCTTCACCTCATCTCATGGATGGATCCATTTCCCAAGGCACCGGATCATCAAAATGTTGAACTATGCGGGTAATGGTCTTAGTTTACATCAAGGACCTGCTAGTTTGGAGGAATTGCAGTGTTTCAAGGATTGAAGGATTGTTCAAGTGAGGGAAATATTACTTCATTATATTCAATGGTCCTCACCTTATTTTCCAGTGGCCAATCAATCAAGGCATGATCTCACAATGTGTAATATTGGGGAAATTCTCATCACTCACCTTCTCGGTGTGTTCAAGTGGTGTCACATAGGTTCATCATTTCAAGAGTGTTCAAAGGTCTTCATCGGAGATCTTTGTCAATTCATCATAGTGGAGGGTTATCATATATCAATTTTTATCTTCAACCTCTTTGTATCGATCTTCATTGAAGGTGGAGGCATCTTCATCCATGCTTTGGAGCATTTCTTCTCTCTTCTCCTTATTCTTCCTCCTCCTGTATAAACCTAATTTCAGTATTTATATCCTCTTCGCTTGTGTGCTCATATTTTATTATCCATCCTTATTAGTTAATTAAATGTCCTTATTATCCCATCATCATTAATTAATTAATCCCCTTTAATTAATTAATTAATTAATTAATTTCTATATATTACATCATCACCTTTAATCCCCTTTAATTAATTTAATTAATTAGTTGCTATTAATTAATTAATTAATTAATTTCCTCATCCTAATCGTGTCCCTATTTAGCTTTTATTTTGAACACTTTCATTCCAAATATATGTCTTATGCATCCCCATACTTTTTCTAACCTATCCTTATCTCCAAATCACCTACACCTCATCCCCAAACAACCCATTCCTACCTAATGCTTTAAAGCATTCAGCCAACCCTTAAAACAAACCAACTCATGCTAAAAAGAGGAAAATCTACCTATTAAGGAAAATTTCCCCATAATTGGTGGTGACCTAGCCTAGTCACCGCTGACCCTATAAAATGGATTTATTCCTTCCCATTCATCATCAAAAATCGAATGCAAATGAATTTTCTTGTAACTTACAGAAAATATTTTATGCCTAAGCAGTCCTAAAGCTATTGGATACCTCCAGACCTCCTTGCACCATGCATGCGTCAATTGAGATCATCTTTTTATGAGATTTACACTTTTTTATGTAGTTTAATTAGCTTTATCATATTATCTTATAATTTGTTACATCTAACCTTTTGCAGGTCCATATCAACAGCAACATAGTTCATAACTTCATCATCAACTTCTTTCTGGAAATCCATTCTTGCAAGCTGATCATTCAGATTGTCTTCCATAGGATTTATCCCTCCCTGTCATAGTCACTTCTAACCCTATTATTTCATCATTTCCTTGACCTCAAGAACCCTCACCTTTTATTCCGTGAGCCATCCACGGCCTCTCGCATATGCTTACCCCCTCTGTCCAAGATCATTTTTCCCTCATCCCAAATCTCTATGTCACGTAAAATCAACCTGTTTACACCTGGTCACCCTCAACTAGAGTCTTGGTTTCAATCCTCACCTTCATCCATGTTTCTTATTATTCCCTAGTTTATATTCCTCTATACTTCATCTCGCAGTTGAATCCAACATTTATAGGCTTCTACAGCTTCCATATTTCACTTTGATCCTACACAGCCTGCATATTTCTCTTGTGTCCCTTACCTAGTTCCTTAGTTTGAAATTGACCTATCTCTGCATAGTCTGGTTTGATATCGACCCAAACTAGGTGCATTTTCTTTTCAATAATTTTAATCAGTCAACATTTAATCCAATCAATATTTCTTTCAGATTCTATACTTTTTGAGTCTCTCCATATTATCATTCTACGTTTTCTTTTTCATCATTTTTTGTCTAAAAACAAGGGTTGACATCCACCGAGGAAGTGAATGCTTCTCGGGTCTCGATCAATTGGAAAACCCCTACCCTATCTTTCTAATCAAATCCCATATCAGTTTTGCAGGTCTTTTTTTGTAACAATAGTCCATCATTCAATGCCTGTATCAAGCATCAAGTATTTAAGGTAGCATAAACCTTATATCCTTCTGAGTTGACTAGTTTCTTTAGTAGCTAGTGCATTCATTTACATTATGAACGAGAAATTTTTGACAACATTCTTGGCATGCCGGTGGGACCACCCTTTAGGTGGTTTCTTTCTTTTCTATATCTTGTTTTTTCTTGTTTTCTACTAACACTGCAACATGAGGCCTTGCTTTATTGCTTTCTCGGTTTGTGGCTTGGATCGCTCATCACTCGAGAAGTGTAGATAAATAGGAAAAGTGTTATCCAGGTATTCTACTTTTTCCCTATTTACTCATTTTTACATCATACTTTCATATCCCTATTTGTGTCCTCATCCAACATCACATTTCATTTTGGGCTTAAAAAGAATACTCTTTTGCATCCTACTTTCCCACATAGCTTAAATAGGGGTTTAATACTTTGCATCTCACACATCTTATCACACACAACCTTAAACCTCACAAACTAAATTAACACATCAAAAACATCCTCTACCTAGTAATTTGATTATGATTTCATCACCCAATATTAAACCACCTCATACATTTCCCAACCATGAAAAAATTTAAACCAACCATAGTTTTCTTTTATAGGCACTGGTTATCCATCCCCTTTCTTTTCATACATTCTTAAATAAAATAAGAACATAATTTTTTTTTTTTTTGGCTTGGGTAAAAACTATTTTCATACCCATAGTCACTCATTTGGAATCTAGGAGAATGGAACAAAATTTTACCTCAAACAATCCCTTATCTCAACAAATGTTCTCTACAATAGCTTACTCATCTGTACCCTTGAGCACTCAACCACTCATCAACGTCTCTTAGCTTGAGGATAATTTTGTCCACAATAAAACCTTAGGAGAAACCAATCCGTTATTTTACCATCAGTCTATCTCATCTAAGCTATCCACCCCACCATCAGTTTGATCTCGAACCTTCTAGTCCACCTAAGGTCCCTCTCGGTGATACCATGTTTCAAGAGCTTCTGGATGCAAATCTAGTTGCACTTCAAGATTATCTTCTTAGGAGATTGACCAGATTCCCCTAGATGGACCACCACTCTAACAACTTTATCCCTATCAAACCAATCCTCAAGCCACTTAGCCTACACCTAATGAGCTTTCGTAGCCCATCTCACTTCCTCCTCCACTAATCCCTTGACTCATCAGATTACTCAAATAGTCACCCCGATCCCTAACAATATTTTGTTGATCAACACAAACATTAATACTACTCTTCCCCTAGCTTCTTTGGTCATTATCCCTGTTAGTGTCCCTACTCAATAAGTCCAAACATCATATCCCATGTCTAGACAATATGATCTTCTTACATCCAACATGTCAATCAATGCTTCCTAGCCCCCTTTCATGGGTGCTTTACATTATGCAGTGTCTAACCCTTTTCAACAACAATATCAACCTGTTCATACCCACATCCCTACTCAGACCTACCACAACAACCTGCCCAATCCCAACTATCCTATCATCTTCCCATCTCCCAACAACAGTTCTTTCAACAACCATCCTTTCAATCACATCCCATGACTTACCCCCAACAAATTCCTCAAACACAAACACATCCACAATTTTATCAAAAACTCATTCAACTACTTCCTACATACAACCACCACCGACTCTTTCAATTGACCCCATGCATGCCCTTGTAAATAGGTTACCAAACCTTTAAGCTACAACTTTAGTGACAAAGGCCTTGCTTTATCATATGAGTAAATATGTAATGATCTCATTCACCCATCCATACTAATTAAATCATATCCTCTACACTAGGAATTGCCAAACTTTGCTAAGTTCAACAACAAAGAAGATCCACAATAGCATCTTTGTGCTTTTAAACATACGTGTTACCTTATTATGAATTACCAAGACTTTATGCTTTGTGCTTTTCCCTTGTCTTTGGCTTATCCTCCCTTAGACCGGTGTGATAAAATTCCCCAATATTCAATCTTCACTTTTTCCCAACTCGCAGAGTTATTTTTAGAACATTTTTCAATTAACATTGCATCAAAATAACCATCAATGACTTATATGTCATCCGAAAATTTGAAGATGAATCCATCACGTACTTTTCCGCACAATAACACCTCACTATAATCCAATTATCCTTTCCTCTTCCATAAGCTGACCTCATCAACCTCTTCTCACGTTCATGTGCGAAGCATATATCTTCAACTTTACAAATTCAATCATTCTCGAACCTTTGACGAGGCCTTCACCATGGCCCATAAACTTGAAACATGTGCCCTTGAGTAGGGAAATTTAAAACTAAAATTTAACAAACCCAAACATGAGTTTACTAAATCATCAATGCCAACTGAAAAATCAAAGGTGACACCAATGCCGTGGTTGTTAAATCATATTTTGCATCTACATCTAGCACATGGAATCAACAAAGATTCAGTCAACCATAACCTAACTACACTCCCTTGGACAGTCATACAATACGATATTTGAAAAGTTAATGAAAACAAACCATGTCACTGAGATCCTCCTATTCGATTGATTGATGAGTCAAGACTGAAACTTGCATGGTATTGTGAAGACCATTACTCCAAATATCACCAAGTCTGAGGTCATGATATAGAAAGATGTCATACTTTCAAGGATATAATCAAAATATTCATTGAATAGGGTTATATTCAAGTCGATAATCCAAATTCTTCACCCAATCAACCCCTCGATATTTTTAAACAATATTTTTTGAATCATACATCAACAAGACAAACTACCACTTCTACCTAATTCTCATATTATAAATACCCTAAACATCAATGATCGGGAGCCTATTCTATCTAAAAATTCATCATTAACCATTTCTATTCCCTTTGAAATCCTCCCCACATCTGTTATATCTAGATTTATTTCAGAATCTAATCCCACATCTACAACCACCGTAATCCCATTTACAAATATATAATTCATACCCTTAGAGACATTCATGAAGAAATCATTTCAGCCTATTTCCACATTCGGTGTTGGTCCTTTGTCAAATTCCTTATCCACCTCATCATCTACTTCATCCATTTTATTACACATGACCACCTCACCTATATCCATTCCACCCTTTCCCATTATACCATCCGTGGAACCCATACTCGTCCCTCCTCCCACTCCTTTACTCACGTCAACTATTGTGGTTACATCCCCACAATCTTCTTCTTTCACCCCAACTTTGTCATTTGAAGAATGCTTAAAAGAAATTTACCTTTCCATGACCTTAGATGTCCCTTCTACCTCATCAACACAATCCCATCAATCCCCATCTTCTATGAATCATCTCGAAAAATGTTATTTCCTATTCTCGATACAATTTCAGCATCACCATCTAACTCCCCATTTGAGATTATGGATGGTCCTCCTGATAGTGTGTCTTCACATACAAAACCCATGGTCCCTTCTAGAGGTAGACCATCTAATCCAAGATCATACTATACCAAAAACCAATCAATAGTAAAACTAAATCCAAATCAGCAAGGTATCAAGATGCTTGGGTTTAACCTTGAAAATCAAAAATGTCCCATGAGACGTCTTCTAGCGCACTCATTAGATCAAACACGTAGATATTCCAACACTTACTGCAAACCTCTCGATATCACGCTTCCTCCTATCAAGACCTTCCACCAAAAGGAAATAAATCTCTATGATTCAATCCTAACCTTATGTGCACCTTTAATCGTATGTCAAGGCATGATACTGAACATTGTAGAGCGCTCCAGGCCATTATTCAAAATCTCATCGAAGAAGGGAGACTTTCCCTTGGGCCAAGCTGATCCCTTCCCCCCACATATAGAAGCCTCACCCAGTGGTGACCCTCCTTTGATCATCAATGCAGTACGGGTAACCACTCGATCCACCAACATGAGCCTAGATCGGCCTCTGAACCAAAGGCCATACCTACATCACCATTCCTCCTCCTAAGGATTTGACCATATCATCGAAACCAAAGGTTTATATTTTAGTATCCTCTAATCCTATCAAACAAATAATCATTATACAACTACATCAATCCCAGTTAAAATGTCACTCTACGAGCTCATCCAAAGCTCACCAAATCATATACATGCTCTTATTTAAGCCTTAAAGAGCATTCTGACATCTAATGATAAAGCTCAGCCCTTCTTATCTCTTATAAGGTAACTTAATGCTTCTACTACTATAAAATTCAATGAAAATGAGATTCCAAACATCTCATCGAAGAACATGATCTTCCCCTCTTCATTATGGTTAGGATCAATGATACATTCATTTGACAATCCATGATCAATAGTGGGACAAGCATCAATATCATCCCTTCACATACTTTAGTCCTACTTAAGGTTTTGAAGGAAGCTATCACTCGAAACCTATGGTCCTTCGTTCCTTTAACAATGACATCACTCCCGCCTTGGGAATGGTTGTTCTTCCCACATATGTATTGTTGAGAATCTCATCCATTAGACATTTTATATCATTGAAGGATAATTTCAATACAATGTTCTCCTTGGACAACCATGGATCTGCGCCATGCGTTGTGTTCCATCAACACTTCATCACTCCCTTAACTATGAGCATGAGGGGAAAATATTAATGCTTCTTAGGGATGATTCTTCCTTCCAAGGTTGTCACATTAATTACAGACCAAATGACGTACTCATCCCCAAGGATTATCCCTCAGCACCATCCACCAATTCATCTATTCCCTCATCTAAAATTGTTGATAAAGACTCCCTAGATAACGTGGTGAACAAATTTATGATGGGGGAGTATCTCCTTGTCATGCATAATATCCTTCCCACTCCCAACCTTGTCAGTAGACATGATAAAATGCCTATGTACCAACTAGACATCGGGGATGTCATCCCTTCGCTCTCTACCGCATTGTTGCACCAATCTTATTTATAATGGAATTGATATCCCTTCCTCTCACATCAATGAAATTCTACACACCAAGATTTATATTGGCAGCTTTAGCTTTCTCAACAAATCATCTTTTCCTATAATCTGCTTCCATCAATCAATGCGCATGGAATGTATTCATTTTGGGTCATTACAAACACAACCTACATGGCCTTATTCCTTATCAATGTCAAATGCCTTATGAAAACTATGGGTTAGGCTATAAGGAGCGGTCCTCTGATCCCATCCCACTATTAGAGATATTGATGGACATGCCTCCTCCACCTCCTTTTTCTTTTCCTACTTTTAAAGACAAGGGCATGCCTTCTCTACCCCTTCTATCTTTCTAAACCTCAAGGATCTTATCATGCTTGAGAACATTGACCTTCCTTCTTTACTTTCTCCATCTCGTCTGAATCCAAAGGAAATGAACATAGCATCCTGATATTTCTTAAATCTTGAGGGCATGAAACTAGATGACACCATCTCTATTACCTCTGACTTTTTTTAGTCTCCACCATAACTTTGGGACCGGTCACCTATCAGTGTGACAGTCAAACTAGGTCCCTTCCTCTTTTCCATCTGAAGATGATAAAAGAAGATTATTATACCATTGATGTTATTCATTGTGTTGATGATGATGCTATTTTTTCGACATGGGGAAAAATATTCTTATTATCAAAGCATACCTTACCATCTAATTCACCTACTCTTCTTAATGAAGCCACCATTGACGTCAATATTGAGACTTCGCAGAGACTTGCATTCTCAAGGTAGGCCAATCACTTGATCCACATGATATAGAATCTTTCACCACATTTATTTCTGTCATGGCCACGCATTTGCATGGTCATATTTAGAAATGTCAGATATTGATCCCTCTATCATTTTCCACAACATCATCACTTATCCCAATACTAAAACAAAGCAAAGCAAAAACTTCTCCACATGTATATTCACATCACTCTCCTTGTTAAAGAGGATTTGTAACACCTTTTAACAAAAAATTTCATCATTCTCATTGACTATAACTAATGGGTTTCCAATATTTTCCATGTCACTAAAGCATCGGGAAAACTATGTATATGCATAGTCTTTTGGGATATCAATCTCGCATGCCCTAAGGGTGATTTCTCTCTCCCAAAAATTGATCAACTTGTAGATCTTACTGCAAGTCATGAAATAATTTCTCTCATGGATGGTTTCTCTGGTTATAATCAAATCCTCATTGCACTAGAGGATCAATACAAAACCTCTTTCCTCACCCCTTGGGTACCTTTTGTTATTACATCATGCCTTTCAGTTTGAAGAATGCCGACACTACTTATTAGTGGGCCCTGACTTATATCTTTCATGACCTCATCCAAAAACTAGTGAAGACTATGTTGATGACCTATTAGTAAAATCTAAACATTGATGAGACCATCTTTCCATTCTCGAGTTCCTTTTCAATTCCTTTTTCTCTTCTTCCTTCATCTTAATCCAACCAAGTGTCTATTTAGAGTCTTAAATAACAAGATCCTTGTCATTATCATTTCTATTAGGGCGTCGAAGTTAACCTCACAAAAATTAAGGTAATCATTGAAATGCCTCCTTTCATTCTTAAGTGACTTCTTAATCTCTAAGGCCACCTTCAATCTGTTTGTGGTTTCATTTCACAACTTTCTAATCATTGTCAACCTTTTCATCACCTCCTTCAGAAGGATATTAAATTCAATTTGGACCATGATTGTCAAAAATATTTTGACGATCTAAAACAATATCTCCTATCTCCACCAGTGCTCACACCTCCACATGATGGGGAGCCATTTTATTTGTATATCTCTAGTACTAATCATGCTCAAGGGGTCATGAGTAGGTTGTTTATTACATCATTCATACTCTACATGACTATAAGACCCACTACACTCGAAGCCGAAAGGTTATGGTACACCTTATTCTTTTTAAAATCTAATCTTCGACGTTAACTTATTAACCACAAGACTTATGTCGTGACTAGATTTCATCTTCTTAAGACATTGTATTCCAAACCTTATCACAGTGATCGTGTTACTCGATGGCTCATGCTCATGAAATTTTTTGATCTTGAATTTATCACTCAAAAATCCATTAAGGGATAGGATATTGCTGACCAATTGGAATAATCCCCTCTTCCTAGTACACATTTACCTCATGAACAATTTATGGATGAATCCATTAATCAATTTCATCATGAATATAATCCTCTCAAATTCACTCTCTTATTTGACGGCTCAAAATGTCAGCAAGGGGGAGGCGCGGCATTGTTCTCATTCCTCCATGGGAAACTCCTATTCCCCTTGCATTTAAACTCAATTTTGAGTGCACAAATAACATGGTGGAATATGAGGCTCTTATCTTGGGTCTTGAAACCGTCATCTTTTTAGGTGTTCAAATTATTGACATTTATGGGGATTCGAGCTCATAATCAAACAAGTTATAGGTGAGTATCAATGTAAAAATTATACTCTTCAAAAATATCATGACACTGTTCATCTTCTTCTCAAATATTTGGACTCTTACACCATCCAATTTGTTCCCTAGTCAACCAATCACTTCACTGATATGATGGTGTCCCTTGTAGCTTTTATACCATAGACAACAAATGAGTGCAAGCTTCATGTTCTCATTCATCACCATGACTAGTCTCTTCATGATTTACCTCAGGTTAATCTTATTGAATCTAATTCATTAGACCTTTGGTAATCTCAAATATTCAATCATCCATCTAATTCCATCCTTCCTCCTGATCTCTCCAAAAATTCTAAGAGGTCCTTCCTTCAACACGCTCACCGCTATGTGATCCTTGGTGGAATTATTTATAAACTCAGATTTGATGGTGTTCTTCTCTAGTGTCTTCAATTCCATGAAGCCTCTCGGGCCATCCAACAATTCCATGATGGTATATGTGGTGGGAAATTTAGTGGCTTATTCGTTGTTAAGCACATTCTTTGTCTTGGCTATTATTATCCTTCCCTCAATCATGAATGTTTTGAATATGTTAATAAATGTGAAAAATGTCAGTAGCATTCTAATCTCATTAATATTCCCAATCAATCCTTGCAAGCAGGCTTAGGACCTTTGGCCCTTCTCACAATGGGGCCTTGATCTTATTGGTCTTATTAATCCCCAATCTTCACAGCAACATCATTCAATCATCACAACCACTGAATATTTCACCAAGTTGGTGGAAGAAATCCCACTTACCTCAACTAAATCTAGTCCTATCATTAATTTTATCTATCAACACATCATCTTTCACTTCAGTGTTCCCCATAAGCTTGTTGTGGACAATGGAAAGTCTTTTAAAAATAAGGATCTCAAAAAATATGTGACGCATTTGGTATCCAAATTATTTTTCTTCTCCATACTATCCCCAAGCTAACGCACAAGCCGAAGCTACTAATAAAACCCTTAGAAAAATTATTACCAAAACCATTGATCAAGTAGGTCATAATTGGCATCTCCAGCTTCCTTTCACTCTTTCAGCTTATTATTGCACTAGCATTTGTACCTCCACTAGGGCTACACGATTTTCTATTGTTTACAGATCGAGGCCGTCCTCTCTCTCAAAGTTAAAATCCCATATTTGTGCTTGTCCTCTGTTTGACTTCATCTCTGATGAATATTATCACCAAACTTGTCTAGCACAACTCGAGACACTAGATGATCATCGCCTTCTTGCTCTTGATCATCATCATGTTTATCAGGACTGCATTAAACATGCTTACAATAAGAACCTTAAGGAACATGAATTTAATGTCGGTGACCTTATCCTAAAAGAAAATAAGAATGTCACTACTCTAGAAATAATCCAACGTGGAAATTTTTCCCCTAACTGGATCAGACCATACATTATCACGCATAAGTATGGGTCGAGATCCTATCGTCTAGCCTCCCTTGATGGTAAACTAGAAGTGGAACCGCTTAACACATTGCACTTGTGACCATTCTATTGCTAGCACATTTACTAATGTTCCCTTAGTCATATCTTCATATCATTCCTCCATCTCATCCCCTTTCCATTTCTCATTGTGATGATTTGGAACTATGTGGTCTTCTATCACTTTCTATATGTGACCTTAAATATGGGAACCATGGCTAGTCTTGTAGTATTTTACTTATAGATAAGATCTCCCCTTTGGTAGGAACTCCACAATAATCACATCCATCTCCCTCTTATTCATCTATTGGAACCATGCAAAGTGTCCAAGGGTATCTCTTGACATAAGTTATCACCTCCTAAGTGGTTTACTTAGTTGGTCTCGCTCTCCCACATGCAAAATAACAAAATCATAGATGTTTAAATCAAAAATAAAAGTTATAAATATAATTTGATCCTTGAAGGATAACTCTTTATGAAATAAGAAGAAGAAAGAAAAATATATATTAAAATCATGAAATTAAAATAAAAAAATCAAATAAAAATAGACCGATTGAAGGACAAACTATCATTTATTCTTTCCATATTTACATTACAAAAAGTAGACCATAACCTTGAAGTATGGCTACTCATTATGGAATTATAAGTATTCCCACATTGATTAACCTTCTATTTTATCGACATCCTAAGAAGGCTTCCCACATTAATCAGCCTTCCATTTTATCAGCATCATAAGAAAGCTTCCCGCATTGATCAACTTTCTCTTTCCCCTTCCTAGAGTTGGGACATAGTTTGGGGAACACCACTTTTGAAGAACACTTTTTCCTCTTTACAAGTGCATCTCAAACCCCTTTTACATGTCAACATTAGGTATATGAGATCATCGCATTCATCATTTCCTTATGATTTTTCAAATGAATGACTATCGATGGTTA
Organism: Taxus wallichiana var. yunnanensis; assembly: GCA_018340775.1. Taxonomy (NCBI): domain Eukaryota; kingdom Viridiplantae; phylum Streptophyta; class Pinopsida; order Cupressales; family Taxaceae; genus Taxus; species Taxus wallichiana. The sequence goes on from CM031235.1 coordinate 391,031,441, forward strand.
TTTTCTAGCATTCTCTTTGGTCATGAGTGCCTCGCGTTACCCAAGATCATTTCTCATTTACCTATAATGCAGTTGGAGGAAATTTTTCTCTCGGATGCTCCTTAACATAGTGTAGTCTCATTTGTACCTTCAGGTCATTTTACTTCCAATTGGACCTTATCAAATTTTAGTTTATCTCTATCACCACAAGTCCCATGGGGTCATACTTATATCCCTTTTTTGGGTATACTTTCTTTTTCCAAAGTCCACATTTGTGGCCATATTCTATAGTCTTCCTTTAGGGAATTCTATTCATATTACGAATCCTCTCCTTCTTATTTTGAAGTCCACTTCCATGGCCATTTTCCCTTTTAGGGCATTATCTTTTCAATCTTGAAGTCCACTTCGGTGGCCATATTTACTCTCCCTTCAGGGCATTTTACCTTAGATTATCCTAATCTAATTTTCACATAGAATCTAGTTGGTGTTTATACCCTTTACCCCACTTGGGAAATATGTCACTTTTGCCTTCTGGCCATACTTCTCTCTGCATTGACGTAAAAGTGACAAGCGAGCGTGGGAATCTACAAGTGACTCTTCCTCATACCTGACCTCCCGAGGTCGTGCCGAGACAGCCGATGGGGATGGAATATGTGTGAGATATAGACAAACTAGTTAGGCAATCTAATGTCTTCAATGTGCACTAACGGAACTTGCGAATCTAAAGCAAAGAAAGCCCTCCTAACTTGGGCTAGTGTGATAGATCGGTCAGCAAGGATGACTGCTCGAAGGCTCCAATCAATATCGAGCTCTGGCGTGATTCGATCTATGGGTTGTGGAATACGTGGAAAATGACCCAAGATAATTTCGTGTATTTCTCCGGATAGGGTCATATGGTGGATGGTAAATGTAGTCAATTCTATGGACGGTTCTCTGGCCTAGTCTAGAACTCTCTAGCTTTGTTAGCTGTTTTGTCTAGTAAGGATAATTATTCGATGATGATAGGTGGAAGTGGAGTAGACTGGAATACTAGTGTGTGTAGGCCGGTGTCTAAGTCTAATTCTCCTGTAGATTCGTTAGCTACGGGATTTGTGGCTCACAACCACAGACTCTTAGTCATTATGGACTGTTATGGTCATGCGTGAAATCAAGTCCTAATCCCTAATATCCAGTAATCGTATGCTTTCTCAGCTTCTATATTTAGGATCAATAATCGTGTGATTTTGCCATAATACCCTACGGTGTTCGTGCAACCTAGATTCTTAGGCTAGTATCTATATCTAGAAGAGTGTCTCCTGCATCTGGCTATGGGACAAAGGATCACAACCAAAGGTTTGTTCTCTTTCGAACCCTTCTACAGTCATATGAATGTTTGCCTAGGGTAATCTGTAGTTCGGTTGATTCGACCAAAATGTGTGTGCTTGGTCGTCTTCTATGTTTAGTCCGCTCAACTGAGAATTGATTTGTTGCAAGCTTACCGTTGTTCGGAAGACTTGAATCCTAAGATTTTGATCTATATCAGTTATTGCCATGATGAGATTGGGTTGGGGCACGATTGGCTCGAATATGTATTCCCTGGGCTCTCTAGGTCCCGTGATTGTCATACAAAAGTAACAAAGTAAATTAACTGTAACAAAATGAAATTTAACTATGTGAAGTGTATCTATAGCATATATGTTTTCTCTATCTTTTTGTGTTTTTCTGATGAACTTTACGAATTTAAGAAAATAGCTATTTAAAATATCTAGAAAGACAACTAAAATAATAATTTAAAACAAACAAAATAACCGAGTGTAGCCATTTGTCTGTGTAATTTGTAGATCTATTCTAAACAATAAAATATCTCATCTAATCTATTTGCAAGATTCTCGATCCTACCTCAGAAGTGAGGAGTGAATCATAGTTTCTCAGAAACTATCAATCCCCACAGCTTCCCTGGCAATATCGAGAATAGAATTTACTGAAATAAAGCAATTAACTACTCTATTTGATATGATTCTAACTAGAACTTTGAAAGCTAGAACCTGGATTCCGTAGAACAATGGCGAATCCGATGGTGTGTGTGATCTTGTCCCCTCAGTGTGATCTCCTCGTTCCTTCGTGTTCACGTGGATCCAGAAAAGCATGTAATGCTAGCATCAACAGAAGTAGATATTGGGATAAAGGCAGCTTAGAATACACACCGAATACAATGCGAGTAGGAGAGGGATAGCGCAAGAGTACAGAGCTTGGCTTATGCAATTCCTAGTGGGATCTATTACGAGTCATGTAACATAAAGCATCCAGAACCTAAAACTATCTTGTTTGAGGAGCAAAACCTGCAACTTTAATGGCTTCCTAAGCTATTCTACTCCAATGGATTGGATGAAATAACAACACTGCTTGCACAAGATGGATATGTGGCTTACCAATAGTAAAACAATGCTAACTAAGCATGTAACGAACTAAACTATGAATCCTAAGCAAAATAAAAGACTGAATTACTGAAAATGAGAAGATGAGAAGTGAATGAGGGGCCATTTTCTTGAGCACAAGCCATCTATTTATAGCATTTGCATTTACCCAAGGTAAAAGCCAAATAGAACTCTTAAACTATAAACAATGGCAAAACACTATTCCAGGGAACCAGAATCATAAATGCAAGCTTATGGCGGTGAAAGAAAGCTGGTAAAACATTGAATTTATGTGAGTCATGTTAAAAGAGCTTTCTGGAAAACGCGTAAAGGATCAAGCTACCGAGTAGGGTGGCGATTCAGACCGCCGCCCTGTTCAAGGTGGCGGTCACGAGACCGCCACCAGTGTAGGGTGGCTATTTAAATCATCAAGAGAAAACGCTAAGAAAAGAGGGGAAAAGGAAAAATAAAGCATGCGGGGGCTAAGCGGGGCATGCGGGATGTTAATGCACACTTGGAGAGCTTTTCCGGATCCCAAACACCTTGCGAGGAGACCTGTATCATCTTTGGGGCACGGGTCACGTTGTTCTGGCAGTACAATACCTTACAATTTTGGGTATGTACATATTACCCCCTCGGAGAAGTGTTTTAGCCATGAAGAGGCGTAAAACGGTGGGTCCGAGTATGGCGGTCCCGAAATGGGAAGTTAGAAGTTATACCTGATACATCCATCTGGTGAAATGACGCCATCCAAAATTCCCGTTACCTGCAAAATGAAAAGAGAACTCAAGTGTAGATAGACACAATAGTTTGAAAAATAAACGCTAAAATAACAGGGAATGAGAACATACCATTTGTACGGGTATAGGAACTTACCTCCATCAGCGCTCCAAACCTGTGAAAAAGTCATTTTAAAATGAATCAGAGTGCTATATATATGAAAGTGGGCCCATTTTCCTATTCATTTGCGTGAGTTGATTTGATTGATTTTGAGCTCTGGGACCCATGGTGATGGTTTCTTGCGTGAGTAGAGTCAAAACGTCCGCGACGAGATAGCGATCATGCCTCCACGTGCGGCACATCGACCCGTGAGATCACAAGTTAGTTTTCTTCAGTTTCTCCTTTTTATCACCTTAAATTTGAAATGCTAAATACTTTGTCATGGGGGGGTAATTTTTGAAAATGTCAGTGTTGAAAGGTCCACCTAGGGGGGGCGCCTACTGGGTAGGCTTTGTTTTTAGGTAAAATGGTCATTTTTACCTTTTTTAGGGTTTTAAAACTTAAAAACCCACGTGGGTTTTCGAACCACGACCGCTGCCCTGCCCAGGGCGGCGGTTACATGACCGCCACCCTATTCAGGGTGGTGGTTACATGACCGCCGCCCTTAAGGCGGTGGTTACAAAACCGCCAGTCAGGGCGGTTACAAAACCCGCTCGGGCGGCGGTTTTGCACTGAATGCAAAAGGAACCTCTTTTTGAGATTGTGTTTGTATTTTTAGCATTTCTATGTGCTTTCATGATTTTTCTAGTATTACTTGGATGCTAACTTGCTTTGTTTTGTGTGTTTTTGGGTGTATGCAGGTGAGAGAGGAGTATATCCGGTGGAGTCGAGAGAGGGAGTGTGATTGGCTCCCAGGGGTACTAGATGCCCTCTCACAGGATGAGGAGGACACTCTTCAGTGGGCTGGGATACTACGCATTTCACATGTGCCCCATGTTACACCATCTAGTCACATCCTTTGTGACTTGTTCTCATACTACGATGCGAGATCGGAACACCTTTCGATTGCCTGTGGGTCGGTGAGTGGACTATTACACTAGAGGATGTCTATCACATTCTGGGGGTCCCGATCATTGGGAGACGACTCACCCTAGAGACAGCAGGCTCACGGGCACAGATTGCACAGTGGGCCACATATATGGGAGATGCAGTCATCTCCACGGGGTCAAAGAAGGGGGTGAGATTTCGATCTATTCCTTATTTTCCCATCCCCTACTTCACCAGGCCATCATGGGGATCCTTGCCTCGAGACTGATCGGGGACAAGGGAGGAGATACATTATTATACTGTTGGTCCCCCATTATTGCACAAATAGAGGGGAACGGTTGGATATATGCCTGGGGAGCAGACATTCTTGGGACCACCTACCATGACTTATATAGGGTGGTCCGTTTACAGGGGCAGTCATTGAGCCACCCGACTCTAGTCATGAGTTGGGTCTATGAGCATTTCATCCCTTATGGCAGGGGTGTGGAGGTGGCAGATCCTGGAGCTATGAGGGCAGCCAGATGGATAGACATGTCGGTGCTTAGAGCACCTCATCAGCTAGTTGCCTCCCTGACTACTACCGACATGGAGGCCACACCATACCAGACTATGGCAGGCATATGGGGCGAGGAGGCTCTTACCTTGATCTCTTGCTCCACGACAGGGCAGCTTATTGACAGAGTGGGGTGAGTGGAGATGCACCCCTTTGGCCGAGTTCCTCAGCAGTTTGGCCTACCATACATGGGTATGCTTCCCCCAGTGGCGCCAGTATATAGATCAGTCCGAGAGGCCAGAGGGGGGCCTAGAGGCCGGGGTTGGACAGTGGTTACTCCTGGCATTCCTATTGCAGCCAGGAGGATAGTTCATGCCAGAGGGAGAGTCGGTGCATGTCAAGCGCCTTTACTTCAGATTACCGTGGGTCCTGCCCATAGCAGCGATGACCCCATTGAGGTAGACTCGAGTCTGAGGAGTTTACGGGGGAGACAGAGGAGGAGACCGAGGACAGTGATCTGAGTGGCATGATACCCAGGATATCATGCAGGCGGAGAGGGCCGAGTAGAGTGCAGAGAGGGTGACTCTGGTTTTAGAGGAGCCACTCTCCCAGGGCCATGGGGAGGATGAGTCTGTTGCGGGGTGTTACGTTGCTCCAGCCACAAGAGTAGCCCCTCAGTCGGCAGCAACATCCGTGGCAGGCGCTGATCCCATAGACCCATCATGGAGGCCTGGTGATCCGAGTAAGTTACCTTCTCCCCTCTCTAGTGTTTGTTTAACTTAAGATCATTTTAGTTGTTATCTTGTATCTTTTAATTTCTTGTTTGGTTTTTAATTTGTTTTCTCCTTGGTTTGCAGAGACCACCGATGAGTGGCGGGACTTGATCCGCAGGGTATGTACTGATACCCTGATGATCCCCATAGAGAGGACCCCCACGCAGAGTGCTGTCCAGTGGATCTTTGGGAGCCTTCAGAGCCGGTAGAAATATTGACATCTTTGCTCCCTGCCTCGACATGTGGCAGGATGGTATCAACCCTTCGCACCAAGCTAGCGGGGTACAAGACGGCTGAGCGCTTGATGAGGAGCCATTCTCATGGTGAGAGTACGGCCCCTTGGGATCTGAGCCCTCCGTGCATTGCAAGCGCCGGTGTAGCCGGAGTCCTAGGTGTGGGCGTGCACCTTCAAAGGGGTCTGTAGGGATTGAGAAGCCACTTGGCTCTCGTAGATTTTGTACTTGTATATTCTTTTGTATATCCCGGGCTCTTTGAGTGTTTTGACCATGCTTAGTGCATGATGGCATTGTATATAAACATTGATTATTTATATATATGCATTCGATTACGGATCAAAATCTTGGCATTCATGGCTTTCTTTCTATTTCAGTTTCCTCATGTATCTTTATGATGTACGTTTATATGTTTCTTTTAGAATATATGCAATGATGAACAAATGATGCAAGTGTTTCACTTTCCTTTTGTGTTTCATGATGCTGATATATGATGATGTAGATATAATGTGATTTTGAATCTTAGTTTCTATAAGCAATTTTGGATACTTCATGTTTGTTTTGGCAAGGTGATGAAAACAAACCGGTATGATGAACAAATAAACCTACCCCTACCCCCAACTCCACGCAACTAGTAAGATGCGAGGGCTTATCACCAAGAGTTGGGAAGGGCACAAGTTATGAGGTGTAGTGAAATGATAGTGATGAAAGATAGACAAAGCTTTGGTGGAACCAAATTAGGACACCACAAGTCTACTCTACTCAAGTGACTTCATAGTTTTGATGCAACTTGCTTTGTGGTTTATCCAGACTTAGACCCGTAGATGGCTACATAGTAGACAAAATCTAGGTTTTTAGGATTTTAACTCTCTTGGGACTTTGAACATCTGATTCATTTGTTTTTGACTCAGAGTTTCAAAGTTTGAATTGTTTGTGTATGACTTTTTGCATTTATTTGTCAAGAGGACCCCCTACACTTTGCCCCATGCTACTAGTAAGAAGCGTGGGTTTATCACCATGGGCAAATTATAGGTGAGTAAGGGCTTTCCCATCCTTTCCCAACCCTACGTCACTAGTAAGAGATGCAAGCTCATCACCAAAGGTTGGTGGGGCAAGGAAATGTGTAAAATTAAAATTTTCTATTTGATCAATGTTTGACTTGTTTATTTGAGTAAAATGTCAGTATGTGTTTATTTCCAAAGAGATATACATATGGAATAGATGTGACACCATGAAGCTTCTAGAACAGACCATAGGCAAGACACCTACCCTAAGAAGAAATCAAAAGTGAGAATAAACTTGCAGATCTTGGTATGGTTACCGTTAAGACTTTGTCATGTCTAGCTTTATTTGATAAAATGATTCTGAGATAATTTGATGATATCATGAAAATGGAGAAGTATGATTAAAGAGTTTATGCCAACAACATCATGAGTTTGTAATGAACTGCTTTGAGAATAGATTCCTTAATCACAATTTGTGTATGAACAAGCGGACAACATGATCCTAATCTATATGAAGATGCAATGTAGATATATATATATAAGTAGTGCTAGCTACTTATGCGTAAAAACGCTTGAGGTGTAGGGAATTGACTGTTTCACCAAATTCCTCACCTTCTAGCATACATAAGAGGTATGCACCATTCCCATAGTCTTTCATGACTCGGTATGGACCTAACCATTTAGGCCAGAATTTCCTTCCTTCGCTGGTCTTCTTGTCGATCCGGTTGTCTAGTCTTAGAACGAGATCACCTTCAAATATGTCATGCTCATAGAATTTCTTGTTATATTGCTGGCACATCCGGTCAGCATAGACTCTATGTCATTGTTCAACATCTAACCTAGTTTCATCTAGGCTTTCTAGTTGGGAAAGACGTGCTTCTCTGTAAGCGTCTTCATCCAGAATCCCTTGTAATGAAATGCGGAGACTGGGTATTTTAACCTTGAGTGGGAGAACTGCCTCTGCCCCGAACACTAGTGAAAAAGGAGTTGCTCCCATTGGTGTTTTTATTGAGGTTCGGTGGGCCCATAAGGCCGGATATAACTTCAAGTGCCAATCTTGTTTGTTTTCTTTCACCGTTTTAAGGAGAATGGATTTTAGTGTTTTATTCGTCGCTTCAGCCTATCCATTGGCTTGAGGGTAATACAAGGAAGCCGTATGATGGCTTATTTTAAATTTATTGCATAGCTCACGAACCTCTTCATTCTTAAAAGAAGTTCCATTATCGGAGATAATGATTTGCGGGATACCGTACCTGCAAATGATTTGGTTTAAAATTAACTTGGCGATTACGGAACAGTGCAGTAGTAAGAGGCATAACCTCTACCCATTTGGTAAAATATTCGGTGGCCGTGATTATAAAATTATGGCCGTCTGTGGATGAGGGAGAGAATTTCCCTATTAAATATAGGCCCCATGTAGAAAAGGGCTATGGAGTAGTGATTGGTTGCAGAGCTTGTGCGGTAATATGGATCTCATGGGAAAATTCTTGGCACTTATGATGCCTGCTGCGTCACGAACTCTCTTTGCGTCGTGTTCTAGAGTAGGCCAAAAATAGCCCATTCGATGTATTTTACGAGCGGTGGCATGACCACCAAAGTGGCCTCCACACATTCCACTATGGGATTCATGGAGAATCTTCTTGGATTCTTCCGTGTCGACACATCTTAGGAGCATTCCATCGAACGCTTTCCGATAGAGCACTTGCTCTATAATGATGTATTTAGCTATGATAATACGTAACCACCTTCTTTGTTGCGGTGTAGCTCCTTCTGGATACATATGGTCCATGATATAATTAATGATATCAGCGTACCAGGGACACTCAGAGATAGAGGGTCGGGTTTCGATGTAGTATACGCACTCATCTGGAAAATCTAAATCTACTAGATCACCTCCATCTAATGGGTTATCAGCTAACCAATCTGCAATGATTTTTCCTTTAACCAACTTCTGATTTACAAATGTTAATTTGAATTCCCCCATTAAGGTTATAAAATGTCCAGCCTTTTTAGACAAGGACCCTTATGTGAGGAAAGTTCGTAAATGGTCTGTTTTTACCATGACCCTTGTTTCTTGATTTAGCATATAATGTCTTAGGCGTTTGGTTACAAAAACTATGGTGAGGCATTCTCGTTCTGCTTGGGTATAACATGTTTCATAGTCAAGCAACGTTCGGCTAATGAAATAAATCATGCGTTCTCTCTTGTCATCATCTTCTTGAGCTAGCATGTAGGCTAGCGAGACATTAGTTGCTCATGAATATAAAATTAACGGGTGATCTAGCTTAGGTGGCATTAGCGTAGGTGGTGATAACAGGAAACGCTTAACTGCATCAAAAGCTTCATTGCATTCTTCAGTCCAATCAATGCTATAATCTTTCTTGAGTAAATTGTTGATTGGATGAATGGCGAAGCTTAAGTCCAGGATGAATCTTTGGATTGCACCCAACTTTCCGAGAAATGACCTGATTCCAGATTCATCCGAAGGTGGAACCATTTCGAGGACAGCCCAAATTTTGGTTGGGTCAACATCTATCCCTCGTAATGATATGATGTAACCTAGGAGCTTCCCTCCTGTTACTCCAAAGATGCACTTTTCTAGATTTAGCGTGACTCCGTACTCTATCAGCCGTGAGAGAATGATGTGGAGTATTTCGGATGGTCACAATGCTTCTTGGCCTTAGCCAACAAGTCATCTACGTAGGATTCCATGATTTTATGAATTAAATCGTGAAATATATATGTCATAGCTCGCTGGTATGTAGCACCAGCATTCTTGAGACCAAATGGCATGACAACATAGCAATAAGTTCCCCAGGGAGTTATAAACGTGGTTTTAGCTTGATCTTGTTTAGATATTTTAATTTGATTGTATCCCGAGAATCCATCCATGAGAGACAAAAGTTCAAACCCAGCTGTTGCATCAACAATGACATCAATGGATGGCAATGGGAAGTCGTCTTTAGGACACGCTTTGTTGATGTCTCAGAAATCTATGCAGATGTGTATCTTTCCATTCTTCTTGAGAACGGGAATGATGTTAGACACCCATTGGGAGTAATCGACTGGCTTGATAAATCCTACTTGGAGGAGTTTTATTACCTCCTCTTTTACCATGAGAGCTACCTTGGGTTTCATGGGTCTCGATTTTTGTTTAACTGGCTTTGCATCAGATTTAGTGATGAGGTTATGCACCACGATGTGGGGTGCAACTCCTGTCATTTCCTTATAATTAAATGCAAACGCCTTCGATGTTCTTTGAGGATCGAGTGTGTATTACTACTTCCTCTCGGGGTTAACGAGACCCTAATTTCAATATCCTTGGTTCGTCTTCCGTTCCGATGTTAATATCAATTGTTTCTTCGATCAAAGAGGCGTTACCCTCTTCAAACTCAGGTGGCGCTGGAGGTAAATCCAAATCATCCCCATTTTCTACTGTGCATATGCTAGGTTCCATTTGTGAGGGAAGATCCACCATGGGATTTCCGAAGTAGGAAGACAAATGTGGGATTAAGGACAAATCTATCATATGATAGGAGAGATGTAGTGCCACATAGGCATTTAAGTAATCCAAAGTGGCCATATCACTATCAACATGGTCTAGGATAGTAGATTCATTTCTGTTTAAAAGAGAATTTGTCATTGTCTTTATCAATGGTTCATCACGAAGGGATACCATGAAACGGGTATCCTCTAACTTATTGCTTGGAGTAAAATGTGATGCGGAAGTTGCTATTGAATCAGCGAGAAGATTTTCCTCTCGGGATTGCTTCAACTGATATGAAGTCAAATTCCTAGCTTAAATCTAATACAGCTTTGGTTTCATATATCTCTGAGACTTGGTTTGCTACCAATTGTGAGTCTCCTAAGACTCTGATGTTATCAACACCAATTCTTTTAGCTAAGATGAGGCCAAGGAGGAGGGCTTCGTACTCAGCGCCATTGTTTGTGCACTCGAAATTTAGTTTAAAGGAAAAAGGTAAGACTTTTCCTTCAGGGGAAGTGAAGATTACACTGCCCCACTCCGTATTGGCATCTAGCTCCATCAAAATGGAGTGTCCAATATTTGACTGGGAATATGGATGTTGGGATATCTGTTGTGTTTGCATATTCTACTTCCACCATACAGAGATCCTCTGCTGGAAGAGAGCCAATGCCTAGGGGATATCCTATGCCTACTGAATCGAATGGTAAGAATATTGGTAGATCATTTTCTAGTAGTTCAATGATTTTTGCAAAGTAGTTCTTAATGATACTGCTTCTACAGTGTTAGCCTCATCTTTAGGGGTTGGGGTTACTTTGGCTAGGCTCATAGCTTCAAGATCTGTCGTAGGTACCAACTTTTCATTTGTTTTTGCGTCGGTAGGTTTATTAAGTTGATTTGTTGGGAGTTCAAACTCGAGTGTACGCCTGGTCTTTTCTTTAAGTCAGCTAGGTGTACATCAAATGGTTTTGGATCACCTTTGGCCACAAATACCTTTCCTAAATGTAAAAACCTTACTTCTTGAAATAGTGTAGAAGGGATTGCCTTCATGCGGTGTATCCAAGGTTGGCCGAGGATCATATTATAGTTAGTTTCCCGATCTATAATATAAAACTCGGTCAAGATGGTTTTGGGTCCTAAGGTGACCGGTAATATTATAGTTCAACCGAGGTGGCTTTAAGACTATCATAGCCCTTAGTGTATTTCATGTTGTGGAGCAATTGGTTTCTCCATACCCTAGCTTTTGGAGGAAAGAGAAGGGGACTATGTTAACTTCCGCCCCATCGTCAACCATTGCACGCTTTACATAGTTGTTATAAACCCATACTTGCAAATGTAAGGCTGGATCACCTCGGCGTGCGATCTCAGCATCTGTCGGCATTTTGTTTATCTCGAATATGAATTCAACATCCCTATCTGCCTGCCCTGGAGGATGAACATCAAATTCCACATGATTTACCTGTGTTTCAGGTGGTGGAGTGATGTTAATTAGATGACCTAAACCTAATGCTTCTAAAAGAGCAGCCCTGTGGGTAGGAGAGTTCTTTAGTAAGTCTAAGAATGAAATGTGTGAGAAGGTTTTTGTTAGGTCGTTAATCAAATCATAGGCTCCCACAGGTTTTACTATGATTTGTTGGATGTCATCTGCCTCTGGCAGGTGGCTTGGACTTGGCTGAGAGAAATACTCTCGCATCCTTGTTATAGCTTCGATGGGTAGCTCAGCGTCTAACTCTACTAAACCGACTACCTTAGGTCGTGGTTGACTTCCTAGTTGCGGCGCAACTAATGGATTTAGTGAGGTCGAGGCTTCATGATCATTGTTTCCTGTCATTGCACCCTTGTTCATCCCAGTTGGATTTAGCCTGTTGTTATCGTGATTTGGGAGTGGATCATTAAAGATCTTCAGAGGTGCATTTTGAGGGGAAACTGCCCCTGAAAAGGTATTTGACGTTGGTGACGTAGGATCTGCTAAGAACATATCCATAAAAAGTTGTTTTTGTTCATCTGGCAAGCATTGCATGAATTTATTATAGTCACGGCATGTTCTAGTGTCATGGCCCCTGAATTTTGTGGAAACCACAGTACGAATTAGGATTGTAATTCCTAGTTTGTTGATTTGATGTGTATTGTGGCCCAAAATTTTGATCAAACCGTTGTCTATTAAAATTTTGCGTTTGTTGTCTTTGGTTTGAATTCTGGTTTTGGTACCTAGTTGAATTTTGGCTTGGACCCTGTATGGGATTTCGCCATTGTTTTTGTTGTTGTTGTTGTTGTTGTGGATGATTAAAATCCACTGCATTGCTGTCTGGGGTAAAGTTGTTGTTTCGTTGGTTGTTTATTTGTGATGGAGTATTGACAATATTTACCTTTTTAGGTTGGTCGGTTACTCCATCTGTTGTTACACCCCGATTTTTGTTAAGGATTTTAGGTCCTTGATTGACATTCGTGGTAGTGGGATAAGTTGTAGTGTTCTGATTGGGGGTGATTAACCTCCCGTTTGCTCCATATGTTTTGCGACCACTATCAATTGCTGCTTGATCTATTCGAAGAGCACTCTCTAGTACTTCATCGTAAGTTCGTAATGGGAACTTCTGGACTTCTTCCTTCACTTCTCTACTAAGCGAATGAAGGAATAAATCACATAGTTCCATTTGATCCATGTTTGGAGCACTTTCGAGGAATAAAGGACTGTACGCCACCTTTGGATGAAATGGGTGACAGATTCGTTGTGTTCTTGTTTGATGTGTAAGAACTCCCTGATTCCTATTCTTAATAGTTTGTTCATGTCGAAGGCCTTGATGAACTCTGAAACAAGTTGTTTGAACGAATGGATGGAAGCCTCAGGTATTCTATAATACCAATCGAGAGTGATGCCTTCCAAGGTTTTTGGGAATATTTTAGCAACAACCCCATCCCATGGGAGTAGTTCTCGAATGGCTGTAGCGTAAGCTTTGATATGCACATTTGGATCTCCCTCTCCTTTGTATTTGGGAAAATCGGGAAGAGGTCTTGGAAGCATGACGCTTCGTATGGTGAAATCCAAGGGTTCTTTCAAATATTCTGAGTAAGTCCCTATCACATATGTTTCGACCATTGATGGCGCCTGTTGAGGGAGCGGTGGTGGGATGGGTTGTTGATATGGCGTAGCGTATGCATTGGCAGGGGCATAAGGAAGCCCCTGTGTTTGAGAAAAAATGCCGGAGAGGAGAACATATCCCCTTGTGGTGATTTGGAGTATATGTTTAAGTATGATGGGGTACTATCCAGGAATGGATTGTTCTGTACTAGACCGGGAGGAACAGTGCTAGAGATGGTGGGTCTAGTTGGCATTTGTTGTGAATACTGAGGAGTCATGCCTAACGTGCCTACTCCTGTGAGGAGATCCACTTGGCTAGGATGGTGTGGAGGATTGGAACTCCCTGCTTGCATGAATTGTGAATTTTGACTTGCTTGGGCAAGTTCTAACCCTCTAACCTTTTCTATTAGAGTTGAAATGACTTCATTTGGTGAAGTCACGATGTTTTTCCGTAGTGGCGTTTGTTGTATATTATGGTGTTGTATAGGCATGTGATATCCTGTTATGAACTGATCACTATCTTGCCAAGTTTCTCTAAGGGTATTTCCTATATGCAGTGGCATAGAGGTATTTTCTTGAAAAGAGACCTCGGGTTGTGGTTGTAAACCTCCTACAGGTGGATACATACCTCAAGAACATTGGTCGTTCCTGGCATAGTATACCGAATGTTCATCGTCTAAACCTCGGTATGAGTCTAATTGTCTACTAATTTGTGGTCTAAGTAGTACCTAAGGAGATGAACCAGATTCTTCGGTGAACGTCATATTGTTCAAGCCTGAAGGATCTGTTTGTTGCATTTGAGTGAGTTGTTCCAACTCCTCTATTTTGAAGGGCGAGCTATATCTGATCCTTGGAGTTTGTGTTGAAAACTGACTAGTTGAATAGTTGTCGCCCCACACCTGAGAGAAAGGGTGATGATTGTCTATTATGTTGGGCGTAGTATGCCTCAAGACCCAAGAGGGGTCTGCTATATGCATCGAATCCTGACATATTCGGGGGGTATATGAATACCCGTAGAATAATGGGAAGGAGCGAAGGTGAAAGCCAATGAGGTAGAGATGATGAAAAGTATACTAAACTTGGAAGAACACGTGATACTATGACTCGAACTAGAAAGTAGGAAGTTCACGTCAGCTTCACTAATTTTGTTTGTTTCACGTCGGGTTCACCAATTTTGTACGACGGAAAAGTGACAAGCGAGCGTGGGAATCTACAAGTGACTCTTCCTCGCACCTGACCTCCCGAGGTCATGCCGAGACATCTAGTGGGGATGGAATATGTGTGAGATATAGACAAACTAGTTAGGCAATCTAATGTCTTCAATGCGCACTAACGGAACTTGCGAATCTAAAGCAAAGAAAGCCCTCCTAACTTGGGCTGGTGTGATAGATCGGTCAGCAAGGATGACTGCTCGAAGGCTCCAATCAATATCGAGCTCTGGCGTGATTCGATCTATGGGTTGTGGAATACGTGGAAAATGACCCGGGATAGTTTCGTGTATTTCTCCGGACAGGGTCATATGGTGGATGGTAAATGTAGTCAATTCTATGGACGGTTCTCTGGCCTAGTCCAGAACTCTCTAGCTTTGTTAGCTGTTGTGTCTAGCAAGGATAATTGTTCGATGATGATAGGTGGAAGTGGAGTAGACTGGAATACTAGTGTGCGTAGGCCAGTGTCTATGTCTAATTCTCCTGTGGATTCGTTGGGCTGTGGGATTTGTGGGTCACAACCGTAGACTCTTAGTCATTGTGGACCTATTATGGTCATGCGTGAAATCAAGTCCTAATCCCTAATATCTAGTAATCGTATGCTTTCTCAGCTTTTATATTTAGGATCAATAACTATGTGATTTTCTCATAATACCCTACAGGTGTTCGTGCAACTTGGATTCTTAGGATGGTATCTATATCTAGAAGAGTGTCTCTCGCATCTGGGGTCGTGGGACCAAAGGATCACAACTAAAGGTTTGTTCTCTTTCAAGCCCTCTCTGATCATATGAATGTTTGTCTAGGGTAATTTGTAGTTCGGTTGATTCGACCAAAATGTGTGTGCTTGGTCATCTTCTATGTTTAGTCCGCTCAACTAAGAATTGATTTGTTGCAAGCTTACCGTTGTTTGGAAGACTTGAATCCTAAGATTTTGATCTATATTAGTTATTGTCGTGATGAGATTGGGCTAGGGCATGATTGGCTCGAATATGTATTCCCTGGGCTCTCTAGGTCCCGTGATTGTCATACAAAAGTAACAAAGTAAATTAACTGTAACAAAATGAAATTTAACTATGTGAAGTGTATCTATAGCATATATGTTTTCTCTATTTTTTGTGTTTTTTTGATGAACTTTACGAATTTAAGAAAATAGCTATTTAAAATATCTAGAAAGACAACTAAAATAATAATTTAAAACAAACAAAATAACCGAGTGTAGCCATTTGTCTATGCAATTTGTAGATCTATTCTAAACAATAAAATATCTCATCTAATCTATTTGCAAGATTCTCGATCCTACCTCAGAAGTGAGGAGTGAATCATAGTTTCTCATAAACTATCAATCCCCACAGCTTCCTTGGCAATATCGAGAATAGAATTTACTGAAATAAAGCAATTAACTACTCTATTTGATATGATTCTAACTATAACTTTAAAAGCTAGAACCTGGATTCTGCAGAACAGTGGTGAATCCGATGGTGTGTGTGATCTTGTCCCCTCAATGTGATCTCCTCGTTCCTTTGTGTTCACATGGATCCAGAAAAGCGTGTAATGCTAGCATCAACAGAAGTAGATATTGGGATAAAGGCAGCTCAGAATACACACCGAATACAATGCGAGTAGGAGAGGGATAGTGCAAGAGTACAGAGCTTGGCTTATGTAATTCCTAGCGGGATATATTGTGAGTCATGCAACATAAAGCATCCAGAACCTGAAACTATCCTGTTTGAGGAGAAAAACTTTAACTTTAATGGCTTCCTAAGCTATTCTACTCCAATGGATTGGATGAAATAACAGCACTACTTGCACAAGATGGATATGTGGCTTCCCAACAGTAAAACAATGCTAACTAAGCATGTAACGAACTAAACTATGAATCCTAAGCAAAATAAAAGACTGAATTACTAAAAATGAGAAGATGAGAAGTGAATGAGGGCCATTTTCTTGAGCACAAGCCATCTATTTATAGCATTTGCATTTACCCAAGGTAAAAGCCAAATAGAAATCTTAAACTATAAACAATGGCAAAACACTATTCCAGGGAGCCAGAATCATAAATGCAAGCTTATGGCGGTGAAAGAAAGCTGGTAAAACATTTAATTTATGTGATTCGTGTTAAAAGAGCTTTCTGGAAAATGCGTAAAGGACCGCCGCCCGAGCAGGTGGCGTTCTGAGGACCACCACCCTGTTCAGGGTGGCGGTCACGAGACCGCTGCCCAGGCAGGGTGGCGGTTTCGTCATTGAAGAGAAAAAGGATAAGAAAAGAGGGGAAGAGGAAAAATAAAGCACGCAGGGGCTAAGCAAGGCATGCGGGATGTTAATGCACACTTGGAGAGATTTTCCAGATCCCAAACACCTTGCGAGGAGACCTGTATCATCATTGGGGCATGTGTCACATTGTTACGGGCAAAGACAAAGACCTTACAATTTTGGGTACGTACATTCTCCTTCGAATAATATTATTTATAACTCATTTTTTCCATTTTTCCTTATTTGCCATTTTCGTGTCCCATTGGGCACCATATCATTCATCCTCATTCTTAGTGAATGCATAGCTATTCACTTATTTCCTCATTTACGAAGGATTTCACATACCTTTTCACATATATTTGTGCATATTTTTATGACTTTCCCATGACCCATTGGTCATACCACCGCATCCATTCGTAGTGATCTTCACCCACTCACTTGTCTATAGAAAATTGTTGTTTGTCTCCGTTGAGATTGCAATTTTCCCCTACCGATGTGATATTGGATTCAATGCCATAGTTTTCAATCCTTATTGTGATCCTTTTTTCTTAAGGCATCTTTCTTTAGTTATGCTTACACCCATCTTTCATCACCCACTTTCCCTTCATCATATACCTTTTTCAAATGCAACATTGATTTCCCTTGACATCATTGATTCCCCATTTGAGGGGGAACTTATCATCAATCCTTTATCCTCATCCAACCCTTTTTGTTTTTGTCTCATGGATTTCTATTGCAAACCACTCAAAAAAGGAGGAAAATGTAGACACCTAATTTCGGTATCTATATCCTCTTCGCTTGCCTACACATATTTTATTATCCAACCTTATTAGTTATTTAAAGTCCCTTATCATTCCATCATCATTAATTAATTAATCCCATTTAATTAATTAATTTATCAATTTCCATCTATTACCTCATCACCTTTAATCACCTTTAATCAATTTAATTAATTAGTTACTATTAATTAATTAATTAATGTCCTCATCCTAATGCCCTAACTAGCTTCTATTTTGGAATGCTTTCATTCCAAATATATGTCTTATGCATCCCCATGCTTTTTCTAACCTATCCTTATCTCCAACTCACCTACACCTCATCCCCAAACAACCCATTCCTGCCTAATGCTTTAAAGCATTCGACCAACCCTTAAAACAAACCAAAATCATGCTAAAAAGAGGAAAATATTCTTATTAAGGAAAATTTCCCCGAATTGGCGAGGGACCTAGCATGGTCGTTGCCGACCCTATAAAATATATTTCTTCCTTCCCATTCATCATCAGAAAATTGAGTGCAAACGGATTTTCTCACAACTTGTAGAAAATATTTCATTCCTTAGCAAATCGTGAAGCCATTGCAAACCTCCGGACCCCTTTCTAACGTGCATACATCAATCGAGATCATCATTTTTCTGATATTGTCACTATTTTATGTAGCTTAATAAACTTTATCATATTATCTTATTATTTTTGCATCTAACCTTTTTCAAGTCCATATCATCGGTAGCATAACCGTGACTTCATCATCAACTTATTTCTACAAATCCATTTTTGCAGTTGATCATCCAATTTGTCTTCCTCGTATTTATCCCTCCCTATCATAGTCATCGCTGACCCTTTCAGTCATCATCATCTTGGCCTCAGTGTCCCTCACCTTTTTCTAGAGCAATCCTTGACCTTTGCATGTTCTTACCCTTTGTCCCAAATTGTTAAACCATCATCCCAAATCTCTTTGTCACGAGTAAAATCAATATGTTTACACCATGGTCATCATCAACCAAAGTCCTTTTTTAATCCCCATACTTCATCCTTGTTTCTTATTGTTACCCTAGTTTCTATTCCTCCATACTTCCTCTTCAGGTTGACTCCAACATTTCTAGGATTTTCCAGCTTACAAATTACACTTTGATCCTATATTGCATGCATACTTCTCTTTTGTTCTCGACCAGTTCCTCGGGTCATCGTTGACCTGTCTCTACATAATCTGGATCATCATCGGCCCACACCAAGTACATTAACTTTTCAATCATTTTAATCAAATCAAAATTTAATCTAGTCAATATCTCTTTCATATTCTATAATTTTTCAGTCTCTACATATTATTAGTATATGTTTCCTTTTTTCGTTTTTTTTGTTTGAAAATAGGGTGACATCCACCAAGGAAGCAAACACTTCTCAGTCCACTCAATCGGGTAGCCTCCGCCCTATCTTTCTAATCAAATCATGTTTCAATTTTATAGATCTTGTTGTTACGGTAGTACGCCATCATTCAGTTCTCATATCAAGCATCATGTATCTAAGGTAGCATAAACCCTCTATCCTTCTGAGTTGGCTAGTTTCTTTAGTAGCTAGTGTATTCATTTACATTACGAAAAAGAAATTTTGGATATAACCTCCACTCCCCCTTTCTAATTCTTTGTTATAAGCAATCATTATAATTTGTCTTATTCACTTAAGTGACTCTCATGGTGAATGGTAAAAGTGCCTTTTGATTTATAAAAAGGGGACTGATTTTATCACATCCTAAGAAGACAAAGAGTCATAGGTTTGATAAAGACATGAAGGGTAACATGAGGGGTATATAAAGGGTTCACTACATATATATAAGGGTGGTGACTTTCCTTCACCACTTATCCATTCCAAAAATAGGTCGCATGCTATTACTATCCACGTTCCATTTACAAGCAGCATAGCCCTACATGCAAGTGTGCTAATTATAGAATTATGTTAGTTAACTACAGTGATAATCCTATTCCTAGCATGTATCCATGCAAAGTGCTTTGTATCCAATCCTCCAAAAATAGCCAATGCATGGTGCGTATGTCTCTTCCTCGTTTGTGTACTCTGCACATAATATCTAAAAATAGGAACCCACGTTAGAAAATAGCTAAGTCCCAAAAGTTGATCTTATGCTCAGTGCGCATGTTCTCCCTATCTGTTTACGCCTTTGAATATGACTGCTTTTCCACATGGAATTCTTGTGTGCTTTCTATCAAGTGTTCTCTGATCAACATTACCCCACACTAATTTCATTATCATCCCGATAATGGTTATCTCAAAAACTAAAGTAAAAATTTTGAATGGAAAGAATAAAAACAATATTTTATGAATAAAGAATAATGTCTACTTGACACTTCATCTACTTCAACTCGGGATATTCCTCATTTATTTCTCGCTCCAAGGCTCGCCACTCGGTGATCACTTTCTCTTCGTTCTCCTGGAATATCCACAACAATGGATTCTAGTTCATCCTGTGTAATTTCACCCTTCTCATTCTACAAGACCAACATAATGTTGGACATTGCAGTCATCCTTCCTTCCAATAGATCCATCTTCTTCACAATGAGTTTTCCAAGCTCATCCAATAAATTTTTGTGTGGTTCTTGGGCTACTTCAAGGGCTCACACTTCTATTTAACCATTGCTAATATTTTTGTACGGCCCCAATGCATCGTCCTTCATCACTTCTACGGACCTCATTGTTATCCTCCGTGGTTTTTATGTTGATGAGCACCTCTAGAGTTGTACAAATGTTCAAGGCTTGGTCTTCCTTTGTTATTTCTTCTCATAGCACTTGTAGAATTCCCTCATATGATACAATATTTTGTATCAACGAAGCATTTTCTCACTCTGCATATTATTTTTGATCCTTTGGCACTGGCATGCACAGAGGTTCATCTTCAAGCACTAATTCCACCAATGTACCTACATAGTGTATTGTTGAAGGAAACATCTTTGGTACCTTTGGCTCTAAGTGTGGCCTAGCCCTTATATTATTATCACCAATTTCCTCTACGATGTTGATAAATAAAGAGTTCTTCTTCTTTGCTAAGTCTCTTTCATGTGTTAGGCATGTTATTTCCCCATCCTTAGTTTTGATCTCTTCCCTTTGCGCCCTAATTATGGCATCCTTGTCCATATTCCACCTTGCCACCTCTGTTGATAATTTTACCAATGCATTGCTCACCTGTTCATTTGACATTACAGTAGGATTTATTGTTATGTCTCTAGCCTGAGGTTTCTTTTTCAACCTCCTTGACATGCATTACTCTTCACACATATCAAAATCTTGTTCATCCATGTGTGTTTTCATCGACCATGATAATTGCTTTTTTGTGTGCAATCGTAGCCATATCTTCATCCATTAATTCCCATCCATATAAATCCTTTTGTGTCATTTTTCTCTAGAAATAAGCGCAGAAAATTTTACTGTCCTCATCATAACCCATGGTTGGTGGAATGTGCTCCCACTTGTTCATCTTGACCTAGGTGCTTAGGAACTTGAGCTTCTAGATTTGGAACTTGTGTTTCCATGTCCTGAGTAGTCTTGGTCGTTGTCTCATCTGTTCTCTTTTATTCCTCTTCTCCTTCCTTCATTTCTTCATATCATTGTCCTTCTACATTCTTTGGAGGTGTAGGAGAATTAGGTGCACTTTCCTCTGACTCTTCCTCCTCCTCATTCAATTTTATTTTCCTTCTCCTTTTCATGGTTGTCTCCTTCTATGGAGAGAGTCTCGGATGATTTGCGCAGATGTACGTGGAGTAGCACCTGGGTCCTTTTTTCTCCTGAACACTCTCTTAAATCAATTCTCTCCTTGGACTACATCCAAGTCCTCATCATCCCCCTCTTGTGGATGAGGTGGTGTAGTTGCATTCTCAACTTCATCCTTATTCGTAGGATGTTTTTACGCCTCTATGTTCCAACCCACCACTATCTTTGCACTCATCCTGCTCATCCTCTACTTCAATTGTCTTTATGGGATTAGGCATTGGAATGTTCTCCATGGTATGCTTACCCTTTCGACGGCCCCGGGAGCATTAATTCATTCTACACGTACTTTTCATTCTACAACTTGGGATTCATTTGAAGGTACACCAATGCTTCTCCAACATCTCCCATAACCAAACTTATTAGTTTATTACTCAATACAACTGAAATGATCCTTTCAATATATGCACCCCATCCTGGATACATATATTTCTTCCTTAGCATGTGGTAGTCATAATCTACCTTTTCCACATTAAACGTTAGGTGTCGCACGCCCGAGAAATTATGTATTAATGCCGGAAGTACCTTGATGTGAAATCATATGGTCACTTACACCAAGGGATCCATGCTCCATCCCTCATGGCAAACCACGCTATGTAAAAGTTTAGGTATACATCGAACTAAAATTCCCTTCCAACCACCGAAGGCAATTCCTTGGGGATGCGACATTCTTCTTCAAATGCCACACGGAACCTATCATACCAATTCTCATCCCTTTACTTGACTAGTTTTTTCATGAATTCTTTACATAGGTATTTGTTGAACTACTCCACTGGTGACTTATGCTCCATGGGATACTCTCATATCTTCTCTTTTGGTCTAGTAGGTAATCCGATCTCCATGAACACTAGCAAAAAAATAGATCCAAAGTTGATCTTTCCTCTTGTGCATGCTTCCTCAACTATCATCTTTGTAATGTAGCCTGAAATATTATAGACTACCCCTTTAGACATCCTCCTCGCAACATGCAGCCACATGGTGTTCACTTGTGACCACCTTTCTTGGTCATTCAATTTGGTAACGAGGTGTGTGGTTGCCTACACAACTAGATACTTCTTTAGTTTATCGATGTCCATGCCGCACAAACCCTTTGTGTACCCCAGCTCCTTTTTAGTCTCCAAGATTGTGGCCTTATCTATTAAATAATTCTTCAAATCTTCTCCTATTCCCTTCAATCCTGTTACCATGGAGATTAGTGTGGCTGAAATTCTTACTCTGCATCCTGCAAAGTAGAAAAAGTCTTCGTGCACTCTGCTCATGAGCCACTGGTACAAGGTCTCATATTTCCCAAAGTAAGGGAGCTTGTATAGCTAGTAAAATCTAATATTCTTCAAGATCTTCTCACCAACATCATCGTACACCAACATGTCTTCCACTATGCATTTATTCATCTTTGTGTTCAACAAGGCATCAAGCTCCTTATTCTCTGTGGTACGGTGGTTGTACTCACTCACCTTTCTTCTCCTTATGTGATAATCCCACTCTTGGCCTACAATGACCCCCTCTAGATATTACATTTCAAAAAAATTGCTTTTGGGAGCCATCTCCTCTTCTTCTATGACCACCTTCTTCTTTCCCTTCACTCCTACTGCAACTGCTTTCTTGGGTGTCATTTCTACCTTACAATCCTTTATAAATACTCACCTCTTGAATTTTGTAATGTACGAATCAAACCCTAGCTCGATTTAGCATGCCCTAGGTGAAATCATGTGCCCTCGCTCCTCTCCATCACCTTACTTCACTCAAACCCTTCACCATCGGGATGCAAGCTCTTTCTACGCATAGATCTCTTCATCATGACTGGCTACACACCTTTCACACCTCAATTCAATCACTCAGCTCTTTACACTTATCTCTTTTTCAAATAATCTTAATCACAATGGTAAAAATGAACTCGCATCCCATCCTTATATAGATTTTAAAAAATTTGATGCATTCATTGCTCCTTCACCTACCAAATATCCTCTCATTAATTGACCAATTTCATTCTTTCCACGAGGTACATCTTCACACCCCAACTATAACCTTCTAGCACACCTTCCTACCCTTTGGCCATAGACTTCTCTTCATCTCACTTCCTTACACTCAAGTACCTCATCACTTCACCTTCTTCTCGGTAGTTATTATGACCTCTGCTTACCTCACATTATATTGTCCCTTCATTCATCTCCATATTTCCTCACTTTTTAGAAGCAATCCGTTGACTTGAAAAGCACTCGTAGTAGCTTATTCCTTTCACATTTAAATTATCACAATCTTGTACCTAGATATAGACAACCACCCTACACTAAAATTATGTCCAATCCTCTGCGCATAAACGTGTTTCATATAGTAATTTGCTTCAAGTGCGCAAGTGCGCTTATTACCCAAGAAAAATAACTAAATTGACAAAGCATAGTGACTAGGAAGGAAATACATTAAGGAAATACAAAATTGAAAACCTAATCTAAATGGCAATACTGCCTTATTACAAACACCAAGAAGACTTATTTATAGTAGGGCTTCGGCCTACTACCATTGAAATAATCGGGTACTGTGTTCCATCAAGTGCTTCTAACCGGAAAGCACCTATTTCAAGGATGTAAATGATAACATATGGCCCCAACCAATGTACCTTAAGTTTTCCGGGATGGCGTAAGAACTTAGAGTCATAGAGAAGCACCATTTGTCCAATCTCAAACTTCTTATCCCTTATGTTTCTTTCATGCCATGCTTTTTACCTGGCCTTTTCTTGCTTCTGACTCCAATGTGACATGGCTCCTCACTCATCTAGCTTAATTATCTTTTCAATTTGTTCTTCTAAATATTTCTCATTAGCTAGACCTCCATCGCGCACAATACACAAAGAAGGTAACATAAATTCTATAGGAAGAATGGCTTATGCGCTAAACACTAACTAAAATGGTGTGGCCTTGTTTAATCTCTTATAATTTGTTCTATATGCCCAAACAAAAGAAGAAACTTTTTAATCCCAAACCTTTCTTCCAACATCACAAATTTTTGTCAATGTTTGGCTCAAAATCTTGTTAAAAGCCTCATTAGTTCCATTTTCCTAAGGATTGTAAGGTGTAGTCTTACGATGTGAAATCATGAACTCATCTTATAAAATTCTAATTGTCTCATTAAGAAAATGTGTGCCCTTATCACTAGTCAAACTCAAAGGACATACATACCTTCTAATAATATTTTCCCATAGAAACCTAGTTGATGTAGTTGTTATATAGTCCTTCATAGGTGATGCTTCTGCCCACCTTGTGAGATAATCTATACAAGTAATGATGTAACGCGATCCAGTCCTATGTGTGGTTGGTGAAATAGGTCCTATAAAATCGATAGCCCATTTCTCAAATGGTTTTTCAATAGTAATATGTCTTAAATGCATCTCATTTCTTTACCCTACTTTTCCTAGATGTTGATAATGATCACACACCTTGCAATATTCCTTACAATATTTATACAAGGTTTCCCACCATAATCTAGCAAGTAGAATCATGTGCATTGTGGCATCACCAACATAGTGGCCCCTATAATACCACCATGAGCATCCTCCATTATATCCTTGCGCTCATTCTCTTAGACATAACGGTGTGATACTTCATCTCTTCCTAACTTGTATAGGTCACCACTAATCAACATAAAAGGTGTCGCGTGTATAGAAAGTTGTTTCTTTTCTAAGGCCTTCATTCCTTCTAGTGCCACACCAGTCCATAGAAAGATAGCAATGTCTTATAATTCTGATGGCATGCGTTGTAACATATATAATCTGGGCATCGGCATGGTCTCTTTAATTTTTGTGCTTCCTCTTGAATGAATTCTAGACAAGTGGTCTGGTCCATAATTACTTTTCCCTAGTTTTACCACAACTGTGAAATCAAATTCTTGAAATAAGAGTACCCATCGGCATATACGCCCCTATAAGATAGGCTTGTTCACCAAGTACTTCAATTCCATGTGATTTGTATAAAACACAAATGGCGTAGCTAGAAGATACTGTCGAAACTTATGTAGTGCATAGATCATGGACAAAGCTTCGCGTTTTATAGTTGTATAATTCTATTTAGCGAAGTAAGCTTTCTACTAACAAAAAAATAGGATTATCGATAATACCCTCTCTAGGCTGAGCTAATACCACGCCAATAGTCATGTCGGAGAGGCATCCACATGTACATGAAATGGTTTGTCCCATGAAGGAAAATGTAGGATACATCGGTATTAAGTTTCTCTTTTAATATATCAAATGTGTGTTGTTGCGGTCCTCCCCAATGGAATGTACATTTTCCTTGAAGAACTCCTCCGAAGGTGCGGCAACTTTTTCATACCCCTTTATAAATTTTCTATAATACCTGTGTGACCCAAAATCCACGCACCTCACTCCGAATGGTAGGCACCTCTAGGCCTATAATGACCTGCAATCTTAGTTGGATCAACTAGCAAACCTTCCTTGCAGATTATGTGTCCTAACAAAGTATTCCAAATGGTGTAGCAAATATGCACTTCTTAATGTTCAATGAAATACTCAACTATCTCGCATCATTCAAACATCAAGCCTGATTTTTATAGTGATCCTTAATAAGCCCATATCTTTGTACAATCATCTAGATACACTGTAAGAAGTTGTGAATAAAATATTTGAATGCCTGAACAACTATCCACAAGAATACTGAGGCACATTTTTCAACCTAAAAGGCATCACGGTATAGGCAAAGTTTCCCCATTCGGTAGTAAAATTTGTCTTTTCTAATCCTCCTAGGCAATCCTAACATGATGATGCCCATAAAACCCATCTCGTAAATGAATATATTTCGCGCCCCGCCACTCCTTCCAGAAGATTTCCTCAATGAATGGTATAGGAAAGGGTCGGTGACACATGTAGCATTCAATTCCTGTAATTTACATGATTTGAATCCAGCCATCCTTCTTGATATTGATCAGCATTGGACTAACCCATTTTGACTCATCTAAGGGTTTGATGATTCCATTTTATCAACCTCTTATTTTACCTTTGCACACAAATTGGGATTCAAACTATAAGGTCTCTTTATACTGGACGCACACCTTTTTAAGCTTTATCTTCATCTCTCCTAGTGATTCATGCACACATTTAAGTTCATGATATCCTCAAGGAATAAGTCCGATAATACCTAAGTAGGTCAATGATCTTTTCCACTTCCAATTCGACTAATAGTCCCCAATTATGGCCTCCTTAGGCTTAGCCTCTGATCCAATATTTACTTTCTTTGTCTTCATTGGTTCATGATATGCGTGGGTATCCTTATTGGCATTGTCTAAGACCTCACGCACTCCTTGTGAATGTTTGAGATCCAAGTTCTCAACATCCTTGTCATCCACTATGTAAACCATATTTCCTTTTTCTTTCTCAAGGTAAGCGCGTTCAAGTAGTATAGAGTCCATTTCTTCTTCTTCTTCAAAACGTGCTCCTAACTCTGTCTCACCAAATAATTCCTGAATGAGCTCTTCCACCTTTACACTATCTCCCATAGTTAAGCACTTGACAAATTTTAATGCATCCTCTATTGGAGGCTTGGTTAAGAAGTAGTCAAATGTCCTGGATCATATCTACAATTAAATTCTACCAATTTCTAGTCTCTCTATGTAGTTTTTCATATACATACCAAGCGTGTGTGCATCCTTTAGAGTGGAATACAATATATGCACCCAAAGTGAATGTGGTAATGCTTCTTTTCCGCGAGTCTAAAGTCTCTCACACTATTGGATGTGATGATGAACTTGTTCATCACCATGATAAGTGCACATTTGGATAGGTTCATTGCTCCTGAAAAACCTAGTAGATAGTTTGATGCTGATCCCATTACATTCCACAAGATTATCTCTGTGAACCACCCACCAAAGGTGCATTGTTGTCCCGCATAAGGTATATGTTAACATATCTCTTATCTTAACTTGGTTTTTCCATTGTGCCTCCTTGGCTTTAAAAAATAATGGAAGATCTTACACCCTAGTACACCATGGTACTCAGCTACCTTATACATCAAATAGAAAAATCCATTCTTTCGTGCAACCACACTTTTTAATTTGCACCCTATGAGTTCATAAGTACCATGAGACCAATTATCACAACCAATACTCATAGTATCACAAATAGATTGAGAATCTTCCCCTTTGAAGAATTCCCTCTGTTGATGTTTCATTGACCTCTGGGTCCTGAATAGCGTGCACATAAATTCTATTTAAGTCCTCCTCACTCAAAGGTTCAACATACGGTGTAGACTTACCATCTGTTAATGGGATTACAACTCATTCCTCTTTGTTTTCAAAACTGATGTATCCTTTGTTGAACCATAAATCAGCATTATTTGCATAACACTAAGGGTGTCCAAGTAATGCTAGAAATTCGTTTGCTTCCATGAGTGCTAGTAACTCAAAATCTCCAGTGAATTTTTCCCCTTGTATTGTTATAGATGCATCCTTTAAAACCCCTATGGGAGTGGCCTTAGTCTTATTTTCCATAAACAGAACATTATATGATGGCTGCAATGGAGGTCTCCCCATTTGCACCCACACATCTAATGTAAGAACATTTACTTTTGCACTTGTATCAATCAAGATATTGCTCAAAATCCATCCATCCACAACAACATTCAGAGTAATCTCCTTGTTGTAGTCAATGCTATAAGGGGGAAGATTTGCATGTAATATTTTCTCATTCATTCTCAGTGCTTGCACATGGAGTGTTACCCTTCAACCAATTCCCTAATAATGGAATAATATTCTCATGGTGCAAGCATTTTACATACCCTCTCGATGTCATCAATATCTAGTGGGATTTTTCTGTTTCTTTCTTTTGTTCCATCTTTCTTGACTTCTCTTTTAAACATTGTATCTCACCTTGAAGATTTCTAAGGACCTCCATGGTCTCTTGATAGACTTCCTTCTGATGAGCAGGATCTAGGTACCTTGCATGAAAAACCTCCTCCTTGGTGATTATAGGATTTTGTTGTAATGCCTTTTTATGTGCGTTACTTCATCTCATGTGGTAATGTTCATGATTAGTGCCTCAGGTTCTAGTGCTAACTTGGGAATCCACTAATTTTTCACTACGCGATGGATTATAACCATCCATGTGCCTTTGTTCTCATGTTTATACTACTTACTAAGATGCTCATACAAGTCTGGGCACTCCTCATAGCTATGATTATTTCTGCTTTGAAAGAACATGTAACATTTGGGGGCATTCACATATATAGTGATTAGGAGATCCACATGTATAACACGTTTCGTGAGGAAACTCACCTCTTCCTCCACCACAGCCTCATCCTCTATATCCACCTCGATATCCATCTCTTCTCCCACTACCTCCTTCAAAATGCCCCTCATTATTTTCATAGTGCGTTTGATTGTGATCCCAATCCTGGTGCTCATTCTTGTTTTTAGAACTATCTGTTACACTTGTCTATTGTACCCCAATGTCTATAGCATCATCGATCTGACCAATCAATTTGCAATCTTCAGTATCATGGGTCGTGGACCGAAATTTTTTACAATAGAAGGATATGTTCTTCCTTATCGAGTGTTGTAGCAAAGGAAAGTGGCTAGCATCATGATTCAAAGTATAACAACAATGAACATATGGACCTGCGAGGACAACTATCCTTGGTGTATCCCTCCACCAAAAAATTTGTACACTAAATCCCTAAGCACGTTTCATGGGCTGAATTCACCGATAATTTCCATAACTACTTTTTCATAGCTATAATTTTTTTTTCTATGAATGGGTTAATGCTAGTGTCAATATTCATAACTTCCTTAGCACGTAGGGCTTCCTCTAATGCCTTACATGGATTAGTGTATGTCTTATGTGATAATTCCCTTATAAATAGTGTAATCAATCCTCCAACGAACCATTGTGCATGCTAGCTTGTGTGAATATCATAGGAAATCTTAGATGAAGTGTTTTAAATATGGCATCATACTTGCACACACTCTCAGTAGTGCCTTGTTTGATATCCTTGAGTGCACTTATACTATTCT
Source organism: Taxus wallichiana var. yunnanensis (assembly GCA_018340775.1). NCBI lineage: Eukaryota > Viridiplantae > Streptophyta > Pinopsida > Cupressales > Taxaceae > Taxus > Taxus wallichiana. Next base: position 391,060,658 of record CM031235.1, read on the forward strand.
ACTCAAACTCTAGGATATAGAACTCTTTTAAGAAAGCATCCTTTAATGTTGCATAATCCACGCAAGTTTGATTAGGGTCAAACTTCCTATACCAGTTGTGTGCACATCCCTATAATGTGGTAGTAAATTATCTTGCCTTGCACTCTGAAGCCATGATCCCTTTTGCATGCCATAGTATTTCACACATGTGCACATGTTCAACAGCATATTCTATTCCTCTATACTCTGGGAGACAAAGAGACATATCCATGTAAATATTATGAGGTTGTTACGGGCCTTGCTCCCCGATCCGAACCTCATGTGTTTCCTCTACCTCCAGAACCACTAGATCCACCAGAACTAGAACCACCCATACCTCCTAATCCTCCACCTATAGTTAGAGTAGGACCTGTAGACATACTCCCCTGTTCTCCGACATTAGTAATATACTAAACCCCTATAGTCTATGAATTAGTTCCACTTCTAGAGGTGAATCCAACATTCTGTGCACTCACGTTCTATGTGGACAATGTGCCTGAAAGTGTACCTCCGAATAAAAATGAATCCATCTACTCTACCATTGATTTACTTTCTCTCTTACTTCCCAAACTTGCTTGTTGATTACCTGTCATACTAGATACTAGAAAACCAAGCGCAAGGGATAGGTTATCAGGTAGGTTTAGATGCACGCCCATAGCCCAAGTCATTTGTGTTGGTGCGCTTCCTTATAAGGCTGAGGAGGGTTCTTTGTCATGATTTTCCAGATGCGGTAGTTCCTAATGCTCTGGATCCACATCTTCTATGTGAACCCCAAATCCTTCACGAGTGATCTCTCTCCTCAACATCATTCGATTTGCGGTGTCACGCCGCTTCTCTATCTCCCTCTCATGCACCTCGTTATACTTGAGATGCCTTTCTTCACTCTTCCTTGTCGCTACTAAGTTTTCCATCCTTCACCAATCTGTTCTAGCCCCCACGCGTGGTGGTGGTGTTTTGCTAGCCATAGGTTGATCTTCCAACCTCAAGGTTACCATTAAGATCTTGATCGCTAGTAGGATACCTTGTGAGTATGTTCCTCCGGGATACCATAAAAATTGGAATTCAACTACCTCGAGAAATAGTACGTTGAAATTGAGTACTCCAAAATATAACTATTTAAAACACCACAGAACCACGTATCTACAACATGAGTCCAGATCAAATCAGCATCATAAAGGGCTTGAAATTCTTCTTGTGTCCAAACAAGTGTGCAATATCTCCAATTCTATTTAGATGCATATGCAATTAGCCATTCATATAGGTCTACTGAGAAAATAGAAAAGAATATCTCATGTAAACTATCATGTAGATTTTGTTCCACCCAAGTGCATGCATTAAACTTAGATCCAGTGTTGAACCTGCATATGTATTCTTCCTTCAGATCATGCATCCACTCCTCAACACTCGCTAAAGTTAACCGATACATCTTCATCACGAACCATCCTGGAAATAACTGAAAAATAGGTCCCGCAATGGAACCAATGATGTAGCCTAGAATTTACCAATAACACCCTAGACGCATTAGCACATCACTCGGCCTCAATCGAGTGCTCACTGCGATGCGCAAATGTGCCAAGACCCTCTTTAGGGTTATTGTAGCATAATGTTGGCATGATGAAGACTTAAAGCTTATAGATCCATAACTAATACATCATTCTACAAAGTGCACAATGACAGATCTAGATCTAAGGAAGAATAAACTTTAAACAATAATCATGATGGAATCAAGTACATGCAATATCCAATTACACACAAGAATAACACTTAGGTTCAGCCAATATCCTCCATATATTAAAGATAATTTTTTACAGAAGCTTCTTACAACAATAATGTTCTATGCCCCTACACGCACAATCATCTAGTCTTACACACATACATACATATATCTCTCTTTGTCTCTACATAATCACCATTTATATGTGTATCTACTACGCAGTTCACTACATATATATAAGGGTGGGGACTTTCCCTTCACTACTTATCCATTCCAAAAATAGGTCACATGTTATTAATAGCCATGCGCCATTTACAAGCATAGCCCCACATGCAAGTGTGCTAACTATAGAATTCTGTCAGTTAACTACAATGATAATCCTATTCCTAGCTTGTATCCATGCAAAACGCTTTGTATCCAATCCTCCAAAAATATCAACTACATGGCGCACACTTCTCTTCCTCATTTTTGTACTACTGCGCGTCATCTCTTAAAATAGGAACCCATGTTCAAAAACGGATAAGTCGCAAAAGCTTAACTTATGCTCTACGTGCATGTTCTCCCTATCCATTCATGCCTTTGAATATGACCTACTTTCCCACATGGACTTTTTGTGTGCTTTCTATCAAGTGTTCTCTGATCAACATTTCTCATTGAATTCATAGAAATACTCTTGATTTTATGTTGGAAAACTCTACATGTGTTATTTGTAATATTAAATTCTTTCTCATACTTTCTCTCCTCACCTTCCTCCCTCACAATTCCTACCTTTTGTTCCACACAAGAACTTTTCCACGTGTATAGGGAAGTATTCCTATGTGATCCCCAATCATAAGGCCATCCCCACAATCAAATTATTTTACATATGTTTCATTTTTTTCAATTAATGAAGATTCCCCATTCAAGTAGAGGGACATAGTCCTAGAGTGTTGATGAAATCCCAAAATTTTCCCACCCAAAAATTATTTCACCAACAGCTTTTTAGCACCCACTGTGGGGAAGAGTTTGCATATTATATACCTATAAAAATGACAAAATCCTTAAAAATTCATATTCCCAAAATACAAAAATAATAATAATAAATAAATAACTTAGAAATATGAAAACCGTAAAAATAAAATCCCATAGAGTTAAAAATCTGCAATCCCTTTGAGAAAATTTCTTAAGTCAACCCTCTTTCCCATTTGTATAGTTCCCTACAAACTGGTTGAAATAAGAAATGGTAGAAGAGGGATAAATACCCCAACCAATTTTTCCATGGGGAAGGAATATAGGTCCACTTTCTCTTACACCTCCTCTTCATGATCTACCAACAAGTTCCTACAAGAACCTTCGAAATTTCAAAGGTGATGAAATACAATTTACAAAAGAATACATCTATGCATTCATCACATCATTTGAAGTTCTTGGAATCAAACAAAAATATGTTTCGGTGAGATTTTTGTAGAATATATGCAAGAAAAGGAAGTGGAATGGTTTTATATCCTACCATCCCAATCCATCACAAATTGGAATGACATCAAAATTTTTTTAAGAAAGGTTAAATCTACTGAAGATTTTCAAGACCTCATAGTTCATTTGGTTCAGATGAAAAAGGAGCCCAATGAGACTATGAGAGACTTTGTATCTCGTTATAATAGGTTTCTCAAGAGGATACCCTTTGAATATTTTCCCTCCAATGACAATGTGAAAATATTCTTCATCAACGCTTAATTTCCCAAGGTAGGATTCATCCTTTGAAGATATTTACCTAGGAACCTTAGAGAAGCTCAAGAATATGATGTTGAAGTAGAGGATGATTTGATCTTTTCCATAAAAAATAAGAATCCAAATAGAAATCAAATGGGTTAATATTCCAAGAAAGGTACCACAAACTCTCTTGCTCAAAAATTGGACAATCCATTGAATGCAATAAAGAAACAAATGGTCCAAAATATTCCTCTTCAAAATAAGATTAGGAATCGGATTGTCAGAGCACCCCAAAAACTTTCCTTTGAATCTCTATCTGCATAAGCATCTTATACAACTTGGGATGATGAATAATATTACATAGAATAAAATATGGAATGTGTAAACATCAAGTACTTCAAATATTCATATGATGAAGAAGACTTGATGATTTGGTTAGAACTACAATATGTTCACCGTTGCTCCAAGGATCAATAAAAAGATGACTTATTAGTAATGAGAAAGACAAATCAAATAACCCTCTATTGGTGACTCTACAAAAGAAAAAAATTAAAATGAGGATCACTACTACCCTCTCTGTGCAATCAAAATATAAGAATCCCAAAGGAACCTCATCCAAATCCAAATCTCCCCTTCCAAGTAAGTCTTCATCTTGTTCTCATGAAAAGTAAATTCCTAATGTTGTTTCCACCATTTCTAATAATGTGAGAAGTGCCAATAACGCCCTACCTAAGAGTAGGCAACCTCCTAGTAGTAGGCCTTTGAAAGTTACAAAATCCCTTGGCCTCACTCTTGCACCTGAAAATGTTCATTATTATTCTATGGAGACCAAGGAAGTCCCCCTTGTTGGTTGAGTTAAAAATTCTTAGGAGGCACTTGCATAATTTCTAGAAAATAAATTCGTTGGCATATGACATATTTCTTAGCATGAACGGTTTTCAGGAGATAGGTGGAGTAATGAAGTTGGATTGGTTGTATGCTAAACTACTAGTGAAAGGTGGATCGAAAAATATACTTCCTATCAGAAGGATGAAATACACTATTCAGAGAGAAGGTAGCCCATAAACAGAAAGTGTATGCCAAGAATCAAAATATTGGAATTACTTTGTAGCCTCGGAGGAAGATGTGGAATTTCCTTTCTTGATTGGTCCAATTATACCCCTTCCATTGGGTATAGAATTTGAATTTCAATTTGATGATGATGAGGATCAGAAAGAGTAGGTGCATCTAGAATGGAAAGAAGGTAGTCCTCAAATGACAATTTGTGCAGAAAAGGAGGATGTTACTAATCAATCTGGGCATGAAAAATCAGCAAATCAATTTGATGATGAAGAAGAATTTTTCTCCTTCTGTTTGAAGAATAATATTCCCTTGATGATGAATGTACAGATAGTAAATTTTTTGAGCCTCTCACAGAGGATGTTGATCATGAAGGAGAAAGGCTAGTTCTCAATGATTCTTTAGAAGATTCAAATGAAAGGTTATTGAAAAATATCTTAGAGGTTTTAGATGTGACAGAGGACCCTCAGTTAAGTCTTGAAATCTTAATTAAATTTGTGGATATGCGGGAAAGGTACGAGGATAACTATAGGTTTTCGGTTGATATATAAATGTTTCATGATGGGATAGATAAAAAGGATGATCTCATTAAACCTCTTGAAACATCCATTAATGCTCATGAATCGGAGATGGAATTTTCTCCTTCCCATTTGGGGAATAATATTTTATACAAAATGAATTAAAAGGAAATAATGTGTTTAAATCTCCCATAAATAGTGAAGATAATGTCTCTATCATTTAGGATCTCATCACATCCCATTAAATCTTTGATGAGATAATGTATGAGAAAGGAGAATGTATTTGTCAACCAATAAGTCAGCAAGAGGACATCAATCTTATACAAAAATTCAAAATTCCTATCAATAATTATCCCATAGGGGTAATGATCATGGAGTAACAAACATGTGAATATCAAATGCCTAAATGGTTTTGCATAACATCATCATTTGAAGTTGCCCATCTCTGGTTAACACATCCCAAGAAGAAGCACTACATAGAAAAAAATTGTCCAATGTATGTACCATAGATGATTTAAGTATGTTTTATTTTTCCCTATTGTGTGGTGTGTTTCCCTTCCACTTTTTGTGTTTCCCTTTATGTTGTGTTTATTTCGTTCCTTGCTTGTGTGAGTTGAATGGTGACTCTTTTTACCTAATGGAAAAGGTTGTGGATACATCCTTGGTTTATATTGTATCCTGAGATTCTAAGGCTCATACATGATTTTCTCTCACTATGTTCAATCCAAAGAAATTCCCCAAGCTAGAGCCAATTGTTGTCCTGCTAAATGTCTAGCATGAAAAATTGAAATTTTTTCCATGACGAATAAACCCACACTCAAAAAATCCTGGAAATGGGTGATGTAAACTAACACTCTAGAAAATTGATGAATATGTAAACTCCATCATGGCTGAGAGGGATGTGCTAACTAGATTTTTAAATTGTGTTTCATGTGCAGGTAATTTAGTGGGAAGAAATTCATGGATCCATTTTGATCCACTTTGAAGGAACTTCTCCTAGAGGCCTAAAAGGCCTAATTTTAGGATTCTTGCACCTAGTAAGAACCCCTTGAGAATATAAAAGGAAGAAAAAAATCATATATGAAGGGTGTATAAGATCTATTCAGCCGTCAAAGGCAGTTTAGGGAAGTTTTGCAAAGAAAATCATATTCAAGAACAAACTTTGCAACATAGGACTACTTGTAACATAGTGTTCAGAAATGAAAGAAGTGAAAAATATAGTGATCTTGTGGTTAAAGAGCCTTGGGTATTTAAGTGAAGAGATAAAATACTCATAAGAAATAAAATAAAGCTTGCTTCACATTTTAAAAAGGTTCAAGAGGTTTTGTCTTTTGGGTTATGAGATATTGCCCCGACAATGATGCAAGTGAAGATCCTCGATCTTGGTTGAGATTCATATGAGAATTCTCGAGTTCCAAAAGGATTTTGGACCTAATTCAATATTATAAGTTACTATAATTCAATCCTCTACATGGGCCATGTGATAAGTTAGATGAAAATGTAAGTTTCTCTTCGATGTCGATTAGACCTTCCACTCACATGCTTGACCATAATAAAAAAAAAGGGGTAAATTTTGAATTTAAAGAATAATTGACTCTTGAAACATATGGGAATGATCTCAATAGGTAGTATCCACTCAAAAAGATATATTTTTTTCCTATTTAACTCTCAAGAATGCTCCGGGGTAGAAAATCACTCTACGAGTGTCTATTTGGAGTTGTTGGTGAACATAAACTTACTATAAGTTTCCAAGTTACACTTTCACACCTTGGATGCACTTTTTCACCATTGCACTTGGTGAAAAGGTGCATGGGGTGTAAAAATTTGTGACCCCAAAGAAGGGGGGTGATAGTTTTGAAGTTTCATCACTTAAGTGACTTGTTTCGTGGTTATGTGAGTGTTATGCACTAGTATACACAAAATCATGTACTTAATACTATTTACTATACCACCCAATATGTTGTTTTATATATGGATATGACGTAAGAAAAATATTCATTAATGAATCACTTCCTATTCCATCCACTTGTATTGTTTGTTTCTATTGCTTTTATCTTTCAAACTTGTAACTCGTACACCTAGTAATGGTTAGGTCATAAGGATCCATTTCTCTCATTCTTTACATGTTTGTCATCGGTTGTCTCTAGACACTAGCACCCAGGAACACTATCGCCCAAGTGCTCCTGTCCATTCTGGGTGCTCGTGTCCTCTTTATTTTTGATCTTATTTTTTACATTTGAGGTTGGTATTTTTAGTTTTCCCACTCATATCCCAAGGTACTATTTGGCATGTCGGGTCATTAGTGTCAAAATTTAAGAAAGAGATCCCTATATAAACACAACATACATACCATAATAATGGTAGGAAATTTCTTTCAAGGGATATCTATCTGCATATCAAAGGGATGACATTTTGGGCTCATTACTCTACATACACACTATAGAGGAAGGGGAAGTTCATTTTTCCATCCTACACATTTGCATTCTATCTGTTACCAAAATATTGTGTAACATTATTAAATAAATTGTAATATTATTAATAATGAGCTTATAGAACTCATATTAATAATATAGTTATAATAGTTTAATTATTTGAGTGAGTTGTGAGAACAATTCAAGTAGCTATTTTGTTGTGTGAGTGATCCTAAGGATGTTTGAGAGATATTAGGAGATATGACTTAGAGAGATATGAGGGATTGAAGATGAGTGTTGACTCCACCATTGTAGGAGATCAAACACTATATATGTAACCTCTATCAATATCAGCGATCATCCCGAATGAATTCAAATTGAATTATTCTATTATTCGGTGTATAGTTTCCTTTTTAGTATTCTGGTTTTTAAGAAAGCTCAGACCAAAATAATATTTGGTATCAGAAGAGGCTTCAAGTCAATCTACGTTGTCCTGTCAAGATGAATGTTGCGCTCTTGTATTTTATTGGAGGATTATTTATTTTTAGGACGTGATCTTTTCAAAGTCTTCTTGTAGGCCGTGAAACGTGTCAGGTAGCCAGTCTGCAAATTCAATGAGTATCCATTGATGACTTGCATGAAGAATTCTACGGTCATCTTGAACAGTGTGCTCAAAGTGGAGGCTATGCATAGCCGCATACATATGAACAGTATGAGTTTTGAGTGCAGCAACCCAACATTCTGATAAACTAAATCTACATGATCATCAAAATTGATTGTATGCACTGAGATCATTATTTTTCATCCATCTTAAATGCAATACGTTTTATCCATTCATGTTTTCAGCTCGTCGAATGAGCAGTCCATCCATTCTCTACAGCATATACTTGACATTGGAATCTGCATTGGGCCATAATTATCTCACAGTCGTGGCAATAATATTAAGATCCGTGTGGACTTTCTATTGTTGACAGGTCGTTACAACTTACATATTCATATCACCGGTCTAAAAGGAATGTTTGGTATTCGGTTTGTCAATTAATAGTCAAGTCAATCTTTTTGTTTTATATCAAAACCCGTCTACAGCTTTGTGGTAAAAGTCTTAAAATTTTATTTTATAGTTTTCTGTTGAAGCTAAATAGGAACATCCCCATGTAAAAGAAAAGATTTAAAATAAAAAAGGTGGGTTATAAAATTAAAAGTTTCACGTGTGATTTATAAAATGTAATTCATTAGTACCTTTTTATTATGTGTAATTTATTAGTCCCTTTTTATTATGTAAAAATTTCATATTCCTTTTTAACATATTTGTGGTTAAAGGAATATTTAATGTTTATAATGTGGTTTTTAAATTATATTGGGATATTATTAGGTTTAGTAGTGATATTTTCTCAGAGTTGAGATATAAATTGTTTGTGTCGTCAATCAATATTTATTTATTGTGAAGTGTGTTACGTAGTCTCGTAGTTACGTAGTCAAAGAAGTTGAGTTTTTTAAAAAATTGTGTTGAGTATTTTTTTGTCGTTAAGTTAAAAAGTAATTAAATATTACTTTTTTGTTATAATTGTTTGAGTCAAAAGTGCTATCATAAAAAGTCCAAAATCAAAAACAAAAAAATACCCGCATTATTCCTAGACACATTTTAAGCGACGACGTCCAACTTGTGGGCGTATTTTTGAGCTTAATAATCAAATCCGGCTAAGTTAGCATCGAGACACATGGAGGAAGGAGGCAACGGAGGAAGGAGGTCAATCAAGCGACCTCTTGTCGGTAGTAAGTGATGGGGCCACACAATGGTGTTGTGGCATTTTATTTTAGTTGTGTGTTTACTTTATGCAAATAAGAACAGATGAATCATACATGTTCAACTATTGTAATAAGTGAGCTCCTGTGTGAGTGATATTTCTTACATTTTCTCTTGATGTAAGAGCATTGCAGAAGATCAGAAGCACCAATGTAAGTCAGTTCATGGATCTTGAAAAGGTTTGTGGAAGATCCAGAAAACCACATGAGGTGGACAATTGATGGTTCTGTCATGTCAAGGTTTGTGGTAAACCTGTTTAAAACCATGGAAGGAGAGAGCCTTTCTTTTGATCAAGGTCATGAGCCAAGTTGGGCATGCCACATGGGTGAGCATACTGCAGATAAGTGTGTGAATGTTTTTTTTACCATGTCAACATTAGGGGAGTGTATATTGGGAATTAATAATGTTAACAATAGGGGAGTGAATGTTACCAAAATATTGTGTAACATTATTAAATAAATTGTAATATTATTAATAACGAGTTTATAGAACTCATATTAATAATAAAGTTATAATAGTTTAATTATTTGAGTGAGTTGTGAGAACAATTCACGTAGCTATTTTGTTGTGTGAGTGATCCTAAGGATGTTTGAGAGTTATTAGGAGATACGACTGAGAGATTCATGGAGAGAGATATGAGGGATTGAAGATGAGTGTTAACTCCACCATTGTAGGAGATCAAACACTATATATATAACCTCTAACAATATCAGAGATCATCCCGAATGAATTCAAATTGATTTATTCTATTATTCGGTGTATAGTTTTCTTTTTAGTATTCTAGTTTTTAAGAAATCTCAAACCAAAATAATATTATCTAACTATTTCCTATTATCTTAGCGTCATTGGAACGACGGAAACCTAGGAGCACTATTGCACACATAATCACATAGACCTACATTGGGTTTGAGATGTAGTGCAACGTTTGGTCATAAGTTTACTATTTTGACAACTGAAAAATATTCTGATCCCTCATTTTGCATCTTTATTTTCAAGATTTTATGTGGTTTTCAGGGTTTTGCATGATGATATTTGTGTTGCATATTTACAGGTATTCCCACAGTCAAAGTGCAACTTCAAGGAGATTAGTGACAAATAAGTTTGAAACCCTAGTGATAGTGTCAGAACCATATCCCAAGTTTTTCACGGTCTACGATTGCCCAACTAAGGTCTAGGGCACCCACATGCACCACTTCCCTTATTCAAGCACCCATGTCTAGGAGTTTCGAGCACCTTTTCATTTTTCTAAGTAGAATTACGATGATATGTGTTTATGTTCTATCGCATTCCCTAGTTCAAAAATTCTTTGAGATAAGTGAAATCAAGGTAAGTGCCTTATCTATTGTATTTGATTTCATAAATAAATCAAATAAATTACCTAACATCTATATTTCATTGTATATCAGTTATAATAGTCATTGCTTTCATATTTTAATAAAATATCATATTTTATTTAATCATGATCAATTACAATATTTAGAAGACAAGGGTTGCATTACCTTTGGCCCTCTCTCTCGTGAGAGGTCTATGTCTTCAATTCCATGAAAGTGTGCATCTAGTTCGGTTCACTTATATCCTATACCTTCTCCTGATCACTATTCACCGCCACCACGAGTTATTATTCATGTGCGCTTTCTATCACATCCATCCATGTTGCACCATCTCATCCAGCACACACTACTTATATTCTGATTGGTTTCTAATATGTTAGCATTGTTGTTTCCCACCATTGGATAGACCATTATCAGCACCATCTCATGTAGAATTTATTTCTGTTCATACACTCATGTTTCTTACACACCACATACTTCCCATGACTCCATGCCTGCTTGGTATTTGGTAGGTGATTTTATCACCTTAACCCCCACCTCCTTGATGATGTAGTCATGTTATCATGGTTCTTACACAACTATTGAGGGATATATTACAATGATAACCTCAGTCCATCTCATGTGCTAAATGCTTCATCAATCTATATATCTAATGCACAATATCAAATCATTTCCCTATGACACATTCTTTCTTTACAATTCATTCTTGACTATTGAGGGGTATTATATAAATGAACTTTATAATTCATGTCATCTAATTTTACCCTTGGGGTAAAATTGGACAATTCCGGCATGGCCCACTCCTGGTCAACACGGGAAAAAATGGTCAAAATCAATAAATCGTGTTTTATGGATCTTATCATGTTTCTATTACCCTCTGGTTTTGTGAGAAATCCTAAATAGATCAAAATTGGGAATAAAATGTTTAAGTTAGACTTAAGGAAGTGTTGAGTTAGTTCAGCTTAGCAAGCTAAACATTGAGATAGTATGAAGACATTGATGGGCTACATCGTTGAGTAAGGTTGCAAGACTAATATAACTTGGCCATGTTATGTTGATAGCTTGATATGAGCTCATTTTATTATCTGGAGAGATGCTCTGAATTTAATGCATGGGATGAGGAGCTTGAACCAAAGTTGGTGGAGTCAAGTTTATGGTGAGCTAAACATAGCTCATCGAGTTATGAGATTCTTGAGGTCCGAGTTAATGGTGGATAACCGACACAATGCAAGATCTCGACATTTAAATTGTTGTTAGATCATTATATGGCTTAGGATGCCAAATCATAAACAATGATCTCTGCATTAGGTCATGACAATGAGTAATGACGAATTTTGGGATTAATCCACCAAAAGAATAACATACAAAAATTGAGCTCGTAATGCATTAAAAATTATACTTGAAGATAACTTGACGGGCATTCATTACGAGGATACCATATCGGTCGGAGAAATGATTTAGGAAGCATCTCTATGGATCAAGAAAATGGAGGAGCTCGGGGCAATATTGCGGTCACATCAAATTCAATAACGGGATCTCTAAACAATTGAGTGAGCCTTGAAATGCATTTAGCTCGATCGAGCTAATGGCGACTCAGTGGATTATCCTATAGATGCAAGAATTTACACTCATATCATGTGGAGAATAAGCGATTTAACTAGTGAATGGGCTCAAGTTCTCGGGAGTTGGCCATGGCATGTTGGTACAAGGTAATGTGAAGTCAAGGTCACAATGAGATTCAATGTTTGGAAGAATATTTTGAAGTTGAGAAATGTGAGATCTCAAGCTTGGTGTTCGAGAACTCCATAGGAAATAACTTAGTGAGCCATGCATCAAAGAATGGATGCATAGTCGAGTGGGGTATTTTCTAAAGATTTGAGCTGTGAATCAATTCAAGGAGATGAGTCATTGTATGTATATGGCATAAGAGAAGAACTCAAATTCACAGGGATTGTAGTGACTAAGTCATGGAAAGGAATATAAGAAAATGAGTAGGAAGATAGTATTGTTGAGCTCAGGCTAAGCCATTTCAACCACGAATTGACTCTCAAAACATATGGGAATGATCTCAATAGGTAGTATCTAGTCACAATGATATAATTTTTTCCTATTTAACTCTCAAGAATTCTCCTAGGGTGAAAAATCACTCTACAGTTTCTATTTGGAAGTTTTTGGTGAAGGAAAACTTACTATGAATTTCCAGGTCACACTTTCACACCTTGGATGCACTTTTTAAGCTTTGAACTTGGTGAAAATGTGTATTGGGTGCAAACATTTGTGACCCCAAGGAAGGGGGTGATAGTTTTGAATTTTCATCACTTAAGTGACTTGTTTGGTGGTTATGCAAGTGTTATGCACTAGTAGACACAAAAACACACATTTAATACTATTTATTATGTTGCCCAGTATGTTGTTTTATATATGGATATTATGTAAGAAAAGTATTCACTAATGACTCACTTCCTTTTCCATACACTTGTATTGTTTGTTTCTATTACTTTTATTATTCAAACTTGTCACTCATACACCTAGTTATGGTTAGGTCATAAGGATCCTTGTCTCTCTTTCTTTACTGAGGTTTGTCATCGGTTGTCTCTGGACAATACCACCCATGGTGAACACCATTTCCCAAGTGCTCCTATCCATTCTTAGTACCCATGTTCTCTTTATTTTTGATCTAATTTTTAACATTTGAGGTTGGTATTTTTAGTTTTCCAACACATATCATGAGGTACTTGTCGGCATGTTAGGTCATTAGTGTCAAAATTTAAGCAAGAGATCCCTATATAAACATAACATACATACCATAATAATGGTAGGAAATTTCCTTCAAGGGATATCTATCTCGCATATCAAAGGGACAAAATTTTGGTCTCATTACTCTGCATACACACTATATAGGAAGGTGAAGTTCTTTTTCAATCCCATAAATTTTCATACTATCTAACTACTTCTTGTTATCTTGGCATCATTGGCACAAGGGAAACCTAGGAGCACTATTACACACACAATCACATAGAACTATATTGGATCTGAGATGTAGTGCAATGTTTAGTCATAAGTTCACTATTTTGTGACTAAAAATATTCTTACCCTTCATTTTTCATCTTTATTTTTAATATTTTATGTTTTTTTGAGGGTTTTGCATAATGATATTTGTGTTGCATAGTTACAATTATTCCCTTGATCAAAGTGTGACTTCGGGATATTAGTGACAAACAAGTGTGAAACCCTAGTGATAGTTTTGGAACCATATCCCAAGATTTTTCACGGTCTACGAGTGCCCACTGGAGGTCTAGGGCACCCACAGGCACCCCTTCCCTATATAGCACCCATGTCCAAGAGTTTTGAGCACCTCTTCATTTTTTTAGTAGAATTACAATTATATGTGTTTTTGTTCTATCACATTCTCCGAGTTCGAGAAAAACTTCGGGATAAGTGAAATGATAGGAAATAAGAGATAAAATATGCGGAATAATCCCTCACGAGAATCACAACAAAGAGAAACTACTATGCAGAAATTATTACAGATCTGAAATAAAACTGCAGAATAAAATAACACAACACAAGGAGACAATATTTAACGTGGTTCACCCAATTTGGGCTACGTCCACCAAGAATCACTTGCTCATATTTTATTACAAGCCACTGCTCTCTCCATACAATACCCAGATCCATTTGGAGTTATGCTCAACAAACTCTACAGAATTCACACCCGAATTCAAAACACATCTGCAATACATTTGCTTGTACATCTATCATATACATAAAACCATATAAATAGACAACTACTTAAGTAGTTTTACAAAACCGTGGGTATCAAAACCATGGGAAAAACCCATCCCATAAACCTATGGGTCAAAAATATCACCCATATGAGAAGAGCATGTTTCCCGATATGTCGGGTGCATTTTTCGAGGCCAAAAAAATTTACGCCTAAAAAAAAAAATTTGGGGCTGCGCCCGAACCCCGGCAAGGATACATGAAAAGTGTACAGTACTCTTAGTGTACAGTCTTCAACACTTTCACACATGAAAACAGGCTCCACAACCTAACAATATCCCACTTGGAGACTAGTTTTCCTTTGAGCAAGCTTCTCAACCCTTCACTAATTTCTGTGAAGACCAACCAAAGTTGAACACAACTTCAGTTTTTCCCTTGTGACCACCTTGGTCATCATGTTTATAGGATTCTGAATAGTATGAATCTTCTCCAACTTCAACTTCTCTTCCTCCAAAGCTGTCCTGATGAAATGGTACCTTAATTGTATATGCTTTGTCCTCGAGTGGAAAGTAGAGTTCTTAGCTAGGTGTATAGCACTCTGACTATCACTATGTAGCTTACATTCCTCCTGCTTATGCCGTGACTCCCCAAGAAATTATTGTAACCAAATAATCTCTTTGCTTGCCTTTGTGGCAGCAACATACTCAGCCTTCATGGTTGACAAAGCCACCAGCTTCTATAGTCATGAAATCCAGCTCACTGTTGTCCCACTTACAGTGTAAATATAACCTGTCGTGCTCCTCTTGCTGTTTACATCTCCAACCATGTCCGAATCTACATAACCACGTGAAGTGGTGTCGATCCACGTAGCACAAAACTATCCCCATGGTCCCTCTCAAATCTTGAAGGATCCACTTCTTTGCTTGCCAATGCTCTTTACCTAGATCACTCATAAATCTACTCACGGCTTCCACTTTGCATGGGCAATATCAAGCCTAGTGCACACCATAGCATACATCAAACTACCAACTACGATGAGTAAGGTACCTTGGAAATTTGGTTCCTCTCCCTGCTTTGTCTTGGGATATTGCTCCTTTAATAACTTGAAATAACCTACCAAAGGAGTCCCAACCGGTTTAGCATCCTGCATATTAAACCTCTCCAAGACCTTCTTAATGTACTCTTCCTGAGATAAATTCAGCTTCCGTTCCTTCCTATCCCAAGATATCTTCATACCAAGGATTTTTTTGGCTACACCCAAATCCTTCATAGCAAAGGATTCACTTATACGCTTCTTAAGTACTTTTATTTCCTACATGTTTTTACCTACAACCAAAGATGTCATCAACATACAAACACGGGATAATATAAATTTCATCCTCAAATTTCTTTGTATACACACAATGGTTAGAAGGACATCCGATATAACCTTGCTCCATCATGAAGCTATCAAACTTCTTATACCATTGACGTGGACCTTGTTTGTGCCATACAAGCTCTTCTTCGGTTTGCACACCATCTCCTCTTTACCTTTGACCTCATAGCCCTCGGGTTGTTACATATATAGTTCCTCCTCCAAATCACCATGGAGAAATGCAGTCTTTACATCAAGTTGTTCTAAGTGCAAGTCTTCTGCTGCAACTATTCCTAGAGCATTTCTAATAGAAGTCATTTTTACTACAGGAGAAAAAATATCATCAAAATCTATACCTTTTTTCTGTGCAAATCCCTTGACTACCAACCGGGCCTTGTATCTTTTATTTCCTCCTTCTTCCTCTTTGACTCTGAACACCCACTTGTTCTCAGTAATGCTCTTTTTCCTTGGTAGCTTCACCAAATCCCATTTCTAGTTCTCCATGAGAGCCACGATGCTCCTCATCCATGGATTGCTCCCACTTCTTACTGGCATCTACCTGCATTGCTTCATCAAAGCTCTCTGGCTCTCCACTATCAGTGAGTAATAAATAATAAAGAGAAGGAGAAAAACGTTCAGGTTCTTTTCTTACCCTAGAAGACCTCCTCACTGTAGGAGTTTGGGGTTCCTGTTGAGTAGGTTCCTGAACTGATTCATGGGTCACTTTCCCATCCAGAAGATCCTCTACCACTACATATTATTTCTTGGATTCTTCCCTATTTTCCTGCAACTATTGCTTATACATGACTTTCTCATTAAATACCACATCCCTAGACCGAATGATTTTCTTGTCCTTAATACTCCAACATTTAAATCCAAAGTCATCACCGCCATAACCAATGAAAGTACATTTTTCTAATTTAGCCTCTAGCTTGGTCCTATCATCCTTGTCTATATGAACAAACACCTCACATCCAAAGACTCTAAGAAATGAATAATCAATTTTCTTACCATACCATGCCTCCTCAGGTATGTCTCCATCCAAGGCACTTGAGGGTCCTCTGTTTATCAAGTACACAGCTGTGCTCACTGCTTCTGCCCAAAAAGAAAGAGGTAGTCCTGCATGTAACCTCATGCTCCTAGCAAGTTCCATTATTGTTTTGTTCATCCTTTTCGATACCCCATTACATTGCAGAGTTCTGGAACCATCTATTTCTGGATTCCATTCTTAGAATAGTAATCATTAAATTCATTTCTGCAATACTCCCCTCCATTATCTAACCTGAGACATTTTAGCTTAAGACTTGTTTCATTCTCTACCAAGGCTTTCCATTTAACAAAAGTGTCAAATACATCATATTTGTTTCTAATACAATAAACCCAAACTTTCCTTGTTGCATCATCAATAAAAGTAACATAATAACTTGAACCCCCAAGAGATGATACCTGAGCTAGTCCCCACACATCAGAATGTACCAGCTCTAACTTACTCTCTTTCTTTGTAGGTCCAACCTTGAGAAACCTTACTCGCTTCTATTTCCCATATATGCAGTTCTCACATAAATCCAAACATGTTTCTGTATATCCAGGAAAATTCTTCTTTATGATGTTCATGCCCTTATGGCTCATATGACCAAGCCTATAGTGCCATAATGTTGTATCTACATCTAAAGCCACAAGATTACAATCATTAGTACTATTAGTGGTTAAATACAAGGTTCCAACCTTCTTACCTCTTGCCACCACAAGAGCACCCTTGGTAACCTTCCAAGAGTTAGTTGTAAATATCACAATACAACCATCACTTCTCAACCGCCCGCCGATATCAAATTTTGTCTTAATGTAGGCACATGTCTGACATCCTTCAATAGCCAAGTATTCCCATTCGCATCTTAAACCAGAAGTAACCTTTTCCAACTATGCTACAAGGCTCATCATCACCAAGAAAAACATGCCCAAAATCTCCTTGAACATAATCAACAAAATAATGCCTATGTGGAGAAGCATGGAAAGAAGCCCCGAATCTAAAACCCAAGATTTGGTAATATTGCAAAGAAAGAATCAAAGCATCCTGACATACATTACCCGTTGACACATTTGCCTCCTTGTTTTCTTGTTGTTGTTTCTTCTTATCCCGAAGCTCCCAACAATCCTTCTTTGCATGCCTAGGCTTTCCATAATTCCAGCATACAATCTTGTTCTTGGATTTTGACCTTGCCCGATCTTTCGATTTTCCACAATTTCCTCTATTCTTTTGTCTCCCTCTAGTTTCCACTATCAAAGCATTCCCTAAAGTAGAAGATTCTCCAGATATTTTTCTTCACATTTCCTCACTTAGAATCACCCCTACAACATCCTCAAACTTCAACTTCGAGTTAGCTAGAACCGAGTTACTTACCGCCATTACTAGGCTATTCCAACTCTCAGGTAAAGAGCACATAATTAATAAAGCCCTAACTTCTTCATCAAATTCTATTGTAACCAAAGCTAGCATATTCACAACCGTATTGAAATCATTTAAATGATCTGCTATTGAACTATTCTCAGACATCTTCATATTAAACAAATTTTTCATTAAAAATATCTTATTAGAGGCAGAGGGTTTTTCATATAACTTCCCTAATGCATCCATTAGATCTTTTGTAGTCTTTTCCTTTGAAACATTAAATAATACCGAAGATGCAAGACAAAATTGAATCGTTCCAAGTGCCTTCCAATCCAACAAATCCCATTCCGCATCTGTCATACTCGAGGGTTTGTTCACCTTCTCAGACAATGGAGTATAAAGATCCTTTTGATAAAGGTAATCTTCCATCTGCATCTTCCAAAGACTAAAATTATGCCCGTTGAATTTATCAACCCTAGATCTTCCATCATCTGCCATAGCTCCCACTCAAGATAAAACTTTCCATGTGATTCAACACTTCAGCAAACCAAACCAGGATCTGATACCAGTTGTTAGGAAATAAGAGATAAAATATGCGGAATAATCCCTCACAGAATCGCAACAGTAGAAACTAATATGTAGAAATTATTATAGATCTGAAATAAAATTGCAGAATAAAATAACACAACACAAGGAGACAATATTTAACATGGTTCACCCAATTTGGGCTACGTCCACCAAGAATCACTTGCTCAGATTTTATTACAAGCCACCGCTCTCTCAATACAATACCCAGATCCGTTTGGAGCTATGCTCAACAAACTCTACAGAATTCACAGCTGAATTCAAAACACATCTACAATACATTTACTTGTACATCTATCATATGCATAAAACCATATAAATAGACAACTGCTTAAGTAGTTTTACAAAACCATGGGTATCAAAACCATGGGAAAAACCCGTCCCATAAACCTATGGGTCAAAAATATCACCCATATGAGAAGAGCATGTTTCCCGATATGTCGGGTGCATTTTTCGAGGCCAAAAAAATTTACGCCTAATTTTTTTTTTTTTGGGGGCTGCGCCCTCGAACCCCTTTATCGGGGCTACGCCTTGAACCCCTCCTACCAAGGGCTATTGCCCTCGGACCCCGCTCGGGCCCGGCTTGCCCCAAACCCGGTGAGGATACATGAAAATTGTACAGTACTCTTAGTGTACAATCTTCAACACTTTCACACATGAAAATAGGCTCCACAACCTAACATGAAATCAAGGTAAGTGCCCTATATATTATATTTAATTTCATAAATAAATCAAAAAAATTACCTATCATTTATATTTCAGAGTATATCAGTTATAATAGTCATTGCTTTCATATTTTAATAAAATATAGAG
The DNA here is from genome assembly GCA_018340775.1 of Taxus wallichiana var. yunnanensis. Classification (NCBI taxonomy): domain Eukaryota; kingdom Viridiplantae; phylum Streptophyta; class Pinopsida; order Cupressales; family Taxaceae; genus Taxus; species Taxus wallichiana. The sequence goes on from CM031235.1 coordinate 391,080,063, forward strand.
ATTTTATTGAATCATGATCAATTACAACATTTAGATGACAAGGGTGGCATTTCCTTTTTCCCTCACTCTTGTGAGAGGTCTATGTCTCTAATTCCATGAAAGTGTGCATCTAGTTCAGTTCACTTATATCCTACACCTTCTCCTAAGGTCATTATTCATCTACCACCACAAGTTATTATTCATGTGCACTCTCTATCACATCTATCCACTACTTCACCAGCTCATCCAACACACAGTTCTTGTACTAATAATTAGTTGCCTAATATTTTAGAATCATGTGTTTCCCACCATGGATCGTCCATCATCAAGAACCATCTCATCTAGCATTTATTTCAGTTCATACACTCATGTTTCTTACACTCTACATACTTCGACCACTACACGTCCGCTTGGTATTTGGTAGGTGATTTTATCACCTTACCCCCACCCCCTAATGATGTAGTCATGTTATCATGGTTCTTACATGAATATTGAGGGATATGTTACAATGATAACCTCGCTCCATCTCGTGTGTTAAATGCTTCATCGATTTATATATCTACTACACACTATCGGATCATTTCTGAAGACACATTCTTGATTTATGATTCATTCTTGACTATTGAGGGGTATTATATAAATGAAATTTATAATTCATGTCATCCAATTTTACCCTTGGGTAAAAATTGGACAACACCCCAGGCAGGTCCACACCAGGTCAACGCGGGAAAAAATGGTCAAAATCAATAAATCGTGTTTGTTGGTTGGATATTTTTCAAGACAAAATATGAGGTTCAACCACGACATGGGATTAAATCCATCCTCAAAGATAGGTGAGGTTTCCTGTTTATTAGTAATTTAAAACACAAATGAAATAATATATACATAATTCACACTAATCTAACCATTGGGGTTGGGATAGAATCCCAAATCCATATCCACACTAGATGAAGATATTGTTGTTTTTCAAAATGAAAAGGATTAGAAAGGAAAATATTATTATGGGAGAAACACAATGGAAAGGAAATGAGGGGAACATATTTTCTTTCGAGAAAACTCAAATCACAGAATAATCATACGAGCTTTAGATAACAAATGTAATGTTTAAAATGATTAGAAAAATCAAGATGCTAAACAAAGAATAACTTAAGATTATGAACATAAGAACAATATCTTAAGAAAGATACATCTCACAACACAAAGTTTACAAAATAGCATCAGTTTCTATTCCTCAAATGATTAAAAGAAAACACAAAGTCTTTCTTCTTCACAATAGTTCTCAATATTCCAAAAATCTCAACCCTTTGGAATGCATAAGCATCCCTTATTTATAATAAAAGGAGTTGAGAGAAAATAGGATAAATCCTAGAAAATAGTCTTTTTAATGAGAGTCCTATTTTTTTACTCTCACGTAGGAGACCAAGTCAAAATTTGCTTCCTACATGACGAATTTTTTTTGAAAAAGACAAGTCGATTTCAGAATTGAAATGACATGAAACATTATGCCTATTCCGTTTCATCATTTTTGTCTTCCTCCAACAAACCCTGCTTATCCCAAAATTCTTGGAACTTTAGGATTATGCCTTGCATCTCATCTTCATCAGGCATGGTGGAATGATCACTCAGGACTTCAAACGTTTCCTAAGTATCGCTCATGTTACCAGGAAGTTTCTTCAGTCTTTTGTTGAGTTTCCTAAGTTTTTCCAAAGAATGTTCAATCTTCACGAACCTATCAACGATTTCAGGCTAAATCCATAAGTTGGTTAATGTTAAATTGATTCTTGGATCTACTTGTAAAGATCACCAACAGGCGAGAATACGTGAGCTTTCATTCAACAATTTAGCACATATCTTGATTATCTCTTCTTCTATGTCATTTGTTCCATCAACCAATCTTGATCTCTTGATTCCCTCAATTTCTTGCAAACTTCATTGACAATATTTATCCCGAATATAATGGCTTTGATCAATTGAAAACACTTTTCCCCATGTGGAATGATGCCTTCTTCGAACAAGACGTGAGACAGAACCTATTTCAGCATATTGAGAGCTTCAAAAGTTAACTCTAGGTTCCCAACTTCTGCTGAAAATTCATCATCCATTCTATCTCCATCCTTATTTATATCCTCCAAGGATTTTTAGACTTCCACGGTGTCATCAATGACCTCTTTTCCTTGCGTAGGAGTAGCCTCTGGATCCATTCATCGACCGTTCTCCCCTTCTCATTAATCTTCTCAATCATGGGTACCAATGAGAAATCGAACCTGATAGGAGTAGAGGATGATGGTGTTGAATCAGGAGGCTTTGAGAGCTTGAGTAGTACTTCTATTAGTTTCTCTACTTTCTCTTTTATCTCATCTCTATTTGCCTTTATTTCCTTCAGCTTCTGACACAACACATTCATGGCATCTTGTGCATCTTATTGTGCTCCCTCCGTTGTTAATTTTCCTAGATCAACCCTTGTGATCTGATAATCGGTGACCATTATATCATCCTTGGTTTTGTCAGCTGCGGGAGTGGCAATTTCCACAAACTTATGCCCTGAGGCATCCACTGAAATCCTTGAAACTGTTTTGGGTTTCTTGGCAGACTTGGTAGGAGTGACCTTGAGGGAACTAAAATCAAAGGCTGGTAGGGGAACTACCACCTTCCTCTTCCTTGGGGTCTGATCTATTAACCATTGAGGCATACTAGAAGAATTTTCTCCCATTGTAGGTGTTACGGTCACATCTTCAGGTGGAGGAAGGTTTTCTTATGGAGTGGTGGTCATTGTAAGTGTAGTTTCCGTGGAAACGGACTCAAGGAATGAAGGTGCAGAAGGAGGAGGCATATCCATGGTTAACTTGGGTCCAGTGGGGAGATGTGAGAGGCTAGAGAAGATAGTGGCCATGGCTGAGGAACTCGGTGAAGAAATCTCGAGGCAAAGGAGGTTGAATGGGGAGGTAATGATTATGAAATTAGATCTTGAGAGATAAGAGGAATACTTGCATCTAATGAATGTCGTCAACCAAAAGGGGAATGGGAGGTTGACCAACCTCTTCTCCTAAAGGAAGATTTCCTAGTTCTGGTGGTGGAGGTGAATCAAGAACCTAAACCGTTTGTGGGAGAGAGGCCATTGATGTGTCACTTGCTCTTCTCCCTTTTTGAAAAACTTAACCTTTATTGGCTTCTTGGAAGGGTTCTTATCCTTTTCCTTTTTTCCCTTGGAGGGTCCCGATTGCAAAGTAGCTAACTTTGAAAAACTCCCTTATTTATAACTCATTCCTCAAGAAATGAGCCACGCCTTAGTATGGGCAAGAATTTGGGCAACTCTTCCTATGATAGAAGCTTTCTCAGCAATGGACCAATCAATGGCTGGGAATACATATTGGTCTTCATTTAGCCCATCATACGAGGTATCAAGGACACTCTCATTATCTGTAGTGCCTTATGGGATGTCAGATAGATCTAACATCTGAATCTCTTCTAATGTCAACCTGTTATTGTCCTTTCTTCGGATGGCAACTTCATCTCGAAGATCAACCCAAATGTCCTCTACACTAGGCACATGTAGATATAAGGTTCCATATGAATTAAGGACTCCTTGTAAATCAAACCCATCTCTGTGCTTCATGTGCTTCTTCAACTTGTCCTAAATCTCATGTACCACATTCTTGGCTTTAACCACTATTGAGCACGTGTACCTTCCAATGGAAATAGGGAAGGAGATGACACCTTGTGCTTTACTCCGTTGGAATTTGTTAAAATCCAAAAATTGTCTAACCAACTCCATCATGATAATATTATCCCTCGGGAACCTAGGTAAATGGAAAGGATCACCTGGGTACATGACCACCCGAAGGTATGTGAACTTCTTGAATTACAAGAAGATACAACCCCATTTTGATACTTCGGCCCATGCCTCATCAAAGAGTCTTCTTTTCCTTAAATCAGGGTTTAACATGCAAATGTTTTCATAAAAGGAGTCATTCACTCTTCTGAATTGATCCTCGGACCCCTTCATTGTCAGCTAAGGGAAATACCGATATATTTGTTCTGTTGACCTACTTCCCTTTTCATCTAATCATAGGTAATTTCTCATTCTAGCTACTGCATAGGTAATGTATGATGAAATATAGAAATTTTTAGTAGTCAATACTGTCTTCATCTGGGAATCGATCTCATCACTTATAAGACTACTCTAATCGATCCCTTGTTCATTCTTCTTTATAATGACCATGAATTGATACATCCACCCTTGGAAGTCTCTTGACTCAGGGAGTCCAAATACTCGACTCAACAGGGTGATAATATCACTGATTTCAAGGATGAAATCACTCTTGGGACAAACTTGGGAAACCTAGAGATGGTGGCTTGGCCTTGATCAAGAACTTTTTATTCACATGCTTGATGCAATATTCTTGATCTTTGTCCTAGGCTTTCTGTGCTGAATTAAGATCTACATTAACATATTCCTCAAAGTTGGGAAATCTTAAGAGGTCATCAAAGTAACCCCCATCCAAATTCACTATGATTTCTCCTGCTTGATTTTTCACTGAGCGAGAATCTGAGTCATAATTGGAAGCACATGCTAGAATGAACTCAGGGAATTGAGTAGACATTGGGAATCCCGCAGCAAGAGGAAGGCCACTACTAGTTATTGACTTCATCCAGGGACTCTGAGAATAATCCTTGGTTTTGTTCCAAAAGTCCTCCATGTCTATGTTACCAAGCTTCGTGTCTTGGATGTCGTAATTGCAATCTATGTAGGAAGGGGACTCCATCTTTCCTTACATGTCGACTTATCCTTAGATGATCCAGATCGATCTGACATGAGAAGTCATGAAGAAAGACTGCCTAGATAACTTTTGGTTGAACAATCAGGCTTGGAAGCTTCTTGAGCAATCCTGGCTGCGGACCTGCCACACTAACCAGACTTTGAGACCTATCAATCACTTCATGAAACCCGACACAAAGGTGGAAATCAGGTGCTGTTAAACACTCTACAAAACCTGACACAAACGGAAGTCAGAGGATGTCAGATAATCTACGAAACCTGACACAAGTGGAAGTTGGGAGGTGCTAAGCACTTGGAGAAACCTGATACTCTGCGAAACCAAAGGATGTCGGACACCCTGTAAAACCCGAAACAAAGACATCGGGTTTCTAGGATGTCAGAACAAATAAATTTCCACCAAGTTGGTAAGTTAGGTTTTTAGATTCTTCTCAACAATCTAAAGAGTATACCCCATGGGAAAAATAAGAAAACATCCAAAGGATGAATTTTAAACCAGAGGTTTCATGGGAATACATCAAAAAATGAAGAAAACAACCCTAAACCCTAAACCCAGAGGGAAGAAGAAGAAAAGAGGAAAAATGCCAAATGAATACTTCAAAAACAACCCCAAAGGCCACAAAATGATAAGAAGAGAAAAATACCTTCAATAAATTCAAAAAATGGTCGAAGACGGATCACGAAATCAATCAAGAGGTTTAGTCAGGTTTGGAGGTCGAAGGAGCATGTATGAAAAATCCACATAGTGAAAATATGCCAGGTAAAAATGACATGTAAAATCAACCTATTTATAAATCCCTAGCATTTATTACACCTCCTCGACACGTGTGCCAACTAACTGACAACTCGACATTAATGCCATGTCATCATGCTTAGCACGTCGAAAACCTAATACAAAGGTTTTCTTATCAAATTGGGTTTCAGGAACAACTGACATGAAGCATGCAAAAGACATGTTTGGATGTTATCAAGTTTTGAAAACCTGATACAAAGGAAAGGTTTGATTTGGGTTTCAAGAAACAAACAACATGAAGCATGCTTTTTGAAAGGTATGTTTCGATGCTCCTGATTTCTGAAAACTGGATACACTGGGATGTAATCAGGTTTCAAGTTTCAAAAGACAATAGACATGAAGCATGTAAAAGACATGTTTCCATGCGATGGAAACCCGAAAACCCGAAAATCTCCTTCAAAGGGCGTTTTTAGGGGATTTTGTCAATAAAAATTCTCTGGTTATCTCAATTTTAATTTGAAATAACTAAAAATGAGATAACAAATTGCTCTAGTTGGGGACTTTCTTTGAAACATCAAAGGAAGAGAAATCACATATCAAAATCTTTATCCAATGGGCTACGAGTCCACGAAGAAAAGCGAAAACAAACAAAGAAAGGAAGAAAAGAAAGAAAACACAAAAAAATAAAATTATGATACAAGTGCGAGAGAGCGTCTTGCATTTACGAGTGGAACATCTTCAAATGTTGGCCACTGAAAGGTAGGGGGAGCAACTCTCCATCAAGGTATGATAGACAGAAGCTATTTTCACCATTCAGCTGATGGATTTTGAAAGGACCTTTCCATAAGGAGTCAAACTTGCCATGCATCCCTTTCTGCTCTCTTCTCTTATCCCAGAGAAGTACTAGATCTCTAATCTATAAATCACGTTGCTTTGATTTCTTGTCAAATATCCTTTTGAATTTTCTCTAATGATCTACAATGTGATCCACCACCTTGCTTCGTTCTTCTTCTAGCCTGGCTAGGTACATTATCCCTTTCTCAATGGAACTTTGAAAAGTTTCATCCTTAATTGCTTTGGCCAATCGCAAGGCTGGAAATTATACAGAGATAAGTATCTCAGCGTCAATTCCATACAACACTTGGAATGGGGACATTCCAATAGCTGTTTAGGAGTAATCTGATCTACCCACAATACATCATACAATGCTTTGTGCTATGTCCTCTTATTCTCATCGACCAACTTTCTGATTATGGTCACCAGGTTCTTGTTGCTTGATTCAGCCTGACCATTACCTTGTGGGTAATAATCAGATGAATGAGCCAATGTGATCCCAAAGCCATAACAAAAATTTTTCAACTCATGAGATGAGAAATTGGAAGCGTTTTCAGCAACGATCTTGTGAGGCACACCAAATCTAACAATTATATTCTCCTTGAGAAAGTTACACACAACTTTGGAGGTTGCTTGCTTGATTGGCATAGCTTCCACCCACTTGGTGAAATAGTCTGTGGTGGTGAGCACATAATTATGACTGACACTAGAGGCATGATTTAGCACTCTAATGAAATCAATCCCCCATTGGCAAAAAGGTTCTTCAATCACCATAGGCTTCAAGGGAAGAGCTGCCGGCTTAGGATGACCAACGAAATGTTGACAAGCTTCACACTTGGCCACCCATTTGACGGTCGTTGTATTAGCAGATCATTTAACCAACTCATAGACATGTTGGTGTCATTATAACCAAGGTGGTGTCTAAAGTTGTATGCAAAAAGAGAAAGGAAAATCTTATTCAACAATACTTCTTCCTAAGAAAACATATAGAAATTAAACATGCATGAAAAATAAACACACAACTAAACTATTGAAATAAATCTGTAGTAAATAAACTATGCTAAGAAATAATAGAAAAATTCTCCTCCTTGGGGAAGAGTGGATTTTGGCCATTCTCTTCCCTTTAGATTTGAAGAAACTATAATTAACTTTTAAAACTACACTTGTATTGATTCAAAACTGATTTACAAAATATGCCCCCTTTTCCAAATATATGGAAGAGGTATTTATAGACATTACTCCTAGTTTACTTGGTCCACACTCCAATAACTAACTACCTATTCTTGGGTGGATTTATTCAAATAAATAAATACTAAACACACTTGACTACAGCAACCCACTTATCATGGAGAATATTTCTACAACTCATCCCTTTAATCTAGGAACACAAAGTGGGAGAGTACTTATTCAACATTCCTAATACTATTCCACCATTTGCTCATCCTTGAAACATGGAGAGAAAAAGGAGGAGTGCTAAGTCCATGAATTTGAATTCTTCTTGGAATGCCACATGTTTGGATCTATATTCTTGGTTGATGACGTGGAAGCAAAGAGTAGGCTGAATAGTTCGGTGCTCCTTTACATTATTTTGGAACAAACCAAAATACTTTCACTAGTTGGGCATTTCCGTAGCTGCGTGAAGAATTTTCGTAGCTAGTTATTTCCATAAATTGTGTGAAGAATTCTTGTAGCTAGGTGTTTCCATAGCTATGTGAAGACTTTCGGTAGCTACAATCTACAAACTTGGAGTACAATTGCTTATGACCTATTTTCTACACACTATTGCATTCCAACTTTAGAAGAAATATCAAGAAATAAAAATAATTAGATTGCAAATAGATTTCTAAAGAGATGATAAGATAAATCCTATATTCTACCTTAAATATGATATCCATTATTAAAACTACATCGAAATTCACTTGAAAGATTTATTTTTAGAGAGAGAATAAGAATGTTATTTGGTGATATAATGTGACATATTTTGGTCTCATCACCATTAAGTTGAATCTCGAAAGAGAGTAGGCCAATAGTACACGGCTCGTAAGATCTTATAAGCCATTACGGAAGAAGAGAAATGTCCTCCGCATGCTAGATTGTGTTGGACTCTAGCAACCTTACCTGTTGAGACTTATCAACACAGCGTAGGAATACACCATCGATACCTTTCTTGTATATACCATTGTCCCACGAGAATGTATCTTGGAGAAATGAGTTTAAGCTGTCCTTTTTCTCTTTGGCTTAAATGCAAAGGGCATTCACCATAGGTTAAAAATAAATAAATATCTACGTACCATTCATCGGTCATGCTTAAGAAAAGAACTTTGGGCAATTTCGAAGAATTACCTTCATTTTCTTTGAATTTCATCTCAACATTGTTTTATGTGATCAATTGGCACATGCCTCTTCCTCATACCAACTTAGTAGGTCTAATGTCCAAGTCATACTCCGGACTTTGGCTATCCGAGTTACCCCATTGACTACCCAACTCTTGTTGGGTCATAATGGATTTAACTGCGGCATCAGGAACTAGAACGAGAGTGTGGGAACTCAAGACATAATACTTGAAATGTTTCACCACTCTCACCACTGCATAAGCATGATTTTCAATCTGTGACATCTTCAATTCATGTTCCTTTAGTGGGAAGATCATGAAAGCAATGGGAGCTTCAATTCCTTCTTCATTTTCCTGCATCAGGATGGCCGATACTGTATGTGTGGAAGTGTAGCTGTACATGATGAAATATTTCTTGAAATCCGGGCATACTAGAATAGGAGCGTGAGCAATTGCCCATTTGACTTCTTCAAAAGCAAGCTTCCCTTCAGTGCCCCATTGAAATGGAGTTTTATCCTTCATCATTCCAAGAATATCCTTTTTTTATCAGCAAATTTGGTACAAATCTTCTTAGGAAATTGACCTTCTAGAAAAAGGAGTGTACCCCATTTTTGCTTGTGGGTAGGTAAGGCTTTGGATGGCCTTCACCCTCTCGGATCAATCTTAGTTCCTTATTTAGTCACAATATGACCTATCAACTTTCCTTCTCGTCACCGAACATGAATTTTTAGGATTTAATGAAATCCCATGACGCCTGCACCTTAAGAGTACCTATTCTAGGTGATCATAATGATCACTTTGCTTTTTAGAGAAGATTGTCAAGTCATCCAAATACATAACTATGACCTTTCCCATTAAATCTCTGAAAGCTAAGTCCATATCCCTTTGAAATGTGGCTCTAACATTAATCAAACCAAAATGCATTCTCTTGTAAGCAAAGGTTTCACATGGAGTGGTAAATGTTGTTTTATGTTGATCTTCAGAGCTACCTCAACCTAATTATACCCCAAAAATCTATCAAGCATGGATAACATTTCGATCAAGTGACGAGTCTATAATACTTGGTCCATGATATACAATGGATAATTGTCTTTCAATGAAGACTGGTTGAGGTTCGTAAGTCAACACAAATCCATATTTCACCGTTCTTTTATACGAGTGGACAATGTTCACAACCCAGATGGAATGATGGATTGGAAGGATAATCCTTGTGTTTAACATCTTCGAATTTCTGCAAGAATAGTCCTTGAGATCTTTGGGTTGTAATTCCTCTGCTTCTTCCTGTAGGGTTTAACCTCAGGCTTCAAAGGGATGCTATGTTGCACATCCTTGGGCTTGAAAGACTTCAGATCCACATATGACCATGCTAGGACGTCCATATATCTCTTCAGGAGTGAAGTGAATCTTTCTTTCTCCTCCGGAGAACAACATTTCCCAATGTTTACCATCTTTGGTTGGTCAGAAGAGCCCAGATTAACTTGATCTACCTCTGATGAGGAAGCACCTTTAGCTTTCCTTTTATCTTGAATGAAATGGTCATGCTTGTCAAACAGACCTTCCAGAGAAACTAATCCCTTCAGAATCTTATTTCCTTTGAGCTGGATGAATTCACCATCAATTTCTTGATATGAATTAGAGACGGACTCATGAAAAGCTGATTCTGATCCTTCAAAATAAATCTCACTAAAATTGTCAGCTTTCTCAAAAAAGACAATACCTGTTGATCGTCATTAAACACTTGCCAATGTGCGTTGAGTTATCTAGAATGCTTGGACGATACACAATCTCAATGGTATATGTGTCCTATTTGAACTATGGGTGGGGGAGAAGAAGAGATGCAGAAATAGCCAAGGAATCAACTTTATCATTGTAATCTCTTAAGACTACCTTAATGGAAAAATCATCAACAAAGCATTCTATGTTATCCCAAACCTTGTTTCGTAATGTTTTAGGCGATCATTTTTACCTAATAAATCCCCTTACTTGATTCACAATAAACTCTCAGCATCTCCTCGTACTTTGAGATTTCGGATTCCTTTTTTCTTTCCATTTCTAAAGCTAATAACAAAGCTTCATATTCGGCTGTGTTGTTAGTATTATCAAACTACAACTTGAAAGCAAAGGGAAAGATCTCGAAATCTAGAGATATAAGAACCACGCCAACACCTGAACCAGTAGTTGAACAGCTCCCATCAAACTCAAGGGTCCAAACAGCATTAGGATCTTCTTCTTTGACTTCTACAGAGGGCACCTCAGATGTCAGGAAATAATTACCCAAGCCTGCATCTTCAAAGAGAATTTGAGCCTTAGGATCATCTGATTTAGTAACCAGGTACTTAGCTTGTGCTTCGGGGTGAAGGACACGAGGAACTCCATTTACTAGAATTTTAGCTTTGGTCCAATCCATGTTGATTTCTCCTCCAACATCTTTGCAAAACCTCTTCCCAAAAGAATCCCATAAGCAACTAGGATATCAACAACTAGGATAGTCATTTTTACTCTCTTTTCCGAAAATGCAACAAATGCAAATTGTGCATCCTTGATTTGGCCAATCAAGGGGACTTGTTTAGTTTCCATGGAGTAACATCACCCATAAGATTTAGTCAGTATGAGTCCAAGGGAATGAGCTACTTTTACAGGCATTACGTTATCAGAGGCTCCTGAGTCAATTATGCAATTGTTGAGTTTAAAACCGTTTATAAGTAAAGACAAATAAAACGGTTCAATCTTTCCCAAAGAAGCAACAGAGGTCATATTACTCTAAGGTAAAGGTTGAGTGGGGCTAGGAAAAATGCCTTTTGAAGATGGAGGAATAGCAGCCTTGCTTCTAATGAATTTGGCAAGTTTCTCAAATTGCTCAGGGTTGGACTGAAGGTATTCGGCTTTCGACATTTGGATTTTGGTTTTCTTTGCATGATCAATGATGTCGAAAGTGGTATATGAAGGAATGATGGAGGGCTTAGTTATGGTTACATTGGTTTGAGCTAAGGTACTGGCCTTGAAAGCAGGAGAAAGAGAGTTGGAAGGTGAAGTTACCTTTTTATTATCTCCTTTTCAGTTTGTGCTGAGATAGGAGAGCCTCTTTTAGCCATAACCACGGGAGCTTCTTTACTTTTCTCCTTAGAGCCTTCAACCGGATTTCTAGGATTCTAAGATTGGGATCAAGTGAAGACTATGAATTATTGGCCATCGTTTTCACCTTCATCTTCTTCTTACTCCAATTACCCAATGCCGGAGTCGCCAAGCTGAATCATAAAAAGACTCATCAACATATCCTCGAAGCTTCAAAAGCTTCATGGGAATCTTGATTTTCGGTTCTTCATCTTCCTCAATTATTTCAACTATGTGTTGATAGGAGGAGCTTGATGGCTAGCCTTTGGTGGGAGCAGCGTGATTAACTAATTCTTGTCTCTTGTGGGAGCACTATTAGCATTGTTAAAATTCCATCTAGGAATATCTTGATAAGGAATGTTGGTTGCTTGTTAAGACATTTTCTTCTTTAAAGCAATCAAGTCATTGGCCATCTTCGGGATCATAGGATTAGTAGTACTCTAAGAAGAACTCTGATTTTTAGGCTTAGATGATTCTCTTCTAATCTTTCCAGCCATAATAAGATCATCTTCTATTTCAGTGGTTGTAACTTGATTAATGGCCAAATTGGGGATAACAGATCTTCTCAACAAGAATCTTACATTAGGGGGCTGAGCATTGATGAAGAAACACTTCTGATTTTCAAGAGTAGGAACGGCTAACACTGGAATCTTACGAATCAGCTTGTTGAATTTAGCTATGAAATCCCACATAGGTTCATAAGACTCCTTCTTCATGTGTGTAAGCTATGCTAACAAGGTGTGAGAGTCTTCAGCCGGTTTGAACCTTGCTTTGAATACAGACTACATGGTAGTCCAGTTGGTAATGCATGCATTTGGAAGATGGTAGAAGCATTTTGTTGCTACACCGTGCAATGTCTCAACGAAGAGTCGAATAGAGATTTCTTCATGATCAACTCTAAGAACGCCACATGTGATCAAGAATGAAGCTATGTGTTCATCAGGGTGTTGTTTTCCATCGCCGTTGAACTTAGGAATATTCTTCCATGATCCATGAGGTAGGTCATGCAATGATGGAGTAAGGGAAAGAGGACCAATAGCCACACCCCAAGGCACAGGTTGTGTTGTCATTCTTCTAAATGAAGTGCGTACATGAATCTGAATATTTGACAAGAATAATGCATGACAAGTTGCAGAAACTTATTTTTCTTGAGGAATCCGAGTTCTTCGGATGGGAAAAGAACTTCTTACTCATTTAGATATAACACTATTGGGTGAAAGCTTGAAATTATGCTATTGAAGCAAATCAAAGAATGATTAGTTTCACCCGTGCTAGGCTTGACCGAGTGAAGATCTTTCGGCCGCCACTTGAACTAGAAAATATATCTTGTTGCAAATAAGGCAAATATGGATTTTCCAGAAACCAATAAGATAAGCTTAGCCTTATCAATCCGTATTCCCCAACAGATTCACCAAAAACTGTTGGTTGGATATTTTGTCAAGCCAAAATATGAGGTTCAACCACAGTACATGGGATTAAATCCCTCCTCAAAGACAGGTGAGGCTACCTATTTATTACTAATCTAAAACACAATAGAAATAATATATACATTATTCACACTAATCTAACCATTAGGGTTGGGATAGAATCCGAAATCCATATCCACACTAGGTGAAGATATTGTTGTTTTTTGAAATGGAAAGGATTAGAAAGGAAATTATTATTATGGAAGAAACACAATGGAAAGGAAATGAGAGGACCATATTTTCTTTCAAGCAAATGCAGATCATGAAATAATAATACGAGCTTTAGATAAAAAATTTAGTGTTTGAAATGATTAGAACAATCAAGATGATAAACAAAGAATAGCTTAAGATTATGAACATAAGAAAAATATCTTAAGAAAGATACATCTCACAACACAAAGTTTGCAAAATAGCATCAGTTTATTCCTCAAATGATTAAAAGAAAACACAAAGTATTTATTCTTTAAAATAGTTCTCAATATTCCAAAAATCTCAACCCTTTGGAATGCATAAGCATCCCATAGTTATAATAAAAGGAGATGAGAGAAAATAGGATAAATCCTAGAAAATAGTGTTTTTAATGAGAGTCGTATTTTGCTTGACTCTCACGTAGGAGACCAAGTCAAAATTTGCTTCCTACATGACGAAACAAAAATGAAAAAGACATGTCAATTTCAAGATTGAAATGACATGAAACATTATGCCTATTCCGTTTCATCATCTTTGTCTTCCTCCAACAAAGCCTGCTTGTCCCAAAATTCTTGGAACTTTCGGGGGATTATGCCTCGCATCTCATCTTCATCAGCGTGGTGGAATGATCACTCGAACTTCACACATTTCCCGAGTATCACTCGTGTTAACAAGAAGTTTCTTCATTCTCTTGTTGAGTTTCCTTAGTGTTTCCAAAGAATGTTCAATCTTCACAAACCTATCAATGATTTCCAAGATAAAGCCATAAATTGGTTCATGCTAAATTGATTCTTGGATCTTCTTGTAAAGATCACCAATAGGTAGAATACTCGAGCTTTCATTCAACACTTTAGTGCAGATATTTATTATCTCTTCTTCTATGTCATTTTGTGCAACCAACCAATTGATCTCTTGATTCCCTCAATTTACTACAAGCTTCATTGATAATCTTTATTCTGAATCTAATGGCTTTGGTCAGTTGAAAATTCTTGTCCCCATGTGGAATGATGCCTTCTTCGACCAAGATGCGGGATGGAACCTGTTTCAACGTATTGAGAGCTTCAAAAGTTAACTCTAGGTTCCCAACTTCTACCGAAAATTCATCATCCATTTTCTCTCCATCCTTCTTTATATCCTCCAAGGATTTGTAGACTTCCATGGAGTCATCAATGACCTCTTTTCCTTGTAGGAACAACCTCTAGATCCATTCATCGATTGTTCTCCCCTTCTCATTAATCTTCTCAATCATGGGTACCAATGAGAAATCAAACCTGATAGGAGTAGAGGATGATGGTGTTGACTTAGGAGGCTTTGAGAGCTTGGGCAGTACTTCTGACAGCTGCTCTACTTTCTCTTTTAGCTCATCTCTATTTTCCTTTGTTTCCTTCAACTTCTGGCACAACACATTCATGGCATCTTTTACATCTTATTGTGCTCCCTCCGTTGTTACTTTTCCTAGATCAACCCTTGTGATCTGATAATCAGTGACCATTATATCATCCTTAGTTTTTTTAGCCACGGGAGTGGCAAATTCCATAAACTTATGCCCTGAGGTGTCCACTGAAATCCTTGAAACTGTTTTAGGTTTCTTCGAAGACTTGGTAGGAGTGACCTTGAGGGAACTAAAAATAAAAGGAGTGTAGGGGAACTACCATCTTCCTCTTCCTCAGGGTCTAATCTATTAACCATTGAGGTGTACTGGAAGAAGTTTCTCCTATTGTAGGTGTTACGGTCACATCTTCAGATGGAGGAAGGTTTTCTTGTGGATTGGTGGTCACTGCAAGTGTAGTATCCGTGGAAATGGACTCAAGGAATGAAGGTGCAAAAGGAGGAGGCATATCTATGGTTAACTTGGGTCTAGTGGGGAGAGGTGAGAGGCCGAGAAGATATCGCCATGGCTAAGGAACTTAGTGAAGAAATCGAGGCAAAGGAAGTTGAATGGGGGAGGTAATGATTATGAAATTAGAGCTTGAGAGATAAGAGGAAGAATTACCTCGTGAACTGTCAATTAAAGGGAATGGGAGGTTGACCAACCTCTTCTCCCCTGAAGGATTATTTCCTAGTTTTGGTGGTGGAGGTTAATCAACAACCTCAATTGTTTGTCAGGGAGAGTGGCCACCGATGTAGTCACTTGCTCTTCTCCCTTTCGACAAACTTAACCTTTATTGTCTTCTTGGAAGGGTTCTTATCCTTTTCCTTTTTTCCCTTGGAGGGTCCCACTTCCAAAGTAGCTAACTTTGAAAAAATCACTTCTTTATAACTCATTCCCTAAGAAATGAGCCATGCATTAGTATGGGAAAGAATTTGGGCAGATCTTCATCGATAGAAGATTTCTCAGTAATGGATCAATGGCTAGGAATACATATTGGTCTTCATTTAGCCCATCATACGAGGCATCAAGGACACTCTCATTATCTCGTAGTACCTTACGGGATGTCGATAGATCTAACATCCGAATCTCTTCTAATGTCAACTCGCTATTGTCCTTTCTTTTGGATGGCAACTTCATCCTAAAGATCAACCCAAATGTCTTCTACTGGGCACATGTAGATATAAGGTCCCATATGACTTAAGGACTCTCGAAATCAAACCCATCTCGTGCTTCATGTGCTTCTTCAACTTGTCCTGAAGCTCATGTACCACATTCTTGGATTCAACCACTACTGAGTAGGTGTACCTTCTGATGGAAATAGGGAAGGAGACGGTGGCCTTGTGTTTACTCTGTTGGAATTTGTTAAAATCCAACAATTGTCTAACCAACTCCATGAGGATCAGCTTATCACCTGGGAACCTAGGTAAATGGAAAGGATCACCTGGTACATGACCAATCAAGGTATGTGAACTTCTTGAATTGCAAGAAGATACAACCCCATTTCAATACTTTGGCCCATGCCTCATCAGAGACTCTTCTTTTCCTTAAATCATGGTTCAACATGCAAATGTTTTCATAAAAGAAGGTGTCATTCACTCTTCTGAATTGATCCTCAGACCCCTTCATTGTTAGCTGAGGGAAATAACAATATATATGTTTTGTTGACCTACTTCCCTTTGCATCTAATCCTGGGTAATTTCTCATTCCAGCTGCTACATAGGTAACGTATGATGACATATAGAACTTGCCAGTAGTCAAGACTGTCTTCATCTAGGGAATCAATCTCATCACTTATAAGACTGCTCCAATCAATCCCTTGTTCGTTCTTCTTTATAATGACCATGAATTGATACATCCACCCTTGGAAGTCTCTTGACTTGGGGAGTCCAAATACTTGACTCAGTAGGGTGATAATATCACTGATTTCAAGGATGAAATCACTCTTGGGGACAAACTTGGGAAACCTAGAGACGGCTGGCTTGGCCTTGATCAAGAAATTTTTATTCACATGCCTGATGCAGTCTTCTTGATCTTTGTCCTAGGCTTTCTGTGCTAACTTAAGATCTACATTAACATATTCCTCAAAGTTGGGCAATCTTAAGAGGTCATCAAAGTAACCCCATCCAACTTCACTATGATTTCTCCTACTTGATTTTTCACTGAGCGAGAATCTGAGTCATAATTGGAAGCACAGGCCAGAATGAACTCGGGGCATTGAGAAGACATTGGGAATCCTCCTGTAAGAGGGAGGCCACTTTTGGTTATTAAATTCATCTAGGTACTCTGAGAAGAATCCTTAGTTCTATTCTAAAATTCCTCCATGTCTATGTTACCAAGCTTCGTGTCTCGGATGTCATAATTACAATCTATATAGGAAGGGGAATCCATCTTCTGGTACTTGTACTTCATCTTTCCTAACCTTTCTAACTTATCCTTAGATGATCCAAGATCTGACATGAGAAGTCCTAAAGAAATAATGCCTAGATAACTTCTGGTTGAACAATCAGGCTTGGAAGCTTGCTGAGAAACCCTATAGACCCGCCACACTAACCAGACTTATAGACATGTCAAGCACTTCATGAAACCTAACACAAAGGCAGAAATCAGGTGGTGTTGAACACTCTATAGAACCCAAAAAAAGTAGAAGTCAGATGATGTCAGACAATCTGTGAAAGCCGACATAAGCGAGAAGTTGGGAGGTGCTTTGAGCACTTGGAGAAACTGATACTTTGTGGAACGAAAGGATGTCGAACACCCTATAAAACCCGAAACAAAGACATCGGGTTTACGGGGTGTCGAACAAATAAATTTCCACGAATTTGGTAAGTTAGTTTTTTTACATTCTTCTCAACAATCTAAAGAGTATACCCCATGGGAAAAATAAGAAAATATCCAAAGGATGAATTATAAACCAAAGGTTTCATGGGAATACATCAGAAAATGAAGAAAACAACCATAAACCCTAAACCTGGAGGGAATAATAAGAAAAGAGGAAAAACACCGAAGGAATACTTCAAAAACAACCCCAAAGGCCACAAAATGATAAGAAGAGAAAAATACCTTCAATAAATTTTAGACTACAGAAGAATGAGATGTCTCCTAAACTACAGAAGAAATAAATGCACTCGTATCATAATATCATACCAAATTTAAGAAGAGTGAATGCATACATTGATATTTCTATTGCATGTGCAAATATTTGGTTTCCAATTGTCTATCACCCACCAATATTCCACTTTCGATACCACATTGGTTAATATGAACGGTGGTTACTTCTTCACACAACTAGAAGGGATGGATACTCTAGTGGATTTTAGACATGTATACAACACCATTCAGGAGGAACCTAATAAACTTGAATGAGGACATTCAATAAATTAATCTTGAGGGTGTGATGAGTTGATTAAATCCCCATAAACAACTCATCCTTTGTACTTTTGTTAAGCCATTGAGACTATGTCCTTGTATTTCCTAGTTATATTGTTGAACATTATCATCATAACCTAAACTCATGGCATGAATATTAATTAATATAGTTATGAATAATTATCTTTATTTTATGGTATTTTGAGTATGAATTTATTCTTATGGTTGCAATAAGTTTTTTGAATGATGCTTGTGTGATTTCACTCTTGTTTGTGAGAAAAAAATTTATATGTAGCAACATGTATGCAACAAAGGACCCATCTGCAGTAACTTTTTGCATCCAAATGGATTCACCTACAGCTAAAGTACCTATCTCTGTAGCGACCCATCCGGAGAAAAAGAGAATCACCTACAGCAAAGGATCCATGATTGTGAAGATATCTTGGAACGTGAAGGATGACACTCCAAGTTTGTACGTGTTGTGGAAGAGGAAGTTACAAACTAGAACATGAGAACTGAAGATAACTCAACAATAGATCTAACTACTCATTACAACTCATTGAAGAACTGATTGATCAGTTAAATATGTGATTTTAGGAACTTAATGGTTACTTGAGTTATGTATTTTATATCTGGACAACTATTAGTTAGTTTCATTGCATGTGTTTAAACTCTTGTTGTTCTATTTAAGATCTTCCACTTGTTTCATTGAATATATTTTACTTAGTCTGTTTGAACTCCTAGTTAAACTCTTCTTCTCATGTGTTGTTGTAATTGAGGAGTATAAGAGAAAGAGATTAATGTTGAAAATAAAGATGGAGATGTAGAGATATAGATAGAGAATTAGAGAGTAGAGGATACATAGAAAAATAATAAGATTTATTCCTAATGTAAAATTCATGCCAATTCAATAAAAATATGAGTTCTATTTAGTAACTTTTAGTCACAATCATTAGGAGGGATTAACACCCAAGGCAATTCCCACTTGTGGTATGTTAAACCCCTCTATAGTGTTGTTTCTCTATTTCATTGCATGAGTAGATTAGAAAGAAATGTATTCCCTTACCTACATTCTAAATTTACATACTTTTCCTTATTCATAATTTTTAGAAGCTATTTAATTTTAGTATGAGTTTAGTTTTATTTCAAGCATTGTTTTGACAACAATTTCTTTCCATAACTCCTTAAATCCTTGTAATTGTGTATACAACACATGCAGATATTGAAATTTTACATACCTTGTTTTGATGATTAAATGATTGTGAATTAGTAAACAACATTTTAATTGTTGCAACTTAACTTGCACCACCAATCTCAAATCAGTTCAAAAAATTTCCTTCATATCTTCCTTTTTGCATCTCTTTTTGGTCTATACTTCCCCATTCACCTTTGAATGTGCCTAATAGTATTTGGTCATCACCAAACCTCTTTGATTTAGTTTAGTTTATCATTTTCTATAATCATATCTACATTTTAGATTATCTAGTTCATTTTAGATTCTCTATTTCAGCTCAAATTTGGCTTCATCTTATTGTTTATCCATTATCATATCTATCTATCTTTTATCAAAAATTGGGTTGACATCCATCCTAGGAATTTTTCACTTCTCGGGACTGCATTTTTGGAAAACCCACCATCCTATATACTAATCCATTTTCATGTTGAGTTGTTCTTTTTGTGCAGGTAATCAAGCTCGCTATAAGTAATATCTTTTGCACTCGTATCCATCATCATCTCATCCAAATGTAGCCTTAAACCCTCTCATTATTGGAGTTGTTTTCTTTCTTTGTTACCATTTCACTAATCTAAAATAGGACCAAGAAATCAATTCAACATTTTAGCATGCCAATGGAACGCTCCCTTCTTTGGTAAGTTCTTATTGTTTTCATTTCCATTTCCATATTCCATTTCTCTCTTTCCATTAACCTTGTAGGTGATAGATTTGTGTGCTTTGTATGTGGTGGATTATTTTCTTGGATCAATAACATGCTTGCTAAAATAAAAATTGAATAAAAGGAAAAATAGTGTTATCTAGGTATTCTTCATTTTTCCCTATTTTCTCTTTTTGTATCTCTCTCCTTCTTTGTTTGCTTGATTTCATTGAATCTCACATTTCAATTTTGGACTTAAAAATAACCTCTTCATACTTGCTTGAAAACATAGTCTAATTAGGAGGTTAATTATTTGCATTCACTTCTTCCACACACATCCAAAATGCACACATCAACTTACACACCTTAAACATCTTCTTCTAGATGGAACTATTGAGATTTCATCACCCAATAGTAAATTCTCCCCAGTGTTCTAGCCACGTTATAAATTTGTTGATTATTGGTATATTGGCTAAACACTTGATACCCTTATCGTTGTGTTGTATGAAGTGTAGGGGTAGGCCCTAATATTATTCCCCATACCAGTATTCATTATAGATTTGAGTCTCACGTAGGAATCCATCCAAAACAAACTCAAACCATCTCGTAGTCCGGTGATTTCCTAGGTTCCCCTTTAAGCCCATTTTCTTTTCTTTCTCACATTCTTCTAATAAGAAAGATAATTAAATCTCTGCTACATGACTTGTTTGAAATATTAAAAATCAAGTATAGTTTTTGGTTTTATTGTTTCATGCCCATTATTACACATTCTCAAGAAATAAAATGGAACAAGCCATGTCATCCAACAACATTCCTACTTCTAACATTGCTTCCCAACAAACTTCAGCCCTTTCTATTATCTCTTCTACCCCCTTGGTCTCTTCTTCTACAATTACTCAACCTACGGTTTCCATTCTCCCTCTTCATGAGTCCCAAGCTATCCAAAAACCCATATGTTGAGACTAACCCATTTTTTTCCATTCCTTCTTGACCGGCTACAACTCCATCTGCAATTTCCTTAGAGACTTTGCACCCCTATAATCCCTCGTAGATGTGTAGAATTCAAATACCTCATTGATGCCAACGTAGTTGCTCTTCATGACTACCTTCTTCATAAATATACTAATCTCCCTATTGATGGACCCCTCTTCAACAAATTTATTCCTATCATTCTCACCCCGAGTCTACCCAATTCCTCACATCGCAACTCAATGTGTTCTTCCCTAGAGCTATGAATGAACTTTTCATGGTGCAATGCGAGCATGGATCCCATCAAATTTCCTTTATAATTCCCCAAACTCACCAATCCACTCAACTGATGGTCCCCATTCCTCCCAATCTTCCTCATATCAACACCACACCCAATTCCTCCATCCCCATCACTTCTTCATCCACTGTCATCATTAGTGTACCTACCCAAACATTACAAGAGTTTCATTTATTCCTTCTACCACCCAAAAAATTATCAAAATTTTATCCCCATATCTACATCTCATGTCCACGTGAATGTCATCACTTCACAACCCTAACCTTCGAAGTCTACAAAAACTCACAAACCTCCCCTTAGAAGTGTCATTAGCTACATCTTCCATAATCAATCTTCTCAAGCATCTCAACCACTCCATGAAATTAAAATCCAACATCCCCATCTCGAAAAAAAAAAAAAAACTTCAAACTTATCCATCCAATTACATCCCTACCTCTCAACAACATCCTATTTCCCAACCCATTTAATCACAACCCTTCAACAATATTCCACCTTATCAACCACCCCCTCAAACACCTACTTATCCACAATAATATCAATCTCATCCACAACCTCACCCATCTACCTCCTATATCCCACAATCTCATCCATCTTCTTCTAATCCTCACACATCTACTGACCCTCTTCATGCTTTACTAAGTAGAATGGAAAATCTTGAAGCCGCTACTTTAGGGTCTAAAACCACCTTCTTTTATAAACAAATTTGTAATGAGCCCATCAATACATCGGTTCTATGAAAACTAATCTACCACATGGGAACTCCCCAAATTTTCCAAGTTTAACAATAAGGAGGATGCATAATAAAGCATCTTTGTGCCTTCAAGCATGCATGTTACCTTATTTTTCATGACCAATATCTTATTCTTTGTAGTTTCCCTATGTCATTGGCGGCCCTCATTGGACTAGTATAATCAAATTCCTCAACATTATGTATTCTCCTTCTCTCAAATTATGCAACTATTCCTATAACACTTTTATAATAACATTACGTGTAAAATCACCATTACAAAATCTACATCACTAGAAAATGTAATGACAGATATATCGCAGATTTCATCACTAGATGGTGTGGCATAATCAATCAATTATATTTCTCCCTTCCATAGACTGAACTAATCAAACTATTTTCAAGTGTAGTATGAATCATATTTCTTCCACTCTTCAGATCCAATCCTTCCAAAATTTAAAAGAGGCATATAATATGGCTCATAGACTTGAAATTTGTGTCCTTGAGCAAGGCCATGTTAAAATATGATCTAAAAACAAAACCCAAATTCACTAAATCATCTACCGATGGTGAAAAATATAAAAATATGGAAAACACCATCGTAGTCAAATCTTCTTTCGAATCTACATCCGACACCGATCTAATACAAAGGGATCATAGACAAACCCCCAACTATACCCCTCTTGGGGAATCCTACAGTTCTATTTTTAACAAGTTGATGGTTTTGAACCTCATCCAACTTCCCACTATCTAACATCTTGATGACTCACGACCGAACTTGCATGGTATCATAAGGAGCATTATTTTAAATATCACAAAGTTTGTGGTCAAAACATTGAAAATTTTCATAACTTTAAAGATCTTGTACAACAGCTCATAGACCATGGTGACCTTTAATTAGATAACCCCAACACACCTCCTAATCAACCTCTCAATGTATTCAAACAACCTTTCCCCAACCATCCACCAAATAATCAAACTCCTCCTCCTACATCTTAGGCACCCAATGCCCACACAATCAATACTCTAAGCCAAGAGTTAACATCATCACCTACACCTACCATTCCTTCATCCACTACATCCATGAATATTTTAAATTCTTCTATAATATTACCTACATCCATACCCATCTCCACATCCATTATACCTACATTAAGTATACCCATGACCATTCCTCCTATATCCAATCCAATCACAACTACTTCTTCATTCATGTCTACAAAACTAATGTTAGTGTGAAATCACAGCACCCCCAAATGAGTTCTAAAAATTTTCTTTTCTAAGGCAGAATCATCTAGTGTGATTGCATAACATTGAACTTTCCCCAAGGTGTGGGACCTTGTAAAAGTGGGAAAGATATCCAGAGAAGGTTGGTTCCTCTTCCTAAACTACCTGCCACAAGCTATTCTAGTGGAGGAAAGCTAATCTAATCCTAATCTAACCAATCCAAGGGACCAAAGAGAAGGAAAAAAAGGAAAAACAAATCCTACACTAAAACGGTGATACACCAGAGAAGGAAAGTGTTGATCATCTACTAAATTGCCATGGAACAAAGAGAGGTGAGAAATGGAAAGGATGGACAGCAACATCACAAACCATAGATCATATTCACATAGAAAATGTTCCAAAACCCCATGAACACAGCTCCCAGATCTGTAAATGAACATTCAAAACATGCACAAATACCCTACAATGAAGAGAGGCAAGAAGATGCAATAAAATGAGCAAAGGATGGACAAATGCATCACAAAAACACATTTTTACTGCTCCAAATTTACACAGTGCACCATTTCATGGGAAAGAGGAAAAATGCCATTACAGAGTAGGGGAGGAGGTTCAAACTCCATTTTTGACCCTAGGGAAGAAAAGAAGGGGGAGGCAGAGAAGAAAAATGAACAACCTCTAACTAATCGATGCCTTTGTTACATTATATAGAAAAATGTGAGAAGGAAAGGGAAAAATGTAGGATTCTCTCCAACCACCGACAACATTCATAAATTTGGTCGAAAAGTCAAGGCTCCATCTGCAAATTCCATTCCCAAATGCATTTTGTCTGCTTGAGGGAGAAAAGACCCATATTTCATTAAATTTGGTGGTTGAAAACTAGTTCTACATTTTAATTCTTCATCTATTGATGGGCTCGATGAAAAATCTCATATTTCCATGTATCTACTTTACATACCAATTAAAATGACCCATACTTCATTAAATCTGGTAGTTGAAACTGGTTTTTTTTGTCTTTTCCGTGCCAAAACGTGTTTTGAAATTTTCTCCCACAAATATCTACCAAAATACAAAATTGAAGACTCCATGATGAAGAGAATCTCCAGATCTTTCCATTGGTACCAAGATTGTAGAAAATGGAGCTCTGGATCAAAAGATATGGCCCTCTGAGTATTTCCTTTACGTTTTCTGCTAAAATTGGCTCGGGAAAATTTTGCACATTTCCCCCACAAATCCACTGATGACGTGGCATCCATTGGGGTCGGTGGAGGTAGGGGTTTCCTTTTTTCCATTTGCACTTTTGAAAAAAGTGTGAAAATTCTATTTTTCCTCTGAAGCCCCGCATCCCCGCATTAGCGCCTTTACATAAAATGTTACCACATGTCCCTTTTGAGACTTAGGCAATTTTTAACTTTTTTCCTTCTACAGCTTATAGGAGCGCAAATAAATTTTACACTTTTAACCAAAATCATTAAGTTCTCAAAATCTTCCCCCGCTCCACCGACCTGAGATTCCTTGACAAAAATCTCTCCCAAGCTCCGCAGTCTGCCTTGGGCAAAATTTTAACTCAAAACTCTACCGAGCCATAACTTGAAAAATAAAAGGAGTTAAGAGGAGTTCTTTACCTTTTTGGAAAGGGGAAGAAATTATATATCTAATGGAGAATTTTCCATAATTCCTTGACTACTTGAAGCTTGTAAAATTCAGATTGAAGCAAAAATGAGATAAGTTAACCCAAAATAAGAGGGAGCTTATTTTGGTTAACAACTTTCGCGACTCACAAGGGTCATATTCTTGTTAGATGAATGATTAGTGGCCTTAGTTACATATATTGGGCATGGATTCAAGCCTAATAACCAATTCTTTGATCTAACTCTGAAAATATGACCTTTGAATCACTCAGAAACCCGCTAAAACTTGAATTTGAACTTCACCAAAAGCCAATTGAATGTACTTGTGCAAGATCAAAACAACAACACCAAAAACTATGTACAAACTGAAAAATCATACATACCCTAAGTGGGATATGTAGAGTGTGAAAAATCACTTCTTCTACTTAAAAAAACCTACCTACACTACTCTAACCAAGAGCAAAGGGAACTCAAGAAAAACAGAATCTGGCAAGGAGAAATACATTCCCTTCCTCAAAAATTACGGTCATGCAACTAATTTGGCACTAAATATGGCTGGTTGGATGAGTGAAAAATTAACAAGAAGTTGTTCCTCTGCCCAAATAACCAAAGTACCAGCTGAAACAAATCAAATACCTCTTTTAGTTGCTCTACATTTGGATTGGAGAGGTATGGTAGCTGATCCTTGGTGCTTTTTAGCACCAAGGATCACCGCCATACCTGAAATGGGCATGACTAGATTTGGCTTCTCCTTTGGCTCCAATGAAGCCAAATACCTGATTGGGAAAGGTATGATCCATTTGATATGCCCATTGCTTTGATTTTCCACTCCAAAAATGGAGTCTTCTTGTAGACCTCTTTGGGTGAATGACGTGGAAGGAATGGTGGAACTCTTCTGTTGTTTCTCTTCTTCCTCCTGTGAAGAGCATGGAAGGTTTGAGTCTCCCAAACTAGATTCCAAAAGGCTGCTATAAAGTACAAACTACTACAAATGAGTGCTCTCCTTCATGACAACAGGTTCACATATTTGAAGGGTGAATGAAGGAGAAAACAATAGAAACTCAATTGGTTCTTCTCCATCAAAACAATCCTCCAAATCAGACAAGTACTCTACTTCATTGTTGTCCTATTGCAAATGTTCAACCTCTTCCATGGTGTCTTTTTGGTTTGCAACTTGTTCACCATGGTTTCTTTCATCCTCCAACATGAAGTTTGAAAGATAAAACTCTTCTTCAACACTAGAACTCGAGGGAGATGAAGTAGAAGGAATAACTGAAGGTTCTTGTATAGCCTGTTTCATGCTTGAAGCTTTTGGATCTACATTTCTCTCCTCCACAGCTGGAAAGCACTCCACTTCTTTTGGATTTGGAGTAGCTTCTCCTTCCTCTTCTTCTTGAAGACCATCTTTCTCTTGATTGAACTCTTTCTCTAGCATGAATTTTTCCATATCAAACTCCTCAAACTGTTGCTCTAGAGGACAAGTTGGGACTGCAAGATTTCTTTTAGAGATTTCCTCCAAAATGGATTCATCAACCAAAATAGGCCCTTCGAATGAAAGCAAGAAAACACCAATAATGTCTTCTTCTTCTGCTGCTACAAACTCTAATTTGGTCTCATCCACTTGCTCCTTTCCAATGGGAATTTGAGCTTATTTGTTTTCTCCTTCCTTAGTTGATTGGGCAGTTTGAATTGGATCAACATTCTCTTCACTTAAAGTGCCAACATGGACACTACATTCTGAGTAAACTGACTACTGATTTTCTTCTTCCTTTTCTTGTTCTTTCTCTACCACAAATTCAGTCTTAGCCACCACTGGCTCTTCAAATTTCTTCTCCTCTGAAGGCTTGACCAGCAAAGGAATCTCTGTTATCCCAAACCTAAGAGCTAAGCTCACTAAGCTTTTAACCATTTCTTCTTCTTTCACTTCTTCTTCTTGTTGTCCTTCATGACTGATTTTTAAAATTTCTTCTCCACATGGAATTGGGAAGGCAAGAGAAGGAGTGGGTTGGGATTTAACCATTTTTCATTTGTTTGTGGTGGTGGAAGAGATGAAACTTCTTGTTTCCTTAGAGTGGAAGGTATTTATTTTTTCTCTTGTGGAGGGGATTTGGATTTTGAAAAGAAGAGGGAAGAAAACTGAGATGGGATGGAAGACTAGGGGATAGAGAAATGGATTTCACACTTGGGGAAACATTCAATGGGAAGCTTGGAAATTGAAGCTCAAATTGAGATGGTGCTACTTGAGGAGTGGAGAGAAAATTACCAGATAATGGTGTAGGATTTACCCATTGACAAGGTTGCCTAACACCAAATTCATAGGCCTCTATCTCTTTAGTCCATTGTGCAAGTTGGGGCAACATCTCAATCATGAATTCCAGCTTCTTTTGATGGCTGTAGTGTCTTGGAAAAGGGCCTTCCCATGGACAAGGTGCCCTACAACCAATTCTGAAGGCCATCATTTGAGTTGTAGCTCTTGAATGCACCATACCAATCTCCATTTTTTGAATCTTCTCCAACAGACCAACATCTTGCATTTGATTATCTTCATGGTTTGCATACCCCTGCTCTTGGAAAATCCATAGCCAAACTGATTTTGGCACTGCTACTCATAGGAGTAAACATGCTGATCTTGAATCTGCTCAAAATGCTGATTTGAAGGAGTTGTAAAGCACATTAGAGGTGGAATGTACTGCTTCTGCTGCTATGAATGTGAATGTGAATTCCATGATGGAAATGAAGTCATGATTGCACAACTTCATGGAATGATGGAAAATAATGAAATATATGGAAAGAAGAGTGAATGGAAATGGATGTAAAATAGGTCTACAACTTAGAGATGAGTTATTTACCAAATGGAGTCACCAGATGTATAAATGTTTGCTTCTCAAAAGCTGGAAATTAAAACAAGTGCACATCTATCTTGTTGCAATGAAGTGAAGACCTCTAAGGTCCCACCGGGTGTGCCAAAACTATTAGTGGAGGATGATGGTGTAAGTTTTTTTTTTTTGTTGAGACACTACGAGAAGATGAAATATCTAACCCCAGTGTCCCACTAAGCATGCCAAAACTATTAGTGTGAAATTACAGCACCCCCAAATGAGTTCTAAAAATATGCTTTTCTAAGGCAGAATCATCTGGTGTGATTTCATAATATTGAACTTTCCCCAAGGTGTGAGACCTTGCAAACCGGGAAAGCTCTCCGGATAACGTTAGTTCCTCTTCCTAAACTACTGTCACAATCTATTCCAGTGTAGGCAAGCTAATCTAATCCTAATCTAACCAATCCAAGGGACCAAGGAGAAGGAAAACAAGGAAAAATAGAGCCTACACTAAAACGGTGATACACCAGAGAAGGAAAGTGTTGATCATCTACTAAACTACCATGGAACAAAGAGAGGTGAGCAATGGAAAGGATGGACAACAACATCACAGACCATAGATTAGATTCACATAGAAAATGTTCCAAAACCCCATGAACACAACTCCCAGATCTGCAAATGAACATTCAAAACATACATAGATACCCGGTAATGAAGATAGGCAATAAGATGCAATAAAACAAGAAAAGGATGGACAAATGCATCACAAAAACACATTTTTATTGCTCCATATTTACACAGTGCACCATTTCATGGGAAAGAAGAAAAAAATTCCATTACAGAGCAGGGGAGGAGGTTTAAACTCCATTTTCGACCCTGGGGAAGAAAAGAAGGGGGAGGCAGAGAAGAAAAATGAAAAACCTCTAACTAGTTGATGCCTCTATTACATTATATAGTAAAATGCGAGAAGGAAATGGAAAAAACATGGGATTCTCTCCAACCACCGACAACATTCATAAATTTGGCTGAAAAGTCAAGGCTCCATCTGTAAATTCCATTCCCAAATGCATTTTATGTACTTGAGGAGAAAAGATCCATATCTCATTAAAATTGGTGGTTGAAAAATAGTTCTGCATTTTAATTCTTCATTTGTTAATGGGCTCACTGCAAAAGCTCTTATTTCCATATATCTACTTCATAGACCAAAGAAAATGACCCATACTTCATTAAATCTGGTAGTTGAAACTGATTTTTTTGTCTTTTCCATGCCAAAACAAGTTTTGTAATTTTCTCCCACAAATATCTACCAAAATACAAAATTGAAGACTCCATGATGAAGAGAATATCCATATCTTTCCATTGGTACCAAGATTGTAGAAAATGGAGCTATGGATCAAAATATATGGCCCTCTGAGTATTTCCTATACATTTTCTGCTAAAATTGGCTTGGGAAAATTTTACACATTTCCCCCGCAAATTTTTTGATTACATGGCATCCATTGGGGTTGACAGAGGTAGGGGTTTCCTTTTTACCATTTGCACTTTTGAAAAAATTGTGAAAATTCTATTTTTCCTTTGAAGCCCCGCATCCCCGCGCCTTTGCATGAAATGTTCCCACGTGTCCCTTTTAGGACTTAAGCAAATTTTAACTTGTTTCCTTATGTGGGCTTGCGAGAGGGTGAATGAATTTTGCACCATCAAACAAAATCTCTAAGTTCTCAAAATCTTCCCTCTCTAATGGCCCGAGATTCCTTGGAAAAAATATCTCCCAAGCTACACAGTCCACCTTGGGAAAACTTTTAACTCAAAACTCCGCCAAGCCATAACTTGAAAAATACAAGGAGTTAAGAGGAATTCTTTACCTTTCGGAAAGGGGAAGAAGTTATCTATATAATGGAGCAATTTCTTGAATTCCTTGAGTTTTGAAACTTGTAAAATTCTAACTGAAGCAAAAAAGGAGGTAAGTTAACCCCAAAATAAGAGGGAGCTTATTTTGGTTAAAGCAGCCTACCACACCAACACCCATTACATCTAGCTCCCCACCCATACCTATCCCAACATCTATCACAACATCCTCCTCACATAGCCCTTTATCTATGTCCTCTTCCATTCCTTTACCCATCACCACATCTATTCCTATAACTACCCCCATGTCAAAGAAGACATCTTCTCCGCATAAAATCACAAATATTATCCCCATCTCATCCACATCACCCACATTAATAACTCCCATAACATCACTTAGAAAATCCATATAATCCATGGCTTCTCCCCATATCGAAAAACCTCTTATCTAAATGACCCATTCACATTCAACTCCCATATTTGCAAAATTTGTGTCCAAATCATCCAACCCTACCTCTAAAGACAATACCCCTATAGAGATCATTGTTATTACTGCTAAGGGAAAACCTTCACAACCAAAACCTAAAAACCTTGACATTCTTCCTCGATGTCTTTCACTTTCCCACAACAAAATTTGGAGTCTTCTCCTTCCAAGCCCCATCACTCCATGTCATCTAAAATCTCATCCTCAATCCTAGGGGGCTATTATCTATTTTAGAGTCGATCCTTCCTCCAAAATCTCTATCATCAATAAATCAATCAAGGCCACCTATTCTCCCTCAAAAATCTAATCGAAAATCATGATCATCTAGATCCTCTTCTCCCAAGACCAAATAAAAATCAAAGGTACCCAAAAAACATCACAAAAGTAAACAACCAGTCTTACCTTCATCTATCACTTCCAAAACTAATTCATCTACAACCCACTCAACCCCCCATCAAAAAATCCCATTGGATGTTATTCTGAAATTCTTCAATGAATTATTATAGCATCTACCATCAATATTCCTCCCATTAAATATTTTGATTCACGTGGACAGAAACCCACATGGTTCAATCCTAATGTCATTTGTGCTTATCATTGTACCCCAAACATGATACTGCAAATTTTAGGGCTCTTCAAACCGTCATCCACAATCTTATAGAAGAGGATGACCTAGTCATTAAAGAAGACCATCCCCTTCCATCTACTAGAGCATCCACATCTGTATTGGTGTGTTTATTTTCCACATCATTACGTGAGTCATCTCACTTAGGTGAGATCGTAGGTCCATGTGTCATTTAGGGGTCATTATGAGATTATCTTATGCGTCAGCGCGTCAGTGCGTCATTGGGAGTTACACTTCTATTCTGGGAATGTAACTCCCCCTCTCTACTCGAGTTGACATGATTGCAGCACTAGGGTTACTCAGCACCTCCTATATGTACACCCCATTTGATCTATGAGATAGAGGAGAGTTTTATGGCTAAACCAGTTTCTACCCATTTTTCAAATCTTTGCATGCACATTTGGTTGATGCTCGCTCCTCCCAAGATCTCTTCACACTACCATTCGCACATCCGTTGATGTGCACGTCATCCCTTGTGATCCTCGCTTGTGGGTTTTAAAACCTCTTTCATGGTATCAGAGTGGATCTTGTGGATCTATGCACCCTTCGGCATTTCTGTGCATGTTTTCTAGCTTTTGGCATGATATTCAGATTTCGTTGCGTGTGTCATAATGGATATTCTGTCGTGTGTTTATTGCATTGATTTTAGGCTTTATACCTCCGTTCGGGTTGTTCGTGGGTGTTTTTGGGGAGTTCTTGATTGCTTCTATTTTTGTGAGCTCATTTTTGGCTTGGCGTGGACCTATGGGTTATCATTGTGATCCGGCTCTACATTGGTTCGGCTCTCATTGTCTGCTTGCTGCTGCATGGTTTGGTCGTTTGGCTCGGTTCGTGGTTTGAACATCTTTGCATTGGTCATTACAAGCTCAGATTTTTCTATTGCGTGGGTGTGTTTGCATTGGCTTTTCAGGCCTTTGAATTCATCCTCGTTTCACCACTTTGTTCCCTGCTTCAACATCGACCTCGGATTTTGGCTCGATCACCCTACTCATCCCTTCATTTTTTCATTGTCATGGGTTTTCCCTTGTCTTCGACACTCATTACTTCATTTATCTCATGGTTTGCGGTTTTATGATCTATGTTGGAGATTTGTACTCACCTCCCATGCATACGTTAGGACCCTATGTTCATGCCAAACTTGGCCCTCTTGTTCGTTATATGCTCGTGGATTTGGGCTTCCCTGGTTCACTCCTCCCATTGGATATTCCTGCTCAGGCCTAGTCTGGGTTGTGACTGACTTGTTGTGCTCCTTTTTCTTTTTGCATGTTCCCTATCTGCGTGTAGATTCATCCTTCTTTCACCTACACATGTGGCCCATAACTTTCAACCATTTCATGGTATCTACCATTATAGCCAGCACATGGTATCTACTTGTACAGACATCTTGAGTTTTCGTGAGAGCTCATGTGGCGCTCCAACTCTAACTATTTAAACTTTGCCTAACTATGCATTCAACCTATGCTTTTCCTTGAGGACTCCACCAGAGTTCCTAGCACGTGGCTTCCCTCTGCTAAACACTCCAGCGGTTTAGGCACCCATCAACACATGGCTCCATCCACAGTGGTCTCCTAGTAGTGTTTTCAAATGGTGGTTAGGGTCTTCTTTACCTGCAGATCTTCCAGCACCTATGAAGGCTTCTGGGCATGTGGCAAGCACCTCTCACCCACATTTTGGTCAGCACAGCTGCAAAATAGTAGTTACACCAAGTAGAAGTGGGACGTGGCATCTCCTTGCTGTCTAGCTCCTTATGTGGCCTTGACCACTTCAAACATGGGATCACCTTCTTTTTAATGTTTTAGGGTGATTAAAAACAAAACATTTAATTAATGGCATGTAATTAATTATTTTGGGTTGTATTGGCTTGTTTAATTATACCCTCCTACGAGCTTCGAAGACGGAGGGCGAGGTCCGGGGTTGGAAGGAGGCTAACCCCCCCTTGCAGTCAAAACAAACCCCTACTAAAATTCCATGTCATTTCCAACGAGTAGTCACATGACACCCTTTGCACCCATTTCGTGCACTTTTTTAATGCGTTTGTAGCATTTATTGGCTTTTTCCATCAGTTGGGGGAATCGTTTTAATGCCATAACTTTTGACTCGTTGCTCCTTTCTGAGCACTTTTTTGGTCAAAGTTTCATGATTTTCCACACATTACATGATGGCATTGTCGGGCTTTGTAAATGCACTACTTTTTATAAAGTGCCGCATCTCAGGGGGTTGCTTGTACTCTTGGGTTTTCACATGTAGACGCATTATCGACCGAGTCTGACATCTTGCTTTCGTGCACCTTGCATCTTGCATTTTTTTCATCATGGAGAGTGCTCTTTCTAGATGTGAACATCATAGGATCACCTTACAACCTCCGCTACTTCTCACCGGGAGAGGGAACTATTCACTGGCATGCTTCCATGAACGCGTTACTTCGCCCTCCGTGGTCTTTTACCCTTCTTGCTTGGGCAGTTCTGCACCCCGCGATCATCATCATCTAGAGGACTTCTTGACACTTGCGACCACATCTATGGTCACATGATGATGCATGTCTCTCGTTCTCTCTCGGTTTCATGTGGCAGACTCAGATCCACCCCACCATGTCTAGAGCATTCTTCAGTCCTTCTATGGAGACCCTTCACATACTGCAGTTGTTGTTCCTACTACTGATTCAGTTGTCTCCTCTTCTTCGTGTGATGATAGTTTTGCTGACATAGACTCACTTGATTCTACTTCTGATGATGAGGATTGTGCACCCAGTTTTGATGTCGAGAGTACTATAGAGGACTCTTCTCCTCTTTCTCTCACTATTCCAGACATTGTTGTCACCCCCCACATCTCATCAGATATCGAGCAGTCTTCTACTCAGCCTCATACCATCATCACACCTACCTCCTTTCCACTTCCAGTGTGTGAGGCCCATTCCACTCCTCTGCCTTCATTGGATGACTCATACCTATCCGACATCGCTCTTTTGTTTGTTGAGCCCCCTCATTAGGATGAGTATCTTCCTGACCTTATTCATCTGTTTGTAGAGTCTACTTGTGATTCTTTATAGGTTTTGCATCCATCTATAGGTATTTCATAGGAGTTCATCATCTTTGTTGTTGGGAGTGCCCCTTCTGGGAATCATGTCACTTCCACATTTCCAGAGACCTGCATTGATCCACCCTTAGTTGTGGATCCCTTTTCTATTGTGGAGGATGTTTTGTTCCCTTCACATCACTTGGACAACCTTTCTATAGGTGTTCCTCTTTTTCACTCTGATAGTTCTACACACGTGGTATTACCTTTGGTTCTTTGGCACTCACTCGCTATACCTATGTCGCACTTCCATGCACTAGACTCAGAGTTCTTTGTGTTGTTGCCTTCAGTTTCCTTTGTGGAGTGGGAAGACTTCCAACATGTCATTTTTGTCCTTCCTAAGGGCAAACACATAGTTCAGTGTGGGTGGCTCTTCTTCAATCTAGAGGCAGAGGATCTCATCATTGACATTCTTTTGGGAGACCTCCTAGAGCTTCAGAGTTTAGATCCATCTATGGCATCTTCTACATTCCTCTCATCTCCCTCTTCTTCTCTCTTCTTCTTCTTTCGAGATATTTCCTCTTTGTACATGGGTACCCTTTCAGGCTCGTCTATGGCCAGGACCCATATTTGGCATCTTTCTTAGATTAGAAAGTGTGTTGTTCTCTTGTGGTGGATGTTTTTCCCACTGGGTTTTCCTTCACTGCTTGGGATTTCTTTCTTGTACATGGGTACCTCATCAGGCTTTGTGTCGGGACCCATTTCTCGTTTCTAAATTTCTGCCTCATCCTAAGTTATGATGAAGGGGGTGTTGGTGTGTTTATTTTCCACATCATTAGGTGAGTCATCTCACTTAAGTGAGATTGTAGGTCCATGTGTCATTTAGGAGTCATTACGAGATTCTCGTATGTGTCGCAGTTGCATCAGCATGTCGGTGTGTTAGTGCATTAGCACGTTAGTGCATTAGCACGTTAGTGCATTAGCACGTTAGTGCATCATATGCATCATTGGGAGTTACACTTCTATTTTGGGAATGTAACTCCCCCTCTCTACTCGAGTTGTCATGATTGCAGCACTGGGGGTTACTCAGCACCTCCTATATGTACACCCCATTTGATCTATAAGATAGAGGAGAGTTTTATGGCTTAACTAGGCTCTACCGTTTGTCGAATCTTTGCATGCACATTTGGTTTATGCTCACTCCTCCCGAGATCTCTTCACGCTATCGTTCGCACATTCGTTGATGTGCACGTTGTCCCTCGTGATCCTCACTTGTGGTTTTTAAACCCTCTTTCAATCTGATCATGGTCCTTTAATTAAATATTCATCATCTAATTCTTCTAAATCATATTCTTCATCTAAACCCTTTTTCATGATTCATCCTCCAAGAAATACTTCTCTCAAAGATTGTTCCCTTCTATTTATGGATGACGTTCGTATTCCCACACATTCTTTCCCTCATGATTCTCAATGGCTTACTCAATCCATGACCAAACTCATCGTCACTACCCCATCTAGCGACCCCACTCCATCATCTTCTTCAAAATCCAAGGTGTCCATCTTAGGTGCCCCGAGTACCCAAAACCTATTGCTATAGAACAAAGTTTTGTGAAGAAGCTCCATCAAGTGCTTATTAATATGTCACTTTATGAGCTCATTAAAATCTCCCCCAATCATATGAAAGATCTCATTGATGCTTTACAATGCATTCCTATCACTAGGGATGATACTCAGCCTTTCAAGGCTCTTATCGAGAACTCACACCTCGGCCACCATTTCTTTTGATGACTCTGAAATCCCTGATATCTCACCTAAAGACCATGATCTCCCCCTTTTCATCAGTCTTCACATTAAGGATACATTCATCTAATGTTCATTAATAGAAAATATAGCCAACTTCAACATCATATCATCTCATGCCTTTGACTAACTCAATCTTCCTAACCCGTTTTCACTCAATCACCTACGGTATTTTTCTATTTCAATGATGTTATGGCCGCCGCCTTGGGCACAAATATCCTTCTCATCTACGTCAGTGAAATAATCCTTCATAATATCTTTTACATCATTCAAGGGTAGTCTCAGTATAATATCTTACTTGGACTACCATGTATCCACGCCATGCATTATTTCCCTTCCAATTTCCACTACTACATTAAATATAAACATGAGGAAAAAATCCTAACCCTCCCCATAGACATTTTTCCCTTTAAAGAACATCAAATGACTTATCGACCAAACTATTCTCTTTTCCCTAAATAAGATTCATATGAATAATCTACTATCTTGTTCATCCTTGCATCTAAGCTACCCGATAACGAATCTATTGACAATGTGATACAACACCTTTCATTGGGGGAATATCAAATTCTCACCCTCAATGCTCTTCCTATGCCTAATCGAATTAGTAGATCCGATAAAGCATCAATGTACTAACTTAATTTCGGGGATATCATCCCTTTTGGACCACCTCATATTCAAACCAATCTCATCTATAGTGGTATCGACCACCCCTCTTCCCACATCGATGATCAACCTAAAACCAAGCCATACACAAATGGCTTTGATTTACTCTATAATAAATACTTTTTCTACAATTAACTTCACCGTTGTGTATGGAAAGGATTTGGTATGGGGCTTTATGAAAAAGTAATTCATGATCTTATCATTGATAAATCTCATAAGCCTCCTGACAACTTTGGGTTAGAGTTTAAGGATAAATCCACTAACACTCTTTCACCTTCTCCATATTCATCTTTTATGAACATTGACCCCTCATCTAACTCTTCCCAATCCAACGAACCCATAGATATGGATGATATCGTGTCCATTTCTTCTAGCTTTTTTTATCTCCACGATCACTTTGGGACCGATCACTTATTAGTTTAAAGGTGAAACTAGGTCCCTTCCTCTTTAATTTCCCAATATGGTAGAGGAATATTCCCCTACCATTGACATTCTTCAATGCATCAACAACTAATCCATTATTTCTTATATAGGGGCATAGGATTCCTATCTTCATAATTCCTTACCTCCAAACACATCCACTCTCCTTAACGAATACACCATCGACATTAACATTGGGACTCCACAAGAGCCACACATCCTCAAAGTGGGTCAATCCCTTGATCCTAAAGAGCTTAAATCTTTCACTAATTTCCTCTCTAAATATTATCAAGTCTTTTTATATACCTACGGTGATATTCTCGACCTTGATCCCTCTATAATTGTCCAAAAATTGTTACCATCCCCAATGCTAAGCTAGTTAATAAAAATTTTCCGCATGCATCCCCACATTGTACTCCTTTCCAAAGAAGAGTTAAAACATATTCTCTCTACAAATTTCATCATTCCTATCGATTATCTGTAGTGGGTTTCCAACATCGTACTCATTTCTAAAGCCTCTATAAATCTCTTCATCTCGTACCAACTTTTGAGATTTCACTTTCCCTAAAGATTACCTTCTCCTTCGCAACATTGATTAAATCATTGACCTCACCGCAAGCCATGAGATGCTTTCTCTTATGGATGAATTTTATAGTTACAATCATATCCTCATTGAACCCAAAGAT
Organism: Taxus wallichiana var. yunnanensis; assembly: GCA_018340775.1. Taxonomy (NCBI): domain Eukaryota; kingdom Viridiplantae; phylum Streptophyta; class Pinopsida; order Cupressales; family Taxaceae; genus Taxus; species Taxus wallichiana. Next base: position 391,117,296 of record CM031235.1, read on the forward strand.
AATCATAATACTTATTTCATCACTCCTTGGGAGACCTTATGCTATCGTGTTATGCCCTTCGATATAAAAAATGTAGGCACCACCTATTAGCACGTCATGACTTACATCTTCCATGATCTTATCCATAAAATTGTAGAGTACTCCGTCGATGATATCTTAGGAAAACCCAAACATCGGAAATATCATATTCCCATCCTTGAAATCCCTTCTTCCGCGTCTTATCCAATTCTTTCTTTGTCTAAATCTAACCAAGTGTTTTTGGATTTCTAACTAACAAACTCCTTGGATTCATCATTTCTATTAGGGGCATTGAAGTTGACCCAACAAAAATCAAATAAATTTTTGAGATGCCTCCTCCTTCCAATCTAAATAAGCTTCATAGTCTTTAAGGCCAACTTTAATCATTTCATCTCACAACTCTCTGACCATTGCTAACCTTTTCGCCGTGTTCTTTGTAAACAGATCAAATTTAAATGGGATGAAATTTTTTAAAATGTCTTTAATGATCTCAAGTAGTATCTTTTATCCCCACATATACTCACATCTCCGCATGAGGAGGACCCTTTCTATATGTACATATGTGTAACTAATCATGCTTTGGGTGTCATCTTGGCATATTGTGATGAGCGGGGGTAGGGAGAAGGTTATCTATTACATCAGTTACACCCTTCATGATTATGATACTCATTACATTGAAGCTAAAAATTTTGTTGTGCTCTCTTTTTCTCCACCTCCAAACTTCGTCACTATCTCCTTAATCATAAAACCTATGTTGTCACTAGCTTTCATCCTCTTAAAACAATGCATTTAAAACCTTATCATAATGATTGCATCACTCAATGGCTCATGCTCATGACCGAGTTTGACCTAGAGTTCATCTCTCAAAAATATATTAAAGGCTAGGATATCATTGATCAACTATATGAAGCCCCTCTTCATGACCAACATCTTCCCCATGAATAATTTTGCAACAAATCTATCTTCACCATCGATCATAGATTTTCTCCCCTTTGGATGACACTCTTATTTTATGGATCTAAGTGTGGACAACGGAGAGGCACCAGTGTTACCATCATTCATCATTGGGATACTCTTATCCACATCACTTACAAGCTTAATTATTAATACACTAACAATATGGTCGAGTATGAAACACTCATCTTGGGTCTCAAAACTATTGTCATGCTTAGTTTCCAAATCCTCAATATTTGTGGTGACTCTCAACTTATCATCAATCAATTCAAAGGAACCTATCAATGTAAAAATTAATTCCTTTAAAATATAAGGACATAGTCAATTTTATTCTTGAAGCCTTCAATTTATACACCATCCAAACCATTCCTTGCTCATATAATTTGTTCATAGACAAGATGGCATCTCTCATCCCATGGGAAATAGAGGAATATAATATTTCTAATGTTATCCATTGTCTCGATCAACCATCTCATGTCCATGAACTTCCTCATGTCAATCATTGACACCAATAAGTTGGATCTTTGGTATTCTCAAATATTCAACTATCTATCCATATCCAAACTCCCCTCTAACCTATCCAAAAACGGTAGGAAGTCTTTTCTTCAACAAGCTAACCACTATGAAATTCTTGGTGGCATCTTCTACAAATATGGGTTTGATGGAATTTTTCTACGTTGCCTAAAATATCATGAATCTATCTATGTTATCCAAGAAGTCCATAACAATGTTTTTGGTGGAAAATTTAGTGGTTTGGTTGTTTCCAAACATGTTCTCTGGGTGGGCTATTATTGGCCCACCTTTAATCAAGATCTGCTCTGAATATGTCACAAACCGTGTCAAATGTCAACAATATTCTAATCTTATCTACATTCCTATTCGGGCCCTACAATCAACTCAGGATCTTTGGCCTTTCTCACAATGGGGCCTCGACCTCATTGGTCTCATTAATTTGCACTCTTCTCAATGCAATCACTTCATCATCACCGCTACTGAATAATTCACCAAATGGGTGGAATATATTCCACTTGCATCCACCAAAGATAACAAAATTGTCAATTTTGTTTTTTAGCATATCATCTGTTATTTTGGTGTTCCTCATAAAATCATCACGGACAATGGAAAGTCCTTCAAAAACAAAGATCTCAAGAATCTTTTTGACTCTTTCAACATCAATATTAGCTTCTCATCTCCTTACTATCCTCAATTTAACGGTCAAGCCAAAGCCACTAACAAGAATCTTCACAATATCCTTGCCAAAAATATTGATAAATGAGGTCAAAATTGGAACCTTCACATCCTCTTTCCCTTTGGGCTTATCATACTAGCATTTACACCTCTACGGGCACTACTCCTTTCTCTCTCATCTATGGATATAAATTTGTTCTTCCTCTTGAATTCCAAATCCCATCCTTATGGGTTCTTATGTGACTTTTTCTTTGACAAGTAATATCATCAACAACATCTAACACAACTTAAATTATTAGATGAGAATCACTTAACTACTCTTCAACATCACCATGTTTATCAAGAACACATCAAATGTTCCTATAAAAACACCTAAAATAACACAAACTTTAATATCGGTGACTTAGTCTTAACAAAAATCAAAATGTCACTACTCTAGAAAGGAGTCAACATGGAAAGATTTCTCCCAAATGGATTGGACCATACATTATCACACATAAGTATGGGTATGGATCTTATCGTTTAGCATCTCTTGATGGTAAACTGAAAATGGAACCTCTCAACACCTTGCACTTGTGACCCTTCTATTGTTAACATACCTACTAACGTGATCTTAGTCACATCCTAAGATCTTGCTTCCATCATAGACCTCTTTGTCTCTCCTCATAATGATTTGGAATTATGTGGTCTACCGTCACTTTCCTATCTATGACCTTGAATATGGGCACCATAGCTTTTCCCATAGCATATTCCTTATGGAAAAGTTCCTCCTTCTAGGTGGGAACCCGCAATCATTACATCCATCACCTTCTTATCTACCTACTAGAACCATGTTAAGGGTCCACATGTGTCACTTGTACATCTTATCATCCCCTCCTAAGTGGTTTACTCGACTATTCCCAACTCTTTCCTAAAATTCAAAATTTTGGATGCTCATATTCAAAATCTATCATATCCAAAAAAATATTACTCCCTCGAAGGATAGTTGTTCATATAAATACAAATAATGTCAAAAGTATAGATTGATCCCTCAAAGGACAGATATCATGCATATCTTATCCTTCCATATAAAAATTCAAAATTCAATATCAAAAGAAAAAATCATAATGTAGACCACTCCCTCGAAGGATGGCTACTTTCTTATATCATGGTAGTTAAAGGCTTCTGCGTTGATCATCCTTCCAAATCTCTAAAATCAAAGGAAAAATAACAAAATCAAACATCCCTACAAAAGCTTCCAGCATTGATGATCTTTCCCATCCATAACGGACTTCCCACATTGATCTGTTTAAACCATATTTATTATATATTGGGCATAGACCTAGGACTACCACCTAAGGAGAACCTATTTTCCTCATAAAATATCCATCTTAACCCCTTTTTTATGTCTACAGTGGGTCTATAAGCACACATTCCATCTTTCCCTCGTGATCTTAACTTTAACTAATTTTCATTAATTATGTGTTAGCATTTTTCAATGTTTGCAAGTGCAATACTTTGGTTCATTCATTTCCACATGTTTACCTCTGATCCAATTCAAAAGCATTTTTTCTATGTATGCTCTTTCCTATGATGAAGTGTAATTTTTCGACATATAGGTAACCCTATAAATTTTGTATCCTATCTAATTGCACTCATTTAACCATTGTCACTATATATTTCTTATTTTCTTTAGATACTCTTTAAAATCACTACATCTACTCATGTGTCATCACATTAAATAAATCTAACCCAATCATCACAACACATATCTAAGATCTAACATCATTTCAATTAATCCAAATATCACATCATCCATATGCATCTATCATCTAAACTAACATCCTTAATATAATCAAATAATCAAATAAATCATTACACAACACATATAAATAAGGAAAAAATAATATGTATACATCTTCATCAATATTTGTCCATACATCCGCAATCTATGCCTCTATGGGATTGATCTCAAAAATCTATACATCAAAAATAAATATTTAAATGCACCCACTAACTGGTGAATTGCAGTCGATGCTCTAAGCTTTGAACTGCACTCGGGAAGGTGCCTAAACATATCTATGTCCATCATCTCCTCCATCCTCTAGACCTAGATCTCACCTCAATTATGTCATGCTAGGCATGCTCTCGAATGGTGTTGGTCACATCGATCTCCCTACTCTCCATTCCCATTATATATACGCTTCATAGTGTGTCACATCTAGTAACCTCAATGTCAATATGCCTTCATAGTAGCACACCTCTATGCCCAAAGTGCCTTGTGCTAATCTAATGATACAATACTCTATGGATCCATCTCGGCTATATCCCCTGTGACGTCATTAGCTCCTTGCTCCCTCATGTTTCCACTAGAGGTCCAAGATCTTCAAATATAGTCCTAGAGGCCTCCCTCTATATACGATACCTATCTCGATGTTGAATATCCAGGTCTCTCTCCTTACACAATCATGTAGCCTCATGGTGAGTGGCATATAACTCCTCCCATAAATGGTTTATCTTCATTGTTTACCATCCATCTCCACCCTCCTCTCCTCTAGGTTCTACCTCCTCCTCTTCCACCAGCAGTGCCTCCTCCTCATCCAATCCTATATCCTCCCTCTCTTGTGATTCTTAGGTTTCTTATGCTTCTATCATCCACTCCATAAATCATGCTCCTACTCCCACATCATCATCACTATCCCACGGATCTCCTACCTCCTCTGATGGATCAGCCATCACAAGACTAGGTAGGTCCCTCTCTACCTCATCTCGTCTCGTATCCGATAGTAGGCCTCGAACACCTGCTGTCTATACCACCCCAAACTACCTCATCACTCATGGAAAATTAAATTCCTCCACCATCTCTAGCATCCACCCTTGCACCCATCTGACTCTCCTCATGCCAAATAACTCAATATCCACACGTGGACATGTGAGAAACCCTCGTATGGAATATATCTAAATTTCTATACATCTAATCCACCCAACCTCTCCTCATAATAATCGTCTCCTCTCTCTCCCCTCTATCTTTGTGATCCTAGTTAGCCCTCCATCTCAAAATCCAAGAGGTAATTCTATGTGGTCCCGAGTCACCCATGGAATCCCTAACGGCCTAATCATAGCTATGTGCTCATAATCTCATCAATGCATTAAAAACCATGTATAATCGATACATCCTCTCCATAGCATACATAAATAGCTCATGATATATCTGAGCCAATAACATTGTACCAAATGAGAACACTATCATGTGCTCCACTATGTCTTCAAGCACCCCACTAATTTCCATGAAAATCTAGCTCCACTGGAATCTAGTAACATATAGTATGAGATTGTCATCATCATCATACATATCAACCTACTCCCAAGTGTCCCTAACTCATATCATACCTCTATATGAAATATTCCTAATGTAAATGTGGTATGTGGGGCATTGTCTAAAATAGTCATGTCAATAAACCCAGTCTCCTCTTAACATTAATAAGATCTATCATCCTCCTATATTGGTAGCCTTAAAATATGGTACACATCCTCTAGTGTCACCATCATATCCCCTGTCTTGAACTAGAATATACTAGTCCTCACATCCTACCTATTAATAAATTTAATCATCAATCTCACATCCCTCAAAGTATCTTTTGATAACGACAAAATCCACCCATCCCTAGCACCTCCAAGTGATTCCACTCTAAATTAGTAACATCCCCTCTAATATGATCATACATAACATGGACTTTGTATTTGAGGTACAATGTGTGCCTCACTAACAAAATCAATCAAATGATCAATCATTAGCATCCATATAAATCATCATCTTTCCTCTAATCTACTCACAAATTTCCCCTATTTTCCCATTTTAGGTTGACCTGATTGGGTCAATTCCACCCAAATTGGGTCATTGCACTTTGGCTCGGATCGATGGCGGCTGTTTTCGGTCACCTCGACCGCCCTTGGCACCCATCCCAAAACCGGAAAAATGTAAAAAATAATTAAAAATAACTAAATAACTTAAAAACTAAGCTAGGGCTTAGGCACTTACCATCCTCTATGTCCTTTGGTGCTTCCTCATTGTTTCATTGGCCTCCATCTTGCTCCAATATCAATATCTCTTTCACTCAAATATCTTGATCAACAAACTTGCACAGTATAAATGAGCTTAATTGGCCACCCCAACCAGAGCTTATATGGGTCATCAACCTAGGTCTCTATCAACTGGATCTAATCATCATTGACTTGACCCAAATCATCACTAACCCAGATAAGTCACCATCAACCCAACCATCATTTTTCATTCCCCATCCTCTTTTACCTAATCCCTCCTCCACATTATCTTTTCTTCCACTTTTTATTTAGGTGTTGTTCATAACATGCCTTTATTTGTCCTATCGGACTTCCCTCGTTATCTCCAATCTCATCACGCATCCTTAATCACATCTAAAACCCTATTATGAAATCATCTACATGTCCCTCTTGGGGCACCATGTTTCATCCTAAGCCGGAGGCTCGAGACTTAGTCAATTTGGGCACCCAAGGTAGAACACATGAAAAGTGTGATTGGTTGTGTGCGGATAAGATGCCAGCCTAGTGATAGGCTGGCCCAGGAAAGAGCATGCCCTGGATGGAATCTTCTAGAAGATCATCATGAGATGGAGTGGAAAGCTAGGTCAGAGGAGCATGCTCGCATAAAGGACCACATTCGACACTTGGCATTAGATCTGAGGGTGTTGGAAGGTGAGTTGGTAGCACAGAGAATTATAAATACAAGTGCCTGTGGAGTAAAAAAAAAGGGGGATGAGATCTAGAAGTACGAGGTATAGTGGGTTAGAGAGTGAGTGGAGCTCTGCAGAATTACTATGAGGGGATATTTGTATTCAGGAAAGAATGCACTAAGCATGGAGTTGTAATTTTTCTTTTTTTGTTAGCTTAGTTACATATGTCTAGTGATATGCATGATCTGTGGTCTACTCTTTGTGACTCTCTGTAATGAATCAATGAATATAATGAGGTTACCTATTATATATAGACATGGATATCAATGGTTTTAATGCACATTTCTCTCATATGAGTTCTCTTTCCTTTCATGCTATGTATGAATGCTTGTATAATTCTTTCTGTCATAATGCATGTTCTGGATTCTATTAAAGTACTTGGTCTGAAGTGACTGCAAGGATCTAGAGGCCGTTTTGAGCCCTATGGTTCTTGTTTATCTTAACTTCCCTCCTAAAACTCTTACACTAATCATAGATGATGCTTCCCGCTAAACTCACATAAAAGAGAGACTCGGTACCCACGTGTGCCTCGGGTGAGCACTCAACTTCTCGTTGGGTGATAGGCTGGCGTGCATGGGGTTCCTTCCTTTTATAATGGGGGTAAAAATGACTACATCTTGGTTCCATTTCCAGGACCTCTTTTCAAAGTTGTAGTGGGATATAACATACATCATGATCTATGTAATGAGTAATGATAGAGTGGTTGACATTGGAAAACATTGAATCATGGTTCAAGAGCACGAGAGGATGAATTTTCTGGAGATACAACACTAGACCTGAGTTTAATACATGTAGATGGGTAGAAGAGAACCTCTACCATGATCTATATGAGACCTTCTTCTACTGCTTCCCAGTAGAACTATATGAATGGCTTTCAGCCTATACATCTAGATCAAGTTGGCATTATGGATCACATGTATGGGCCAAAGAAGACTACCAAAGGTTGCAGGATGTAGATCTGATGTGGACCCATGTTGTAGATCATTGGTGGAGAGGAGTACTGACTAGTTACACTTTGGAATATGCCATTTCCACGTATTCTTGTCTGGAGGTTACTGAGTTTGAATTTCTATGAGAACCCTAGAGGAATGTTTCTACATGTTATTCCTCTAGCTATGAAGATATTGATGGTTACCATGAGTTTAGAGGCTTTCCCAATGGCTGGCTAAACCATTCTGAGTGTTGGGTAAGGGAGCTTGGGTGGAGGAAGATGGAGATATCATGACAGAAAAAAGAGAGGAAGAAATGGCTCAAGTATAGTGAAGCACGTGAAAGGGAGATTGCTAGATGATGTGAGGCTGCTAGTGTGATGGATCTATGGAGACAGATATTATGGGAAGGAGTTGAGGTTCACGCGGAGGATGTGGAACTGAGTAGTCTATGCTACCCCATCTTGGAAAGTGTGTGAGGGAGACCCCTTTGGCTTCTAGTGAGAGTTTGTCATCACATAGAGAAAGGAGAGTCATTGGCGCATATCTGAACCCACCCAATGACCGAGCCCTAGTGCTTTGGTTTTCCCAATCCAGGAAGAAGTGTTATTGACCCAATTGATATCAGTGGAAGAGATAGATCCACACCTAGGAGGTATAATTTTTGGTTCCTTCTTCTATGGCTACACATATTCCAATATTTGGAGGAGTCTTTGGACAAGGGGCAAGTATACAAGCTTTTGGTCTCACATCAGGGAGTGGCATGAGACAAAGTAGTGGTAGTGGGGCGCTATCATGAGACCATCGCACACATAGTTGCTGGGACCATGGGGGCACTTGGCACAACTCCTAAAGCCCTATTAGACCCAAAGTGGTTCTAGTGGATCTAGTGGCTCTAGAGGCACAGGACCCTAGTGGACCTGGTGGATCAGGTGGCAGAGGAAACACCAAGTGGGAACCAAGGATCAAGCTCGGGAGGATAGGGACCCCACCACCACCTCAAGTATTCTTTGAAATGTCTCTACATTTTCCAGATTATAGGGGCATTGAGGATGTAAGTGGAACATGTTCACAAATGCGAGCTGCTATGGTGCATGAAGGGTATCACAACACTAGAATGAAAGGCTAGTTAGTTTGTGACCACATTGCAAGGCGCACATAGCTAGTATAGAAAGTATGACCCTCATCAAATGGTGGTGGACTATACTACCTTAAAGAATGCATTCTTGGTAGAGTTCCACATTCTGAGTTTGAGCAGAAAAGCATTAGCACTTTGAAGGAGATTCAACAAGGAATGGCAGAGAGTGTGTGGGAGTATGATGCACACTTTAAAACTCTCTTGTCTAAATTATCATATGATATCCATCCTTCTCAGCATGCATAATGGTTTTTTGGAGGATTGATCACCCCTTTTAGAAGGGCCTTATCTCATAAGACTTTTATAGATCCACATGAAGCATTGGAAGCTGCCTTGCACGCCGAGGCTATTGGTAGTATTGATATTGGCATTAGCCATTCTGGAGGCTCAGATTGCTGCTATGGCCAAACAATTGGAAAATTGTTTGCAAACTCAGTCCATGAGACTCAAAGTGGTTTTTGGTGCACAAGATTGTGAAATAGAGGGGCACGTTAAGGATAATTTCCCCTGAGGATGGTATGTGTATGATGATAGATTGTGAGATCTGTCATGGGGACCATGATGTAAGTAGATGTCCCTTACTACAAGCATGCGTGATCAGGAAGAATGTATCTTGTTATTGCAAAATTTACACCTCCACAACCCATGATACTAAGGACTATAGGCTCATTGATCAGATCCATGAGGCCATTGATCATGGGGTGCGCCAGACTAGCATTTCCAGTGGTTCTAAAAATGATGATCACCGTTATGAGGAGCGCATAGATGGAGGTGCACGTGGAAGAGGTTTTCGAGGAGGATTCATGGTCGAGGTAACCATGGAGGAGGAAGGAGTGAGTTCCCATGTGGAACATGTTTCAACTATGGATCTACATAACATTACAAGCATGAGTGCCGGACCTGTTATAGTGCTCATGGTGTGGAAAGAAGCATAAGTATGAGGAGTGCTGGAATTATTTGAGCATATGAATCAGCAACAGCACCGAAAAGACAAGGGCATTATGATGGTCAATATTAAGAAGGTAGACATACAGTGGATGCCCTGGGTAACATGGGATGAAGGTTTGGAGCCTGTCTTGGTAACAACAAGGGTAGAAGCCATGTGCGTAAGAGAGGTACCAAGACAGAAGACCCTGGTTACGAGGGAGGAGGTCATTCATGGAAAATATCCAGAACCTCATGCATAGAAGGAGATATATCAGGACACCATGGATGTTATTCGAAGCTTACAAGGGGAGATCTAGTGTCTAAAGGAGAAATCTAGGAGGGAGGAACAAGGAAGGAGAGTCGAGGCACAAAAGGATGACCTGGATGAGGTCAAGGAGGTGTGTAAAATGCTAAGGTAGGAGAACATCATTCCTTTGCTAGGATCCTGGTTGAGAGAGAAGGTACACACACCGAGAGAAGAGTGTGAGAGATAGGTCTTGCATTGAACCTTCCCCCACAACCTCGACTACGACAAGGAGATTACGTTGAATGCAGTCAGTAGATGGATGGCTCCTCAACAATATCCTCATTAACATAGGCATGGAGGTTAATGTTCTGACTTTGGATGCATGGCATCAGATGGGGAGACCTACATTACAACCATCTTTGAATGTGTTGTATATGGAAAAAAAACTAAGGCAATGCCCATCGGTGTCTTGAAGGATGCAACTATTACTATCCAGGGAGCCAAGTTTACTGGGGACTTCAAAGTCTTGGCACTCACCGAGGTGGACAATTTCCCAACACTACTTGGGTGCCCTTGGTGTTACAAGAATAATGTGGACCTTTGGTTCAACAAAGGGTACATCAACTTTGAGAACAAGGAGGAATGGGTCATTATACCTCTGGTTGATGGGAATTCGACACCCTATATTGAACCATTGGGAGAAGAAGTTCTGGACAAGATTTATGTGCGCTCAATCAGAGACCCTGAGATGATACACCCTACTAACAAGGTTATCCAGTTTGAAGATGCTCAGTCAGTGAGTGATACCACCAAGTCCTAGCATGTGACAATTGGGCACATGGAACTTATGAATTAATGGGATGAAGTTGAGAGGGTCGGTGACCAAGGTAATAAAGGCACACATGGTTAGGTGCCTTAGAGGAAAAGAACTACCCAAGTATTCAGGAGGAGCCTTCCTGAGATCTTTTTGCAGGAGGTAGAAGCTCAATGGAAGGATGAGAAGGAATAGAGGGAGATGTTAAGTTATGTCTTGCTTGGCACAATAGCTCGGTGGTGGGCCACACATCAGAGAGCCTTTTAGAATGGCGTGAGGTAAGAATTGATCTCTCTCTATTAGATTTTCTAGGAGTAATGTACCCACCATCATCAAGGACTACCATGGGAAGGAGCCCACCTCTTTCCATATCCAAGAGTGTGAATGGGTCTAGAGAGAAGGTGCAGAAGCTTTTCCACCATCCCTCTGGGTGCACAAGTTATATTCTACACTACAGGTTGTGCGCACATGGTACATTCATTCGGAGACATGCCGCTAGACAAGGAATTGGCAAGAGCTCATGGCTGACCTTATTCAAACCTTTGAATATCGTAGAGTACCAAGCCATCGATTGATAAGGCCTTGCAGGGTATCAAGCACCTTACCATGGGGGATAGTGCCAGGATGGAAGATAGGTTGTTGGAGTTATTAGGTGAACCAGGATTGGAGGTGCATTTTGAAGAAATAGAGGAAACATAAGAGTTACAACTTGAGCACGTGTGTTTGGAAAAAGAGAAGGGAAAGTTGGTATATGTGATTGATGGAGAGGAATTGAAAGCTTAGATGTTAGCCATTTTGTAGGGATGCATGAGGTAGTGGATAGTGTAGATGCTCACATGTGTGTGCCTACCATGAGCCTTTAAAGATGAAGAAAGTTAACATCGGTTTAGAAGAAGAACCTAAGGAAGCTATTATTGGGGATTACTGGACAGAGAAGGAAGTATCAAAAATCATTGATCTACGTTGCATGAATTTGAGGATTTATTTCCACGGGTATCATGAGCTCAAAGGTGTTCACCACTCCTTGGGGGAAATGAAGATAAAGCTAAAGGATGTGCGCCCTCGGTAGAAAAGGCCCTACTAGATGAATCCCAATTTACATGTGAAGGTTAAGGAGGAGATAGACAAAATGATAGCTTCTGGGATCATTGAGGCAAGTGGAAGAATCGAGTGGATAAGTTCGATGGTAATCAACATAAAAAAATATGGGTGGATTAGGATTTGTGTGGATTATAGGGAATTGAATGTAGTTTGTGTCATTGATCCATTTTCGACCCCCTTCACTGAAGAAATTTTGGAAGGAGTCGGGTGAAATCTACTCCTTTACAGATGGATTTTAGGGTACCACCAAGTCCAGATTGCAAAGGAAGACCAGGAGAAGACAACTTTCACCACCGAGTGGGGAAGTTTTGCATATATGGTCATGCCCTTTGGGTTGAAGAATGCACTAGCTGTCTTTTCACGCATAGTGGTGCAAGCATTCCAAGACTTCATCCATAAGTTTCTTCAGGTCTATTTGGATGACTGGACAATATATGGTCTAGTTAAAGACCATTGTGACAATTTGAGGTTAATGTTTGAGAGGTGTAGGTAGTTGAGGATATCCCTCAACATTAAGAAATGTGTGTTTGCTACACCCTTTGGGACTTTATTGGGGCATATCATATGTAAGGAGGGCTTGCTGGTAGATCCCGCTAAAGTTGTAGTTATTGTGGGGTTAAGGGAGCCTACTAGCCAGAGTGCAGTGTGGATTCCTTGGGCATGGGCTATTATAGAAAATTCATTAAGGGATATGCCAAGATCATCGTACCATTAGAGGAGCTGCTTAGACATAAAAGTTCCTTCCATTGGGGAGAGGCGCAGAGAGGGTGTTTGATACATTAAAAGATAGGCTTATTACCGTGCCTATTTTATGGTTTCCCTCTTGGGACAAGCCCTTTCATGTTCATGTAGATGCCTCAAGGGACCACCATTGGAGTAGTGCTTGCACAACCAGGTGAAGGGATTATTGATCATCCTCTCTATTTTGCAAGTGCAGGAAGCTGACACCAACAAAGCAGAATTATACCACAACCGAGCGTGAGGCATTTTCAATGATCTACACTCTTCAAGTTTTGACAATATCTACTAGCAACACCCTTTGTGTTTTACACCAACCACATGGCATTGAAGTATTTAGTAAACAAGCCTATTCTACAAGGGCACATCTATCGATGGGTGTTGTTGTTTCAAGAGTTTGAATTCACCGTTGTAGTAAAACCTGGGAAAAGCAACTATGGGCCTGATCATCTATCAAGAATTGATTCATGGGAGGATGCGCAAGAGTATTGAGGAAGCAATGCCAGACATGTGCAACTATTTAGGTTGTGGTGCATGCCCTGGATTTAGAGGAGATTTCAGTATTCTTAAAGGAAGGTGTGGCACTAGATGGAATGAAGGCATTGGAAAAAAAGTAGTTGGCCATATGTGTCGTGCCCTACATGTTAATCAATGGAGACTTATACAAGTTGGGACATGATGAAGTTTTTGTGTGTGTGTCTTAGAGCATGAAGCGCCGGCCATCATGGAGGAAGCACATGGAGGAAGTGTGGGTGGGCATTATGTAGGTGATGCCACCACGTGCAAGATATTAATGGTAGGTTTATGGTGGGAAACCTTATACAAGGATTATAGAGATTATTGTAAAGTGTGTGACCATTTTCAAGCGCATTGGCAAACCAGAAGGAGAGATGAAATGCCTTTGCACCCTATTCCTAGCACATGAGCCTTTTGAAAAGTGGGCGATAGACTTTGTAGGACCTATTACACCAGCAGCACATGGAGGACTGGGTCACGTTATGTCATCACTTGCACAGATTATCTCACAAGGTGGGCAGAGGCAGCCCCAACTAAAGATTACATGGCAGCAACAACAACAAGGTTCTTGTGGGAAAACATTATCATGAGGTATGGATGCCCTTTGAGTCTGACCAGTGATAGGGGTATGCATTTCTTGAATGAGACCGTGAGGATCCTGTTATCTGAGTTCATGGTGGCTCATCACAAGACTACGCCCTATCACCCACAAGAAAATGGAACATGGAAGCATTCAACAAAATACTGAGTCATACCTTGACCAAGATTTGTGATGTCGGAAGACTTGATTGGGATGACAAAGTATCGGCAATATTATGGGCTTACAGGACAACGTATAAAAGACTAAACAAAGCCACACCTTTTCAATTGGTGTTTGGCATGGAAGTTGTTTTTTCGGTTGAATTTATGTTGCCTTCTCTCTGTGAATAGTGCGTAGGAGGGTTAGCTGATGAACAAGCACTGGAAGAAAGAATTGAGGAGCTAATGAAACTAGATGAGAGATGATCACTTGCCCGATGGAGCCAAACAATAGAAAAGGAAAAGAAAAAGGCTTGGCATGATCACCATATTAGAAACAAGAAGTTTGAGGTTGGGAAGATGGTGTTATTATATGATTCTAAGTTTTTGCGCCATCCTGGGAAGTTGAAAGTCCATTGGTTGGGTCCTTACACAATCTCATACATCCTTGATTTGGGCATGTGCCAATTACAAGCACTGGATGGGATGAAGTTTCTAGACACTTCAATGGTAGTAGGCTGAAGCCCTACTATAAATAAGTCTTCTTGGTGTTTGTAAATAAGGTAGTTTTTCCAGTTAGTTTAGAAGTTTCCTTTATGCATTTTCCTTTCTTTTTGTGTTTCCTTTTGTTGTTTTTTTGTTTTGTGCCTTGGGCACCGGTAACCTTATTGCTATTTTTGGAGAATCTATGAGTGCACAGAGGACCATGCATCGCTTTAAGTGTGGGGTGTAAAAAGGTGAAGAAGTGTGATCAAAGTACCAAGGAAGTTGTGTTGAAAAGCCTTGTTGAGTAGCCGGGTTGAAAGAGGTATATAAGAAGAAGATGGAAGAATGGTTGGTGCTAGGGTAAAGCTACTTGTAGATCCCACGTATTGAGGAGGAGAAAGTGCATTTGAAAGCAACATGAGGTAGGTGAGAGAAAGGATCAAGATAGAAGAAGTGCCTTTGGCATGGGTTACGTTACGCACATGCAAGAGTCTCCCGTCAAAGTTGGATTGGTTGCACGCCGAAGGTTGGAGGAGTTTTTGCGCAAGTTGGGCACAGTGCAAGTGAAGGTGCTAAAGATGGGATTTGTTTGAAAAAGCCACATTAAATGAGAAAAGTATGGTGGTAGGTGAAGTAGCATTTAATGTTTAAAAAAGAAAAACTATAAGTAGAGGGTGGGGCACTCTCATTTTTACTTTGTGAAATAGAAGAGTTGGAGATATAAGTGAGTTAGACAAACTAGGGCTTTCAGATTCGATCGAGTGAAGGAAGATCTGTGAGATTGAAGCAGCCAGTTTGAGATTACGAACTAGAAGGAAGGGGTTACATGGGTGTGGAAAGAGTTGAAGAGGCACTGTCTTGTGAAGATTTTATCCCAGTTAGGGTTCTGAAAAACTAGGGCATGGGTTTAGAAGAGTTATATCATGGATTTGAGATCGAGGATTGGAGGAAGTAAAACAGAGTAACAAGGAGAGAATTGGAGTGATAAAAATACCCCAACCATGGCACCCAAGAAAGGAAAGGGAAAAGCCAAGGCTAAACAACTAGAACCCATGGTAGACACAAATGAAGAATGGTATGCAGAGATGCAATACCCAGATGGGGTGATGATGGGGAAGGAATGGGAATCCCACTTGAGAAGTGTACCTATTAGTGACTATAATCACCACACGAACACAATAGAAAAGGAAATGGCATTGGAATTGGTATGCCCCACCAAAAATGAACACCTGAGGGTTTACCTATATATGATGATGACGTGAAGGTTAAAATGGAGAAGGCAAGGCTATTGCAACTCTATGAGTTGCCTTATTTTGGAAAGCCAGAGTGCACTTGTACTAGTGGTTGATGTCACGGGTGCATGAAGATTACTTCCACTTTTTTGGGTGCAAGATGCATGACTCCCTAGTTAATTTCACAATTTACATGCCTCATATGTGAGGGAGATAGCCTAGAAGATGACCTTGGTGACAAGGAAGCCATTCAAGAAACCATCACCGAGTATGCCTGTAAGAAAGGGTCATGGTATTATGACATTTTAGACATCAAGGACCCATAATGAAAATGGCCATGCATCTAGTGACTAAGCTGAATGGCCAAGAAAGATGGACACAAGTCAACAAACCTTGGCTACATGTCTCATAGGAAGATTATAGAGGGAACTATATACAACCTATCCATGTACATCACTGAAGAAATTACAGTTGCGTGAAGGAAGGGGACAGGATCCTCTTTGGAAACATCTTGCTCACCATTGTATTCATGGAGATTGGAGTGCCCGATGCTAGAAAAGTTCATGTGGGAGTACCTAGCTGAGGATCCTTCACCCGTGAAGAGGTTTGAAAAATATGCTTGTGATACAATGACAACACCCCACAAGGTGCGGCTGGAAAATGGTACACGCACCGAGGAATGCATTTCGGGGCAGAGTGGAGAATCCCTGAACAACTCCCAACAGCCACTGAGGGAGAGGCTGAATTCACGGTCTATCAACACTACTACCTGGGTAGATTCAAGCTGATAGATGATTCATGGAGCCCTTGGTGCAAGCTCCCCTTCGCATTTACTACTCAATACTTCCAAGCGGGGGTGAACAGGTTTAAAGAGTCAAAGAAGCTAAGACTGGAACTGGGTAGGCTAGACCGGGAACATAGGGAGATGAGAAAGAAGTTGAATTACCATTGGCAAAGCACACATACGTGGAGAAGTACGTGTCACATGAGATTCAAATGACAAGGCCGATGACGTTACCCATCGCTGGAGGATCAGCAATGACGTGTGTGTACTTGTGCATAAGGCCAAAGTTTGAGAAGGGTGTGTATCTAGAGAGTGAAGTCTCCATACCTAAAGATCCCTTGGGCAAGAAGGGGCCCATGTCAAAGAAGAGAGGAAGAGATGGAGAAGCACCAAGTGTGCCGACTACTTAGACAGTGAGCATGCCATCCACAAGCACCAAGCCAAGCACTTACATGTGGAGAAAGAAGTCTCCAGTGAAGGAGAAGATGCCGAGGTAGAGGCACCTAGGCAACCCATCTCCAAGGAAGAATCACTGAGGAAGAAGATAAGGCCGAATCCCTTGATCAGGAGCCACCTCTCAGGAAGAAGTAGAGGGTGGATGAGGAAGCTGACTCAGAGGTGACCGATAGCTTGGAAAAATACATGGGCAGAAGAGGGGATGAAAGTGAAGAAGATGGCAGTAGAGAAGAAGAAGAAATAGAGAAAGACCAAGAGCCCCATGTGGTTAGTGTCTATGACTCGGAAGAGGAGAGTGAAGATGAGAAGCAAGAGTTTGTATTCACATGGTGTAAGGGCACACAAGATGAGGAGGATGCCAAAGACATGGAGGATGAGGAGGTTGCAGGAAAAGGAGGGAGCCATAAGTTTTACAAAGGAGAAAGATCATGGAGGTGGCAGAGAGAGAAGCACAGAGAATGCTCGAGGTCTTGGTAGACCAAGAGTTGGAGCGCAACGCATGGACATAGTGCTAAAGGAGGGGAAGGAGGAGAACATTGAAAAATAACATGACAGCCTAGGAGGCCCCGCTCTGACAAGTAAGCTTCCCCAAAGGCACGTGCTCGCTGGGTGAAGAAATCTTGATGTAGAACAAAGACCTGTAATGAGCTATGTTGATGACACAAGGAAGGTGTTACACACACGATTCCAGAGCACCGTACCCATGGAAAGGCTCATAGCCAT
Organism: Taxus wallichiana var. yunnanensis; assembly: GCA_018340775.1. Classification (NCBI taxonomy): domain Eukaryota; kingdom Viridiplantae; phylum Streptophyta; class Pinopsida; order Cupressales; family Taxaceae; genus Taxus; species Taxus wallichiana. The sequence continues at coordinate 391,135,033 of CM031235.1, forward strand.
GGGGTCTTTTGAGAAGGATGATGTGTACCTCAAACCAAGAAGATGCTCTCTTGGGTGTTCGAGTCTCACGTTGATGAGCCAGACTTCGAAGTCTACCATGAAGCACTCATCACACTGCCAGAATCTAAGGGGGTCAATCCCTTAGTGAATGCTCAGGGCTCTCAGATGAGCAAGTGTGTAATGCACTAAACAAGGTCGTGGTCGAGACCGAGGCTAGATTATTCATGTGCAATGAAAAGGATTAGAATGTTGGAGGTGAAGTTAGGGAAGAAGGAGGAAGAACTGGTGGAGAAGGCCAACAGTTTGAAATAGGAAGAACTGATCAAGCGCATAGTTAAGGCATGAGTTAAGGGAAGAGAAAGTAAAGGTGTAGGAAGTTTACAAGAAAATGGAGTCTATCAAGGGCACCATCCTCCTAAAGCACCCAGACTTAGTGCCACCCACACAGAAATACTCATCCCTCCTGGAGTGTATAGAAGATCTAACATGCGTCCTCACTATGGAGAGATGACCCTTGGCCCTAGAATCTATGAAGAAGTGGCCTGTGTGCTTGAAAGAGGAAGACCGGTTGAAGGTGGTAGCACTTCATTGCAGAGTACAACCAAGTACTGTGGAGGTTAAGGTCACATGCCCAAGTCTGAAAAAGCCACATATGATACATGTGGATAGAGATAAGGTGGTGAGCTCCTTGGTCGCCACGCTTGAGATGGAACTAAAAGAAGTTCCAAGAAAAGAACAAGGGGAACATGGTAGAGAGAGATAAGGTTCTGGCCAAAGTAGAGAAGAAATCAGAGGCAATTGAGGCCTTAAGGAGCTCAATTAAGGCCCAACTAAAGGAACTATACCCCCAGATCACTAGAAGGATGGATAAACTTGAGGACCTGGGAAAAGAGATGGAGTAGATTGTGGATGTTTTGGGCACCCAGGGAGTTGGCCTGAGTTTTGATGAAGTGAGCACCCTAGTGGGAGACCTTTTCCAGAAGGCACAGGGTGAGGTCGAAGTGTGGAATAAGCTAGAGGCAGACCTCTGGAAATATTTTCCTAGCTTGTTGAGTTGATGTCCCCCCCATTCTTCATTCTTTTCCCCGATTCTTTCATTCCTTATTCTTTTCTTTGTAAAGTATAAGGCTATTCATTAGTTCCCTGACAACATGCATCTTGGTTAAGTGTTTCGAGGATGGAGAGAATAGGCGTAGTGTGGGGTGATGTTGGACCCCTGTAATATTAACCAAGTATGAAGGCACGCATGGGTGCACAGGGTCCTAGTTATGAAAAGGTGCGCAAGGAAAAAGTGTGAAAGAAAGAGTTAAGGAAGCACATAGCTCGCGCGACACATGAAAGGAGGCTTGGGACTTAGTCAATTTGGGCACCCAAGGTAGAACACATGAAAAGCATGATCGGTTGTGTGTGGATAAGATGCCAGCCTGGTGATAGGCTGGCCCAGGAAAGAGCATGCCCGGATGGAATCTTCTAGAAGATCATCATGAGATGGAGTGGAAAGCTCAGGCCTGGAGGAGCATGCTCGCATAAAGGACCACATTTGACACTTGGCACCGGATCTGAGGGTGCTGGAAGGTGAGTTGGTAGTGCAGGAGAATTATAAATACAAGTGCCTGTGGAGTAAAAAAAAAAGGGGATCGAGATCTAGAAGTACGAGGTATAGCGGGTTAGAGAGTGAGTGGAGCTCTACAGAATTACTACGAGGGGATATTTGTATTCAAGAAAGAATGCACTAAGCATGGAGTTGTAATTTTTCTTTTTTTGTTAGCTTAGTTACATACGTCCAGTGATATGCATGACTGCGGTCTACTCTCTGTGACTCTCTGTAATGAATCAATGAATATAATGAGGTTACCTATTATATATAGACATGGATATCAATGGTTTTAATGCACATTTCTCTCATATGAGTTCTCTTTCCTTTCATGCTATGTATGAATGCTTGTATAATTCTTTTCTGTCATAATGCATGTTCTGGATTTTGTTAAAGTACTTGGTCTGAAGTGACTACAAGGATCTAGAGGCCATTCTGAGCCCTATGGTTCTTGTTTGTCTTAACTTCCCTCCTAAAAACTCTTACACTAATCATAGATGATGCTTCCCACTAAACTCACATAAAAGAGAGACTCGGTACCCATGCGTGCCTCGGGTGAGCACTCAACTTCTACTGGGTGATAGGCTGGCGCACATGGGGTTCCTTCCTTTTATAATGGGGGTAAACTCAATAAAAAGGGTAAAATGTAGACACCAATTTTTAGTATCCCATGTCCCTCATCCCTCATCCCACATCTGCTCCCCTTCATCGTCATTCCTCATATAAATATCTCTCTTCCAATTTATTCAAATTTCCCATTTTCCTATATTACCCCATCATTTATTTTATTCACCCCTAATCCCATTTAATTAATCCCTAACCATCCTTAATTATCCCTAAACTTATTTATTAACACTTTTTATCCTCCCTAAGCACCCCATTTACCATCCCTAGGTTATCATCCACCTTAATTTAATGTGTTCTTATATCTCAACCACCTTTTATCTTCCCTAAGCATTCCTAACCTATATTCACCACCCAAAACCCTAACCTTGCCTCACAAAGGCTCGTTGTCTTGAGAAATTCACATTTTCACTACCCAAATCAATAGACCGCAACAATCATTGGTGACCCATTCAAGTTGTCATTGACCATATAAGTATAACCATACCCTTCACCTCACTAGGATGCAATTTTGAGACCTCAAAAATTCTTTCGATCTTGGCCTCATTTCCTACTCTTCTTTGTAGCTATTATCACCACCTTGGATTTATTTTGGAGATATTTTACATCACCCTTGGAGATTGGAAGTTATCTCTTTTATTGGTATCATAATTTTTCATATTTAGAGCATTAATATCCATTCAATCACTATTATACATCAGTCTTGTATGTTCATGAGCCATCTCAAATGTCTTCCCTACATTTTCCACCATTAATCTCTTTTTTCGGTTAGTCATTTCCATATATTTTCATCCCTTAAACCCTAGATCACTCCTTTGTCATTGTCGACTCATCCCAATCATTTTTGACCCAATCCACTTTTCTTTATTTTCTATCATCTATCCTATTAGTTATCTTCTTTCTAACCCCATAGTCACTCGGATCTTCTAATCTTGTCATTCTCAACACTTGTTTTTTAGATTTCACTTACATCACACCTAGTCACCATCGATATTCCCCAGTCTTCGTCGACCTAATCAGTATTTTTCACTTTTATCATCATATTTATCAATTTTCTTGCATCCTTTCTATTCCCATCAGATCCAAGCTCCTTGCATATTCTCAAAGCATCATCTTTAATCTCATATCAACTTCAGAACAACTCCTTCATATCTTCCTTTTATGTGTCACTTTTTAGTCTATAGTACCCGACCACCGCCAAATATTCCTAATAGTCCCGAGTTTCCATTGACCCACTCAGGTTTGGTTTAGTTTAACATTTTCTATAATCATATTTGCATATTATCTTATCTAGTTCATTTTAGATTCTCTATTTCAGTTCATATTCTGTTGCATCTTATTGTTTATCCATTATCACATTTTATCTATCTTTTATCAAAAAGTGGGTTGACATCCATCCTAGGAAGTTTTCACTTCTCGGGACCGGAATTTTTAGGTAACCCACCATCCTATCTACTAATCCATTTTCATGTTGAGTTTCTCTTTGTTGTGCAGGTAATCAAGCTCACTATGAGGAGGATATTTTGTGCCCATATCCATCATCATCTCATCTAGAGGTAGCCTTAAACCCTCTCATTATTATATTTTCTTATTTTATTTGTTACCATTTCACTAATCTAAAATAAGAGTTAGAAAATTAGTTCAATAGTAAGTATAAGTCCACAACAAAGTGGAGGAGGTATCTTAGCTAAAATAAAAGTGTGATTTTTACACCCTTATTAAAGATAGTAGATTAACGAGTGAAGAACATAAAAAAATATGTAAAGGGGAGATACATGAGGTTATTTTGATTTATTAACTTCCAACATTAACTATGTAGTATCAAAATAACACATTAATTCTAACAACTAATGTATATAATATGATACGAGTTCAAAAACACAATAAATGAGTGCACTTAGCTTATTAGAGATGGATTTGGGAAGTTTTGGGTGGGTAGACTATTAGAACTGGGAGATATAAACATGCAAGCTCTTTGTTTCTCAAATTGTAGTTGACAAGTAGCCTAGTGCATAACTATATAGATTTTTCAAAACCATCCATAAAGTTTTTAACCTTTTGTATGGTTTTGAACATACTATAAATCCTTCTCCATAACATTTTTGGATTGTCACCTATCTGGAAATTTCTATATCTTTCAAACCCAAGTAGTCACTCATGATGTGAGGCCTTTTAAATATACTGAGTAAGATCCCAAACCCTAGCCATGGTTATGATACCCCTACAAACCAAACATTAGTTGGGTTGAAGTGTAATCCTTACACTGTCGATGTTAGTATTACACCAAAGAGGACTCAAACCACGTGTTTTTATCCACCTAGAATTTGATATTTAAATGAATACAAATATGAATTGGCAATTGGAACTTATTTGAACATTCCAAGATTGAGTTTGGATCTTGGTAATACTTGAAATGGGTATGTTTGAGTGCTTGTAAATGAGATAATTTAATTCCTTGACCTAATATAATGCTTCATACCTCTATTTATTTATTCCCTAATAATTTTTTATGAGATTTGGTTTCATCTAGGGATCCTTGGCTTCCTTTAGTTATATTATTTACAATAGGATTTCATGAGAATTCCAAGTTAGAAAATGAGGTGAGTATAACTTTCTTGTATAGTGTTTTAAAGGTAAATTATCATTAAAAATTCACTCTAGAGGAATTAAATGACCCAAAAATAATATGAAATGGAGGATATGTCAGGACCAACTAATGTACAAGTCATCTAGGACCAAATTTCACAAGTTGATTAAAGTGAACGTTTCGAACAGGGAAAAAAATTAAAACTATATGTTACTTTATATCGGTGGAGTTTATATATGGGTTTTACTCATTATCACTCATAATATGTTGACATATTAGTGTGTATAAATAAACAAGTTAGACAAGATACCTTGGGATGTATTGAATGGGGATTTAAAAAGTGTGTTTGTGCTAACAAGAGTACATTGTCAAAACTAGTAGTGTCAAGGGGTAAATTTCCAAATTTGATTGTCAAATTCTCCCCCTTTGATTATGAAATGAAAATTGCATGCTTATAGGAAAATATACCTACATGTGTAGACACACTTTTTCTTCACTTAAAGTTATATTGTAGTGTCTCTCGTTGTGTAGTTGTTAACACACTCCATGATGAAACCTTTAACATAAAGTGTAGTCGATGTACATAGTTAAGAATCAAAATTTAACTCAAATTTAATTTGTAATGTGTAAATTATGTATTTGCATAAAGTGAAAAAAGATATGAAAAATGTGAATAGAATAAAAATATTTGTTTTGTGGAGGAAGAATTTTTCATTCTTCTTTTACAATAGAAGATTTAGATTGTTGAGTTTACTAAAGGATTGCAGGTGATCAATCCCTAATTATACCAAGGATAAACCAGAGTATTGTGTATATGCAACCCAACACATAATGGAGAAGAGAGTGATAAAGAGAGTAAGGTACCGAAGCATCTAATGAAGGAATAATTGTGAGAGAGTGTGAACACGAGCCTCAAAATGGAATGCGTACACACCAAAAAATTTGTACTCGAATAGAATTATGATGTATCTCTAAGTAGTAATAAATAAATCAACCACAATAAAAATACATGCAAAATAAAAATTCTTCTTATACTCATAGATCAAATAAAATAAGTAGAAATAAGAATTATGTGTAACTCTCATGCATGAATCATCATACCTCCACAAGGAGAAAGGAGTTACAATTCATAAATGGAATGTAACTCCTCTATGACACATATGACAAATTTTATGACAGAATTTTTCATATAACTCCTTAAGACACATAATGGCCTATGACCCACCTAAGTGAGATAACTCACCATGGGTGATGGAAATTCACCTAACTAATGAAAAAAAGATGAAAAATACCCCTTACACCAACCAATCCCATTTATCATAACTAAGGATGAGGAAAGGAAATTCAAATAGAGAAATGGGTCTGGGAAGCTATGCCTAATGAGGTAGCCTTTTACAATAAGGACATCAAGTAATGGAGGAAAATTCAATGGGAAAAAAATCCAATTATAAGAGATAGAATACTCCCTAAGCAACTACAAAATATGCATCAAATGGGTTTGGGAAAATAAACCCTTATAAGGTACCCATGAGAGAATAGAAATCTTTCTACAAGAAGAAACTTAGGAGAAGAAGAGAACTATCCAACTTTCCTAGGAGATGAAAATTCTTGAACCCATCCTATATCTTGCAAAGAAACCTCATAGAGTGACTATGGATGATAATTAGAAGTAATGGAGAGTTAACCACCATGGAAGAGTGAGTGAAACCACAAGGTATGGTTCCTATCTAATGAACTAGTGTCCAAAAGTATGGTATAAGTGCCAACATCTCCAAAAAGGAATGGTGAGTCTGAAGCAATGATCAAGAAGGAAGGTGGATTATATTATATTTGTCAAGAAGACTACCATGATGTTTGATGAGTTCTGATTCAAAGTGTCTACTCCCTAAAAATTATGTAGTGGACCAAAAGTAGGTGGATCAAGAAATAACTCCTCGAGATGTGGAAGGTGATAATTGGATGGTGGAGGTTGGTCCTCATCACTATGGCAATCAAATGTTCTAGTAGATAAATCATCATCATCAGAAGTGTGCTTGAGCTCGGAAGTATCATCAAATACAGGTGAATCAGATGAATAATATAAAGGAGGAAAAAGTGATAAAATGATTATAGAATATTATGATGATCAACTAAACCCATTGCAATGATAATGTCATTGTGTATCTCTCTGATGTATACATAATCCATATTGAACTCAACCAGCATGCACTAACCGAGGTGAGTAATTTGATAAACTAATAAGATATTAGTTGGAAGTGATGGAATACATAGAACATTATTAAAGGTTACACTATTCACTTCAACACACCCTCTCCCAAAAATTAGAGTATAAGTTTTGTCACCTAGTCAAATAAAAGATATGTCACATGGCTCTAATGAAGTGAAATCCATGTGTGATGAGGCCATATGATGAGATGTGCGAATAAATAACCCTTGTAGGAGTAGTGACAAAACTAAAATTAGATATCTTTCATCTATTTTCTTCTTACTTGATTCTTTCTCTTTTCTTTCCCTTTTCCTTTTCCATTGTCATTTTCTTGGAATATTTGTGAAATGATGAAGATGGTTAGATATACTCAGAACTCCTATGTTTTTTTCTCAAGAAGACTCGTGAGGAGGTAAATATTCTTCTTCAAACATTTTTATTCATCATGCCTACCTGTGTAATACCCTTATTTTATTCTTTCTTTCTAAGGATTTCCACTTGAAGAGGAAGTGGAGAAATTTGGTTTGGTGGTGGATTGGTACTTCTTATTTTCATGATCCTTATTGATTTTTTTATCTTTTGAATCCTTTGGTTTTTCATAACCCCTAAGAAGAGCATGGGATTTTATGGATTTTAGAGAGCCCATTTGTATTATTTTATTTTATTCCCAATCAAGTCAGTAATAAACTCATCAAAGGAGTGCATAGTCTATTGTGCACCAAGTTACCTTTTAGTTACATGGAAGGTAGAGAGAAAAACAAATAGTTGGGACTAAGTTTAGAGAGGATGGAAAGAATAAGCTTTGATTCCATTTTTTCAATTACATAATACTTAAATTATAATATCATGAACTCAAACTTGGTGAAGAGGTCTTAAAGGGTGTCAAAATTGCTAGGGCTAAGACTTTTCAACTCATTTTCTAGTTCATGCCATCTCATTTCATCACATTTCACAAAAAAATTGTCTAAGGTATCCAATAAATTCTTGGTTATTTTGGTGGAAGTCAAATGAAAGTGCAGATCTAGTGATACATAAAGACACAAAAACCCGTAAGCTTCATCACATTTTTAAAACCATATCTCTTTATATGTAGCATTTGTTGGTTGAGTTTTCAAACCCATATTTATGTAATAAAGTTTCTATTTTTGCAAGGTGATTGAACATAAGTATTATATTCATGATAGTTTAAGGTAGTAAGCAAGGGAGCTGAATTGAGATCCATGGTAGATAAGAGTGATAAAAGAGCTGAGAAAAACAAGTAACCACAAAAGTTATATACCCTAATTTTTGGGGCTCTTTATAAATAGTGTGTTGATTACACCCAAGTGTGTTTGTGCAAGATGAAACAATAGGTCACTCACCTTGCAATTTTTGCAGACACTAAATCACACACTTTAGGTATATTTATAGTCTTAATTACATAATACTATTCATATGATTCCTAAGAGATAAATTACTAATTTACCATTTTCTTTTCCATCTTTACTTGTTTTTTGTTTTCTCTTCTGGTGTTACACTCCTTCTACCTAGTTTGTCTTTTCATACTTCATCATTTCTCATTGGACACCAATTCCACATGCCCCCATCCCCTCGAGTACCCCCAACTTCTTTGTACCTAGCTCACATATTTTAGGTCTTTTCTATTTGTTTTCACATCTTTCTTTTACTATTCAACCTTTTAATGTCTAGTTACAAAATTCAAACAAGGGAATAATATAAATACAAATCTATGTGACTATAATAAAGGACCAAGTACTAAGCATTATCTATCACCACCTAAAGTTTCATCTAAGACAAATTTAAGAGCATTTAAGCATCCATCTAGCTTCACACAAGGGACAAGTGACTTCCATTTCTACATACACGCATAAGAGGGGAAGTTCTTTCTTTCATGAACACATCTATCTACATCTTTTACATCTATCTATTTCTCATTATCAAGTGTGACACGCACAAGAGCCACTTAGGGCACAATTTCTTCAACACACACATAGAAATAAATTGGGTTTGAGATGTCCTTGATTTTCATATTAATTTTTTTAGGATTTGATGTGGTTTGAGGGTTTTATAGGTGCTTCTTCTTTACTATAGGTTTTAGTAAAACAATAGTGAATTCCAACGATGTAAAGGAAATAAAAGGTGACAAACAATGAATATCTTGCGACCCTAAAAAATTTTGTTCGCATCTTCGAGAAGTCACGAAACCTGCAAGCAGTATCTGGTGCCCATGACCTCCATAGAAACCATGGTCCTATATTTTTTAACATCTATGATATTTTCTGGGTCTAATTGTGACACTCTGAGTTCTTGTTCTAGCAGTTTTCCAGTTCAACATACCTTTAGGATTATTTCAAATAAACTAAGTATATTATTCCCTTCATTTGCAACTAGGGTTTCAAATTTAAATTACTTATTTTCTTGGATAAAATCTATACTTAATTGTTTATACTCGGTGATGTTATATATTTATAATTAGACATCTATTTATTCAATATTTTCTTAATCATTTGGTGAACCCGTCGCTCAATTCTAACCTTATTTCTAGGTTTTCTTCTTCTTCGCATGTCACCCGTAGTGGTCATTTTAGGTATTTTGAGCTTCTTGAGATTCATCCATCGTCCCATAGGGTATATAAATAAATGGTTGAAATTAATAAACCATTCACTAACTCTTAGCAAGTTCCTCTCAAAAACATTAAAGCATCTAATAGTGAGCACTCATATGATGAAGACAAAAATTTTGATTAAGAATAATTAGATAAGATCAAAAAAAAATGTCAAGCTTTGCATGATAATCCTACTCATCTTCTATCTATTCTTCATGCTTTGATTCTGATAAAAATACTCATGATTTTACTTGGCGCCTCTTGTAGGTTCTTCTTTAGCTTCCATGGCCTCCACTCAATCCCTTCATATTCTCACTTCCATTCCTACTACTACCTCTCCCATCATTCAATCTAATTCTTCCAATGCACAACTTGAATCTTCTTTGAATACTCCTTATTTAACTTCTTTATGTCAGGATTTATATAAGTAAATTTTCCAACTTCAATTGGATACCTCTCATGTATCTCCGTCTTTGGATTCCACTTAACTCCTTCACACTCCTTTTTCAACCTGTTATTTCCACCTATTTGCTTCCTCTCAATTTATTCACCCCTAAGATTCCTATTTTCAAATGCCATGGTGATCCTCAAGAGAATCTTAGAGAGTTACATGTTGCATGTCTATACTATGTGAATGATCACACTTTACTTGTAAAGATATTTCCTCGAAGTCTCCATGATTATGTAATGCATTGGTTCTGTGATCTACTTGTCCACTCGGTAACATATTTTACACATTTAGCTTATTATTTTTCGCACATTTCTTTATCAATATCGGCTCCAAGAGATCCTATGCTCAACTCATGAAACTTAAACAAAGATCTAACAAAAATCTAGTGGATTATGTCTTATGATATAAAAACAACCTAGCTAAGATGTCTAATGTGCTTCATGCGGACTCGAGCTTCAAGATCTATTTGTGCAATCTATTAACACCTCTATAAGATATTATCATCTTTGAGACCTCTCCATCATTCGATCATTTATGTCATACTCTTAAGCTACATGAAACTAAACTGTTATCTATCGGAAATCTTAAGTATCGTGAACAAGTTTTATCTTTAGTGAACTTTCAAAGAAAATCAACTTTCAATCCATCTACAAAACCAACTAAATTTAAATCCACTATCAACATTGTATCTAATACTAAAGAGATTCAATGGCAGCCACCTAAGCATACATATACAAAATTGACTATCTTTCCACAAATTCTATTGCCACAAATTGTTGAGATTAATCTTATCACACTTCCTCATGCACCTTTGAATTTGGAACCATCACATCTTAGGGGTCATTATTATAGTGAAAATATCAGATGCAACTATCATCAATGTGTTGGACATTCTACAAATCATTGTTTCAAAATTCGCAATCTTATTCAATATCTTATCGATAGTAATGCACTTGAGCTTCTTGAGCCTACGGATTCTACACCGGTCAATGAAAGTAATAAGCTCAATATCTTCAATAATCCTCTTTTGAAACATGATAAACAGATGGCTAACTCTTCGTCTAATCATACGTATCACACAATACCTCCCCTATATCGGGGGCTCTTGATTTTCTCATTGCTCATGTTGAGACATCCCCACCGATCATTACTTTCTCTGATCATGACTATCATGCTACATTATCTTCCTATTTCTTGCCCATTTTTTCTTCTATTGGATTTCATAAGTGCATGTTCCATTACACTTCTTTTCACTATTGGCTATCCACTCTCATAAATTTCATATCCAGTTCCTAACTCATATGGATAGGTCAAGTTGTCAGTCACATCCGGTCCTCTTACAATGTTTGTGCATTTTCTTTTGGCACCTTTAGTCAAAACATGTGACATGATCTTAGGTCTTCCCTGGATCCATATAGTGCAAGATATCATCCTCATGCATCACTTGTGTCTAAATTTCACCCACAACAAGAAAGTAATTAATATCAATTTTGTTTCTTCATCTACACCATAGCCACAACCTCATCTTGAGGTTGCCATTGCACTCACTAGAGCATCTAGGTCCCTACAAACTATCGAAGTAAAAGCACAATATTCTCCTGGCTCTCTTGTTAGCCCAAGGCCTACATTGTCTCATATGTTTTTATTCCATCACATCAGTCTTTTTCCATTACTTAGAAAACTCCTTCACATAGGTATACATCACCACCTTGTTTTACTTCACTAAGGTGTGCATTCCTTTCGCTCTCGCTTCACACAGGTATTCATCTCCTCCACGATTTGCTTGACATAGATATTCATTACCTTCACAATCCCATTCATATAGATGTTTCTCACCTCATATGCCTCATACACGTATCTCTCATTCACCTACACAACATCTATCTCTAACACAACCAGTATTTGAGAATAGTCACACACCTTTATCTTTGGAAGCATTAGGTGGAGTGCCATCGTCTTTCAATTTTATCAGATAACATACTCACTATTGCACACTTGGGGGAATCATGCTTATTATCCCCCAAGTTAGCATTAAAAATGTCTTATAGTGCTACTTATTCACTCTACACTTCACATGTAGTATTTCATACGTGTCTTACACATCTTGATACATTCATATCATCATTACCCTATGATGCACTCTCATGATTCAGTTCACACTTGATTGTTGAGGGCATACTATAAACATGAACCTCACACACTGAAAACTTCACACATCTCACATTCATGACATCTCTTTCTACACAACATCTATTGTACATCATACACACTACACACTCTATGCATTCACGATACACATTTATTTCTTCTACTTCTACATGATGCACTCATTACCCAATGACACACTCTTGTTATATGCTTCATTCTTGACTCCTAAGGTGTCTTTTATTGATGAACCTCATATCATGCATACATGCCCACTTGAGGGGAACAAGGATCCTATCACACTCATATTACATTCCATTCCATCTCATCAATAACATAATACATATATTTGTTGCATTTATTCATGTTTACATACACTCACATGATACACTTTGCTTACTATGTTAGCTTGATGCACTATATGTCTTTATCTTTCTATATACACATGTACGTTCACTTTCCTTCTATTTGTGGATGCATCTTTCTTACAAAATGATACACAAAGACAAATTCTTGGCACATTACCTATTACTAATCCCGTAGATGCTCTAGAAGGCATCCACTTTTGTACACTACAGGTTTTATTGTTTCATTTTTCATAGCACATTACTTTATCAAATTATACATGGTTTAACATAATTTATATATTTAAAACATGTTAATGGGTGTTTCATGTGCAAAATTTATATTGCAAGTCTATTTTCTTCCATGGTTTTACGATACATTGCTTGTCACTACTTTCCATTATTTTCTCTTGTATGCCATTATTTTCAGGATTTTCCCTTTTTCTTGTGTGTGCACAATCAATGCTTTGGCCACATCATCCTCAATTCTATTGCAACATCAAGAGTGATGTCCCATGTTTTAAACCCTATTTTTTTGTCTATTATGTATCGCACTATTGCATGTTTACATTGTTTGCTTGTGTCCTAGCTTACACATTTATTTCTATGTACATGTTTATATTGTTTCCACTAACACTTTTTCCAGCCATATTTCTTACGTGTGCCTTTGGTTTATACCAATTACATTCCCTCCCGCTATACCGCATCGATTCTGAGTTTAACATTTAGTCCTCCTTTAGGCCACATAATCCTATAGATGTCGCATGCACCCCAAATGAGGGGAGAATCATTGGGTGAATCAATCACCCCATTCAACATTATACAACTATATTTCACATTCAACACACAGTCTTGATATCGGTAAAAACCTAGATTCGACTTAGGCCCTCAAAATAGCACATATACTAGTACCTAGAACCAAAAAATTTCTCCCGAGCACCCCGACCCTTCCTAGATGCATGTGACCATGCGGTAGTTACACATATTTTATCAGTTCAATTCAATTTCATATCATATTTTACAGAAACAAAATCCTTCAACACTTGACATGCATGCATTACATCTTATTTTATACTTTCATTTTAGATCAAAACGGGTCATATTTTTAACATAATATACAAGAATGTTTATACTTTAGGAAGTAGTCAAAGGTTGGAGAGTAATATTAGACATTTCTCTCTACACTTATTGAACACCGGCATGAGATCTCCCCAAAAAATCACACTCTATACAACTAACATGATATCACCCAAAAAAATCAGTCTTCTACAACATCTTTAGGATCCTTTCTATCTTTTTTTCACTCATCATGGATCAAGTGCACATGTTCCTTTTTCATTTTTTTACATACTTTTACACACTTTTTACATGTTTTGATCATATATACATGTATTTGACTACTTGTTTGTTCTTCTCTTTTGTAGATTCATCCTTATGGGAAGCGGTAGTCACATCAAAAGACATCAACAAGTACAAATGTGACATCTACACATACGCTGTCACCTTAGGGTCATCGTCATCATATCTCACTTCCTCTTCTTTAGCTTTCATGCTTCACTTTTTATCACTCCACACTTTTTCTTGTTTCTCTCAGCATGTTTTTGCCATCAATCTACATGGTTATCAGGTACACATCTCTTATCTACTTTATGTTATCGAGCATTCACTCAACAACATAAAGTGGGGACAAATGTAAATAATAAATCATGCACTTTGGGTATATTTCTAGTCTTGTCACATACCACTATTCATATGATTCCTAAGCGAGAAAAGTACTAATTAACCACTATCTTTGGCCATATTTTCTTGTTTTGTGTTTTCTCCTTTGGTCTTACACTCCTTTCCTAGTTTGTCTTTTCATATTTTGGCATTTCTCATTCGGACACTAGCGCCTAGCTAGGATGCTAAGATCAACACCCATGCCCCCTTTGGGTGCCCCCTGACCTCTTTTTACTTTTCTCACATCTTTTGGGTATTTTTAGCTATTTGGGAATCTTCCTTTTACTATTCATAATTTTAGTGTTCAATTACAAAATTCAAACAAGGGAATCATATAAATACAAAGCTATGTGACCATAAAAAGGACCAAACACTAAGCATTATCTATCACCACCCAAAATTGCATCTAAAAGTATTTTAAGAGCATTCAAACATCCATCTAGATTTACATAAGGGAAAAGGGACCGCCATATTTGTATACACACATAGGAGGGAAGTTCATTCTTTTATGCACACATATAAATACATATCTTACATCTAACTATTGCTTGTTATCAAGTGTGACATACAAAAGAGCCACCTATGACATGATATATTCACACACACACACACACACGAGAACTACATTAGGTCTGAGATATAGTGCAACGTTTGGTCATAAGTTCACTTTGTTGACAACCAAGGACATCTGACCCCTCATTTTGTATCTTTCTTTTGTACAATTTCATTTTCTTTGAGGATTTTGAAGATGTTTCTTCTTTATTGTAGTTTTAAAGCTAACAATAGTGTATCCCAATGAAGTAAAGGTGATTAAAGGCAACAAACAAAAAGCATCTTTGCAACCCCGCAAAATCAAGTTTTGTAGCTTCTTATGATCATAGGCACCCAAAATAGGTCTCGACACCCCACGCGCCCCCTAACCCTCCATAGGCACCCTAGTCATGGCATTTTTGACACCTCTAAAATTTTATGGGTCTGATTGTGACACTCTAAGTTCCTATTCTAGTAGTTTTCTAGCTCGGCATACCTTTAGGATTATTGTGAATCAGCTAAGTATATTATTCCCTTCATTTGCAACTAGGGTTTCAAATTTAAATTTATTATTTACTCGAATCAAATTTGTACTTAAATTTTTATATTCAACGATGTTAAATATTTAGAATCACGCATTTATTTATTCCATTTTTTTCTTAATTAATTTGTGATTAAAACTTTCAAGTATGGAGACCATAATAAGTCTAGTCGTTTGTAATTGAATATGTAGACACTAAATCACATATTTGGGGTACATTACTAGGCCCTAATCACATAATACTATGTATATTCTTCTTATGGAAGAAAATTATTAATTGATCATTATACTTGGCCTCTTATTTTCCTTTCTAATCTCCCTCTTGGCCCTACAGACCTCATTTCCCAGTTTGACCCTTCATACTTCACCTTTTCTCACTTTAGACGTTAGTTCCCAGGCACCCTTGTCCCTTTTGAGCGCCCGAGACCTCTTTATACTTTTCTTTCTCCTATTTGGGTCCTTTCTAGTCATTGGGCATCCCTATATCTTAAGGGTTGGCCTTCTAGTGATCAATTATGAAATTTGAACAAGAGAAACATATAAATATAAATTTATGTGACCAACTTAAAGGACCAAGATCTAAATATCTATACTATCACCTAAGGTTACATCTCATAAGAATTACAGAGAATATTTTCATTCATCTAGCACCATTACAAGGGACAAGGGATGGTTTTCTACATCACATGCATAGGATGGAAGTTCATTTTATTCCATGCACACATCTATTACATATTTTTACATCTATCTACATTTCTCGTTATCAACTAGACAGGAAGAAGAGCCACCTAAGGCATTATTCCAAAAACACACACACATAGAACTACATTGGGTCTGAGATGTAGTGTAGCACTCATTCGTAAGATCACCTGTTTGATAGTTGAGGATAGTCGACCCCTCATTTTGCATATTTATTTTTAGGATTTGATGTTATTTTGAGGGTTTTGTAAATGATCTCTTTAGTGCAAGCTATCAATGACATTGGTGATTAGAGTGTGATCATATAGTGAAAAATAATGAGGGTTTCAAATCATCCATTGACCATGTAAAATTCATCTTGAAGCTCCCACATAGACCATGGTGCCTATTAAGGGATCGTAGCACCTAAGCTCCCTAGCAGTACCGGTCTAGGCGCCCTGGTCCCTACTCCTCTTGTGTTTCTACACATTTATGGGTTAGGTTTCAAGGTCATGCATTTTCATTCTGCCATTTTTCCACCTTCACACACTACCAAGATATTTTTAAAATTAGCTAAGTAACCTAACTCTCTATTACACTTAGGGTTTTAATTCCTTTTCTTATTTTCTTGAGTCATTACTGTACTTTATTATCATATTTACTTGTTGTAGCATACATAATAATTTAACAAAGTAATCTACACTTTAGTTTATTTTTGTTAAATCATTTGGTGAACCCATCCTTTCAGACCCAACCTTTATCATGGCTAAATCTTATGGTCCCTTCGATGACACCCATCTTGTGATCTTCAAGAGCATATCGTTGAGCATCCGCAGGATCTAGATCTACTTTTATACACTGCTTGTGAGGAAGCCAATAATTTTTTTGAGCTTTCTTGAACTAATTTTTGTTGCTACTTCCATTCATATTACTACCCAGCCTACTTCCATTGTGCCCGCCTCTATTCCTACTCCTACAAATCATTTCACTCTGCCTCTCACTTCGCATACATGACAAGTTACCTCTTCTGGAACTCAAGACCTAGATTCTCTTTATCAATATCTTCAAGTTCAAATATTCCAACTTCAACAAGCTACTTCTTATGCCTCTCCATCTCTTGATTCTAATTTGCTTCTTCATACCCCTTAATTTCCCGTCATTTCCACATATGCACTTCCTCAAAACTTTGTAGTTCCTAAGCTCCCAACTTTTAATGGTCATGGTAATCCTCAAGAGCATCACGTGAATTTCATGTGGCATGTTTAGACTATGCAGATGATCACAATCTATTATCAAAGATATTTCCTTGTAGTATCCATGACTATGTTATGCATTGGTTTTATGATCTACCTGTTCATTTGGTAACATCTTTCACGCATTTAGCTGATACTTTCCTTTCTCACTTATCCATCAACATTAGTTCAAATATTTCATATGCAAATTATCACAAGTAAAGTAAGGATATAATGAGCACCTATCATACTATGTCTTGCATTACAACAACAACCTTGCTAGGATAAGTAATGTTCTAGTTGACTCGAAATTACAAGATTTATTCATTCAAAGTATATTAACACCATTATAGAAGAGTGTCATCTTTGAAACATCTCCTTTCTTTGATCACCTTTGTCACACTCTTAAGCTTCACAAATTCAAGCTTCTCACTATGGTTAAACTCAATTATCAACATCAGGTTACCTCATCTTCTAAAATTTTTCCAAGAAACTATCCTTTCAAAAAAATTCCAAGAAACTATCCTTTCAAACCATCTACTAAGGTCAATGAAGAAAAGGTCATTGTTAACATTATATCTCCTCATGAGAAGCTTCAATTACAACCTCAACAACATATGTCTACAAAATTAACATGTTCTCTACATATCTTATTGCTACAAATTATTGACAATAGCCTCATCAAAAATCCTCCTCCACTTACTATGGATCCATTTCACCCTAAGGGACATAACTACAATGAAAAATGCTAGATGTGACTATTACCAATGTATTAGACATTCCACTGATCTTTGTTTCAAATTGTGTTATCTCATTCAATATATCCTAGACAATAATACAATTGATCTTCCTAAGCCATCGACTTCTCTACCATTAAATGAAAATAAAAATCTTAAAATATTTAACAATCCCCTTCCAAACCATGAAAATAAAGTTGTCGAATCCTTGGCTAATCATGCATATCATGTTGTCCCTCCTCCATCGGGACCTCTCGATTTTCTAGTTTCTCACACTAATTCATCACAACCTATCATTACATTCTCTCGATTATGATCACCACACTACCTTCTCCTCTAATTACTTACACATTAGTGCTTCTATTGGAGATACTCCTATAAATAACACTATGATTGATCCATCATTTCAACAAAACGCATGATTTATTTCCTTATTGTTTGCTATCAACTATCCACTACCACGGATATCATATCTAGTTCCTGGATCTTATGGCTATGTCAAGCTTCCATTGTCCCCGCCTCTATTCCTACTCCTACAAATCATTTCACTCTGCCTCTCACTTCGCATACATGACAAGTTATCTCTTCTTGAACTGAAGACCTAGATTCTCTTTATTAATATCTTCAGTTCAAATCTTCCAACTTGAACAAGCTACTTCTTATGCCTCTACATCTCTTGATTCTAATTTGCTTCTTCATACCCCTTAATTTCCCGTCATTTCGCATATGCACTTCATCAAAACTTTGTAGTTCCTAAACTCCCAACTTTTAATGGTCATGGTGATCCTCAAGAGCATCTTTGTGAATTTCATGTGGCATGTCTAGACTATGCAGATGATCACACTCTATTAACAAAGATATTTCCTTGCAGTATCCATGACTATGTTATGCATTGGCTTTATGATCTACCTGTTCATTTGGTAACATCTTTCACGCATTTAGCTGGTACTTTCCTTTCTCACTTATCCATCAACATTAGTTCAAATATTTCATATGCACAATTATCACAAGTAAAGTAAGGATATAATGAGCACCTATCATACTATGTCTTGCATTACAACAACAACCTTGCTAGGATAAGTAATGTTCTAGTTGACTCGAAATTACAAGATCTATTCATTCAGAGTATCTTACCACCATTATAGGAGAGTGTCATCTTTGAAACCTCTCCTTCCTTTGATCACCTTTGTCACACTCTTAAGCTTCACAAATTCAAGCTTCTCACTATGGTTAAACTCAATTATCAAGATCAGGTTACCTCATCTTCTAACAATTTTCCAAGAAACTATCCTTTCAAAAAATTCCAAGAAAATATCCTTTCAAACCATCTACTAAGGTCAATGAAGAAAAGGTCATTGTTAACATTATATCTCCTCCTGAGAAGCTTCAATTACAACCTCAACAACATATGTTTACAAAATTAACATGTGCTCTACATATCTTATTACCACAACTTATTGACAATAACCTCATCACGCTTCCTCCTCCACTTACTATGGATCCATCTCACCCTAAGGGCCATAACTACAATGAAAAATGCTAGATGTGACTATCACCAATGTATTGGACATTCCACTGATCATTGTTTCAAATTGTGCCATCTCATTCAAGATCTCCTAGACAATAATCAAATTGAGCTTCCTGAGCCATCGACTTCTCCACCAGTAAATGAAAATAAAAATCTTAAAATATTCAACAACCCTCTTCCAAATCATGAAAATAAAGTTGTTGAATCCTTGGCTAATCATGCATATCATGTTGTCCCTCCTCCATCGGGACCTCTTGATTTTCTAGTTTCTCACACTAATTCATCACAACCTATCATTACATTCTCTGATTATGATCACCACACTACATTCTCCACTAATTACTTGCACATTAGTGCTTCTATTGGATATACTCCTATCAATAACACTATGATTGATCCATCATTTCAACAAAATGCATGTTTTATTTCCTTATTGTTTGCTATCAACTATCCACTATCACAGATATCATATCTAGTGCCTAGATCTTATGGCTATGTCAAGCTTCCAATCACCATTGGTCCTCTCACCATGTTTGTGCCTTTCCTTGTGGCACCAAGTGTCCATAATTGTGACATGATCTTAGGTTCTCCATGGGTCATGGTTGCTCAAGCAATTATTTCCATGCCTCATATGTGTCTTAAGTTCATGCATAACAACCAAGTTGTCACTATTTAAGGTGTCCCTCTACACACAATGTGACCTCAGCCTTCTCTTGATATGGTCCTTGCACTTGTTAGAGAATCTATGTCCCATGGACCTCTGAAACATAAAGCACCATCTACTCCTATCTCTCCTACTCGTGTGTGACACACTCATCCTCATAGGTCTGCTAGTCCATTACACCAGTCTAGGTCCACCATTTGAACAACTAATTTTCCTTGGTATGTCTCACCTCCACATTTTATTTCACATAGGTGTCCATTATCTCCCTACTTTTTTTTACATAAGTGTCAATCACCTCCGCATTCTTCTTCACATCAGTTTCTATCACCTGCATTCTGTTAAGTAAAGGTGTCCACCACCTCCATCGTATACTCATCGGTTGTATGCATATAGGATTCATTCACATATGCAAAGTGTGCATATCATATACCACCACTACTAGAACATGGTCACAAGCCTTTATCTCCTCAAGCATCAGGTGGAGGACCCTTGTCTTTCAATTTCATTGGATAACACATTCATTATCACACACTTGGGGGGAACCACACTATATCTTTATCCCCCCTTCTAGCATTGACATGCATCTTATATTCCCATAATTTCACATTTGATCTCTCACATACAACATACACATCTTGATACATTAGTATCATCATTACCCTATGATGTACTCTTGTGATAAGGTTCAAACTTGACTATTGAGGGAATACTATACACATGAACCTCACACATTGCACATTTCACATTTATAACATATTCTTCTTCCTACACATCATACATCTTGTGCACTTCCTACATCCTTTTCTTGCATCTATTACACATCCTATTTCTACACATTCTACACATTTCACACTCTACACATCTTTGACATCATCTTCTTACTTATACTACACATTATACATGTTTTACACTTTCTACACATTACACATCATCACACATCACACACCTTGCACATATATGGCATCTCCCTCTTCCATCTATTATTCAACATAAAAACTTTGTTCTTTATCCACCTATACATCTTACACAATCTATACATTTGTACTGCATATTACACATCATCACACTCAGCCCATTCAACACACATCTTCCTAGTGTTGTTTAATCATACAAACCACTACATACTTACAATATACAGCATTTTAGCACATTCTATTCATGCATCATGTTATTCTCGTCTACATTTTATGCTTCATGATCGAACCTTAACAAATCACAAAACATGGACGATGCACTCTAGTCTCATGGTTCATACTCGATTGCTAAGGGTCTAAATCTAAATTGAACCTCACTTCCCAAAATTTACATCATTCTACACTTGGTCTTCACAATCAATCAATATTTCTATCTATCTCATCATACGACGCTACAATTTATGCTTTAGGCTTCATAAACAATACTTTTAGCCTCTTATTCACACATTATATGATCTACACTCTATGTTACATCATTAATCACTATAGTTTCTTACTCATATCTCACTACATATTCCACATCACATGGCATTATCCTATAATCTACACTTTGTGCTCTTTTTTGCTCAAAATTTTCTATGTACAACACAACATTCAAACCATTTCTCGATGATGCACTCTTGTTATACGGTTCATTCTTAACTATTGAGGGGTCTGTTATAAATGTACCAAAATTCAATTATGAATATATCCACACTTAGGGGGCATGCCGCCCCTATCACACTCATACTACATTCCATTCCATCTCATCCACATCATGTTGCATATCTTGGTTGCACATAGTTCTTACTCGCTTATGCTTACATGTAAACTTTATTACACATGCTAGATAGATATCTTGTATGTCATTATCTTTATCATACACACATGTGCGTTCACTTGATTTCTAGTTGTGATCATAGATTTTACATAGATCATTACACGTAGAATGGATGTTTGGCACAATATTTCATACCGATCCTCGTGTAGCGGCTCCTAGGGACATCCACATTTGTACACATTTCAGGTGTTATTGTTTCAATATTATATATAGCACACTACTATATCAGATTATACATGTTATGACATACTTTATATCTTTCTAACATGCTAACAGGTGCTTTGTGTGCAACATTTTCCTTACATGACCTATTTGTCACTATGGTTATCTCTTTTTTGTTTACTCTTGTTTTCCATTGTTTGCGGGCTTTGCTCTATTATTTGTCTTGTGCATACATTATATGATTTTGCCATTATGACCTTGATTGTCTTGCAACATCGTGAGTGATGTCCCATTTTTATAACCCTCTTTTCGTGGTCTATATTGTCTTATTACATGGTAGCTTACATTATTTTCTATGTACATGTCTGTTTGTACTAACACTTGTCTTCTAGCCATTATTTTCATGTGCCTTGATTTCTACCAAGCACATTCCCTCTTATATATCAAGTATTACTTCAACATGGGTTCCTATTTTAGGATTCATCCTCCTAGCAACATCACATGCACCCCAAACGAGGGGGCATTTATTGGGTGAATCAATCGGCTCATTCAAGCGATTCATGATCACATTCAATATAGTATAGCAAAGAGTCGGCCAAGACACTGTAGACTTAGACAAACTCATAATCAAAGTTGGGTCCTTACTTCAACACAAACACTAGCACCTGAATCAAATTTGGGAACCTAGACACTTATGTCCCTTCTTGGGTGCTTGAGACCAGGGGAAGATACACATCATTTTTTACTTCAGTATAGTTTTTAGCATTGTCACAGAGGCTTTTCACAGGGAAGGAATTCCTTCGACACTTGGAAATCACATTTGATCGCACTTATTCACATTAGATCGGACTTGTACACACCATATGCAGTGGTTTTTTTACTTAGGAAGAAGTCAAATGTTGGAGAATGACACTAGACCTTTATCCCTATACTAGTTCTTCCATGGCGTAATATCACCCAAAAACTTTCCCTTAATTAAAATCTTTAGGATCTTTTCTATCAACTTTTCTCGTCATGGATCAAGTGCACATGTTCCTTTTTCTACTTTACTGACATTCTACACACTTTTTACATGCATTTTTACATATATACACACATATTTAACTACTTATTTGTTATTCTCTTTTGTAGGTCCATCTTTATGGGAAGTGGTAGTAAAAATCAACACACAACTATCATGATCTAAGCACATCATCAATCAATAGGTAAAACATCATATCTACAAGTTTTTTTTCAACCTAGGGTCATTATTCATCAATTTTATTTTTACTTCCTCTTCTTTAGCATCCATGATTTACACTTTTATCACTCCACACCTTACTTGTCTCATCACACACTTATACATCAGTTTACATCGTTATCAAGTATGCATCTCTATCTACTTTATGTTACCAATATTTCTCTCACCAATATAAAGTGAGGGCTGTAGACACTAAATCACACTTTGGGTACATTACTAGGTCCTAATCACATACTACTATTCATTTAATTCTTAAGGGAGAAAAGTTCTAATTGATCATTACACTTGACCTCTTAGTTTCCTTTCCAGTATCACTCTTGGCACTATAGACCTCATTTCCTAGTATGACCCTTCATACTTCACCTTTTTCGGACCTTTGGACACCGAGCCCTTGTCCCCTCTAGGTGCCCTAGACCTCTTTATACTTTGTTCACTCCTTTTTGGGTTCTTTCTAGTCATTGGTCATCCCTATCTCTTAGGGGTCAACCTTTTAGTGATCAATTATGAAATTTGAACAAGAGAAGCATATAAATATAAAGTTATGTGACCAAATTAAAGGACCAAGATCTAAGCATCTATATTATCACCTAAGGTTGCATCTCACAAGCACTCAAGAGAATATTTACATTCATCTAACACCATTACAAGGGACAAGGGATGGTTTTTTGCATCACATGTATAAGAGGGAAGTTCATTTTATTCCATGCACATATTTATTACATCTTTTTACATCTAGCTACTTTTCTCGCTATCAAGTGCGACATGCACAAGAGCCACCTAGGGCATGATTCTACACACACACAAATATAACTACATTGGGTCTGAGATGTAGTGTTGTATTCGATCGTAAGATTACTTGTCTAATAGCTAAGTTTAGTCTCGACTCCTCATTTTACATCTTTCTTTTTAGGATTTGATGTTCTTTTTAGGGTTTTATAGGTGATCTCTTTATTATAGGTTATCAGTGACATCAGAAATCATAGTACTATCATCTAACAAAAAATAGTAAGGGTTTTGGATTATTTGACGACCCTATAAAATTCATCTTTAGAGCTCTTGCATAGACCCTTGCACCCAAGAAGGGATCTTAGCACCTAGGCAACCCAAAGATCAATACATGCACCTTGGTCCATGGTCCTCCTACATTCCAACACTTTTATGGGTTTATTTTTGAGGTCCTACACTATCATTCCGCGATCTTCCACCTTCGCACACTTCCAGGATATTTATGAAATTAGCTAAGTAACCTAACTCTTTATTGCACTTAGGGTTTTACTTCTTTTTCTTATTTTCTTGAGTCATTATTGTACTTTACTATCATATTTACTTGTTGTAGCATACATAAGAATTTAAAAAATAATCTACACTTTAGTTAATTTTTTTCAAATCAAAATCAACATGGTAACAAGCAAAACAATATCGAAAGAAAGAAAAAAAAGAAAAGAAAAGATTGGTGAGATAAAAATCATCTCGCATCATGGATTGGGTCTCCTTGCCACAAGGTTGTGGCAGATGCGCTTATTAACCCAAAAATAATAATAAGAGCACTACAAGGTAGAGTGTAAAAAGGGGCCTAGAAAATCCCAATAAACCTTATTATGAGAGAATAAAAAGGATAGTATCCCCTTAATTGATTAAATATTAATTTGACTATACTTAATTAATTATTAATATAGTTTTATTAGATTAAAAAATTAAAAAAAAAAGGAAAATTAATTTAAGTAAGATTTTAAAATGGAGATACTTCCCTTATTACAAAGGAAGCTAGCTCATCTTGGCGAGATGGTTGGCAAGTTTGGGTGTGGGAGTGGGTAGATGTAAGTGAAAATTTGTTTCCATACATCAAAAAGAGTTAGACGCGTGATTGAATGATTCATTCCATGTGTCGAACTAGAGTAACAACTTTCCTGGCAATTCAAATTCGTATTCGAGTTAACCATCACAACAATCGGGACAAAAATGAAAAAGTGAAACAAGATGAAGAAAAAAATCCAAATAAAGTTAACTTCGTGGGAAACCCAAACCGAGGCAAGGATGAAGGTAAGCCAAGCAAAAACAGTTGATTGAGAAACCACAGTCAACTCATTATAAACAACAATCCAAAGAGATCTTTATGAGGGCTTGACTAAGTGATTTGGGTCGAACAGGTGTGGGAAGAGGTTGTGATGAATGACCCACATAGTAAGTACAAAGTATAGAGTATAGGAGCCAATGCAAGGTCTACGAAAAATACAAGCTCGAGGTGCATGCACAGGAAAGGATATGACTTAGGAGACTAAAAGGGAGGTCAATAGCAAGCTCAATTCATAAATCCATAGTCCTAGGTGTTAAATAGG
Organism: Taxus wallichiana var. yunnanensis; assembly: GCA_018340775.1. NCBI lineage: Eukaryota > Viridiplantae > Streptophyta > Pinopsida > Cupressales > Taxaceae > Taxus > Taxus wallichiana. The sequence goes on from CM031235.1 coordinate 391,160,751, forward strand.
TCAAAACGGAGATAACATAGGTGAGCAAGTGGGGAGGAGGACACAAAGTGGGTGAGATACCATAGGTCAATCGGGTTGGAAACTAGGGGCGAAGAAAACTGAGCTATTAAAATGCATGCTCGATGGGGAAAGTTTGACAAGAGAGTCTGGAAGGTAAGCATTGAGTTTTCTTAGTAGAACAAGAGTCGGACATAGTAGGGAGAGGTGATCCTGAGTGGGCTAGTAGATAATATAGGGTAGTGGGCCGGATGGAGAGATGATTTGGCCAGCTTAGTTCCTAGCTTGGCAAGTTGGGGTTGAATTGGGCCTTAAAAAAATTCACCACCTTCCTAAAATGCTTAAAACCTATCTTGAAAAATCAGATTTGGTGGTCTTTTAGGTCCATGAATGGGCGTATGAAAGTTGTGTTTATTTTAGGGCCATGACCTACAAAAATTATTTTTATGGTATTCATTGAAGCCCCAAGATAAAATTAACAAGGTTTCATGTGGGGATTGTGGCATGTATCATGTGTCATATCCCGTTTTGTTTTGTTTTATGTAAATACTAGGTGGTGGGAGTAGAGCTAACCCCTCCCCAATATTGAATTTTATTTTTCTGAATTTATTTATTATTTAATACAAAACTAGGGGTGAACATCCCACCCACATGTTTTTAATAATATAAATAACAACTTTCGATATACATATATATATATATACATATATATATATATATATATATATATATATATATATATATATATATATATATAATGTGTGTGTATATGTGTATATGTGTATATATGTATGTATATATGTGTGTACATATATATAAATACATATCTATATGCATATATATATGTATGTGTGTGTATATATATATGTATATGAAAATGTGTACTATACATACATATATACATATAGGGCATGTGAACAGAGATGGGGGATGAAAAATCAGCCAATATTTTTTATTTGAGGCAAAAGACAAGCGCAATTATGTTTTAAACTACTAGGATTGGTAATTACCAAGCCTAAAACGTGAGCGTGTTATAATGTGTTCACGTTATAACATGAGCACACTATAAAATGAGCATGAACTATAACACAAGAACATTATAACATTCTTGTGTTCCAATTAGTAATGTGGTATATGTGCATTTGGGAGGAATATATTTACAAAACTAAAGGTTTAAGTATAGGAAATATATGAAATTATACTTTATTATGTACTTTATTATTTCTTATACTTTAAATTTATTTTAGTAAATATAATAAATTAGGATTACTCTTCACCTTATGGAACTAGTCTCATAGCTCCATAAGTCATGGTGTAGAAGATAGGTATTTTTTCAAAATTTCAGCATTCAAACCTAAAGCTTTTAGATTTTAAATTCTATAATTGATATCTATTTTGGGAAATAATATAGTCTTTTTCTATGAAAATATGCATAATAGACAAGGCTTACATATGAAATAATCATGTAATTTTCATTAGAAATCCCAAAAATGCTTTGAAAATTTACAAGCTAATAAATTGTTATAGCTACATTATTGACGGGAAAAACTAAAGTAGTGCTCCGACCATGCCAAGCCCTAAAGTGGACAGACTGGTGTGAACTCTATTTTGAGCTTCCCTTTATTATTGGTGGCAATGACTATTTTGGTGGCACTAGCGAGGGCACTCAGCAGAGGGGTCTTCGCTAAAAATTTTATTGGCAATGATGGATGTTTGAGAGGACGTTGTTTGGGAGAAGGTGGTTCCTTTGTTATAGTTATTACCCATGGTCGTCGGGATCCTCTTTCTCACCGTGATTTTTTCCTCTCAAATTGCATCAAGGGGGGTCAGTTCTCCCCTTTTATCTTATTTAAAAGGTGGGTTCTATTTTTGTGTCTAAGAAGCACCCTTATGTTGCAGCTTCTTCTCCTTCACTCTCTAAACCTCTCACAATTGCCAAATATGCTCCTTTGGTGACTCTAGGGAATCTGTTCTAGAGACTAAAGATCTATTCTCCTCCAATGTCTTTATCCGCCACTTTAATCAAATTTGGACAGGTCTTCCACTCCTCCACTCATGGATTACAAAAATTGGTGTCCTCTTGTTTCATGTAGGATATACATTTACCCCTATGCAAGGGGTTTCTTATTATTTATTTTAGTGTGGATGGTGATAGGGATATAATTCTCTCTCAACAACTGGGAATTGTAGAATCATCACTTGTTGATGAAACCATGGTTCCTGACTTTCAATCTTCTTACAACCTCCTTTAATGTTAAACGGGTCTGGGTTCATTTACCCAATGCCTCGCTATTGCAGTTCTAGGGTGATGACAGTTTAGCTACTATTGGCAATGCTTTGGGTAAATTTTTATCCATTGATTCTAAGATGGATTCCTTCACTCATACTACTTTCACACGAATTTTGGTGGATCTAGACACTTTGATGGATCTACCTACTATTATTGACCTCAAAGTGCATGATAGGTTTTGGTCACAACCCCTTGATTATGAAGGATTTCCTTTCAGATTTATAAAATGTTTCAACCTTGGACATCTCACTTTAGATTCTCAAATGATGAAGCAAAAATCTAAAAATGATAAGGTTTCTTTATGGAAGGATTCTCATCAAGATCTTTTATTTATTGATGTGGAATTAGAATCAGCTACTGATACAAAGGTAGGTTCTGATAAGGATTCCATTTAAAACACACCGGTGCACCTTCGGTGGAGGACATTGGAGCGAGTTATGGTAGAGAAATTGAAGTTGATTCTATATGTTGCTAGTAACAATGTTGTTACTAGGTTCACTACTAAAAATCCGAATGATGAATGTTTGGATTTTTTCGATAATCAACCTTCATCTCACTTGGAAGAACACATAGATCCCAAAAATAGTGACAATTTGGACTATTATTAAAACAAAAAGAATGCCATTAATATGCATCTTATATCACATGTAAGGGATTCTACAAGGTAAACTAGTTTCAAAGCAGCACCAATGGGTGATGCAGTCTTTATGTTTTTCTTTCTCGTTGTTTTTACCTTTTGATGGTCCCCCTACATCGGGGCTTCCTCGCTATTATGATTCATTGCTTTATCCAAACTTGAGGTCTTGTTGTATAAGGATGTGAGTCCTTTCGAAAATCCCATCTTTTACCAATTTCCAAAAATATAGTCATTGTTTAGGTTTTGGGGCCTTCTTGATTGGTTATTGACATGTTATCATCCAAAATATATAGCATGAAAAATTGAAACTTTGAGCATGACAACTAAGCCTATGATTGAAAATCATGTTTCCTGTCATTTTGAATCCTTCCTCTAGCCATATTTCCCTCACTTCAACCCTCACCCTAACTTAGAGGAAAGTCTTAAAAAGGTTTTCAAGTTTGTTTCAGTGTGCAAGGATGATCACCCAAGATGATTGATGAATTCATTATGAATCGATGAAAGATTACTTCCACTGGACACCTAAAAAAACCATTTTTGGCCATTTTGTAGCCAATAATCATCCTCTGAGAGCATTCATATAAAATAAAAAATCATCTAAGGGTGATTTCGGAGAGTATTGAAGATGTCTGAGGTAGTTTAGGAAATTTTAGGAAAGAAAATTTGATTCAGGGACAACTTGTGCAAGACCGAGTCTTCTTGGTGCAGGGAATGAATGTCCTAACGGTGAAAGCTAAAACCTTCGGATGATTCTAGGAGTTCTAGAAAGGAGTTTGGAGGAAAAATAAAGGATTAAATAATGAACATGATTGTGAAAATGAATCTTTTTATTTTCCATTTGAGGAAGAATACCTTCTCAATGGTGAATGTATGAGTATGAAAGTACTCAAGTATTTCAAGGATGATACCACTCATGAAGAAAAAAGGGTGATATTCAATGAGATTTGGGAATGTGAGTTCCAAGTGTTCAACCATTTCCTCGAGACCCAATGTGAATACTTTCCAAATGAGTATGAATATTTATTTTTCCCTTTTGGTGGAGAATATTGTATCAATAATGAATGGGATGAAATGAAGGTGCTTGAATCTCCCATGTGTACCTCCATCATAGAGAGTATTGTTACATCCCATGATGAGAATGATGATCATTCCATTTTGTCCCCAAATTTGTGTCCACTCTCTATTCATAAAGTGAAATTCTATAAGCCACGTCATAACATGCAATGGGTAAAACATGAGTTGGTGAGTATGAAAGAAAATAATTTGGGTTAGTTGTCAAACATGAATCAAAAGGAGGTCTATGATGATGTTAAATATTTAAAAATACCTACCAAGAACCATGCCACAAAATAAATTTCCATAGAGAACATGACAAATCAAGAGTAGTTGTTATTTAAAGAGCATGTGGCTAGTTATTAACAAGGTGAGCCTGAAATGGTAAAACATCAGTCTTGTGGTAGTTTCGGGATGAAGAATGTGAAATCACAATCATGAGTTAATGTAAAAATGGATTAGTAATCCAAAAGATGATTTTTAGATAGTGAAAAAGTGATAATTTCATATTGACCCTCACTTACAAGAACAATCATGAATTTTTTTCAACAAGTTGAGGAAAGTGTCATACTTCATCAAACCATTCTATGGGTTTACTAACAAAAAATCATTTCGTGCTACCCACACACAATAGCATCTAAAAGGGAAAATTTCCACATTGAAAGCGGGTTGTCCCTCACATGTACCATAGGTGATTTATGTTTTTCTTTTTTTTTTTGTGTGGTGCTTTTCCATTTCCTTCATGTGTTTGTTTTTTTTTTTTTGTTTGCGTGACTTGCATGTATTTTTGGTGTGTTATGTGACTCTATTTTCTAAATATATAAGGCACTGGTCTACTCCCCCAAGAGAAAATTGAGGTTCATGATTGCTCCATTAGTCCTTCATCCAATCTAAAACAAGTCCCCAAGTATGAGCTAGTTGTTACCGTATGAAATGTCATTGCATTTTATTTAATATCCCCATTGAAATTTTTTTCTCCTTAATTTACAAATTGGTCAAAATTGCTCGAATTTCCCAAATTTCCTATATTTCTCATATTCAAATATTAACTTCAATGGAAGATTTTTGATCCTCAAATCCCTTCGTAAGTCTTGGTTGTAGTCAAAGGAAGGGTATGAGATTCTTCTCTCTACAATGGTGTGATTGTACAATACTCCTAAGTTTTATAACCCAATTTTAGGTAGATTTTTCCTAGTTTACAATTTGCAATTTGACCTAATTAGGTCTAGATGGGTTTTAACTGGCATCTATGAACTATTGCATAGATCTTTCTCTAATAGAGCTAAAACTCCCTAAAATATCCTTTATCTTAAAGATCACCATCCCTAGGTCATTTTTTCAATTTTTATCTTCTAAGACTCCTTATCAGCTAAGATATTAAGATTTTCTTGTTGAAACCCCAAAATAGGGTTTTAAATAACCTAATAGGGAGAAAATTTAGATTTCTTATCATATAAACCCTTTTTAACTCATTTACTTATTGAATAAGATTTAGGAGTATTAAATTCAAGTTTATTATTTTATAACCTAGATCTATGGATTACTAATATGCTCCCAACGTTAAGCTTTAGGTGAGAAAAAGCATGAGGATTAACAAAACATGGTAAAGTTTGGAAGAAAATGCTATATTTCATGAAATACCACTATATATTCAATCCCTTTCCTCTTGATAGACATCAAGATGTACTTTGAAAAAATGAAGAAAACATAGAAATCAAACTAACCACACTGACATTCTTCCATTTATCTTAATTTTTCGTCAAACTTAAGTGAATATCCTCCTAAAATAGGGAAGTCTCATTTACAAATATAATAACATTAACAATCATCCTAATTGTAGTCTTCCATACCTTATTAGATGTCATTTAGGCTATAGTAATAGGAGAGAACATTGAGATCACATCAATTCATATACTTTCTTTATTCACCCCTTGAATGTGCATTATTTACATATATAAAACAATATCAAAACTAGTGAATCATACTCTTGTCTTGACTACTCTTCCTCTTTATTTGCTATCTCACACATGTTCCTTATAGTTAGGAAGATAATAATGACTTCCTATAATCTCTTCCATGTTTTCTATTTAAGGACACTACAAAATAATCTACCTTAATCAATTTTAGGCTCACCTGGCTCACTAAGTTTTTTAAGCCAAGAAACACGCCAAGTGAGAAGTTGAAACTATGAGGTAAGGGTTTATGGATCTAGGGCACATAAATTATTGATTTTTAAGAAATTATTTCACATGCATAATAAATGAAACCAATTAAGAGGACATCCAAGAACAATAATCAAATGGAGGAAACAAATGATTAGTACTCGAAGATGCGAAAGAAGTAATAGTTGGAAGCCTTGGACATCACATATACGTAAATGTAAGATAAGTGAGTATAACCACCACCGTGCACCAGGCCATGAAGGTGATATCAAGAATGATGTCATAATGGAAATATGTGAAATTACAATAATAGGGTAGATTGTAATTAATGAGGAGGTATGCAAGATCTTGGTAGGTGTTGGGGTCTTATAGTTGTTCGAATTGTCATTTTTAGGCAAGTACATGCACCTATATAAATGGTTGATGTAAAGATTCCATAAGAACTAATTTTACTTCATAGGCATGAGGATGCATATTACCATGAAAATTTAATAGCCAAGTCATGCATGAGAGGAGGTATGTAAATATCCTAAGAAAATGGAGCAACTGAGCAAGAAGATGTAAACACAAAATCAAACACTTGGGTACATTTCTAGGTCCTAATCTCATACTACTATTCATATGATTCCTAAGAGATAAAACTAGTAATTGACATCTATGTTTTGCCTCTTTTCGTTCTTTCTAGTTTCCTCTTTGATCTTGCATACCCCACTACCCATTATAATCTACATTGCTTTATCTTTATTTACTCTAGACACTAGCACCCAGCCAAGACGTCGGCACCTAGGTGTCTCTGACCTCTTTGTATATTACTCACCTCTTTGAGCCTCTTTTATCTTTTGGGAATCTTGTTTTCTTATGGGTTAGACTTTAAGCTATCAATTACGAAATTGAATCAAGGGAATCATATAAATATAAAGTTATGTGACCATAATAAAGGGCCAAACTCTAAGCATCTACTATCATCACCTAAGGTTACATCCAAAGGAATTCTAAGAGCATCAAGGAGTCCATCTAGAACTCACTCAAGGGAAAAGTCACAACATTTTCTCACATACATGCATAGGAGGGGAAGTTCATTTTTTTATCCACGCATTTATTTGCATTACTACATCTAGCTATCACTCGCTATCAAGTGCATCTTGCACAAGAGATTTCTATGGCATGATTTCTACACACACACACACAAGAAATAAATGGAGTATGAGATGTAGTGTAGCACTCAGTCGTAAGTTCACTCTGTCATGTGATCTTTGGGGTCATTCCAAATCCCCATTTTCATCTTTCTTTTTAGGATTTGATGTGTTTTGGGTTTTACAAGATATCATTTGTTTTTCAGGTTATAGGAAAACTCTATGATCAACCATGGCATACAAGTGATCAAAGGAAACAACCAATGAATTACTCACGATACAAGAAAATTCAGTTTTTGACCATTTTATGATCATATGAGAACCCAACAGAGGTCTCCAATGTTTGGGTGCCTCTAACCCATTCAAGGTGCCCTAGTCCAAGATTTTTCAATAGTTCTAGGATTTTTTGTGCTTGGTTGTGAAAATCTACTCCTCCTGTTGACCAATTTTCCACTCCAACACCCTTCGGGATTTATTACAAAATCAACTAATTCTTATATTCCCTCTCTTGTACCTAGGGTTTCCATTTTCATTAGCTTATTGTTTGTGTCAGATATGTACTTTATTTTTTTATTTACATGTGACTCCATTAATATCTTAGGATTTCACAAATAATCTGATATTTGTTAAATCATTTGGTGAACCCATCTCATTCAAACACTCTTGGGTCCTCATATTATCATTTCTCTCATTTTCCTAGGATCCTCTCATCATGGATATCTCCATTCATGATTTCTTGCTAGCCAATCCTAATTGTCGAGCTAAAATCATTTCTCTCTTGGCTAATACTTGCATTCCTTCTAATACTCATCTAAATGTAGTATATCAGTCATTCGTAGATGCATTTTCTCAATAACTTACTTTCCCATCTGATATAGTTGACAATATTTCTATTTATGACAATGATCCTCCCCTATATATACCAGCTCACATTTATAGCATGGGTATCAAGTGGAAAATAATTGATAATGGATCTGAGCTCAATATTTGTACTCTATCACTCTTCATAACATCGGTCTTTCCTCATCTTTTGTTAACCCAACATCCATTTATCTTTGTGTGTATGATTCTTCTACGCGTATCTGTGCATAGGCACTATCACTTTACCACTCATAGTTGGGCCAAAAACTATTCCTACTATATTTTTGTTATCAATATCCCAGTTTAATACAATTTCTTACTTGGTAGGCCATGGCTTCACGCCATGTAGGAAGTGTCCTTTGACGTGAGGGATTTGAATATACAATCATCGTTGATTGTGACCCATTCAAATATTTTTTCCTAGATCGACCATTGTGTTGCATAATCCAAATTCTACTACATGATATGCATCTTGTTGCTAATCAAAATCCCATGAGACTATTCTACCAATTTTCGTCCACTTGTAGGAACTATTTATTCATTGAACACCGTCCCATCTACATCACCCCACCCCATCCTTCTACTAATTCTATTATAATTTTTCATGGGTTTTTCCATACACTAGACATCATACCACCTTCCTCATATTCTCATGAGAAACATACATTTTGCTTCCTCCTTTCACATGCACTCTTTTCATGAATAATTCTTATTGGCCACATATCCCATTCGATCCTACTAGTTTTGATATTTTCTACACTCGTGATGGTCTAGCTCGGTTGGGTTTCACATGTGATGATCTACTTCCTCCGCCTCATTCTCCTGCCTCTAACATGTATATGCTCTCCTTACTACGCTTATAGCCTTTGCATTTTTCATCTATCAATATTTTTTTCACGCACTTCTTGCACGTATCCTCTTATGTTTGGGCAATATTTTCTTGACTACATTGGTGGCACTTTAGATCTTGATCATATTGACATCAAATTTCCCATGCCCTTTGGTCGTGTTTCTATTTTTATTAATTTATATCTTGGTTATTCACAAAATCTTACTCACCGGTATGCACGTGGTCATTCATTATCACCTTTCACCGATGAATAATATACAATGGGCATGTACAATTTATGCCACAATGGCTCTTTATGTGATCAACCCCATACTATTTATTATCAAGTTTTTGATGCTTCTCCATTTGGATTTGACCATGACAATGATGATCTCTTAGATGATGTTACTTGATTCTTCTTAACATCATACACTTGGGGGCATCATGCTTACTTCCCCCCTCTTAGCATTATCATGTGTCTCACATTTCTACTATTACATTATGTGTTTCTCATCTAGTCTTCCTCATCCATCATACACAACGTGTATTGTCATTACCCTATGACACACTCTTGTGCTAAGGTTCACACTTAATTTTTTAGGGCATATTACATCCATGAACCTCATACACTAACATATTTCACACTCTCCACATTCATGACACATCTTTCTAGCATCACATTCTACTACATAACACTACCCTATGATGCACTCTATTTCCATTATTCATACTCAAATTCTAAGGGTCTAAATCTAAAAATTAACCTCACCTCTTCTACACTCTATACTTTATGATTCATGATTTATCTATCTAGCGCACATTATCAAACCAGTTCCTGATGATGCACTCTTATTATATGGTTCATTCTTTACTTTCGAGGTTTATTTTATAAATGAACCTCATCTCATACACATACTCATATACATATTCTCGGGGCATGTTTTCTATCACATACATAATTCATTCCATTCCATCTCACTCCTTCACATCATATTGGATATCTTGGTTGCATATACTCTTACTTGCTTATACTAGTTACATGTACACTTTGTTTTCATGCTAGACATATACTTCGTATGTCATTATATTTTTATATACACATGAACATTCACTTGTTCTCTAGTGATAATGTAGACTTTCTATAGATCTATACATGCAATAATGATTCTTTGAACTGTACCTCTTACCAATCCCACCGAGGATCTTGGAGGCATCTACATTTCTACTCTTTCACATCACGGGTTTTATTGATTCATTTTATACTACTTCTTATTCTTACTAGCACTTTCTTGCTCTATCAATTTATACACGTCTTGACATACATTTTATCTTTCCTAACCTTTTAATGGGTGCTTCATGTGCATCATTTTCTTTGCAGTAACTATTTTTCACCGTGGTTTTTGATACTTTACTTGCTATTGCTTTTCGGTGTTTTTATTGTTTGCGGGATTTTCCCTATGTCTTACTTGATCATTTATTATATATCTTTTTTTTCTTGCCCTGGTTGTCTTGCAACATTGTGAGTGATGTCCCATATTTGAAACCCACTTTTGCGGTCTACAATGTCTTCTTTCTTTCTAGATTACACATTATCTTCTATATGTGTATTTGTCTTGATTACACTAACACGTGTTTCTAGCCACTTTTGAACATGTGCCTTGGTTTCTACCATACACATTCCCTCCCCCTGTAGGGCATCAGTTTCAAATCAAATCGGTGTCTAGTCATTTAATTTGGGCCGCATCCTCCTAGCAATTTTCATGCACCCTAAATGAGGGGGGTATGCATTGGGTGAATCTGTCACCCCATATAGTAGCTCAGAGATTTAGTATATTCCTACACACTGCATGAATAGAACAGAGTTATGACACATAATGGCCCAAATTCGACTTGTGTCCTCGGTTTAGCATTGAAGCCAGCACCCATATAAAAACATGAGCACTTGGGCTCTCCTGACCTTTCTTGGGCGCCTATGACCACGGGGCAATTACAATCACTTTCTCATATTGGAATAGTTTATAGAACTTTTCATAGTAGTTTTCACATCATGAGACAATCCTCCAATAATTAGAATGCATTTTATCTTATTTTTCTATTTAGATCGAATTATATTGAACACCGAACAAATTATTATCACACCATCTATAGTGGTGTATAAATTTCGGGAAGCAATCGGGGATGGAGAATAACACTAGACCTTTCTCCCCAAAACTCTTCTCCGTGGCGTGAGATCACCCAAAAACTTGCTCTTAGTGTGAGAGCACCCAAAAAAATCTCTCTTGGCATGAGATCACCTTAAAAAAATTATTCTATGGCATTTTCAGGACCTTTTCTATCCTTTTCACTCATCCCGGATCAGATACACACTTTCCTTTTACTAATTTTTACATGCTTTTAAATAATCTCACATACTCAAATCAGATTTTTCACATATATAAGACTTTGACTACTCTTTTTCTCTTCTTACGTAGGTCCATTCTTGATATGTAACAAGAATCAACCACACATAAAAAAATCATGACAACAAAAATAGGTACAAACATGGCACAACACATATGCTTCACCTTTAGTGTCACTCCCTCTTCCTTAGCTTCCACACTTAATTTTTATCACTCCACGCTTTTTCTTGTTTCTTCGACACACTTTTTCCATCAATACACATGGTTATTAGGTATATATATATATATCTTATCTACTTTATGTTATTGATTATTCACTCAACAAAATAAAGTGGGGGAAAATATAAACATAAAATCATGCACTTGGATACATTTCTAGGTCCGAATCACATACTATTATTAATATGATTCCTAAGAGAGAAAACTAGTAATTGACATCTATCTTTGGCCTTTTTGTCTTTCTAGTTTCCTCTTTGATCTTGTACACCCACCACTTCCAGTTTGATCTTCATTGCTTTATCTTTATTGACTCGAACACTAGCACCCCCAGACGCTAACACCTAGGCACCCTTGTCCCCTCTAGGCACCCCTACCTCTTTTTATCTTACTAGCCTCTTTTAGGCCTCTTTTATATTTTGGGCATCTTGTTTTCTTATGGGTCATAATTTTAGATGTAAATTATGAAATTAAACTAAGAGAATCATATAAATATAAATCTATGTGACTGTAATAAAGGACCAAGCTCTACGCATCTACTATCATCACCTAAGGTTACATCCAAAGGCATTCTAAGAGCATTAAGGAATCCACCTAACACTCATCAAGGTACAAGGGACTGCATTTTTATATACATGTATACAAGGGGAAGTTCATTTTTTCATCCACACATCTATCTACATTAATACATCTAGCTATCACTCACTATCAAGTTCATCTTGCACAAGAGCTTCCTAGGGCATGATTTCTACACACACACACAAGAAATAGATATAGTCTAATATGTAATGCATTGCTCGATCATAAGTTCACTCTTTGCGGTGACTGTCGGGGTCGGTCTTACTCCCCATTTGTGTCTTTTTTTTTATGATTTGATGTGTTTTGAGGTTTTGTAGGATATCATTTGTTTTGAAGGTTATAGGAAAACTCGTGATTAATCAATGATATACAAGCAACCAAAGGAGACAACCAAAGTGAAAAACTTAAGACACAAGAAAAAAATTGACCATTTATGTAGTCACGAGGTGCTTAGCAGAGGTTTTCAATGCCTGTGCACCCTAGTCCAAAGGCTTGTTTGGCAGTTCCGAGATTTCTTGTGCTCGGTTATGCTAGTATACCCCTCCTGTTTACCAGTTTTCCACTCCAGCATACTTCAAGATTTATTAAAAAATCATTAATTCTTCAATTCCCTCTCTTACACTTAGGGTTTCAATTTTCATTAGCTTATTATTTGTATCAAATTTGTATCTGTATACACTAAATCATGCACTTTGGGTATCTATCTAATTTGATCACATACTACTATTTATATAATTCCTAAGTAAGAAAACTACTAATTAACCCATATCTTTGGTCATCTTTTTTTTTTTTTTACTATTAGTAATTTTGATCTTACACTCCCGATTTCCAATCTGCTGTCTTTTTATACTTCATAATTTCTCATCCGGACACCAACACCAAGCCGGGATGCCAATGTCAGTGCCCCCATCCCATTTGGGTTCCCGACCTCTTTGTACTTTGTTCACATCTTTTTGCATCCTTTCTATTCATTTGGGAATCTTATATTTTTAGTAGTCAACCTTTTCGTGGTTAATTACAAAATTCAAGCAAGGTAATCATTTAAATATAAGGTTATGTGATCATAATAAAGGACCAAGCACTAAGCATTAGCTACCACCACCTAAGGTTACATTCAAAGAACATTATCAAGAGCATTCAAACATCCATCTTTCATCCACACAAAATTGAAAGAGACTAATACTTCATCATACACTCCATATGAGAGGAAGCTTATTATTTCATGTACATATCTATTTACATATCTTACATCTAGCTAAATTTTTACTATCAAGTGCACAATGCACAAGATCCACCTAGGGCATGATTCCACACATGCACATAGAACTACATTGGGTTTGAAATGTAGTGCAACTCTCAGTCGTAAGATCACTCATTTGACAACTAAGGACAGTTTGACCCCTCATTTACATTATTTTATTTTTGGTATTTGATGCAATTTTGAGGTTTTTGCAAGTCACTTCTTCATTGCGGAGTTACAGGAGACATCCACGGGCTTGGTGCGAAATACTAGTGATAAGAAGAAAAGGGAAGAAAATATCCTGCTACCTTACAAAATAGGGTTTTGCACCATCTAAGCATTCACAGTGTCAAGGAAGGTCTCTAAACACCCTGGCACCCCAATCATGCACAGGAGCCCCAATCTAGCATATCCAAATACTTCTCCAATCTTATGAGGTTGGTGTGATATTTTTCCTCTCTATTCATCAATTTTTCACTTTAGCACAGTCTAGATATATTCGTGAATCAACGAAGTCATTCTATCTCTTCATTTTCACTTAGGATTTTAAATCTTAATTGCTTATTTTTTTGGGCCTATCTTATACTTCATTTCTTATTTATTTACTACTACATTTCATTATATTCAAGCATTTATAAATCCTATATTTTCTTATTCATGTACTTTATTGTTTTATTTACTTGTGACTCTGTAATATCTTAGGATTTTGTAAAATCGAAGAGAAAGAGTCGATGTAAAAATAACACGTGGCGAAAAAGGCCTAGAGACATCAAATAGATCAAGGAGGATAAGGCATAGTTCATCTCCCCAAGGGTGTATGACTTATATTGATGAACCTAAAAAATTTATAAGGGAAAGGTTCCTAAGCTCCTTGAGTATGGATAAACTGTATGGTTGGGAAATTTTTGACAAATCCCAAGCTCATCTAAGGATGTACAAGATGTTGTCATTTTCCATACAAACACATATAGAGGAGCCATAATTTGATCTTAACAAAGATGTGATTAGTGATCTAAAAGGGAAAATGGACCCTTTAAGTGAGCTCATGGTGTCATCCCCTACTTCTCTCTCTCCTCCTAAAAACTTGTCTCTCATGTTTTTCCCCCACCTCTATAACCTATAGTCCCTCTACTCCTCTTGTTCCCTACAAAACTACCACCTAACACCAAACTATGGGGCATGCCTCACTTGACATGGCATAAATGGTGGAATATATACTACCATTCATGCTATCTCACCTCTCTGTCAAGCATGTCATCGATGATATTCTAGGAGGGGTTATGACACTACATAAGTTAGGATATACCTCATTTTTTATTTTTGATAATTGTTTCTCTTAGTTAGGGGCTTCAGATGTATTTCCTCCTAAGTAAGTTCCTAAAATTTCATGCCAATATTTGGGTGTGATAAAATTTAGTCATGTGGGTTAGACAAAAACATGTTAGAAATGTTTCTATTATAATGTAGTTCCACATATCTTCAACCTATATTTAGATGAGGAAACCTTTAATTCATATTCCTCTCATCAAATAATAGATTAGATTAAAATATATATTATGATAAAATTATAATAATATTGTGACAATGTTGGTAAAAAGTATGATATTTTCACTTTGTGACTTCTGGAAAGTTGGGTTTTCCCACTGTGTCCAAATTAGGACACTAGAAATGAGATTTTCACCATGAGAGCATAGGAAAGTGTTTTAGGGTCAAAAATAATATGATTTTGAATCCAAAAACTTGATGAGATAATTCAAACCATTTTTCGATCCAATTCTTCCTAAAACTTCAAATTTTTGGCATATTTCATCTTGAACCGATAAGAGCAACTATGTGTTTTTAATTACCTCAGGAAATATTTGAGCCTTAGAATAAAGTTAATATTTCTATCTTGTAGAGGATTCTAATATATTTCTGATGATTATTCATTCTTATCCTAACTCCTTTTCAGTTCCCATAATCTTCCATGCAATTCATCTTTCATTGTTAGAGCTTTCATTCCTTGCACCTAGATGACCCAATTTTGTTCAAATTATTCCTGAATCAAATTTTCTTCACAAAATTTTCCTAAACCACCTCAGACATATTTAATGCTCTTTGAAACCACCCCTAGATGATTTATATTTTCCTTAAAGGATTTTGAAGGGTGTTTCCCAGCTATAAAATGGCCAAAATGACCTTTTTAGGCCTCTGGAGGAAGTTGTCTTTCATCGAATCTCAATGAGTTCATCAATCACATTAGGCATTATTCACTGCATGTTGAAACACACTTAAAGACCTTGTTATTAATTTCTGCAGAACCATGGTGAGGGTGTAATTGAGGGTAGACTAACTAGAGGAAGAATGTCTGTGATTATGAAACAAAATTTTCAATTATGGGCTTAGTTGTCATGATCAAAAGTTTCAATTTTCATGCTAGACATTTTGCATGAAAACATTTCCTCTCTACTAAAGGTTCAATAAAATAAAATATTGATTAAATTAAGCTATGTGAAACTAATTGGAACTTTATGGTGTTTTTTTACTTCATCTCTAGGGCTAATTACAACTCTAGACAATATTTATTGATAATACATGTAAAAGGAGCGTGATAAAGAGTCATCAACGGAAACCACCCACTCATTTCCAATACGAAATATGTAGAACCTAAGAAAACATAAAATGAGTCAAGTCCACCATTTGAGGGGATATAGTGGTAAAGATTAGAGAGACAAGATGAGTTGTGTTGAATAAGTGAAACTTGTCAAGGGTCTTGGAGAAACACCATTGTAATAACTTTACAATTTTAGTTGATTTTTGTAATAGTCCCAATAGTGGGAGTAGTATTTGTAGATTTTTTCAAAGATTTTTAAATTGATAAAAAAATTGTATGTGTTTTGATTTGTTATGTGTTATAAGGCATTTCATGAGTCCATATATTTGAGAAACTGTTGTTACCTTTGGGAGTTGTGAGGTTTATAAAATATAGTTTTGACACATCTAAAACTCTTATAAATGTCAATAACCAATCAAGAAGGCCCCAAAACCTAAATAATGACTATATTCTTTCCCAAAACAAATATCGATTGTAGAATTTAAACCCTAAAATCTTTAGGCTTAATGCTGAAATCCGAGAAAAATGCCTATGTCTTGACCATGTTAGAATATGAAAAACTATCTAATAAAGCTGTGAATTATGGAGCTATGAGACTAGTTTCATAAGGTGTAGAGTGACCCTAATTTCTTATATTTACTAAAATAAATTTAAAGTATAAGAAATAATAAAGATTAATAAATGAAAAATTTATACGCTTGTGTTATAATGAGCTCGCATTATAGTGCGTTTACGTTGTAGGCTTTATGGATTCGAAATTCACAATCTATAGGCTTGGATTTTACTAGGTTATTTAAAGCTAAGGTTTAGATTGTGTAATCCATGAATAAATCCATGTTTTATATCAAAAAATCAAAATCTACCGTGTACACCTTGATTTATCATGCATTATAAAATAATATTCCAAAAAAATTATCTTTGTGACATCAAGCTCAATTTTACCTTTGTGACAATATAATTCTTTCTAAAATATGATTAGTTTAAGACTTTCATCCTTAATTTCTTTTACTAGTGCCTTTTTCTTGCCAAAACGTATGTATATGTTTTTGTACACAATTTATGATTTTTTCATCCAAATTTTGAAAAAGACTTTATCTAAACTTCATTCTACACACATTAAAAAAACAAAAATTGACTATTTTTCTCAAAGTTATGGGGGTGTACACACAAATATTTCATTTTCGGGATATGTGCACTTTGAAAATTAGTAAAAAAATTATATATTCATCCAAAAATTATGAAAATTTAGTGGGACCTCATACATGGTCTTAGCTAACTTTCTACTAAAGGGATTTGAAAAATAATTTATAAAACTCAAAAAATGGGGGATGCACACAATAGGTTGTTATCTTTTTGACACAAAAATAGACATACTTTGTGTGTGCATCACATTTTACCACCTTAATCTCCACCATTTTAAAAAAATAGTAATAGTTTAGAAACTAGATTTGAGCACTACGTTTCTTATTCTTATCACATTGTCAAATTTTGAGCATATGCATGCCAAATTATTAGATGAAGTTCAGGTTTTGCTGATTTCAAGAAAAATGTGGCCACTTTTGACCCCCTTTTGGTCCCCCATTTCCATAAACTTACCTGTAGATATAAATATATGTACACGTGTGTAGATAGATAGGTGTATGTGTATGTATGTGTGCGTGCATGCGCGCGAAATCCTATATATATATATAGTAAGTCTAATAAATTTTAAATATGCTTTACATTTGAAATTAAATCCAATATTAACTAATTCCAATCAACACTAACAAAATTGTATATTGAAACTTCTTTGTTTAAGTCTAATATTTATGTTCATTTTAAAAATTTGCATTTAATCTACCATTATATGAACATATTCCGACTTTTCAACACATAGCATAACCAAAGTGAAATGAGAAAATTTCCATATATGATGTATTTCACTATAATAACCACCATAATTGTTTTCAAGAGTATAAAATATAATGGAGTTATCCATTCAACTATGATAATTATCATATCATCGTAAAGACAACTATCTACACAATACCAACATTTAAGGAACTTTGAAGGAAAGTTTTACACCTGTTTAAGGCTCTCATACTTCATTTTAACAATATTTCCACACTACACTATATGTGATTCATCTTGCAATGTGATATCAATAACGAAGTATGATTTCTCTTCCATACATACTTAACTAGGAGTTACCTTTCTAATATTGAAAGAAGCGTGGATAAATAGGTAAGTAACTTGAATTCCATATTCAAGTTCATCATTTCAAAAAAACTCTTCAACAACTTTAGCATTACAAAAATAAATTACAACATGAAAAAGTTATGGGCACTTGAAAGTTGGCGTATGTAATTATATCTATGTGGACTATATTGTCTCTATGGATGTAATAATTATTCTCTGGTGTTTTCTCTTGCATTCAGATTTCACCTGTAAATCTGTAACAAATTTGCATTCAGATTTCTGTAAATATTCAAATCGTTCTCCTTTCAATATACATGAGTCTGACATGCATGTGAAGAGATACGACCTTCAATCAGTAATTCCAATCGATGATCATTCCATGCCCAACATTTTGATGATGAAATTTCAATTGGAGAGGGAGTTGATGATGTCCACGTAAATAAAAACCGAAGAGCACTCCATCAACTCGTGCTCGAGAATTTATTTTTCTCTTCTCAAAGAGATCTACCATTTCTTCCCATGTTTTTCAAAATCCACTCCCTGTTGTCGAGCTCGCCACGAGGATCTTCGTCTTACCTTAAAAACATACTCACCAACTCAAACTCGTGTCCATTTCATTTGAATATCAAACTCTATTGAATATTGAATATTTATTCTTCGACTAAGTATCATGGCCATTATGTTAATTATAATATGTATAGTTTAGTATTTTATTAAATAAGTCTTTTGATTGGTGTCAACCTCTTGACATATAGTTTTTAGCATAATGTCATTTCAATTCAAGGGGGATTCATTAGCTAGGAAATATCCTAACATGTTTATTCAAATTGAGATAATTAAAATTGATAAAATCAAAATCAATGTACCGGTATACATTAGAGGGTGAAAGGTTTTAATTTAATAATATTTTGAATTAGTTAATTGGGGTAGGTTAGAGAGGTGGCATAGAGGAAAGGTAAGGTCAATTTAATAAAAGCTAAAACATCTTAACCCTAGTTTTTAAAACTAAATACCTTAAACAAGTTACGAATTACGTTAAACAAGTTGTTTCTAAGAAATGGATTTGAAAATGTATTTCCATAGGCAATTAATTCCTTCATGAAAATCACATAAGCATTGATCCCTCATAAGGGTTATTAATTATTGTTCTTGATTTTGTGCAAAGCATGCCTGGATTTCTTCACGCCCGACTCGGTATTTTAATTTGATTTCCTTTCCATATTTTGCTTGGAATCCGTGCCAGATGACGATGTATGTATCAATATTGGATGTGTCCTTTGATTTTAGACATTGTTTTTATTTAAGCATTCTTGGTACCGTTATTTTTATGGTTTTTTTTTTCTTTTGGGTTCCCACTAGCGTACCCTAATCTTTTGAGACTTTGTGTGAACATCATGTATTAGAATTTGTCTACCTTTCCCATCCATATAGGTATGTTATCATCAATTGGTCTTACTAGTATCATCTCATTAACATTCACATCCACTTCTAGGTTAAATTCCTCTCGAGGTCTATCACAAATAGGCCCAACATATATATCCTTACTTGAAAGAAAATTTTGACTACATTAGTTATCCATGTCAAGACATGGTGCACCCACTATCTAGTCATACATTGTGTTATTCAAAATTGTTTTTGGCCAAAAAAATCTCTCCTCGTCATGCTACAATTGACAAAGGGATTCTCTAGGGCATTTAGAAAAATTTTCCAATATGGAATCTTTGGAACATAGTATGCTTCTCCACCATCTATTGAACTCTTTTTCCAATGTGGGATGTATGTCGGAATGCCTTTCTACTGCTCTACTATCTCTTTTAATTTTTTGAAGTGTGTCGATTGAGGATCCCCTTCAGAAAGAAAGGTTTCCCATCCACTTTTTCTAGATCTTAATTGGGTGTGACCATAAGGAGTCCATGATTTATGCTTTGAACTCCATGACGACAATGTTGTCGACGACATGGAATTTAAACATCTTTGGTTTGTTGATACACATGATCTTGTGGTTTCCATCTAGCAAATGTGGTTCCACAAAGGCCTTAAATTTATATACTTCCCCAATAAGGTATGAAGTGAATGTGCTGGAATCCTCTTGGCATGTTTTGTAAGTGTTCATTATTTATGGCAAAGAGTATGTTTCCAATTTACACTAGGTTGTTGATAATTGACCGAATGTCTCATCTATGTCTTCATGCATGTGACCCGCTAGAAGGAAACTCATGAACACTATGTTGAAAACCCTTCTAGTTGTATGCGCATGTATGTAAACGTAAAAAATGTGAAATTTTCATTGTCACTTGCAACATTATCTAGTTGTAATTAGAGGCTTGGTGGTTGTTTTAAATGAACTTGAACATCTGCTTACAATAATAGTTGTATGAGCACGCTGATTTTTTTGTTTTTATTCCTTGCACTTTTCATACACATCAATTTACAATAGTGCATCATGTAATGGGTGTTTTGAAGTCCCACAACTATATAAAAAATCAGCATACTAATCTATAAGTGGATCTTCTAGCTCCCAGATACATAGTGTCAATGTTGTTATTTTGAATTTTCCTCCTCCCTCGACAAAAGGGAGGCCGTAGTTCCCAAAACCCCCCATTTTTTTCCCAAGTGCCAGCATACCAATCTAGGTGATGGGGAGATTAATAATACTCCTTATTGAATTTGCTTTTCTAACCGTCCTTGGTACACCAGTTTTCATCTTGTCCATTTTGTCATGTACTGATGCCCAAATAGCTATTGGGATTTTGTTGTGATTGCACTCTATATGCATAGTAAGTTACACGATAATTTTGAATATAATAATTGTACCATTTATGGCATTGATCTATTTGTGCTAGTTTTATGGACATGATGTGGCTACACATTTGTTCTTAAGCTCGTGCACTCATCACATTTGGCAAAGAAATTGTTCTTAGTGATTGAAACATGGGAAAAATGTTCTTGCCATATTTTGCTGATATTTGATTGTGATGTTGGAGGAAGGTCCAACAGTGAAAGGCCCTCGTTACACTTTTTTAGGATGTAAGAAAAACTATAACATGCAGGCAGCAATCTCATTGTTACTTTAGTACCATCTTGTCCCACTAAACGAGACATGTGTGGTAATATATCAAAATTCCTCTCCACCATTTTAGATATCAATGCAATAGTTACGACATTGTTTGGCATTTATTTTTGTTTTCCTGTATTTCCATTTATTTCCCTCCTCTCACCATTAATCCAAGATTGTATGTATTTGTAATAGGTTCTTTTCAATATTCGTGACATTTGTACCATGCATTCTCGACATACATCCGTTCCACATAACTTCAATTTACCTATAGTATTCTCAAAAGTTTGACCTTGATCACAACTCACTCGGCATTTTCGGTGAATGTATTAAGTACAAAGTTTTTTATGGGAGGTTCATTCATCCCTAGATTTAAAATCATAAAGTGCTAAGAGATATATTAGAGAGGCATCCTTCCTTGCAGCAAGGTTTTTTTCTCAACTTCAAACAGAAATTGTTCTCTTTTTGTTCATCATTTTCCGTTGCCTTAGTTGTACTAGATGGGGTAGTATTTACCTTTTGGCATTTGCAGGCATTGTAAGGTATTTTATCAAGTTTTCATTACTACTACATATGGAGGATTCATATGAATTTGGGTATACCAGTTGAGGAAATGTCTCTTCAAATGCCCTCCACATTTTTACTGGAAACTCTTTTGAAATTTCTTTTATCCTTGCTTCTATAATGGAATCATCTGGATGGGATAACTAGTTGGTAGGCCATTAGATGAGAGATCCTTCTGATGTGGAGAAACCCTTGCAAAAAGTCATGATTAATTTATCAATATGCACCCCAAATGTAATTGTTTCTTCTACTACAAATATTTGTTCTTTTGAACAAAAATGTATCAACTTCACAAAGAACCCCCTTGAACATCAAATTGAAGTCAGTGTTTGATGTGGAGGTTGTCTCCTAGAGTTTAGATTTTCCATTCACATGAAGTGGAGTTCTTGTTTCTAGATAAATTGGGTTTGTGATTGGCCGGGAACTTCGTTGTTGCATTGTATACTTGGATATAAATCATTGCATGTAGTTATAATATTCTCCACAAAAAACCAAACTATGTGGGTCTTAGCAATACTCCCAAAATCACAAGTTGTTCTTGTACCATGGATATAAACCCTTTAGAAATGTCACCCTCTTTCCGATCCACTTATGTTTTATCACCACGTAGGTTGTAGCAAATTCATCCTTATCTTTAGGATTTGTGAAACAATGGTTATCACGAGTTAGAATTCAAACCCTCATCCTCATTAAATGTATCCTCTCGAGTCACTTCTCATGATATTTTGAGTGCCATCACCCCCTACAAAATCGTGCATGCTTAATCATTTGTTTCTTTTCCCATGGGATAAAGTATCCCTTGTTTTCGGTTTCAACCAGGGTTTTACAATCATCAATTGTGTATGGAAGTCTCACTTTTCCATTAAATATAATACTTATTGTGAGAATGAATAAGTTAGACCCCATGTCTCTACAATGGAGTGTAGATTTGGATGGATAGACTAGTCTCTTCAAAAATTTTGCACCTTTGGATAGTAAATCAACATGTTCTCCATATTCAAAAACGAGTTCATTTTCAATTGTATGCACAAATAAAAGAAAACATTAGTACTAAGGAAACTTA
Organism: Taxus wallichiana var. yunnanensis; assembly: GCA_018340775.1. Taxonomy (NCBI): domain Eukaryota; kingdom Viridiplantae; phylum Streptophyta; class Pinopsida; order Cupressales; family Taxaceae; genus Taxus; species Taxus wallichiana. Next base: position 391,183,600 of record CM031235.1, read on the forward strand.
AATCTTTAACCTTAGTACGGATAATTGAAATCACAATGAGAAAATAAAAAATATACATCTTATATGAACATCTTTGAAACCTCATTTAATCCAAATCTTTGAACATATGGAGAATTTGGCTCTATTTGACCATATTAGTGCTCCTATTTGACCATATAACACATTGTATTAGAATCTTAGATCCTACTATTGTGTATATTTTTATCCATAAAACACATAGTGTATGGATTTCAAAAGTTGTATAGCCTAGTGATCGTTGGGATTTAATTTTTTCTCATAAATGCAAAAATTAAAATATTGACTAGAATGGCATGTCAAATGTTAGTGATCGCACTTCAATGTGTGAGCAAGCACAATTTCAGCTCGCCATTAGATGTGTGAGTGATCACTCATCATAGTACAAGTGAGTTGAGGGCTTGCAAAACTCTAAGTGATCATTTGCTTTGTAGACACCTAAAATATACTTACACTTAGCATTTCATGTGATCCGGTCAATTAACAACACTTCGTTAATTCCCCTTCTTCGCTCCATTCTCGAATGCCCATTCACAAAACCTTCTTGGTCACATTCCTCATATAATCAACTTATTTGGCTAATATCTCTCTTATTAGCTAAACATTCCTCCTTTTGACCATTTAGAACCTCCATAGTTCTCTCTAGACCACTTCTATTAGCTTCGTAGGCTATCTATCAGTCACAATTGGTTATCAGACCCTCCCAACTCTCAATGAGTCTCTAATCACTTGCTAATCAAGTTTAACTAGCCTAAACCCTAGTTAACTAGCCTAAAGCATGTTTATCCTAATCTAATCCTAAAGTGTTTTTAGACTTTAGTCCCACATGCACCCAAATTCCAAATTCTTCCAAACCAAAAACTATAAATACAAGGCTAAGCCTACCCATTCAAAAACACAACTTTACATAAGCTAAAGCCAAAACAAGCCTAAGAAATCTTAAGAGCTCATTTGCATTAGCCAAGCTAATAAGGCATTTGATCTTGGGTCATCCACCATTAAAATAGCTTCATCTTGCACCCATGTTAGGTTAGTAATGGAATAGCTAAACTTGGCCATGTAGCCATTTAGTGAGATTCATTCACCCTCATGGAGTAAACAACAAAACTGATTGCTTAGATCCTCTTAGGTTCATTATTTCAAGCTTTCAAAGAATAGAGGTTAAATGCTATTTTGTTACATTTCTTGTTTATTTCAAGTTTGAATACATGCAAAGTAGGTTTCCTTGCTCATTTCTTATCTGATGGTCCATTGAGGGACTTTGCACAAAGCTTTGGGGTTTTGCCCCATATCCATAGCTCTTTGCAAAATCTTTCATTGAACACATTTGGCATGCCCGGTGGGACACTTATGTCCACCCTCCATTAATGGAGGTCTTTTAGGTTTTTCAAAGTTCATTTTCAAGTTTTTTTCTCAAATCACTTGTTATTTCCTCATTTTTATTTCTAACCCTAGATAAATGACCATCATTTATATACATTTTGTGGGTTTGATATAGAAATAGGACACTTTGACTAACAACTAACCTGTTTACTCTTGAAAATTTTAAAATCCGTGTTTTTTGCAAGTTTTTCATAGGGTGCATGTAGGTGTTAATAAAAGGGCATGTATATGTCATTCATGGTGCGTATCCATCATTTTGGGTGCATATCCGTTGAAACAGGCACGTATCTGTCATACTAGGTGCATCTATGTCACTGTTTTTGTATTTTATGTGTTTCTAGGGCACAAAAACACCTACGCGCATGCGTATCCATTGAAACATGTGTGTATATCTGTCATCTTGGGCACATCGCATCATTGTTTCTATGTTTTCTATGTTTCTAGGCACAAAAACACCTACGCACACGCGTATCCATTGAAACAGGTGTTTATCCATCATATTGGGCACGTCTACGTCACTGTTTCTATGTTTTTGTGTTTTGGGCACAAAAACACCTATGCGCGCATGCGTACTGTTTAAACAAGCGTGTACATGTTAGTACAGGCGCGTATGTGTCAAATTGCATTCACCATCAATCTTTGAAGGCCATAACTTTTGCTCTCGAGCTCGAAACGACTCTATTTTTGTTGCGTTGGAAAGGTATTGAAGAGAACTACACAATGGAATCATAAAATTAGTATTTTGACTTATGAAAAAATTTATGGCTTACATTATTAGGTAAATAATCATTTTCTAACATATCTTAAAGTTCAAAAAATTGTTTTTTTGGCCATTCTAACACTTTGAGAGATTTTTGTAGCACTAATCAGTTGTTTGTAGGGTTATTTTGGTTTTATTTTTGACTAACTTAGTTAAGTGTTTCATTTCTTAACTTGAAATAAGTTTGTAAAAGTGTGTATGCTCTCTCCTCGCGCCTTAAAAAGTGATCTTGGAGATCAGAAACACTTATACCAAACTTATATCAAACGCTCAAAAACACTTATTTTGTAAAAGGATGAAGTAAAATTTCATGTGATTTCAGTAGGATTTTTCCACTTTGCGTATGCTCTTCCTTCGTGCCTTTTGGCAATCTTAGGAATCAAAAGCAAGTGTAAGTTCTCTTTTTACATCAATCAACAAACTGGAAAATTACTAAAACTTCTTGTCTACAGAACCCATCGCATGTCAAAGAAAGACATCAAAATGAAAAAGACACAAACCTTCTAAATACATGTTTCTTACAGGTTGCCAAATGGCGTGCCACTTAAAACCACATTAAGTTAAGCAAGATAAAAAACACACCACTTTCAAAACATTGTATTACGAGGTTTTAAAAAGGGTACATCCATATCCGCTCAATCTGGAACATAATCCCTTTGGCATGACGCCTTAAGCTACAATAATGGGGGTGGTTCCAGGAACCCTAAAGTAGTCCACCGCTGTGTAACCTCGTGGATGAAATAGGAAGTGCCTCACTTACCCACTTGACTAGTTTTCCTTGTGAGTTAGCGTTACAAAATTTTTCCGTATCGTGACCCTGGCAAGAGTACACGATGGATGAATTTATTTCCCACTATAATTGAAGGGGGAAAAGCTAAGATACTCCCAAATTAGTCAGTGTGACTTTTGGGTAAATCATGCCCGCTCTTAGATGGCTTTGTAACACCTAGTTGAGAGATCTTATTAAGGAGTCCATTTTGTCTTGAGGCCCACTTTACTAGTCCTTTGTCACGTCTTGGCCATCACGAAGTGATAACTTGTTTGGATTCAGAACCTTAATTTTTGAACAAGGCAAAGAATCCATTTAAGTTGGATCTAAGTGCCTTTCATCATGGAAATCAGACCACGTTTCACTTAGCTTAGCTTCTTTCTCTCCTTTAGATGAGGCAAAGCTCTGCCCAAGTGACACTTAGTTTATTTTCATCTACACCTTTACATTATTGTTTCCCATTTGGGGCAATAGAAGGCATCTTTCAAGAGTGTTGTCATAGATAGTGTTCACCACTTTTTGTCTATTTACACTCATCCATGTTTTTATAATTTGAGTTGTTAAACATCTAAAGTGCATGGATATATCCTTATATATTTGATGGCCACTTGATCTTGATTTCAAGATCATCATCATAGTTCATATTGACTCATCATTTGATCTCCCTTTGAGTTGTTATCTTGTTTGCATTGTCTCGACACAATTAAGATACTTATGTCATGTTTTTGTAAATGTGATCTAAGTATCTGCATTATGGCGTTACACTGCCCACATTTTAACACATCCTTAGTATACCTTGACTTGGTTTTACTTCAAACATTGTCCAAAATATTGAAGAGTGTTTCTTACTTTGTTTGTGTCATTTCGATACCACTTTGGCACTAATATCTCGCTTCTCCACAAAGCTTGATAGATGTGTCCAATTGGTGTGGTTATGTTTCTTACATTTGTAATCCTTGCCCTTTAACATTTTGGCCTTGTTGGTTGTTGAATGTGTCATTGTATCCTTTTATTGGGAGTTGTATCTACCCTTTATTAATATTCATGCCTTGTTCATTTCGAGCTTGACGTAAGTATTGACATTTTGTTGATCATCTTTGCATCAAACTATCACTTTGCACACGCATTTGCATATGGTGTATTTCCTTGTTGATTGGATTTGTATTTCACACTTGCATGATTGTTCCTTGTGATTATTCATCTAGAAAAATTATTTTCTAGGACAATCCCTTTGATCTCATTGAGATTGCATCATCACAATGTCTATTTTCCTTAGACCTTCTTCAGAAAATCATGCACACATATCCATACTTACAAAATGTCTAGTTGGATGTCATTATGCTACTCGAATCGACATGTCACTTCCTTCCCTTTGAAGGAGTTTCATCCCACTATCTAGGTCTAGACATTTGCACCTAAATGACACCAACAATGACTGAATATCATGTGGTTTCTCACATTTACAACAATATGAAACCTAGGTTTAGAAATTCAAATCAAAATATTCCCATTATGACTAAGCCTCATTTGGTTCTTTGTGTTAGAGAGCCCAATTGGGTACCCTGTTCCCCACCTTCATCTCATAGTCGATGGTATGATTTGGATGCTTCTAATCCAAATTATTATTCGGGTTCCCCCACTCTTCTTCTTTTGATTCAGATCCAAACTACCATTCAAACTCCCACTCTTCTTGAAGAATCGGATCCCAACTATTGTTCAGATACCCCTAGATCAAATCTTGAATCACGGTCCTCCCTTCCTTTATAGGAGCTTTATTCCAACTCACCTCAACGATGTCTTCCTCCTTTGAAGACTCATGTGACTATAAGTTCCATCAATCAAAAATCTAATTTGGTTCTTGAGTCACAGTCCTCCCTTTCTTCGTAGGACCTCCTTCATCAGTCATCTCAATGACCTCTTCCTCTGTCGAAGAGTTCCATGACTTAGATTCCCTCTAGTCAATCATCTAACTCGACTCCTACAGTTGCAACTTAACGAATGGCTATGTGATCCTACTTTCCAACCTATATTACATCATCTTCTAGAAAAACGACATAGGTCCAAATCCAAATCGTCCATTTATGAGATACCTACCACCAATCCGACTTCCTCTCTTGAGTCACATTCTTCTATCAATCAATCATCCCTCTTATTGGACCTGTTTCTTCTATTCAACCTCCTATGGCCAAAGAACAACAACCTCTACTAATTGATTTCTCTCATAATGAAGAAACAATTAAACTACACAATGATATCCCTCTAGAGGATTGCAAACAAGGATTCTTTCTAGAACTCGATATGCTTGTGTATTGGGGAAAATAAGTTGATTCCTTTTATCGAATATAAAGGAAAAGCGTAAGTTCATGGAACTTGATTCTTCTTCTATTCCATCTTCACCTTCTTCTAAGCATGATGAGATGTCGGGGTCTAACATTGAGCCATGGCCTATCTTCTTGTTACCCAATCATTCCTTATCTATCATCATTCCTCAATCAAAATATCACCTTGAGTCACCATTGAGTAGCCCATCATCTTCTTCTATCTTAGAGTCACCCCCGGGTAGCCCTCCTTTCTCTACTTGTGGGTCACCTCCTGGTAGCCCATTGCCTTCTATCCTGGGGCCACATCCTAGTATCCCTTCATCCTCTTCTATCTATGGGACCCCTTCAAGTATTCCCTCATCATCTTCTTCTATTCTTGGGCCACGTCCTAGTAGCCCTCCATTATCTTTCATATATGGGTCACCTTGGGGTAGCTCATCATCTTCTATTCTTGGGCCATATCCTCGTAGCCCAACTTCTTCCATCTTAGGGCCATATTCTAGCAACCCTTCATTGCCTTCTATTAGTAGCTCACCTCCTGGTAGCCTATCCCCTTCAATTCTTGATGTATCCTTTTCATCAATCAAATATTTCTTCTAACAATGGTCGTGGCAAGCCCATGGTCATTTCTCACATCAGTTCTAAATGTCTACATTCACTTTCTTCTCCTTCTTAGGGCTAGAAAATTCACATGCCAAATTATAAGAAACCTAAACAAGTTTATTATCAAGATCAGATCAAAACTTTCAATAGCTTGAAAGCCCCCAATAACTTGAACAATTTCAAAATCGTACATCAACGCAACCATCAAGTTTGGCGTAAAGTGCAGAAACCTATGGATAGGGAACTCAAGCTCCCACATGAACAATCATTATTTAAGGATAAATCACAGTCATTTGTTGAGTACGAGCTCACCACAATCATTGAGATTGGAGAAAATATTACACTTGATAAACAAACACACCTAGTCTCCCTTATCAAGGAAGTTGCAAACATTGTTGTTCGATCCTATCACATGGAGTGATGTTTTTAGTCCCAAACCCTTAAAACTATCAAAAACCTAAAAATCAAAAATAATTCAAAAATACAAAAACATGAGAAAACAAAAGAAAAATCAAAGGTACAAAGATCAAACATTGCAATCAAGTATTGCGTACACATGGATGTTCTTTTTCCTTTATTTCTCTTCTTCTCGTAATTCTTCCTACCATTTTCATCCCTTCGATGATTTTTTGGTTAGCCTTTTCGCATGCATTTTATGAAATTTATATCTATGTTATTCGTTTGACCACGGTCTTTCATCACCTTGGTAAATTAAAGAATAAGCGGCCTTTTAGAGATCCTATCACAATCAACATCTAATAAACTTGTTGAAAGAAATTTTGGACATATTTGTTGACACTAGCCAAAGTTGTCCTCACAATCACTTCCACCTCCTTCCATCAATCCATCAGTGGTTCTTAACCCCTTGTTAAACAAGAGAGCTGAAATAAGTTTTTAGAAAGCAAAAGAATCAAAATCAATCAAAAATCAAAAGCTAAAATCTATAAAGGCAAAAGCAAATTGATATATAACTCTCTCTTGGGGTATTTCCAATAATCTCTATTAGGGCTATGGACACCTAGCTGGAAGTAGATCAATGTTGCGATTAGAATCAAATACATCTTAAATCGGGGCTATGGACGCTTTGGTGGCAAACGGAGTAATGTATGGCTATCCTTCCTCCCTTCATTCGCAAATCAACTATCACCTATCAAAATAAATCATTCCTACACATTGGCTAGGGTTTCTTCACTTGTTGTATATTAAATCTTCCCTTCAAGAGGTAATAAATTCCACGTACACACACTAGATCTCTATGAGTAGGCAGGATTAGTATGTTACCAAGTGTCTTTTTTTGGACCTTATTCAGACTCTTACTCTAGTCCTTATCTCATCTCACAATTTGTGCCTTTGGCTAATCACTTCTTCATCGTGAGGCTTCTAATCTACATTCATATCATTCACATCTTTCTTCTACTTGCGTTCGAACATCCATGCGTATAGGATTATTTTTTTCCCATATTTTTGGACATCTTTGTCCCCTTTCACAAAAACAATCTTCTCCTTCCTTTCTATCATGTTCTTTTAGGCCAACTTTTTATTTATTAAGGGAAAATAGTTTTGAAGGGACTATACCCTGTATACAAAAGGGCTCAAAAGCCAGATATCAGAAGTGAGAGAAATAGCCCAAAGAAGGGAAAAACAACCAACCTTAGTGGGCTCAACAGCCAGATAAAACAACAAATTAAAATAAAGGATCCAATCGCATACAATGATCCAAAAACAGAAGAAGAGATCAAAAATCAAACAATAGATATCTATCCTAGAATATCTCTCGCAAAAATAGCTCCGAGATCCGCGTATCATGCTGAAACTTTGTAGCGATAAATAGTAGCACGCAGACCACGTTACTTGATAGCCCCATCAATCTTGGTTTTGATTGCTTTCGGTGAGACAAAGAAAGTAATGTTTGTGGCACGAGAAGGGTCTTTCGGATCCACGAGTAATTTCCATATCCCTTTTCTCTTTGGGGCCCCAAATGTCTTCATTAATCCCGCTTAGGCTGCAAACACTATGAACATGTTGTTCAACGAAATTGTAAATACTTTTAAGAGCAGATAGGATGCAGTCATTATGAATTTTTGCATTTCCCATTCTCGCTATCTAAAAGCTGTAACTTCTTGAACACTTCAACAATAACACCCTCCTCATCATCATTTTGTAGTATTCCTTTTCCCTTAGATTTTTCCATATTTTTGATAACCCTTTTGAGCTCTTGGATTTCCTTTTCCATCCTTCCCACTCTGACCATCAAATCCTCCTCCTTAGGATCCTCCACCGGCTAGCTGATGTGCAAGAGGTTCTCGGAAAGCTCGAGGTCTTTGTGGCTTCTAAGAACCCTCTGAGAAGTAGGGATCTTAGTTTTCATGCCCTTTCATTTCTTGCTAGACAAAGCAGTTTCCAGGGGGGAATGGAGGTGGTGTGAGTAGGGGAGGAATGGAGGAAGAGGGTGGAGCAGGATTCATGTGGGGATAGTTTGAGCAGTGATGATGGATGAGAAGAATTAGCCCTTGATGCAGAGGAACTGCCCTAGAATGACTCTGCACTTCCCAAACGGATTTCTCCAGCAAGTTTAACAAGTAATGAGGGAAGCTTATGGTTATATTTCTATGAAAGTGGTTAAGAAATATCAAATTTTTTTGAGGGATAGTAACAAATCTCCCCTCAAGAGTTACATACCTAACAACCATCCTGGTGAGCTTAGCAAAAGGCTCAGGAATCGAAGCCAACTTGATGCCGACTATCACAAACTCAAGATTTTCCCCTTCGTCCAAGAATTTCTTTGTCTCCACCTCTCTGTCTACCTTCTTATTAAAGAATTTGGTGCCATCAAGACTGAGTCCCATGATCTAGGCAATGAGCTCCTCCGTGATCTCAACCTCTATGTTGTTGTATTTAACAACCCGATTCTTCCATCCCTGTGTAAATTTAATAGAAATATCCTGATCAAAGCCTTGAATCCTTTCTATAAAATTCGCAAGACCTTCAATTTCAAGATAGTTCAGAGCACGCATCCTCTTTCCATGCTAGATTGTGGGTGGGCTCTGTTTACACGGTGGACCCCCCATTTTTCCAGTGATTCTACTCTCAACGGTAAAGATTTTAGCACTATGCATAGCAGAATTAGCTTTCTTTTTTAATATTTCCCTTCCGTGATAGAAGATGTAATTATTAGACCATACTTTTTAATTAGTGACCCACTCCTTGGCATTCTCCCTATGACAAGAAATGATGGTTGTCCAGTTCACACAAATCTCATAAATCACACAAATCATATATGATGTCATCCTTATGTACTTAAGAATCCGCTCATTAGCATCAACATTACACAATTTGTTAGTGATGATTTTCCTGGCCATGTAGATCATTTATTATGTCTTTATTAATTTGAATGGGTAGAATGTCCCCCCTTAGCCACGTTTGAAAAGAATTGTTAACTCCAAAGTTTGCTAGACTATCTACGACCCTATTGCCTTCCCGATAGGTGTGAGTGATTTTAACATTTTCAAAACTCTTGCATATATCAGTAGCTTCAATAATAAAATCTCTAATTGACCAGCTGGGGTGTTGCTTTTTGTTTTAGGCCAACTTACACTGGGGCATCCTTGCTTCTTCCTAGCACTTCATTGGTTTACATTCATCATCATGTTGAACCTATCCATAATGGCCTTGGGTCCCGCTTCTACTGTGAAGAGTTTTCCTTTGAATACTCCCACCTAATTGTTGGGGAATTTTTGCATCTTCACCTTTCTCATACGCATGTGGCCTTATGCCCTTGTACATCCCATCTATCACTAGGGAATCCACACTTCCTCATCTTTTTGTGCATAGTTTCAGAAAACTTTCAAAATTAATCACAAAAACATTCAAACATGTTAGAAAAAAAAAATAAAAATTCAAATATGTTTCAAAAAACTTCTAAAAATTGAAAATCATCCTACAAAATGTCATTGTTTAGTTCTCGCCTATTCATGTGCATGACCCGTGGGTCATCTTGATCTACCTCCATCAACAAAAGCTAGGCTTCTTACTTCATTTGTACTTTGGGGCACAACAAGTTTTCTAGTATTGTTTCATAGTGCACATTACTTTTTCATAGGACTGAAGTGTCCTCCATTATTCTCCTCGCATGTATCCTTGCTTGGGGCACCGTCATTAACCCTTTTCGTTAACTCGCATAGGTCGGAACTGAATCTTGATAACAAAAACATTACATTATGTTTCTCTGTTAGTTTAGCTTTTTTACTTTCTCGTATTGCATTGCATTATGTATGTTGCATGGAGTTAGGCATCTTTGACTTTCTCGTATTGCATTGCATTTTTGATGTTGCATAGAGTTAGTTAGCAATGGAAATTTGTTCGTATATGGATTTTCATGTCATAGTACACTTTTGTTCATTATTTTTTAATAAGTACCAATGATGAAGATCCTTAGCAATATGATGAAAAAGAAGGTTGTTTAAAAGGCCTTTGGATGGATGTCGGCGCATTCCCCTTTCTCATTCTCCTTTTCTTCTATATCCCCTTTCTTCTTCACAGTATTCTTTCTTCTATTCTCTTTCTGTCATCTTTTTGATCGTCAATCAAGTTCTTCTATCACCCCATGTAGACAATCGAGGGGCATCCTCCTTTCTACTCATTTTTTTCTTCTATCCCTTCAAAAATTTCTACTTTTCTATGTTTGTCTACTTTCTTTGAAGTGACGTTGCTTACGTCACCTCAAAGAGGGGAAAATGTCGACACCTAAAATATGCTTACACTTAGCATTTCATCTGATCCATTCAATTAACGACACTTCATTAATTCCCCTTCTTCGCTCCATTCTCGGATGCCCATTCATGACACCTTCTTGGTCACATTCCTCTTATAATCAACTTATTTGGCTAATATCTCTCTTATTAGCTAAACATTCCTCCTTTCGACCATTCAGAACCTCCCTAGTTCTCTCTAGACCACTTCTATTGGATTTGTAGGCTATCTATCATCACAATTGGTTATCCAGACCCCTCCCAACTCTCAATGAGTCTCTAATCACTTGCTAATCAATTTTAACTAGCCTAAACCCTAGTTAACTAGCCTAAACCAAGCTTAACTAAGCCTAAAGCATGTTTATCCTAATCTAATCCTAAAGTGCCTTTTTTTTCTTTAGTCCCACAATCACCCAAATTCCAAATTCTTCCAAACCAAAAGCTATAAATACAAGGCTAAGCCTACCCATTCAAAAACACAACTTTACATAAGCTAAAGCCAAAACAAGCCTAAGAAAGCTTAAGAGCTCATTTGCATTAGCCAAGCTAATAAGGCATCTGATCTTGGGTCTTCCACCATTAAAATAACTTCATCTTACACCCATGTTAGGTTAGTAATGGAATAGCTAAACTTGGCCATAAATCCATTTAGTGAGATTCATTCACCCTCATGGAGTAAAACAACAAAACTGATTGCTTAGATCATCTTAGGTTCATTATTTCAAGCTTTCAAAGAATAGAGGTTAAATGTTATTTTGTTACATTTCTTGTTTATTTCAAGTTTGAGTACATGTAAAGTAGGTTTGCTTGCTCATTTCTTATCTGATGGTCCATTGAAGGAATTTGCACAAAGCTTTGGGGTTTTGACCCATATCCATAGCTCTTTATAAAATATTTCATTGAACACATGCACGACGAAGTGTGATCACTCACACGAAAAAAAGTGTGATCCTCGTGCACTGACGAAAAGTGTGAGCATTCACACTTGGAATATCGATCACTCACATATCAAAGGGCCATCACTAACATTTTCACCTGTCATTCTAGTCAAAAAAATTCTATCCTAGTGGCCTCTTGGACTTAATTTTTTCTCATACACACAATAATATTAAAGATAACTATTTATAAAATTATTACTCACACTAAGGAATAGTTCAATGTCCTCCAATTTAATTTTAGTATATATTTAGGGCCATTAATATTATGTCATGTAAGTAAATTGTTAGTGTGTTTTATTCTCTAATTGTATAGCTATGTTTATTTGATGGTATAGAGTTCAAGTTTAGTCTTTATTTGATTAACGGTGGTGTTATATACTTTGATTCAATTATGTGTATTAATTGTTTCTAAGGTTTTTATATCTTACATAATCTTTTAATAATATAATTTTATTATTAATAATTGTCTATAATATTGAGTAGAAGTAACCCATGCTACATAGTTTATTATTAATAATTGTCAATATTAAAGACTTAATTTCAATTAAATTTATGTATGTCAAATTTAAGTTTCAAACAATGTCGAAATTTAGTTTTCATACATTAAAAATTATGTTATAAAAATCTTACCTTAATTCTTTACAATAATAATTACACTTTTTTGTAAGGTCAAATGCTACCTAATTAATATTGTGGTTCCCTCAACATTAATTGGCCATTAAACCAAATAATGTAAAATCCACCACTTGAAAGTATTTTTTTATTTTTTCGTATTGCATTTAATGTTAAGTGGTACAATATTAAATTTTAATCCATGCAAGCTTTGTTAATGTCTTGATTTTAATGCAATAAAATGGAAAATTGTATACTCATTTCGAAGGCGACAACACCAAAACAAGGAGTACATATACAAATGGGGGAAGAACAGAGTTATAGAAAATTAAAAGAGGTAAAGCATTGTTATTCTATTTTGAAGAATTTCATTTTGTACACCCATTTCATAGTGATTATAAATATTGTATTTTTATTAGGTACTTAACCAATTTTCAATGTTTCTCCACAAGTTTTGATTCTATGAAATTTCAAAGAGCAACACCTGTTGTATATATATTATTAAAAAATGAAATGAAGTTTAGATAAAATATGTAGTAAGAAAATTGTTTCATTTGTGAATGTTTATAATAACTAATAAATTTGTAGGACATGAAAAAATCACCATTTTTCTTGTTTTCATGTATAGAATCCCAAGGTCTCAAATCAACTCTAAGAAACTATGAATACAATATGGATTTTTCAACACAACTAAGAAACTTCCATGAAAAGGACTTATGCGTGCGAGAACTACGATATAAATAGTGTCTCAAATTTACAAGAGAACATCAAGGGCACACAGAAATTAGGTTGTTACATTCCACATTCACAAATAGATCTAAATACTCCATATATTGTTGATGATGTTGATGATTCAAAATTGGAAGAAACATTTTCAATAACCCATGCATATGATAGAGATAGAAATAATGAGGAGCTGATGAAAGAATACAAAGAAGATATTTGGCCAAAATCTATTGTGAAAACATTTATTTCAAAATATGAAGAGGTGTATGAAGATTTAAACCATGGAAAAATTGGAAAGAAACATTGGGATAATATAGCAGATGCTTTGAATCAATTTTATGTAAAAAGCATTCCTTGGAATATAATACAAATACAAGATGAATAGGTTAAAGAAAACTAAAGAAGGAGAACCAATTAAAAATACAACATTGGCAACACATTCAACATGGAGTTTCTATTGAATAAAAATCAACACCCCAGCTGGTCTATCAGGGATTATATTGAGGAAGCTATTGATATATGCAAAAGCTTTGAAAATGTCCAAATCACCCACACCTATCGGGAAGGTAATAGGGTAGCTGACAGCTTGGCTAACTTCGGTGTTAATAATTCCTTTCAAACTTGGTTTAGGGGGGATGCTCTACCCGCTCATGTCAATAAAGCCATTATCATTGATCTACATGGCAGTGAAAATCATTACTAACGGCTGTAATTTGGACGCTAATGTGCGGATCCTCAAGTACATGATGATGACATCACAAAAGATATGGATGGCTGATGCGATCTGTGCGGGATGGACTGTCATCATTTCTTGGCATAGGAGGAAATCCGAGGAGTGGGGCAATAATAACAAGTGTAGCATAATCATTAAATCAGCTTTCACGGTAAGGAAAGATTCAAATATCAAAATCAAAGCTCGGCTACGTCTCCAGACATTGGTAGCTTTTTTACCGTTGAGAACAGAAAAAGAAGCAGAGGAAACATGGGGGGTCCGCCTTGCAAAACTGAACCGACCCACAATCCTGAGTGGAAAGAGAACGCGGAGCTTTGGGATTACCTGCAAATCGGGGGCCTGTCTAATTTCATTGAAAGGATCCAAGGCTTCGACCAAGACATTTCTATCAAATTTTCCCAGGGTTGGAAGAATAGGATTGTCAAGTATAGTAACATGGAGATGGAAATCACGGAAGAGCTCATCGCTCAGATCACGGGCCTCAGCCTGGAAGGCACCAAATTCTTCAATAAGAAGGTGGACAGGGAGGTGGAGACCAAGAAATTTCTGGAAGAGGGGGAAAATCTTGAGTTCGTGGCCGCTGGCATCAAGGTGGCGTCGATTCCTGAACCTTTTGCTGAGCTGGCCAAAATGGTGGTTAGGTACGTTACCCTGGAAGGAAGATTTGTGACTATACCTCAAAAGCATCTGATTTTTCTGAATCACTTTCGTAGAAATAACATTATCAGCTTTCCTCACTATTTGATTAACTCTCTGGAGAAATCTATAAGGGAAGTTTAGAGCCACTCTAGGGCTGTCCCTTTGCACCAGGGACTTATCCTCTTGATCCACCAACACTGCTCCAACTGCCCTCCCGTGAATCCTACTCCACCTCCCTCCTCCATACCTCCACCTACCTACACTACTTCCACTCCCCCCTGCTTAAAAGAAAGAATGAAGATACTGTTTCCAGTAAGAAAAGCAAGAGCCTTAAAGCTAAAATCCCTACTTCCCAACGGGTCCTAAGGAGCCACAAAGACTTGGAACTTGTTGAAAACCTCCTGCATATTAGCAAGCCGGTGGAAAAGCCCAAGGAGGAGGAATTGTTGGAAAGGGTGGAAAGATTAGAAAAGGAGATATAAGAGCTCAAAGGGACTATAAAAAACATGGAAATAGCTAAGGGTAAAATAATCCTTCAAGCGAGGAGGAAGAGGGGGTTATTGCTGAAGTCTATAAGAAGCTGAGTCCTTAGATGGTAAATTGGGAATGCTAAAAGCCGCAACGCACCGCATATTATCTCGCCCTCAAAAGCATTTATAATTTCATTGAACAACATGTCCATAGTGTCTGCAGTTTAAGTGGGGTTAATGAGGACATTTGGGGTCCTAAAGAGAAAAGGGATATTGCAATTGCCCAAGTAGATATGCAAGACTCCTCTCAGGCCACTGCCATTGCCTTCTTCATGTCGCTGCAGGCTATCAAGACCAAGATTGACAGAGCCATCAAGTAACGGGTTGTTGTGATGTTGTTTTTTGGCTGCGATGTGGCTGTCATCTGGCGGTTCTGGAGATGTTTTTTGGTGGAGCTCTATATGTTGTTTCTCTTTTGGTTTCTTTTTTATCTTTCCTTCTTTCTTTTGGATCTTTGTACGTTTAGATCCTTTTTTCACTTATATTGTAATATTTGGCTGTTGAGCCCTTCTTGGTTGACTATTTTGCCCTTCTCTGGGTTGTTTCTCTCATCTTCACTATCTGGCTTTTGAGCCCTTTTGTATACAGGGTATAGTCCCTTCAAAACTATTTTCCCTTAATAAAAAAAAACATGGAGTTTCTATGAAGATAGGGATCGCATTACACATAAAACACACAAGGTTAATGGTTTTAATGCAAAATAAAGGGTTAATATAAGCACTTATATTTCTAAAAAGGCATGAGAGGGAGAAGCAAGAAATTCCTTCTATCAACATTGAAAATTTGGAAGGAAAAAACCAAGAAACCCCTATGAATAAAAATGGAATTCAACGCAAACGTGTAAAGAGAAAAAGAAACTATTATGGAGATTTGAAAGAGGTAATCGAAAAAATAGCATGCATCGATTCGGTTAGATAATGAAATACATTGAGAAAGGAAGACTTTAACTTGATCGTGAAAGAATGGAACAAGAGAGAAAGCTAATGGAGAAAATATTGGATGTACAACTTCAAGTTGCAATTATTTTTACCGAGGTGATATAGTATTGCATCATACATTCTATTATAAAATATGGTATACATTATGTAAGAAAAAATATCATGCATTAGATTTAGATAATACTTCTCTATTTTGCATTTTTCTTTTTATTTTAGAACAATTTCAATTATCAGCATCGTGGGCACCATGAAGAGCATTGACACACGCATCCCAAGATATTTTTATACAACAAAACACTTTTAAAATGATGTCGGTAAACATGTATATTTTTGTTGAGGACAATATGATAATTCAATATGTGAGACATCATTGAACCACATATCATTGGTAATGTAATCAATGTGTGGAATACTAATATACTCACTATGTAATTTATAGATGATAATATTGACAATGAACATGGTGTTCTTTTAATGATAATGTTGATAATATTGTGGTTCCCCCAAAATTAATTGGCCATTAAACCAAACAATGTAAAATTTGTGTGATATTTGAAATATGTGCATCATTTGATAGTCATTAATTAGCCATTAAATATAAAGAAATTTAATGGCATACATGTGTCTTTTGTAATTTGTGTGCCAAAGAAAGTGGCGGTTGGAAGTGTCGGTTCCATGTAACTATAGATTGTCATTTTTTAGTATATTTCCTGGAAACTTAAATTTGTGAAGATTTTGGTGAGAACATTGGTGTAAGGGCAAAAATTTGTAAGTGTAATCATCCATTGGAAAATATGATCATGGTTTGATTTACAAAATTTTGAGCACGGTTTATTTTCGTGAAGGCGTCAAAAATCGGTATGTGTTCTCACCTTTGTTCCTTCCAAATTTTGAAATTCTGTAAATGTAGAATTTTTGTATCCTTTTCAACAAAACCCTATTTTGTGTGCTTCTAGTAGTCAAACTTTTTATTCTTTAACACTCCTTGATAAACACTTCTCAAATAATAGGGTTTGACATCATTTTTTCATTCTATCTTTCAATCCCTAAATGATTTGTAAAATATGTGTGTATCGTGCTTGTGAGTAATGCAAAACATGTTATGGGCATTTTTCGCAAGAGGACTGAGAAATGTTTTTAAAATACCTGACATGGACAACAATGATTGTTGGAAGTGAAAAAAATGGGTGTTGTTGAAAAGGTTGAGGAAAATAGATTTTGTTCAGTTAGGGTTTTTATTCATTTAGGGCTTTTGGATTTCCGCTATCGGATGGTTTCTATAGACATTTCGTTATAAATTAAAATAAAGTAATGAAATAGTGATAGTAACTTCTAGTAGATGAAATAGTAATAGTAACACAAATAATTGTTTTCTTGTTTACAGTAATTGTTTTCTTACATAAGGAATTTTTGGGAAATTGTGGAAAATTGTTTGCTTGAAAATTTTCTTCCGGGTAGGTTCCTCCTTGAAAAACAATGAATCGGGGAACTATAAAGCCTATAATTTGAGAATTCGTGCTAAACAAGATTTTGAATAATTTTTCACTTACTCGATAAACTGGAAAGACATATGCAGAAATTACAAATTAAAATTACATGCTTTGGTTGTTTTAGTTAAATAAGCTAATGATATATTGACACTAAAAATTATAAGATGTTAGGGATTTTATTTCTTAATCTAACAATAAGCATATGGAAATAGGGAGATGTGATATCTTGGGAAATTGTGATATTTAATGACAAGGGATATTATACATAGGGTTTGGAGTCTATATGTTCATACTAACACTACAAATAATGTGCTCATTATATTTATATTCATTATACCATGGCCTTTGAGACTTCATTTATTGACTAATTATAGATCACCATGGCTTTTGAGATTTCATTTATCATTAAAATGTGTAATTTATATATTCCTTTCAATAAGTTATAGTAAATAATATGAGAACTACATAAGGCTTGATCCCTCTCGAGGGTATGTAGTGCAACACTTGGCTCCGCTAGGATAGTCCAGCCAATATATCACAATTATAAATATGTAAAGAGTTATACACATTTGGGAAACAAACTAATCAAAACTAAGTAAAGCTTGACCCCTAAATAAAATATGTAATGTAATTATTTTCTCAGTTCAATAATAGATGTCTAGTAAATGATGCCTAGATGTCTAGTAAATATTTTGTTATGGTTAACCTTAGACTGCTCTTTTCTTATTACATTGATATTTTTCCGGTAATGATGCCTAGCGCCCTCTCAACTCAAAATATTTTCATTGCAGTTGACCCTAGCTACTACTAGATCGGAACCACGAGGTCTTGACCCCTCAAGACTACATGTATTTCTAGATTTTTCTCATTTCATTAATAGTTTTATTGTTAATGATGCCTAGCGACCGCTAAGATATAAATATTTCATTGTAGCTCATCTTAGTGACCGCTAGGAACAAAAGTATGTATGTCATGACCCCTCGATAGTGCATCTATTACCACATAGAGCTCATTGCATTAATAGTTTTCATGTTAATGTTGATTAGCAACTACCAAGCTCTAAATATTTCTTTGGGAAAAATATGAAAAACAAAATCCATTTTTATCACTTCCCAATTATTGATATTCTGTAAAAGTATAATTTTCCATATCCTTTTCAACAAAACCCATTTTGTGCCCTTCCAATAGTCAATTCTATCCATGGTACCATATTCTTTCATGCATTTTAACAAAAATTCTCAATTCAAATGTTTTGGCATCGTTTTTTCATTCAATATGATGATCCTTAAATGATTGTGAAATATGTGTATACCGTGCTTGCAAGAAATGCACAAAAATGTTATGGAAATTTTTTTCGCAAGAGGACCGAGAACTGTTTCCTAAAATACTTTACATGGATAACAATGATTTATTGAAGCTAACAAAATGGTTGTTCTTAAAAAGGTGAAGGAAAGTACATTTTGTTCGGAAAGGGATATTATTCATTCATTTCTTTTGTAGGAAATTGAACTAAATTCAATTTTAGGAGCATTATTGAAAGGTTTCTCTAGACATTTCATTATAAATTAATTATTGAAATTACTTTGGTGGGTGGAAGTATATGGAAATTGTGATATTTAATGACCAGGAGATTATACATAGAGTTTGGTGTTTGTATCTTCATACTAACACTAGAAAGAGTGTGGTCATTATATTTAAACTCATTATACCATGTATTATATGGATAAATTGATACAAATAGTAACATGGTCATAGAGGTTTTCTTTTCTTTACAATTTCTCTAGTTTAAAAATTGTAATTGTCATAGAGGAATTATAATTCAAGATCACCTACAATACCAAGAAAAAGATGTATGTATACCAAGAAAATCCATTCTAAATAAACTCTGTGATGTATAGATTTATGTAAATAACTTGTAATATATATTAGGAGAACTACATAAGGCTTGATCCATCTCGAGGGTATGTAGTATAGCACTTGGCTTCACCAGGATAGTCTATTGAAAAATAGTACAGCTTATAAATAATTAAAGAGAGGTATACACATCCCTATAACAAACTAATCAGATCTAAGTAAAGGTTGATCCCTTAAGAAAACATGTATTACAACTATTTTCTCAATTCAATAATAGATGTCCATTGAATGGTGTTTAGCTAACACTAAGTTCAAAATATTTTTTGAGGCGGATCTTATTGACCACTAAGATTTATATATTTCATTGTGGCTTACCTTAGTGAAATCTAGGAATAGAATTATGTATTCCTTGACACCTCAATAATGGATGTATTGCCAAACTTTTCTTGTTAATGCATTAATAGTTTTCCTGTTAATGATGCCTAATGACCGCTAAGCTATAGATATATCATTTTGGTTGATCGTAGTAACAACTAGGATAAGAAGTACATATTTATTTTTTAATGATTCCTATCCATTGCTAAGCTCTAAAAAATATGTTGCATCGACCTTAGCGACCGCTAGGATCAGAACTACTTATGTCTATACCCCTCAATAGTGCAAGGATTGGTGTTCTTTTGCTCATTGCAATAATAGTTGTTCTTTGAAATAAGCCTAGATATAACGAAGCTCTAAATAATTCATTATGGTTGAACTTAGTGACCACTAGGATCAACACTACATATATCTTGACTCCCCCCACAGTGTAAAGATTGGAAAAAAATTATCATTCTAATAATAGTTTTCCTTTGAATAATGCCTAGATATGGCCAATCTCTAAATATTTCATTGTGGCTGAACTTAGTGACCGCTAGGATCATAACTACATACATCTTGAATCCTCAAGAGTGCTTATATTGACGTTATGATTTAAACTATGTATATATTGACCCCTCAGTGGTGCATGTACTATTGTGCTTTTCTCATTGCATTAATAGTAAGTCTATGATTGATTCTAGCGATCGCTACAATATAAATATTTAGTTATGGATGACCCTAGCGACCGCTAGGATCAACACTTCTTTCATTTATTTGGCAATGATTTTCTAATCTAACCAAATATTCAAAATAAGGGATAGATAAATGTTTTCGTTGACCCATTAGATAATATGGATGATTCTCATCTAAGAAATATCCTTATTAAAAGGTTTAGACTAGGAGTCCGTATTGGCATGGCCCTCATGAACAAGCTATATGGAAATTATTCTATCTCTAAGGTCGATGTTTCCTAGATCCCTTTACTTTATTTTATTATTGATCAAGGAAAGATTCCCTCCTTAGGGAAAGTTCTCAATTTCAATTTAATGAGATAAAGAAATAATTTCATCGATAATCGAAAATCATTTTACATGGCTTCCTATCTTCTTGATGTTTTCTATGGTGTTCTCAAATGTTTATATTTTTATCAAAGTTGGCATCATTCGAGCCCTTTGAAGATAAATGAACAATATTCAGACTTGTATTCCCATCATTTCAAATCTCATATTCAAGATATATGCACTTATTTGTATCCTTCTCTCTACCAATAATTACATGAAACGATGACACCGAGAATATTTGTTGGCATCATCACTTCCATGAGGCAAATGGAAGTGACACACACCAAGAAGAAAATATCACAAATTAGGTAGCCTCATGTTTTGAAGCCTCACACGCCATGATCACTAGAGAAGAAGAGTCATACATAGAAGAGGGTGACCATCAAAGCGAAGCTATCTGGTTGACCTATCGCTAGGGATCCCTTTGGAAATTTTGACTCCACTGGATTGGGAACTTATGTGATTTTTGATGAAAACACCAGCATTCCAAAGATCATGAAAGAGGATAATAAAAGTGAAAATAATCCCACAAAGGATCCATAGATATGGACTCTACACTTTGATGGTGCTAGAAGCAGAAATGGCTCTAGAGCCGGTATCTTCTTAGCTCCACCAAGCGAAGAAATATACTCTCAGAATTCCATTTCCAATTCACTTGCACCAGCAATGAAGTGGAGTATGAAGCCTTAGTGCATGGTTTGACCTTGGCGCACAAGGAAGGTATAAAGCAACTGAGAGTCTTTGGAGACTCTGAGTTAGTGGTAACATAGGTCAGGAACACTATTGTGGTAAAGAACCCAAGAATGAGGTCCTACCGACATAGGGTATGGGATCTTATTGAAGACTTTGAAGCCTTTGATATCAAGGTTATCCCTCGGGACTAGAACATAGAGGCAAATAGGATGGCTCAGATCGGATCATAATTCGATCCCACCAAAGATCGATGGAGAACAAAGATGCAGTAAAGTTGATCATCTACCCATCTATACCTGACAATATAGACCATTGGCAAGTCTTTGAGAGTGACCAGTAGATATTGATTTTCCTGTAGCAATCTAAAGAATTTGCAGACCAACTCTAACCAAAAATTGAAGAAGCATATGGAGATCAAGTTATCCAGCTTGAGAAAAACAAGATTCCAAGAGGGCTGATAACATTGGAGAATCTCTTTGATACCAATGATGCTAACACAAGATAGGAGAAATTTTTTACTAAATCAAATAAGATTATGCTGAAATAGAAGTAGCTCATGAAAGAAGGCTAAAAGTAGGGAAATTAGTCACCCAATAAGAAAGAGAAAGGCTTGTGGCTTTATGCCATAAATATGATAAGGTGGTGGCTTGGACTTATGATGACCTACACGGTTATAAAAAAGATATCATTCAACATACCATTGATTTGGAGAAAGGAACAAATCTTGTGTGTCAAAAGAAGAGGCCGATGAACCCAAAAACAGAATATCTCATGGCTGAGGAGCTCAAGAAGCTCTTAGAAGCCAAAATAATATTTCCAATCAAGCATTCCATATGGGTGTCTAACCTAGTTCATGTAAGGAAGAAAATGGTGAAATTAGACTCTGTGTGGATTTCAAATATCTAAATAAGGTGTCTCTTAAGGATCACTACCCATTTCCTTCCATGGAGCAAATATTACAAACAGTGGCAAGTTTAGAAAGGTTTCTCTATTGGATGGTTTTTCGGGCTACAATCAAATATGGCTCGTGGAAGAAGATCAACATAATACCACCTTCACAACAAAGTGGGGAACCTTTGCATATGAAAAGATGCCATTTGGACTCACCAATGCTGGGTCAACCTTCCAGAGAGCCATGGATGTTGCATTTGGAGAGCTTATCAACAAAGTGATTCGATATACTTGGATGATCTCACGGTGTTCACTAAAAATGGAGAGGATCATTTTGATGCACTGGAGGTTGTATTCAAAAATGTCAAGAATTCAGAATCTCTCTTAATCCTAAAAAGTGTGTTTTTGGGGTCCATGCAAGGCAAACTCCTGGGGCATATCGTCTCAAAGGATGGAATCTCTATTGACCCAGAAAGGATCGGAGCTATTATGGAGTTGTCCCTTCTAGTTAATAAGAAGGTAGTTCAATATTTCTTAGGAAATATTAACTTCATTAGTAGGTTCATTTCAGACTTTCTTTGGAATGATCCACCCAATCACTTTGATGTTGAAAAAAGACCTAAATTTCAAATGGACCACTAAAGGCCGACAATCCTTTGAGTCAATCAAGAGAGCCATTGCATTTACCCTAGTGTTATGTAATCCAAATTTCACTAAATATTTCATCATGTATGTATATGGAAGCAAACACAGTGTAGCCTCTGTGCTAACACAAAAGGGAGATTCACAAGGAGAGGAGCATCCAATAGCCTTATTTTCAAAGACTCTCCATGACTACGAAACCATGTACAACTTTGTAGGAAAGCTAGGCTTATGCCATTATTAAAGGACTGAAGAAATTTAGGCATCTTGTGACCGACAAACAAAATCATGATCTTGGTGGCACACTCCAGTGTCAAGGAATATATTACAGAAGGTGAAATAACTGATAAGAGAGCTAACTGGATCACCAAGATTTTGGAGTATGATGTTGAGATTAAACCCACAAAGTTAGTAAGGGGAAAGGCATGTGT
Organism: Taxus wallichiana var. yunnanensis; assembly: GCA_018340775.1. Taxonomy (NCBI): domain Eukaryota; kingdom Viridiplantae; phylum Streptophyta; class Pinopsida; order Cupressales; family Taxaceae; genus Taxus; species Taxus wallichiana. The sequence goes on from CM031235.1 coordinate 391,206,734, forward strand.
CTAGTATCTTGCCCAAGACTTAATGACACCAATTGATGATGAATCTAAGATGGTGTTACAGATCAAGAAAATGAAAAAAAAGGTTGGGTATCTGATAGAATACATTTCATGCAAACATGTGAGTATCTCGGTTCACCTTCCTCTCAAAAAGAGAAGGTATTACCAATAACAAGGATCTGAGTTCATCATAATTGACAATATCCTTTTCAAAAGGAACTTCAAAGGATTCTACTTAGATGCTTGGAGAAAGAGGAAGCTGAAAGGGTCTTACATGAGTTACATCATGGTAGCTCAGGAGGCCATTTCTCAACAAAAACTACGGCCATAAAATTCCTGCAAGCAAGATACTTTTTCCCAACCCGATTGTTGATTGTTATCAGATGGTTAACAAGTGCAAAACTTGCTAGTACTAAACAGTTTCAGGAGAAATGTTGCATTACCCCTTAATCCAATTCTTATTGAAGAACCATTCATGTAATGGGGTTTGGATTTCATCGAGATGGTAAACCCAGTATCAAGCATAGGCCATAAGTGGATCCTAATAGCCACTGATTATTTTACCAGGTGGGCAGAAGTAGTGCCACTGAAATAAGCTACCAAGAATATGATCCTAGAGCTTCTTCGTGACATCACCAGCTATTTTGGACCCCCACATACAATTATATCAGATAATGTTAAATATTTTCTAGGTGCTAAAGTATCTAACTTTTCCATGAGGCATGGCATTTACTTAAAAACATATTCCAACTACTACCCGTAAGGTAATGGTTTGGTAGAGTCCATGAACAAAAATCGATAAGGCTCATAAAAAGAATGGGGATGAGCACAAGAGATCATGGCATGAACACATCAAGACATCCTTATGGGCTGATCAAATCACACCAAAATAGATTTTGAAGACTTCACCATACGAGTTAGTCTATGGTAAGAGTGTGGTGATGCCTATCATGGTAGAACTCCCAACATTACAATTATTAAAGCAGGTAGAGATTGAGGAACACAGAGCAATGCAGATGAGGTTTTTTGAATTAACATATCTACAAGAGAAGCAGGAGTCAGCTCATGAGTCTGTGATCAGCCGTCAATAGATTGTCAAAAGTTGGTTCGACCATAAAAATTCATATCCTGATCTTCGAGTTAGCACTTTGGTATAGAAATGGGATGTGAGAGATGACAAGCCTTAAAATCACAAAAATTTCAACCCCTATGGAATGGTCCATTCAAAATCACCACATGAAAACAACATAATGCTTTCAAACTTGAGACCATGAAAGGTGAACCCTTGGTGATTCCAGTAAATGGAATCCATCTTAAACCCTTTCATTGAGTCTTTTTGAGATATTGTATAGTGTATCATGTGTATAGTTTCTTCTTTTGTCTCTTTTGTTTTGCGGTTTTGTTCCTTCCAATAAGTGTCCTTAGACACATGTCTCCTGCGGAGACTCCCGTGCCCCTTTTTGAAATTTTTGGGAAGGGTGTACCTTCTTATGTTTCCCCAAAGTTATGATCCAATGATTTTTGGAGTACTTATTGAAAAGGATTGAGGAAGTAATGGAAAATCTCTTGGGAGACGTGAAATTTGGCGTTGGAGGTCATTCAACCTACGAGTCATTACAAGATGTGACTAGTTGTGTGTGTGAGCCATTAATTCATAAAAGTAGGAAGGCTATTTAAGGTAGGTAGTGGGTTGCCCAATTTTCATTCCACATGCTAAAGAGTCTCTTGCTCGAATCATTGAGCCACCAAAGTAGAAAGAACCATACTTTCCTTCAACATCAAAACAACCATAATAACCTCTATTTTAGCCTCTCAATCAAAGTTTTATGCAGGATGCTCCGCACCGCTACACACTTAGCATCTGAAACTGGTTTACCTTGAAAAGGGTACATACTATAGAGATGCTTCGTTGGTTATTGACTATGCAGATGATTTTTTTGACCTGTATTGAACAAGAATCCAAAAGCCTTTAGAGATGGAGCCTATGCCATATTCCTCAATTGCAGAGATGATGGGTCCTTTAGCTCCAGGCTCTCGACCACCACATTATCTCAATACATGGTTCCCCTCATGCACCCATATCCAAAGCTCGTACAGATGTGCACGTGTCATTTTGACATCACTAGTTATACCATCAACGACAGGAATATGTAGGTGGAAATAACTCCATGAGCCATTAGGGAAATGTTGGCCCTGCCATATGACCCAAGTGCCATCTTTTACCGTGTGGCCAAAAATTAGGAAGTCTACTCTTCATGCTAAAATAAGACCATTTTCCTCTAGAAGGAATTATAGTAGGATGATTCAAGAAGCTCTAAATTGTTGGAGTTTCCAATTCCATTGAAAATGTTCACGTCAAATTCACAGGATGTTTTCTCTATGTTGACCTTTATTTTTGGTCAAGATTGAGACAGAGAGGTCCATGAATAGAAGATGTGAGCCCAACGTTGGCAAGAGCAAGCATATTTTCGACTTCTCTCAAGTCATTTCCCATATTATTTTCCACTAACTAGCTCATTTCCACATCAACTCCACCTTCAAGTATTCCTCATACTTGTTCCACCTCATTTTGTCCCAAAGCAACAATTATACTTTAGCCAATATATGCCTTTATCAATCTAGGATACAAAAATCAACTCTTAAAGTATTATAACATTATCATCATACACCCATATGTTATCCTCTTCTTCATATGCATATGAGTTTGCAAGATTTTTGTTGTGCCACTTCACTGAGTTGACCCAAGATGGAGTCAATAATAGAATGATTCACTCGGCTTGATTCATCCTCAAAGACAACCTACCCCCCTGCGACTACTTTTTCAAAGAAGCACATTCAATGATAAGAGTGCATGGGTTCCAAGAGAAATCCTTCATGCTCTCCAAATTTCTCATAGCACGGGTGGTGGCCTTAGAGATAGCCAAACAACTAGAAGGCTTGGATGAGGAGTTTAGCTCTACCCACAAGAAGAAAAATTGTTTGAACTCCCCTAGAGTAAGGAGTCATTACTGTGATGAAACGCAAGGTGAGACATTTCCTCACACAAAATTTGGTCCACTATGGTTTTGCCTTGATCCAGGACAAGTGGAGATATGACCCCGATGGGAAAATGGCTACCACCATGGCCCGAAATAGGGTCTCTAGGCTCATGAAAGCATGAGAGGAGAAATTTCTTTGAAGATAGGAGGTCTCCTAAGGAAGAGGCTCCTGATATTTTTGTTGAATTAAAAGATATCCCAACCCCAACATGGGAGTCTTTTTATCAGGTCCTACACAGTCATGACCCCTCTATTACTATGGGAAAGGGTTTGAGGAACCCTAAAAGGTAGAGACTGGGGCATGGAAAAAATTGATGCCTTTTGGAAATATAGGCAAGAAATTGGGAAAACTGCCCAAAATTTTGAGGAGGTGTCCACTGATGAGAAATGGGAAGAATTATGGGAAGCCAAGCATGGGACCAATTCAGATGGCAAGGAATATGTCATAAGCCCCATAACACATCCCACACGAGAAGATAGTAGAATATCATGGATCCTCTTAGCAAAAAGTGTCACCATGGTTCCTTCCTTAAACTTCCAATAGGCTCTATCGAGCAATATTCCCATGACTCGGTTGACACTGGTCCTCAGGGTTTAGAAATAGGAAAGCAATTAGTTCGAACCCAAACCAGGTCTTGTTTCTACACAACCTGTTAGCCATTCCCTCTGTTTCCACCACCGAGATTGCCGGCTCTCCTATCTTGTCAAGAAATAAGAAGAGATCGTCGAGGTGCCACCTTCCTCGCCCCTTCTTGTGTTCAAGTTCCTCTATTTTCTTCATCTCCTAGGGCTCACCCACTCCCTCCTCTGGATTTCATTTATTTGACTAGGTATGTCTATGTTCTGGTCACCCCGACTTAAACTTCCACTCCCCAACTCCTCTCTTATTCCTCCACCACCTGTCACCATCCCTTCCTTCTCTCCCAAGGTCCTGACGCCATTCTCTTCACTCTTGTAACATCCCAGCCCTTATAGCCCATTACCATTCCATACAATATATCACTAGGGTTCCCATTCACATGTGGGCTTGTCCCTTTCCTTGTAAATTTTATAAATTAGGTTGATTCGGAAAAATTAGCTCAAGTAGGAGAAAGGAGAAGCAAAAGAACAAGGAGATGGAAAGTGGAGCAACGAAGCACATGCGGTCATTGTATGACCATCAACAGAGCTCCCTCACTATTGCAAAAATGATTCCTAATGTCTCCAAACCTATGGAATAGATGCAACTAGATGATTACACTATCAATGTCATGGCGGTAGATCCGACTCAATTTCAGCCCCAAGATAAGGTCGAATTGATGAATCAGTTGACTATTATTGTCACACTAGGGATTACCTAAAATTTAGCAATAAGCAAAAGAAAGTGGAGGCCATCCTTAGACAAATGGAGAGCACTTGTTGGTTGCCTCTGGTCAAAAATCAAATTTAAAAACAAAGATTTGGAACAACTCTGTAAGGATTTGAAAGAGGTGGCTTCAAGGAAACTCTTGCACTTCCGAGGTAGAAGTCAAAAAGTTAGAGGTCTGAGTTAGTAGCTACTAAAGTCACAGCCATTTCTCTACAACAGTGATTGATTCAATTAAAGCCAAGACTTCAGCCTTTAAGACCTCGGTCAGTTCACTTTAGTGGGAGCTTGAAGTAAAGAAAAATATGTTTCCAAACTTCAAGAGAAGTTACGCACCAAAGAGGCTGAGAAGGGGATCCTACAAAAATACCAGTCATCGGAGGATAGGGTCAAATACTTGACCCATAAACTCGCCAAACAACCAAAAAAGGGAGGAATCATCACATTAGTGCAAGGGATATATACCTCTTACTAAAAATAATTTCCACTACAGTAAAGGACCTGTCACCCGCACTCAAATTTATATCAGATGTATAGGGCTTATGCATCAATGTGGAGTCCTTTACATCCACCATCAGCAATGATGTCTTCTCCAAGGTTCCTAAAGCACAAGCATTGGTCTAGAAATTATATGATTCCTCGGACTCTACCCCTGTAAGGGGTTGGTATTGCGGATAGGTGAATTGCAGCGTCCAAAATCAATGAGATCATGAGTTGTAACAAGGTTGCACTTAAATGTCACAATCTTCTCACTCAGCTCAAGCTCGGAATTAAGGAATGGAATAAGGGAATTGAGGAGTTGGTACAATTGGGCTTACCATCTCCCTTTCCTAATGAATCTACAGATCCTTTCAAAGGACCAAATCCAATAGCTTCTCACAACAAAGGAACAAGACATGACTGTTTTCCAGTCTTTAAAATATGAATCAAGTGTGGCTGAGGTGGAGATCATTATGAATCGATAGTGAAATTGGAGTTTTGCTTACACGCAATTGTGTAGGATCTTCAAACCCTCTCACACAAGGAGATTATTGAAATAGAGAGAGCCTTCCAGGGCTCTACAATAAGAACGTACCCAATGGAGGAGGAATGAATTGGGTACCTGTCTACTTTGAAGCAGCTCTAAGTGACATCTTTTAAGCCACATTTTTGTAATTTTGAGTCAGGGAGGGATTGTCATATTCTTCCATGACAGGAATGAAGTCCCTCAATGAATCACCATAACTGTAGAATAATTTCTACATCTGCAGGATATCTTAGTTTTTGTCATGCCGACCCTTTTGTTTTGGAATTCTGTGTTCTTTTGGAGCACAAGTTTTGGTTAAGTATGGAGCCAAGTATGGAGGGTATCCACGTTTCTCTTCGGCGCATGTTGAAAGAAGCACAAAGATTCTGGATCTTATAATCAACGTGTAATATCCACATGGAGAAGGTACAACAATGACATAGCCCAAATAGTCTAAACATTCAAAAGAGAAGGAGATGAGCCCACAGATCCCCATGTGTCACCCAGCGTAACTCCAAAGGGAGAAAATAGAAGGAAACCCCAAATCAATGTGCGGCCTCCACGTGTCACTCAAAGAAGTTATCACCATCTGCAAAGCCTACCAAAGAAGTGAAAGGACTCACATTCGGCGGATTGAATGCAATCCCGAGTCCCAAAGTGAGTAGTTGAGATCTACCACATGGGTCAAAGATTAGGTAGATGAAGAACTAAATGTAGACGGTGGAGATCATGATGATAGACACGTTGGAGCACACGCCACAGGGTCTATATAAGAGAGTCCCTGAACTAGTAGGAAAAGGGGAGGATAGAGGATAAGTGGTTCACAAGCTCCAGAGGATTTTTAGTTTTAGTAGTTTGTGTTTATCAACCTTAACAAGGCTCTGTTGTAAAGAAGCACTATAATTTGTGTCGTTATTGGCCTTATGTATTGTTTTCTCTATAATTAAAGGGTTATTTTTTCTGTGCACAAAGGATTCATAATACTCTAAATATTTATTTCCTTTTGTATGCTTTTATTTAACTCTCATATATATGTTTCAGTTTCTACCGTGTTATACACCCTTAGATCCTTTTACATTCATTTGCTTATTTGCATGGTTATGTTTTAGTCCTCTCTAGCCTTAGATAATACCAAATCTTTCTAAAAATAGGTTAATCATGCTCAATGCTCTTTAAAAAAAAATTTCTTGGGTATGTATCTTTGTGCTTTATAGTAAATCTTGGCACATCACCTTAGATTAGGATTTGCAGTTATTTAGTTTCCTTTCTAACCCTTATCTCAACACTTGAAGAGAAGAGCTAACTTCTATAAAATCTAGAGGTTATCTTAGGGGCCAAGTCCCACGTCTCTAATATTTCCCACAACTTTGATGGTTCATCTACAAAGATAATCATCAACAGATTCTCAAGGTGCATATTGTCACAATTATAGAGGATAGTAACCATAACCCTAGGATATATATAGGTTTCCAAGGCCTATAGCTAAGATAAAGATAGGTTTCATATTAGGATTGAGAATAAGATTAACCAAGTGGTGGATAAATTCAAGGGGTGTAATATAATAAGACAATGTAATATATTAGATAAAACATACCTTTACTCTAGTCTATAACAATGAATCACCAGCATACAACATACATGTACAATATAAAGTACTAAATAGAGTTATAAATACTTACTTGTAGCATGTGTGTGATTTTTTTATGTGTAATACTCCCCAAAGGAAACAACAACGAGAGAGAATAGTTATAGGTTGAGAATTAGATAATTCAAAAATAAAATTTTATGAGGTAAGTTAACATGATGGGTGTCTTGTGTGAATGAAAGGAAGAAATGAGGATAAGGTAGGGTAACTAAGGAATAATAGAGATATCTCTCAAATGTTATGGTATACCCCACATGACCAAGTCTGATCATACCCCAATCCCGGAAGGCCCCTTAAGGCACCCATTTAGGAGAAGAATGCTTCAATATCCCTTACATAAAATAAATGGTTAGCAATTATGTATACATATGCCCCAACCAAATATCATCGCATGTCACAATAGTGAAACATGAGATGGTCTTTGATAAAATATATATGCAACACACAAAATTGAAAATAAATATTTAAAGTAAAGTAGTGATGAAATTAATGTAAAAATAATGAAATTCACCAAATGAAATATACCGCCTCATACATACCTTTTTGGTATTTCTAACTTATTTGTGGTAGGAACAATAGTTACTTCAAAACCTGAATAAGAAAGACTAAAAATAGTCCCTCAAGGGTTGAAACTACCCTTGTTATTGAGGATATTCCTCCTTAGGTACCTCTTCACGAAACACATCCTTTGATGCATATCCCTTAGGGATCTTTTGGGTAGATTAAGGAGAGGAAACCCCGCTTCTCCTTCTAAATTTTTATTTCAGCTTATCACTTCTCTTGATGTTCTTCTCCCGTGTGGCCCTAATTTTGTTGAAGATATTAACAAGGAAGAGTGGACGGTTGTCCAAAATAGAAAATAATCCCTTCTAAGTTGTAATCAATCCCAATTCATATGACTCTCTGATATCAATCTTATTCTTTGGGTTGACTACCTTTATCTTTCTTCTTATTATGCAATTGTTCTTTTGTTGCAACTTGGTTACTTTTTTTAGTTTGGTTCCTCTTGGTCTTCATTATTGTATCTTGACTTTTGGCCTTTTTGTTCTGGTAGGATCCAAAGCAAAAAAACCTTTATCCTTATCTAGAAAAGACTAAAATTAAACACTAGAATATAATTCATAAAATAAGACATAAATCACCTATCTAAGAAGCCATAGAAAAGATGATAGCTAATAGGTGGATAACAATGCAAAATAGTGTAAAAACCCAATGGGTAGATGTTTTAGGTATATGAAAGTGTGATAAAAAGGTGTTGACTATGATGTGATGTCATGGAGTTAGTAGGCCTAAAGAGATAGATAAATTACCAAAGTATCAAAGGTAGGAAGCAAAGGCCATATAAACCCAAGCGGGAAAGATATATCCAAGTAAGAAGAACATAAAATTAAGATAGTAGGTGGTAAAGTAGTTAAAGTAAATTTTTTGTGTGGAAGGTGGCTATGTACAAGTGGATAAGTGAGAAGATCAAACATATGTTTGTTTTTGAGAAAATGAGCATTTGTTGGTTCTCTAAATACATTTCCTTATTTGGTCAAAGCAAGAGACAAGTACTAGGACCCGAGATGTCTTTAATAAGATAGGTACCCCACCACCTTCGAGTATATTTTCTTTCTTTGGTATGGGTACAATATAACTTCAAGATGATGTCGCGATTCATAATGGCGGGGTTTAATGATTTTTGTGTTCTTTAAAGTCACACTCTTGATATTTGTGGTTATGATGGAAAATATTATCATGTTTCTCATTAAGACGGTTGAGAGAATTGAAAGCGGGAATTATGGCCTTGGGCACTAGCAGTATTCTAAAATCATATGAGGGACATATACTACGTTCTTATAGACAAAATGAGCTTCACAGACCAAAAATATTTAGTAATATAAATTACATGTTATTTGAGGCATTCCCTCAAAGCAAAACAACACCGATTTCGATGGCTACTTGATGATACTAGTGGGTAAATTGGGCCAACACTCCCTATTAATGACATACCACTATATGTAAGAAATTCATTTAGAAACTCCTATGAAAAAAATTTTACGCGGTTATTACCTTGGATACAAACACGCCAGCAAGGCTAAAACCCACCGCACCTAGAACTCATGAATTTATTAACCAACATTGGAAATGCATAACCAAAAATAAAGGGTGAAATCTTCTAATGTCATGTAAAAATCATTCATGTCTACATTAGAGTAGGAAATCTTAATAGGTGTAAAACATGTCTACTCAATGAAGGAATTACTAGCCTCACAAAATAAGAGGATGCTTAAATCCTTGTGCCTATAAGTTACAAGGAGAAAAGTAAAGTATACATGCGAGTCTTTATCATTATCGACCGCAATGACACACATTTCTATCCTACAATTCTGTGTGTAAATGTAAAGATGTTAGGTTGATATCTCACTCATGAGTCACCTTTGGATTATTTAATGGGGCAATTAGTCAAGTTGTGGAGGTTTTTTACAATTCATAATCACAACCCCGACTTGCCATCTGTGTTGTTTTTTGACTTAAAAAATAGTGCAAGAAACCATGAGATGTCCTCCACCCAACATATTCATCTTCGCCTCTTGTCACATGCGAAACCATTGGTAAATCCTACTTAAAATGTCATGGCATCTTATCATCCATAAGGTGCAAGGCATGGCACGTGACAAGGCAACATAGACAATATTGAACAACAAGGAATAACATTTATTGCAATCTCTAGAGTTCACTCATTCATTTACCTACACATCTCACCTACTTTAACTTTTGATCATTACGTAAGAATGAGGTACACAAAAAATCTTCATGCACAAAAATAAAAGTGTAGAATAAGTTATACATAGTTTCCCCTTCATTTACAACACATATAGCATGACCTAAAACTATAAAAAAACACACTCTAAACACATAATATTGACCATGAATATAAAATTTGTAACCATGTGCATGTGTCTAAACATTACATCTACATTGGTGTTTCACATCTTCCCTAATGGTTTATGTTACGCCCTTAATTATATATCTTACATGGGATGGATATAGCCGACTTGTTGTTATCATAACTTAATATCATGATGTATCTCTTTTATATATGATCTATTATCATTGGTTGGTCGGCCTTGCTGATGGCCATAGCATAGGAATAATATAAATAGGGGTTATAGGTAGTGGATGATCATTATGTTGAGTATTTGAGTCTTATTATATGTTCTAGAGGTTGCCCCCTCGAAGTGGCCAAGCTATTATACTTTCATATTGAGAGAATTTATCTGAAATATTGTGTTATTTGGTGTTCTATTACTGGTGATAATCATAATTAATCAAGTAATTTCATTACAAGTGGTATCAGAGCTTGATCTCGGCTAGGACGCGTCAAACCCTAATTCTAAAGGTTGGCTATATCTCAAGATTGGTAGTGAATTTTTCTGCAATTTTTTTTTGGTGAGGTGAAATAAGTCAAGTAAGCTTCTCTCCAAATTTCAATAAGTTTTGACTTGTTTTGAAAAAGTTATTATGGTTCTATATTTATTCATAATTTGGCTCCCTAGGGCGTAATTTTTGGAAAATTTTCAAATTTCTTATATTTTGGAAACCCCTCCAAAAAATAGCTAGGGTTTCTATTTTATAAATTCCTATATTTGGCCAAAAAAATTACAAAACCCTAAACCCTAAAATTCTTCCCTATTAAGTCTACCCCTAGGCCCACATCCTTCGTCATGGTTGGTAGATCTACCCGAGGCCAAGGAAAAGGACAAGAAACTCTAGGAATGACCCCAAATAAGGAAGATATGGCTTCAGATTCTATTGGTTTGGGAGTATCTAAGGTGGTCATCCAACTTCAGGAAAGGGTAAACAATATGGTGAGTAAGGATGACCTTAATGTTGAGCTTCATCAACTGAAAGGTAGCCTTAGGAGTGAGATTCAAAAGGATTTTCATGCAATGCAACAAGAGTTGTTGAATGTTATTTCTAATACAACTTCCAATGCTAGTCATATGGGTTCTACTAGAAATGGTCACACAGATCCAAATCACTCAAATCAAGGAGGATCCTTTAATCATTCAAGTGGATCTTCTCACCAATGGAGGGGCATGATTCCAAAAGTTGAAATGCGTAAATTTGATGGAAAGGATCCACTCAATTGGATTACCCAAATGGAAAATTTCTTTGATCTCCATCAGATCCTAGGAGGACAAAAGGTAACTGTGGCATCCTTATACCTAGAACTTGATCAATTTTTTTGGTATCGTTGGTTATGTGCTCAAAGGAAGAAGAATGGCATAAATGTCACCTGGACAGTGTTCACTGAAGAGCTTCAATTACACTATAGTTCTAGTTTTTCTGAGAATTACTTCAGCCAATTAGCAAAGTTACGCCAAATTGGTTCAGTTAAGGAGTATGTCCATCAATTCCAAACTTTTTCCTTACGTGTGGAGGATATTACAGAAGAGTATTTGAATGACCTATTTCTTGGGGGTCTTAAGGACCACATTGAGCATGAGGTATGCATGTTTAACCCACTCAAGGTTGCTTGATTCTATTATCATGGCATGTCGAGTAGAGGAAAAATTTCTTTCTAGTAGAAGGCAGACCTTTTCTAGCATAAAAGATCGTAACACCTTGTCTCCTTCTTACCCTCGGCCAATTCGGTTGACACCTCAACAAATTGAAGAAAAAAGAGCCAAAGGGTTATGCTTTAACTGTGATAGCAAATATGGACCAAATCATAAATGTTATGAGAAAAATTGTTCTACATTGAAGGATCTGGTGATGAGGAAGAATATGAGGCAACATCAACAGAGGAAGTGGAAAAATTAGAGGAAGAATTTGGAGATCCTCAGCCCACTATTTCATGCCATGCTCTATCAGGTATTAGTACTCCACAAACCCTTCAAGTTGTGGGTTATCTTAAGAAGCAGAAGGTAACAGTCTTGATTGATTCAGGGAGCACACATAATTTCATCAATCATAAGTTGGTAACAAGACTAAATTGTTTCATCTACCTAGCACCTGAATTTCAAGTAATGATTGCAGATGGTGGCACAGTCCAATGTTCAGGTAAATGCCATAAATTCAAAATCATGATGGGTGATTACACATTGGAATCTACGATGTTTGCTATTCCCATGGGTGGAGCTGATATTGTCTTAGGTGTTCAGTGGCTCACTACCTTGGGCACCATAGAGATAAATTTCTAGGAATTGTTCATGCGCTTTCATTCTGAGGGTAAAAAATTTGAACTTCGAGGTCTACAAGCTAAAGATCCTCTAGTGGTGAGTTCTCACCAAATGTAGAAGATTCTTAAAAAGGGGTCTGAAGGTTTTGTAGCATGATTATTCTCTATAGAAGTCCAACCACAAATGAAGGTATTGCATCCTGATCTTCAAAAGGTTATTAATCAACATGTAGTTGTCTTCAAGGAACCAAGAGGATTCTTTGCACACGAAAGAGAGCATGATCATGCTATTGATTGATTCAGGAAGCCAACCCCCAACATCAGGCCTTATAGATATCCATATGTGCAAAAGAGTGAGATCGAGAAGATGGTGGAGGAAATGTTGGAAATGGGTATTATTCATCATAGTTAAAGTGCCTATTCTACTCCCGTGGTGATGGTGTGTCACAAGGATGGAAGATGGCACATGTGTCCAGATTACAAAGAGCTTAACAAGTTCACTATCAAAGATAAGTTTCTTATTCCCATCATTGATGATTTATTAGATGAGTTGCATGGTGCCATTTATTTTACAAAACTAGAGCTTTGTTCTAGGTATCACCAAATTAGAGTCAAGCAAGAAGATATTCATAAGACAACTTTCAAAACTCATCAAGGCCATTATGAATTCCTAGTGATGCCATTTGGCCTTACCAATGCTCCCTCCACATTCCAAAGTTTGATGAATTCAATATTTAGACCATTCCTAAGAAATTTTGTCTTAGTATTTTCGATGATATACTCATCTACATAGCAAATCGTGGGAGAAACACTTACATCACATCAATATTGTCTTAAAAGTCTTAGAGAAACATCAACTTTATGCCAAGCCTTCAAAGTGTTCTTTTGGGGTACAAGAAGTGGAATACTTGGGCCATATTGTTTCTCATGAAGGTGTTAAGGTGGACCCTCACAAGATCCAGGCCATGGTGGAATGGGAAACCCCAAGAACCCTCAAATAATTACGAGGTTTCTTAGGTCTCACAAGGTATTATCGTAGATTTTCAAAAACTATGGCAGTATAGCAAGCACCACTCACAAAATTATTGAAGAAGGACTCCTTTCAGTGGAATGAGGAAGCATCTAGGGCATTTGAAAAATTGAAGGTAGCTATGTGCACCACTCTAGTATTGTGCAACCCCATATTTCTCCAAAACTTTCGTAGTTGAGTGCGATGCTTCAGGAAATGGAATCAGAGCAATACTAATGCAAGAAGGACACCCCATTGCTTTTGAGAGCTGACAAATAAAAGGAAAGAATTTGTTAAAACCCACATATGAAAAGAAAATGATGGCAATACTACATGCAAGTCAAAAATGGAGACCATACTTGATGGGTAGACATTTTAAAGTAAAACCGATCATGATAGTTTGAAATATTTCTTAGAACAATGTCTATCTTTAGAAGAACAAAAAAATGGGTCACTAAGATGTTGGGATATGACTTTGAGATTGTTTATAAGAAAGGAAAGGAAAATTTGGTCGTTGATGCTCTCTGTCAGGAGGGATGAGTCGACGAAGCATTGTTATGTGCCATCTCTATACTACATGCAGATTGGGTAGATCAAGCACGAGAAGAATGGAAGAAAGATGCAACCACACATACTCTCATTCAAAATCTCAGGCAGATCCATCCATATCAGATCAATTTATATGGAAGGGGGATACATTGTGGTACAAAGATCGGTTATATCTATGTAAGAACTCTACACTTAAACACCATGTTCTTTTGAGCTACATTTCTTCTCAATAGGTGGTCATCTTTGGGGTCTGAAAACATATCATAGAGTTAAGAAGGATTTCTTTTGGGAGGGGTTGAAAGGAGATGTTCAAAAATTTGTGGCAGAATGTTTGGTTTGCCAAAAAAATAAGGGCGAGACCATTAAGACACTTGGTCTTCTCCAACCTCTGTCTATTCCTAGTGAGAGATGGGAAGAGGTATCAATGGATTTCATCACAGGATTACCTAAATCAGAAGGGAAAAGTGTCATCATGGTCATGGTAGACAAACTTACCAAATATGCTCATTTTTGTGCCATGGCTCATCCTTTCATAGCTAGTACCATTGCCATCTCTTTTATGGATACAGTTCAAAAGCTCCATGGCACGCCAAAAATTATAGTAAGTGATCGTGATCCAATATTTACAAGTAACTTTTGGACTGATTTGTTCTCTTGTCTAGGTACCCAACTAGCCCAGAGTTCCTCTTATCATCCCCAATCAGATGGGCAAACTGAGGTGGTAAATAAATGTTTAGAGGGATATCTCTTCGATGTTTTACTTAGATAAACAAGAACGTTGGGTGTAATGGTTGCCACTTTGGTAGAATGGTGGTACAATACTTCATTTCATACCTCCTCCAAAATGTCTCCATTTCTAGCACTTTATGGGTACCATCCTCCATCACTCATATCTAGCTTGAAGGTCAAACCAAAGGTGAGAGAAGTCGAAGATCACATTCAAGCATCAACATGAGGTACTCTCTAGTCTTAGAGAAAATTTGGCACGGGCACAAAACCGTATGAAGCAATAGGTTGATCAACATAGGAGTGAGTGACACTTTGAAGAGGGAGACTTTATTTTTGTAAGGTTACAGACCATATAAGCAATTATCCTTGAAACAACAACAAAAGGATAATAAGCTTGCTCCTAAATACTATGGTCCTTACTGAGTTTTGCAGAAAATTGGTAGTGTGGCATATAAGCTAGAGCTCCCTCCAGGAAGTAGAATACATCCAGTCTTCCATGTTTCTTTCTTAAAGAAAGTTATTGGGTAACACATTTCCACCCAATCAGTGCTTCGAACTAGACGAGGAAGGAAGGATCATATTGGAACCTGAAGGCATTCTTCAAACACACGCACCAAAAGACTAAGGACCAGAGTCATTACCAAGTACCTGATCAAGTGGAAGAATATGAATATTGAGGATGCATCATGGGAAGATGAAGCATTCATGTAGCAACATCTAGGGCTTCCCAACATTGGGGACAATGTTGCTTTGAAGGGGAGGGGCATGTTACGCCCTTAATTATATATCTTACATGGGATGGATATAGCCGACTTGTTGCTATCATAACTTAATATCATGATGTATCTCTTTTATATATGATCTATTATCATTGGTTGGTCAGCCTTGTTGATGGCCATAGCATAGGAATAGTATAAATAGGGGTTATAGGTAGTGGATGATCATTATGTTGAGTATTTGAGTCTTATTATATGTTCTGGAGGTTGCCCCCTCGAAGTGGCCAAGCTATTATACTTTCATATTGAGAGAATTTATTTGCAATATTGTGTTATTTGGTGTTCTATTGCTGGTGATAATCATAATTAATCAAGTAATTTCATTACGGTTTAACTACTTCATCTTCCGTAACGTTCCTATTTATTTGCAACTTGAGCCTTTGAAGAGGGATTTGATGTCAACATTCTATCATGTCATTTTCTTTTCTTCATTGTATTTTGCATAAATAAACATGGTGCACGCTATTGTTCATGCAAACTTTATTAATAATTTCATAGCTTCCTTTCAAAGATGCTTACTAATACCGATTCATTTTCCATTGTAGGTATTAGGAACCTATTCACGATAAAAAAATTGTGCACACATAGTAATATGATGTCATACCATTGAACAATGTTCTACACACTAAGTTCACTCTCTCCTGCATTAACTAATACTTCTAATATTGTAGTTCCTAATGATATCATCAATAATAACTACTATCATATTGAAAATGTCAAAGACAAGCTCTACATCTAACATTCTTTCTCCTCCACTTCCAAACAACATACATCCAAAATATATATATATACACATCGATTAACACATAAGATTGGTTTACATTTATAAGAACAAACTCGATTGGTTTACCAATTACATTCTTCAACAACATTGATTATGAACTTTACACTTTTTTACTCCATAATAGTTTGCAACTCATGTGGAATTGTTAGTATATATGTTTTCAAGCAAATTGTTTAGAGTGTATTCACTTTTCTCGGTTGAGTTTGAATCAACATAACATAGTTATGACAAGTGATTGTTTACACCATGTGCAATTGCTAGTATATATGTTTTCAAACAAATTGTATAGAGTGTATTCACTTTTTCTCACTATAACATAGTTATAGCGAGTGATTATTCACACAAGATGAGCACACGGTGGAAGTACAATGGGACTTGGTTTCCAAAGCATAATTTAGTGTGAAAATTATTTAAAATTTTATTATATTATTATTGGCCTCGGATACCAAATAAATATGGTGTTCATGTATTAGTGTATACCCTGGGGTGGAAATGGAAGAAGCATTAGAATGAGGCAATGCCCCCATTTCGTGTGGTGAATGGAAAAACAAGATTTCATCACGTACAAACCCCCAACGAATAAAAAGAAATAAGTAGAAAATGGTAGCGAATTTGCACCCAACATCGTCGACTGCCCGTCACCGGTCCAAATAGAAGCAAATATTTTCCCTGGTTCACTCGAGCACAAAGGAGCAAGCTTGGAAACCTGCAGTGAACAAAAATAAATAGTAACATAGAAAGAGCGCGGCACAAAAGAAATCGAGAGATAAAGCCGAACTTACTGGGGTCGGAGGTAGTTAGAGTGGCGGTAGCGTTGAAATTACATGTGGCACCACTGGATTTGGCCTTCTGCCAAAAGCTATTCATGGCATAGGAAGCGTGGGAAGACAAAGTGTCGGGCTGGTAGCACGTTCCTCCGGGTTGTATGGCGGAGCAATCTGCGCCGGCGCCGCACGCGTAATCCAGGGCGCCTTGCAGCGCGCTATCGTTGCTCGCCTCTTGTATCGCTACGCACCACTGTGGGTTTGAGCTTTTACTGACGCCTTGTGTGTAGTTGGTTTTGGCGGCGGCGAGATCTATGGCGTAGAGCGGAGTGCCGTCGGGGTTAAATATGCCCCAGTTGCGCTCCGTGGCGGCGCCGGGCTTGTTATCTTCGTTAAAGAGAGCGAAGATGAATGTGGGAATGAAGGTGTTGGGGCGACGAGGTGTGCCCGCGTTTGATAAGAGCTTAGCGGCTAGCCTTGTGTTGTAGCGGGCGGCGTTGGCCACCGTCGCCCCAGAGGAGTCGCCCTTGGTGGGCCATCCCGTTTCGCTGATGGCTATACGCACCTGCCCGTACCCGAGCGCCGCCATGGCCGCCAGCGCGGCGTCCAGCTGTGCGTCGAGCATGTTGGAGTAGCCGTCCTCCGTGGCCTGGCCGAAGAGCGCGTATTCCAGAGATATGTTGGCAGGGTCGGAATTCCAGGCGAAGAAGGGGTAGACATCGAGGAAGAAATATGAGTCGGTGGTGTTGAGGAAGCGCAGCATGGGCTGCATTACCGACGAAGCGATGTCCGCTCTGAAGAGCCGTTGGAAGGCGGGTAAGACGATGCGAAGGCGTCCATGGCTACAGAGGTGGTTACTTTTATGGACGACTCCAGTTTCTTCTTCGCCAATGAGGAGTGGATGTTCTCCATGGCGGGGACCAGTTGCGGCCACACATCCTTTATTTGTGTGTCGGACAGAATCTCGTTGCCCACCATGATGACGCAGATCTTTGTGAGTGGATAATAAGGGACAACGTTGGTTTCAACCCATTTGTCTGAACTGGCGATGCTCGAAGATATGCCCGCTACTTGTTCATTTTTCACAGTTATCACCACGGGAAGGCTGCTGTTGGACAGCGCTCTCAGCACTTGAGAATCCGCGTCGTATATCTTCACGTACCCTGCGTTTATGCTTTTCATGAGTTCCACTGCTTTTGATGGCGCTGGCAGATTATCCGCCACCCGCCCATAGTTGATGCCTATGCCGTTTTTCAACACAAAAGGATCTGCAAAAACATTCGTCCCCAAAAACAATTACATTAAATCATTCATAACAAACACAATATTTGGATTTGGATTGGCAGATTTATTACCTGCGCCTCCGGCGTGCATAAATTGGATCCCCACATAGAGGAGTAGCAGTAGACGAAATGCAGAAGCAGACCATCTTAAGCGCAGGGAATCCATGATTACCTGAAGAAGAAGAGGAAGCAGAGCATCTCAATTGTATCTCGGTGGAGAATGTGAAACATCAACCATCCCTTGCTAATTTTACTCATTTCTTCTCTTGAACTTATATTTGGCCTTCCTTGCCGACTTCCCGGTAAATGCCGGTTGGAATCCGCGTCCATGACACTATTAGATTGGCGGCGGAGTCGCCCTCCTCATCCACGTGCCGGTTGCGGGAGTGTCGTGCTTCCACAACCAAGTAACCTCACCCGGTGGTTCACCCACATTAGTATTCCACTACCCCTTTGAAATTATGGCATTAAAATCGTCCACGCAATGTTACATGTGAAATGAGATGAACCGGTGTTTCGCGGAGCTGTAACTACCTAATGCACATTTGTTGAATAATATATTCCACGGAGACAGTGATGGCTACCAAAACTAGTTAGGGAACATGAAAGTCACACCCACGGAAAATATTAACCGACGACCCAAAACAGAGACACTAACTATTCTTCAATGATGTGAGTGTTGTTATAGCGATTAACAATAAAAAAATGATAAAGATTGTAGAATTGGTCTTTATCTCTCTCACACAATTTTAATAAATTTCCAAAACTCTAGCAGCAATCATTATATTTGTGAAGAAAATATTTATTGAGACATTACTTTCAAAAATTATAATGGATAGTCAACAACTCCATTTTATGCTTATCATATAATTGTAGACACCAAATGTGGGTCACACTCCCCTTCAAACAATTAAGGTAACGTGTTCACCTAACCATGACCTCTTTACACCGCATTCATATTAATTTAATTACTTACAATTGAATTAATGTTCATCCTCACATTATTAATTAATTTAATTAAGTTAATTTACACATCACCTAGACACCTCACCCTGGACCCATTCCGGGGCATTTAACTCACAGTGACCAAGTCATCACTCTCAACACTGAGTCATCACTCCCAGTGCTGAGTCACCACTTAACCTAACTAACTGAGACTTCTTCCAAAAACCTAACTGGACTTCTTATATGACCTTCCTACCTTCTCTCACGTGAACTCCACTTCCCTAAGCGGACTCAATCAAGAGCACACCAAAAATAGAAAAGATCTGTCTATTTTTGGTTAACTTAGGATTTTCCGCCTTAAGCGGCACAGGTTATCGTCAACCGACGCGCTAATCACCTTAACCGTCATCGGTTACCTTATATACCCTTTTACAACTCTTTACCCAGGTTGGTAATTTTGAGTTCGAGAGAGTTCTATTGCATTCAAGCATGAATAAGAGACTTCTCAGCATCCAGACGATGAGATATACTCAACCATAGGCCCAAGCAAGCACCTGATGCTTGTCTCAAGGCATTAGAATATTCACGGGAACACTGGGAAGTATTGCCATGACATTGACCATAAAGTTCTTCACGGATCAACCACTGCCTTCCTTCACCTACGGACATGTAAATGCACATGTATTTGATTTTCATCATTTTGTACTTGCTTAAAGTGTAGGTTCATTATCTTTTGTTATTACATCTTATTCCTTCTTGCATTCCTCCATCCCCACCTTCTTACCAATCTACCCATCCAACCACCCACGGCCTTTTGGGTCTCTCTATACCTGACCTCTATGCATTCACGAGTCTCCTTGGCATTATTACGAACCCAACCATCCTCTCGTGCAATCACAAAGAAGTCTGAAATGACTTTTATTTATTATTACCACCAAATTGCCTCTACCGACGCGTCGATCACCTTAACCATGTCGTCGTTTCCCCCTTAGCCGATATCGATCATAGTGCTTGTTAAGCTTCCTAGGCCCAATCAACCCTTAGTCTACCCAAAATCACCCCCATATCTCACCAGAACCTCCCCAAAACCTCAAAACCTCACCCAAACACTGGTACCCCACCTACTGACCTCACAATAGACCTTCCCAAATCTTTGTGTAGACAAAGAAAGAGCCTCAACACCCACTTTTGACATTTTTCCATTTCCCACGATGAAGCGATATTGGTCATCCTAAAGCGCCATCGATCATACATACCGTACTCAAAGATCCACCATGGCCGATGTCGGTCTATGCCCAGTAGAAAGCGCGCTTGGACCAATAAGCTTCCTAATCACCCAAAATCAATCAAACTTCACCAAATCTTACTCATACCCTATTTGTGACCCTTAAACCACCCGCCTGACTGCAACTGACCGGGACCTTCACCAGTGTAGTTATCAAGCATTTAATTGGATTAACACGGATATTAGTTTGAGACACCTAAATCAGAACACTAGCATTAGATTCTTTCATTTGCATGTTTAGTTATTTTATATTGAGTTAATATCATTGGATTGATAGTTGTAGAGGAAGTCTCACACTTCTTGGATCCATCCCACGCTAAGTAGTCCACTAACTTTTGTTATTAACTGTATCTTGTGGTCTTGCTTTGTATCACAGGTAGTTCCTCCTAGCCAAAAGGAAGCTCACACAATCAGCTTGGATCAGAAATCAAAAACGTGTGCACTCAATCTTCAACTAACGTAATAATAGGTATTCCTCCATGACCTTTTTACCTTATCTGCTTTATCATACAACAATTCGGTGAAACATTTTGGCACGACTAGGTGGGACCCATTCGAGGTTCTTTTGCATTGTTCATTCCTAGGTGAAAAATTGTGTGTTTATTTCCCTTTGAAAGCATTCACATTAAATTCTCTCCTTTGGAACATTCTCCCTCTTCTATTTGTCTCATTGACACTCATATTTTGGATTAAAAAGAATCATTCTTTTCATTTTTGTATTGCATTAGTGAAAGACATATTCTTGCCTATTCATCATTGCTTTCATCGAATGTCATTTTGGATTTGGGTCTAAAATACTTGCATATCATTTCTGAGTGTTGCATCTTTAGCTCATTTAAATATTGTGGGCAACCTATATGCTAGAAGTCATGCCCAATTGATGGTTGACTAATTGAATCATAGTGCACACTCTCTTCTCTACACCAAACCACACAAAATAATTTACACATTTTCTTAAACAACATCCTACTTGGAAGAAGCTGTCAACGATCACACGATCAAAGGATTGACAGTGGGCACCAAACTGGTTTCTCTGTCAGTCATTATCTCAGAGAAAGGACCCCCCTCACCAAAAATTACCTAAAACCATCCTTAGTTCTTGGATTTTCATAGGGCACCTTTTATCAAACCAAAAATATGCTCTATTCACAAGTCAGTCCTAAATGGCATAAGCTGGAACATAAAATCAACCACATAGGATTTTGTGTTTGCTAGTTTTTGCTTGATTTTTGTTTTGAGGTGTGAGGTCATATTCTCCATTCTTTCTTCCTTTCACACTCCATAATCATAGTTGGTGTATTCTAACTCTTTCTGAGTGTGTAAGGGTTCATCATTGCCATACTTAGGTTTCTAGGTTGGTCTTTTATTGGATCTAAGTCACTAAATTCAATTTTTTTCCATCTTTTCAAATTTCACAATGACCGAGCGTTGGTCCAGTGACCGTCATTGGTTTACTCATCTGGCCATCATCGGTTTACTCGACTGTTGTTGATTTCTTGTTGTTTTGTTCATTTAAACCAAAGTAGAAATCATCATGTTTCTGTTCTTTTTGGGTTTCCTCAGATGCTTCACCATACCTCTGGGTCTTTGAAATCACTGTCAAATCCAGATTTTCTTCATTTTTATCACTTATTGCCACGTTTATAAAAAATTTGATTTTCCACAGTAAATGGTATTGGTCACCTTAATCATCATCGGTTACCAAACCACTGCCGATTCCTGTGTTTTAATTTTTTAGTTAAAACAATGACCAATTTTCACCTTCCGAACTATTTTCTCCATTCCTTCTATTCTTATGTGTCATCTAAAAAGATCAGATTACCAAGTCTATGCTAACCCACATGGGTTTTACTCATATCTAATCAAACGCCCTCGTATTCCACACTATTCTTCAATTTCTCCCACCTATCCCATCATCACCTTCCATTCTATCACCCATGGATCCTAGTTAGCCTATCACCATCAACATTGGTGACGAGGAGTTCGTAAACCTCCTTCATCAGAACCCCATCACTTTACAGTATTACTTAGCCCATTCATCCACTCGTGACTCATATGGGCAACTTATCTACAACATTCCGTATCCATCCCACCTACACTTGCACCCACTTCTGCCTCCGCCACTACCAGCATTGCTCTGGCTGCCTCCACCTTACCACCTGTTGTTTCTCATCTTGAACCTACCTCATTGATATCTGTTGTACCTACGGCATCTATCACACTCATGGAGTATGTTTCCCCTATGAAATCCATCATGCTTACATCCACCACCATGTCTTCCACCGCCTATATATCTCACATCCCAACCACCTTTGGTGTCAACAACCCACACTCCCTTCCAAAACCTCGTTCTTTTTATCCCCCATTCTCTTCCACCAATCACTACTAGGGTCTTTACATCCACCCCAACTACGTGTATGTATTACCAACAACCACTTATTTCCTCTATTTTTTACTCTGGGTACTTCCCTCCACCTCCAATCCCTCTACTATCCCTCCGTCACAATTTTTCATATGCGGCACCGCCACACACTAGGATGTCGTCTACATCACACCAATATTATCTACCCCCTCATACCTCATGGGGCACCCCATCATCACAACCCACCAATTACCTAATCAAAATGATGATGGACAAGATGCAAACATTGGAAACATATGTCTCAGGTTCACGTAACTCTCTAACATATGATGAGATTTGCAATGAGCCTATTCACCCATCCATTCCTATTCACTCGTACCCTACGCATTGGGAAATGCCAAAATTCAACCCGGTTCAATAGAAAAAGATCCGCAACAACACTTACGGTATTTTAAACATGACTTCTACCTGATTTCTCATGATGATGTGTTTCTCCTTTAGAAATTTCTAATTTTGTTGTGACAGGACCCGCTTTGAATATGTATAGTTCTTTACCTAGACATTCTATCCTCTCATTTAACCAGGTTGCTCAAGATTTTCTTGACCAATTTTCTATCAATATTGTCAAGAAAGTCACCATGACTGACTTATATGCCACACACTAGTATGAAGATGAATCTATCGTAGATTTTGTCGCTTGATGGCACAACCTAATTAACCAACTTACATTCCAATTACCTTAGACAGAGTTAATAGAATTGTTTACCAAGGCTTGTGCTAGACATATATCACCAACTCTCTAGGTCCAAACCTTCCGCACCTTTGATGAGGCATTTACCATGGCCCAAAAGTTGGAAATTTATGCCCTTGAAGAAAAGAAGCTACAATTGCATAACAAAAACACTGCGTTCAAATCAAATGATACTTCTTCTTCTTCCAAACCCCAAAATACCTATTCTAAAACCAAAGGGTCTACCAACATGGTTGTTTTGAAATCTATCCCATCTCATCCATCCAACCAATCAAAACCTTTGTCTAACCTCTCCCCCATCCAAACCTTTCAGTTTAGAAGAGAGCAATGCAAGTATGCCCCCATAGGAGAGCCTTACTCTGTCGTTTTAGAAAAACTCTTAAAATTGAGCCATTACCCTTCCACCCATCAAACCACATACTATTTTTAACCCTTCTTGTGTTGTGCTGGATGGTACATTGAGAATGATTTATGTAATTACCATCACATTTGAGGTCATAGTGACGGTAACTGTATCACTTTCAAAAACATTGTCTAATAATATTAGATAAAGGGGATCTTGTCTTGGACAATCCAAATGCACTAGCTAATCGAACCTTCATATCTTCAAGAATCCATTCCCAAATTACACCCCTTCATCCAAAAAAATGGGAGAAGCTTTGACTAATGACAGTAATGTTGGTGAGGTTCATGTAGTTTTCGACATCATACCAGCCCTTCCTTAGTTTCCTCTGCTCCATCTATCAAGGATATTCTTGTCACGAGCTCCTTCATCCACGAAGGAACTGTTCCATCTACTCATTTACCCATAGAGGAGTCTCCCTCATCTCCCCCTGTACCCACAGAGAGGATTCCACCATATCTGCCAATTCGGTTTTCCCACGCACCTCTCAATCGCGATGAACAAACCGCAGTATTAACTCTCCTACCCATGGGAGAGTCATGCTTACCTTCCTCTTCACTAAAATAATAACCTACCTCATCCTACTCATCATCTCCCCTACCCATAAGGGATCCATTAGAGGCACCCCTTCCTATTGGTGATAACTATCCCTTAGCTTTCAAGGATCATGTTGATTTTCTCTCACTCTTTTACCCACAGAGTATGAAGCCAACCATTTCCCTGTCTCATAAACATTCTTTACAGGGATTACTACCAAATCAACATCATCTCTTCCTACAACGGTGTCATTTTCATGTATGGTTGACCACTTAGACTATGTTGATCATTCCATGCTTTGGGGGTGCCTTTGAATGCCTATTTCAACTCAAATGTAGATGTCATCTGTTAATACTTCTACCGTTTACCCCAATTTTTTTAGAGTGAAAAAATCTGTCATACCTAAGGTAGTCATGACGACATCTTCCACATCACCTTTGCCTAAACCTACACCTCCGCCATTACCTCCACAAACCACCTACGCCTAAACCACTTACTCCTTTGCCTGTATTGAAAGCTACCCCTACCTTGGGAACCATGTCAACATTAAGCCTAGTCCATCCTCCTGTCAAACTAGTGTTGTTGCAAATTAGCAGCACCCCCTGGATGTTGATCAGATTTCTAGTTTGGTCATACTAGCATCCAGTGTGATTGCACAACATTGAATCCTTTCCCCAAGTGTGGGACTTGCAAAATGAGAAAGGAATCTCCAGTTTAGAGGTTGGTTCCTCAATTCCTCTGGTCAGATTTATCACTTACAAGTTGCAGAGGTCTATATTCCTAACCCTACCCTAAATTCCAAAGGAGACAGAGATAGAGAATGGAAAAAAGCTAAAATTAATGCTAATAGGTGATGCACCAAAAGAGTGGTGAGCATTTTTTACTTCTGCAGATTGACACAGTCCATAAAAATGCAACAAAGAACCTCATGCACAAACTGATAATTGTAATGAAGGATAAAAAATTAACCAAACAACACAGGCAGAGGATGAAAACTAATCACAGAAATTTGTATTGTTATTTTAATCATCAAAATCACTTGCATTACAACACCTGAGAGGAAAAATAAAGTTGCAGCTCTTAGAAAAGGTCTGATATTCCACCAAAATCACTTCCAAGGTGAGAAAGGGGACTGCAATACACAAAAATGTTCCACACTTTGAAAATGAGCCAAATATGGCTTTTACGGTCTGCAAAGGGACGAGCCGGGAGAGAGAAACGCGAGAAAACATGGGAGAGGTTCAATCATTGACCAAAATGCATTCAAAATAGCATGGGCATCCTTATAGACCCATTCACGATATTTTTAACCATCTTTGGGAGAGAATGCGAGCCATTCTTCATTAAAAACGGTGGTTGAAACGTCATTTCTGCTCATCACCACGTGCCATAGACATTTTTCAATTTTATCTCTCCAAAATCCATCAAAATGCAAAATTGATCCTGGAATCTTGTAGAGAATTTCACCAGATTTCCATTGATATAAAGAACGTGAAAAATTGAGCTCTGGATCGAAAGATATGGCCATTTGAAGTTTTAGGGCAAAACAGGGCCAAATCGGGTTGGCGGGCAAAAATTCAAATTTTTGCACCTTTTTGGTCATTTGGAAAATTTTCCAAAATTTCCCCGCACTCTGCCACTCTAGGTGCCACGTGGTGGCATCTCATTGGTCGCGGGCCTTTCAGGGAAACTTTTCCCAAAAACTCCGCTTGAGCCATAACTTCATAAATACATGGAGTTAGGAGGAAAACTTTACCTTCTACGGAAAGGTGAGAAAGAGCTCTATCAATGGTGTCATTTCGAGAAGGTTTTGAGTGCTGAAAAGAAAAATATTATGTCTCGAGGCACAAGAGAAGGAAAGATGAAAGGAGTTATCCACAAAATGAGCGGGGGCACATTTTGGATAACAACTAGATTTAGCCACGTTCTCACAAGTTATCATGAAGAATATTTCCCCACCTAAGAGGAAAAACCAATTTCCTAGGCCACATACACCAGCTTTGCCTACTACCCCTCTATCACCTTCACCACTTCCATTTACCCTAGGACCTCACCCATCAACCTTGGCCGAGATAGCCTCCTACCCTGTAAACTAAAAGCATAACAGCCCACCTCCTCGTCACGAGCTTCATGTTACACCAAAATTACCTACACAACATACGCCTTCACTTTGTCACACCTGCATCCTTTTTACCACCTATACCCATGCCACTTCTAGTAGCCTCATCATTACCTATGATATTTCCTTCTCTTCAACCAATACCTTCCACCTTGCCTCTTCCTACAGCCTTCACCGCACCTCCATTATCACCTAGGCTAAACCGTCCAACATTCGAGATCAATATGGTCCGCATAAGAGAGCTATCCAAACCTCTGCCAAAATTTCAATGCATTGTCTTCTTTTCATAAAACCAATATATGCCCTCACCATACTTTTTCCCGTCCTATCGCTTACACCTATCATGACTCACTTTCTCTTTTACCCCATATTAATATGGTTAACATTACCACTCGCACCTAGAAAGATAAAGGAAAGGAGAAAACAACTAGCCCATCCACCATTCTTATATCCGATATCCCATCTACACTGCACCAAAAATCACCATCTCGTGGACCCATATACCCTATTTCGATGGGGTTTCTCATCTTAAAATGATTAAACAATTGCACCAATCTCCTTTCAAAATGTCATTGTACGACCTTGTCTAAACCTCTCGAATCTCATTGTGAGGCCCTCATGGAGGTTGTACAATTAATTGAGGTTTTACCTAATGAACCTACTCCTGTGGCATCCATTATCACTCCTCACCATATGTCCTCTCTCACCACTTCATCCCCTTCCTCTACACTCGCTACCACTCCTCAAGTAGCTTCCATATGTTTCTTTGATGACAAGATTGTACCTCTCCAATCATATGATCTTGATCCCACCATATTCATTTCCATCTACATTGATAATATACCTGTTTGACGCATTATGATCGATGGTGGTGCTAGTATCAACATCATTTCCTACCATGTGTATAACCAAATGCACATCCCGCCAATTGCATATGTAGTAACCTAGTTATGATTCATTTATTCAATGATGCCATAACTTCCACCCTTGGCACCATCATTATACACATTCATGTGGGACCCCATACCATTTCGGAATTATTCTATGTCTTAGAGGGGGAAATCATACAACATGCTGCTTGGCCAACCTTGGATCCATGTCATGGGTTGTGTTCCTTCAACTTTACACCGTTGTTTAAAATTTGAACATGAAGGACATAACTATACCATTCCATTTGACCCTTCACCATTCAATACATGTAATATGTTGTATCAACCTAATGATGTCCTTATACCAGTTAAGGAATCTACCATTGTTGTCACCTCTCCTTCACCCACAACCGCATCCACCAATGTTCTTGCCACCTCTTCCAAACCTAACTCCTCTACTCCCCCTCTCGCCGCAACCTCTACTGGTGACCCATTTGGTAACCCATCTACTTCTCAAAAAACTAATGCTTCTTCTTCCCTATCATCCAAGTAATTCATCCATTCCAGCTACCCATATATCAACTACCGATCCCTTAGAAGGTGTTTTTCAACGTATCACTATAGGAAGTCTTGCCTTTATAACATTGACACGTTCCTTACTCCACAAGAGTATGGTAAACTTCACCAATACCCCCACTATGATCACCACATAGGCGAGGTCTTCCTAATGGTCCTCCCCACCTTCGCACCAACTTAACATATGGGGACTTAACACTTTTACCTACTTTCCCAAGCCACCTTCCCAAACTCGACCATTTTCATCGACCTTCAATCTCTCACCAACTGCCACTTCACCCACATATTCCTCCATTATTGTACATGGAAGGGCTTTGGCTTTAGTTTCTATGAACAAGGCCACCATCTTGTCATCCCCTACACCAATCATAAACATAAAGACCATAATGCTATTGTCTTTGTTGAACCATCTCCCAAGAAGGCTCGAATCGAACTCATTGAGGACGATAATCCTTCTCCACATCGTTCACCAACTTCACCACCTTCACCTATAGAGTATATAGAGCCAGAATCCATTCCTAATAATTTTTTTCCTGAACACCATTTCCCTAGGACATCTAACTTATCAACAAGATGGTGAGGGTCCCTCTTCTCTTCCATTCATGTATCTTGACATGATCGATGACGATACATCTTTTATTAACATTATTCAATGTCAGGATGATGAGTCTATTCTCACCTACCTTGGTGTAGAATATTCTTATATTCATCGATCATTACCTTCTGAGACATAAACCATGTTAAATGAATTGACCATCGAAATCAATATTCACACTCAGGACAACCCACACATTCTAAAAATAGGCCAATCTTTAGATGTTGCTGAACAGGAAGCTTTTACTTATTTTCTTTGGGATCATAACAACGCTTTTGCTTGGTCCTACACTGATATGCCTGTATTGACCCAAACATTATGGTCCACAATATCGTCACTATTCCTGAAGCCAAACCCGTGAAACAAAAGCTGTAGAAAATGCATCCTCACATTGCCCTTCTTGTCAAAGAAGAACTCTAACATCTTCTTTTGGTTTCCTTCATCCTACCCATTGATTATCCCTAATGGATCTCTAACATTGTTCTGTCACCAAAGTGACAGGGGGACTCCACATTTTCATGGATTTCCATGACCTTAACTTAGCTTTCCCCAAAGATGACTTTCCTTTACCTAGTATTGACCAACTAGTTGATCTCACCACCAGCCATGAGATGTTATCACTCATGGATGGTTTCTTGGGTTATAACCAAATATTACTCACCCCGGAAGATCAACACAAAACCACCTTCATCACTCCTTGGGGGACCTTCTGTTATCGTGTCATGCCCTTTGGCCTTAAAAATGCTAGTGCTACATATCAACGAGCTATGACTTATATCTTTCATGACATTATGCATCACATATTGGAAGATTATGTTGATGATCTTCTTTCCAAATCTAAACATCAAACTGAACACCTTACAATAATTAAGGTCATCTTCAACCGTATCATCAAGTATTGTGTTTGTCTTCAACCTAAAAGTGTTTCTTCGTTGTTCTATCTAGAAAGCTCCTTGGTTTTTTTTTTTTTTTTTTACGTTGCATTGAATTTGATCCCACTAAAATCAAGGCCATTCTTGAAATGCCTCTACCCACTAACCTCCATCAAATTCGTAGTTTTCAAGGTAATTTACAATCTATTCATAGTTTTATTTTGCAGCTTTCCGATCGCTACCATCCATTTCATCATCTCCTCAAGAAATATGTCTCCTTCAAATGTGATGATGAATGCCACAAAGCATTTGACACCTTAAAACAATACCTCCTCCAACCACTGTGCTCATTCCCCTAAGGATGACCAACCATTTTACCTTTACATTTCTACTATTGATCATTCCTTGGGTGCCATGCTTATTCATCATGATGAGCAACATAGGGAATAAGTGGTTTATTATATAAGCCATATGATTTTGGACTATGAAACTAGATATACCCATGCCGAAAAAATCTGCTTAGCCTTAGTTTTTTTCGCCACTAAACTTCTCCATTACCTACTTAACCATAAAACCTTCATTGTCATCAATACTAACCCCTTACATTACATGTATGCTAAGCCCTACCAACATCAATGTGCTTACATTGGCTCATGTTTTGATGTGAAATTGATAGCTTATCTAATATAAATAAGCAACAATTACATTATATAATTGTACAAATCAATAAGAGACAATGTTGTAGAATGAAGATAATAACATAAACACAAAATAAGAGCAAAAATATAATAAACACACTATATTATTGATTGAATAATTTGGAGCACATTACATGGTGAGAGAGCTTACAATATATAGCCTTTTCATTTCCTATAAACAAGGAGATGAGGCTTACCAATATTATCCCATTATTATCTCATATATCCCACCAATATCTCCACACACAATAATCTATGTGAGTTGTTTATTCAACAAACTCACAACTAATACAATATCCTATATTATTAATAATGAGTTGTTTTATGACTCATATTAATAATATTACAATCTTTTATTTTTCTCACACAAATATGATATTAATATAACAATATTAATATCTTACTAACACACTAACTTACTAATGTAATATATGAATATTACATTTAACTATTACATACAATGATGTGAGCACTAATCCAAAGATTATTCCTAACATTCCCCCCTTAGTGCGAACATGGGTGAGTTCTTTCTAGTACCTGCTCATGTTCTACAATCCAATGGTTTTCAAAGAGTACCATCAACTCTAACAGGTTTTCTAGTGGAACCATTAACCACTCGTATGTGATTTTCTAAGAGATTCACAAACTCTCAAATTGGTTTTCTAGTGGACCACCAACCACTTTCATAGCAGTGTACACGTTTCCCCACCCCCATCTTTACATTCAAGAGAAAATATAAGAAATATCACTCACGCAGGAGCTCACTTATTACAAGAGCAAACAGGAATAAATCATCTGTTCTTATTACATCACACAATGAAAATTAAACACACAACAAAAATAAATTCCACAAATTCATTGTGTGGCCCCTTCACTTGCGGCTGGCGAGAGGTCACTGATTATCCTCCTTCCTTCGTTGCCTCCTTCCTCCATTGTGATGATGCTAACTCAATGAATTTGTCTTTGAGGCTCATTTTACAATTCTATTAGGTGTCGGTTTCAACCGATAATGCACCCTTACAATAATAATCAACTTTATATTTATCCAAAATAATAAAGCATATCAGATTTTAATTGTTGGAAATCAATCACTATTTTTTTACAGAATAATTAGAAACCGTCAGAATTATTTCCATGATTTATCTTAAAATATGAAATGGGTTTTTGTAATTTTTTTACGAAGTTTCCCATAATACAAAGTAACAAACCCAAAAAAATTTAGAAAATTTTGAATCTAGGTTTTTGAGAAAAACACGAATTACCATTCATATTTTTAAGATCAGAATCGAGAAAATAGCGACAGAAGCTTCAAAACTCTCAGATCTGCATCCTAGAGGCTGCGGTTTTGTCCTGCAATCACTCTCATAGCTTGTCCTTTCCTGCTATGATACCAGATGATGTGAAATTGATAGCTTATCTAATATAAATAAGAAACAATTACATTATATAATTGTACAAATCAATAAGAGACAATGTTGCAGAATGAAGATAATAACATAAACACAAAATAAGAGCAAAAATATAATAAACACACTATATTATTGATTGAATAATTTGGAGCACATTACATGGTGAGAGAGCTTACAATATATAGCCTTTTCATTTCCTATAAACAAGGAGATGAGGCTTACCAATATTATCCCACTAATCTCTCCTATGATCACTCACCACTATTCTCTCATATATCCCACCAATATCTCCACACACAATAATCTACATGAGTTGTTTATTCAACAAACTCACAACTAATACAATATCCTATATTATTAATAATGAGTTGTTTTATGATTCATATTAATAATATTACAATCTTTTTTTTTTTTTTCTCACAAAAATATGATATTAATATAACAATATTAATATCTTACTAACACACTAACTTACTAATGTAATATATGAATATTACATTTAACTATTACAAACAATGATGTGAG
The DNA here is from genome assembly GCA_018340775.1 of Taxus wallichiana var. yunnanensis. Taxonomy (NCBI): domain Eukaryota; kingdom Viridiplantae; phylum Streptophyta; class Pinopsida; order Cupressales; family Taxaceae; genus Taxus; species Taxus wallichiana. The sequence continues at coordinate 391,238,772 of CM031235.1, forward strand.
CACTAATCCAAAGATTATTCCTAACATGCTTCTTGCAGACCTAGAACTTGAATTCATCCATAAAAATATGTAAAAGGAAAACCATCGCATTGACCAACTAGAAGATGCACCTCTCTCTAGAAATCAATCCTATAACTTCGATTTCCCTGATGAATCCATTGATACTCTCTCTTTGGACAATACCATTTACCGGATGACCTTATTCTTCGATGGTTCCAAATGTCAGCACAAGGGTAGTGCTAGATTTATCCTTATTTCTTTTGACGATGAGCCTATGCCATTATCTTTCAAAATAGATTTTTATTGTACTAACAATATTTCCGAATATGAAACACTCACATTAGGCCTTCAAACCGCCATCACCTTAGAAATTAAATCAATTAATATCTTTGGCAATTCCTAACTGGTTGTAAACCAAATTAATGGCATATACCAGTTTCATAACAAGATACTTCAAAATTATAAGCATCATGTTGACATAATTTTGACTACCTTGACCATTATGAACTTCAAACCACCCTGTATTCCACTAATAAGTTTGTGGACACCATGACTGTTTTACTTCTCAAATCCTTGCTTCACCCTCCGACTCAAAAATATTTGTCACTGTACAAAGGTTGTAATCACCTTCTTATATATTTTGAGACATCAACCTTGTCCAAACCATTGAAACTGACCCACGTGACCTTTGGTATAAGCAGTTTCTTTGAGTACCTTTCATTTTTCATTCTTCCTCTATATCTTTCTTCTTGATAGACAACAAGCCTTCCTTAAAAGTATCTTTCGCTATTTTATCACGGGTGGTATTCTCTATAAACATGGATTTGACAGTATCCTCTTACGATGCCTTACAAGTTTTGAAATCCCATACACCATCAAGGAAGTCCACAACGTGATTTGTGGGGATCACTTTAGTGGTTTAGTTGTCACTAAATGCATTCTTCACTTGGGCTATTACTAGTCAAACCTAAACTATAATTGTTGTGACTATGTCAAGTGTTGTGTGAAGTGTCAGAAACATGTTAATCTTCATCACACCCCTAGTCACACCTTATAGGTCGCACGAGACCTTTGGCCATTCTCTCAATGGGGTTTGGATCTTTTCAGAGAGATCAATCCTCATTCTTTTCAATGTCATCAATGGATTATTATTGCTACCAAATATTACACTAAAAGGGTGGAAGCCATGCCTCTCATTTATACAAAGTATGTGAATTCATCAACCATCACATCATTTTTCACTTTGATGTCCCTCACTTTGCCTCATCACCTGATAACAACAAACAATTCAAAAACAAAACCCTATGAAAACTCGTGATGCCTTTGACATTCAACTCAAATTTTCTTGACTTATTACCCTCAAACAAATGGCTAGGTGGAATCAACCAACAAAACTTTATACAAAATTCTTATGAAAGTAGTTAATGATACTTTGGAAAGGATTAACACATACACATTCCTTTTGCCTTATGGGCTTACTTTGCATTAGTATTTGTACCTCAACTGTTGCCATGCCTTTCTCTCTAATCTAAGGTCTGAGAGGATTATTTTGCTCTCGAAGTCTAGATTCCATTGCTTCATATCTCACTCAAATATATGCTCAATGATGATGATTTTTACCGGGACTATTTGACACAACTTGAGTTACTAGACGAACGTCATTTCAATGCTATTGAACACCTCCAAATCGACTAAAAGCGTATCGAATGTGCCTATGATAAACATGTCCAAGAACAAACCTTCTAGGTCAGCGACCTCTTCCTAAAGCAAAATCAACATGTAACAAAAGAGGAGAAAAGTAAATGGAGAAAATTTGCTCCTAATTGGCTTGGACCCTATATCATTACTCATACCTATGGATTATGTTTTTATCATTTGTATTCACTCAAAGGTAAACCCAAACCTAAGCCCCTCAATGCTTTGCATCTTCAAACATTCTATTGTTTAATCAATTCCTAGATCACCTTATGTCTATTAAACCCTTTCCCCTTGAACACCATTCACCTTCCACTTACCTATTTTAAGGATCAATGATTAAACAAGAATCATGTGATTACCCATCACCTTTTGGCCTTATCTTTAATATGAGTACCAAAGATATACTCATGGCATGATTCTCATGGATACTTTTCATCTTTTTCAAGATGGAATCCCATGGTTGTTCATCACTTAAAACCTTTCTTTCATAACTAACCCCTGTGTACTATACTTTTTTCTTCATAAAGTGAGAAGCCTATTCTTCTCTATAGTCTTGTCCATGACCTAAAATTCTAAAAAAAAATCAAAAGTAATATCCGATATGTTCCAATTCAAAACCCCTTGAGAAAAACTTCTTGAAAAATATGAATCCCTCAAAAAGGACATTTAATCTTTCTATCTTGCTGCTTTATAAATAGACTTCACCCTCGAAGGACAACTATACAAAGCTAACCAAACTATACATAGTCTATCACCAAAAGAAGACTATTCTTGCAAAAATAAAATAAAAATATTTTGTAGCTTCCCACATCGATTGGCTTTAAGAATAACTCAAGGAGATATTATTTCATCCCACATAGACTTCCCACATTGATCGTCTATAAAAAAAAAAGCAAAACGAAAAAGCTAACTTTTTTTCGTCATGGACTTTCCTATTTCGATCTTGGGTCTCTTTCCAAAAAGGAATGTCATTGCACACCAGGTTACACTAAACCAAACTTCTTTCACCTCACTGCCTTGTCTTTCTAACCTTCCACCTACTCAAGGAATGTGCACCGCAAATGCAACATTTCATGATCATGTGACCTTCTTCACCCATAGAACAATCAATCATGCAACGCCTTTTAGGGTATTCTATTCATAAGCCAATATTTTGTATGATAGAATTGGTGGGGTTGTTATCAATTAGGTGACACTTTTTTCTCCTCTAACCATTCACCTCTTTTCTTACTTCTTGATCCTCCTTTACAGGACCAGACCTTCGACACCCACATTCTAGGAATTCCTTTTCAACCAAAATCACCCATATCTATTCACCATAAACTCAACCATACCTAAATGACATAAACTCAAGCATGTCTAATTGACCTAGAATCAATCATGCCTAAAACCTACCAAACCATTCCTCTACCTCATCATATTATTCCCTATCTTATGGGAGAACTACATTGATCGAGGCCCCATTTTTGGGGCTATGTAGGAAGCACTCCAAGGGCATGGGGCCCTTGGAGGTTAGCTCGACCAATCTTTCCCTAACCAATTTTACCCCTTTATATTCACATTCTACCTTAGTTTCCATTTTTACACAAAACTTGGAAATTACAAAATCATAAAAATATACATATTTACCATTTTATAACATCACCATATCATACATCACTCATTTCACATTTCCCTAATATCAAATATTTGGACATTTACACCACAACATACATATACATCATCATTTATTTTCCATAATAACAATAACTTGGAAATTAAATCAAACACAAAACCATGACCATATCATGCCTATACCTGACTCCATCATGCCTACATGACCAAATCATGCCTAACTCACCTAAATTCGATTATACCTAAATCACCTAGACTTCACTATACCTAAATCACCTAAACTCAATCATGCCTACATGACCTCAACTACCTAAATCACCTTGAATCCATCATGCCTAAATGAACTAAACTCAATCATGCCTAATTCACCTAGTTTCCATCAATACAAAATAAAAATGGAAACTAAAACAAGTACATCATCCATCCAGTTAACATCATAAACTATATAAATGGGAGGGTCTGTGTATAAATACATATATACATAAATACAAATACATACCAAGTATCTCAAAAACTCTCACATCTTCAAAGACACACGGGATGGTATAAATATCAAAAATCACAATGATCATACAATGTCACATATAGTGACTAATCATCACCCCACCTGATATCCTCATGTCTAGTCTCACCTATTTCGTCCTCCCTACTAGTCTTGTGCCCTGCCAAGTATATCTCCACCCTTCATGGGTTTCGTCCTAGTCTCCTCCTAGCCCTCACTTGGGCATGGCCTCCACAAACTTGTCCTCTCCCCTAGCCCTATCTATGGGCTCTACGCCCCCTATGCTCCTTGAACTATGGAGTGCTGGGATGTCATCCACTCCTAGCTACTGTTGAGCTCTATAATCGGCATATGAGGGAACATCTATCTTTGGAAGTTGTAAATTGATCCTGGTAGTAGCAAGCGGCATTCGGGGCATCCTCGAACCTTACCATTGACACACGGTCTACGGTGGTGCCATAGGTCTCACTACAACCTGTGAACTCTACCTTGCTAATAATGGCCTCGGTCACTATCCTAAAGCCTACCCTCCTTCTGTGCCATAGGACTCGTCCGTCGATGCAAGTACCTATAATATGGGACCCTATCCCTGGGCTTGTGGGGGTACTGTACCTATGCTACTAACCAAAGAAGCCTGTAAGTCCACAACTTGTGCTGTGTAGTGGTCAAATGGCCTTGTAAACTAGTCACTTGTGCCTATAGGGAGGCTACTGTCCTCTATTCCCATATTCATCCTATGTGAGAACCTATCCTTGTGCTACTTGGGCCTATAGGGATGTCACCTAAGCCTGTAAAGTGGATACATGTGCCTCTTACTTTGTGAGTTGTCCCTATACACACTTTGTGTCTGTTCTTGAAGGGCACCTACCGACCCTATAACGTATCCTCTCGGACTATGAAAGTGGCTAAATATGGCTATCCTAGCCTTGACGGTGCCACCTGTAGTTGTGCCACCCACCACTACCTATATTCATCACCGACACTGCATTGTCAATATGTCTATCTACCACTGCTCCTCTTGCCCTGTCGAACACTTGGACATGGTGGAGACATGGGTCTCTCCACGTCATCTCTCCTGTCATCGTGGGAAAGGTGGGAGAACGTCCTGCCATAATATGAACTTATGTCTCGACCATGTCTACGGGAAGCATCTCATGCTCCCCGCATGACACCCATGTATCCATCTCAAGTACCTAAAGCTCATCTAACTCCTTAACCATGCCTTTATAGGATGGATAGTCCACATATGGTCTCTACACAATATCATTTGTAGAAGACCCTTTCAATTTCTCTGTAGTATGACACATAATATGTGTCCTCGTAATCCTAGGCTATCTAATGTGATATCCATTGTCTAAAACCAATTCTGAAAAAGCCACCTCACGAACCAATCATGTTGGAAAAAAGCGGGTACACACACATGATGTGCTCGTATTCCCAACAGTGTAATAAATAAGTACAACACATACCAAATCTCCTCAATCTCCCATAGTCCCATAGCTCCCTATACAACTACACTAGAAAAGTTAGTGCCCAAGAAAAGTGTATCCACTCCTTGATCATATCATATAGCACCCCCATCAATGCTCATGGAAACCTACCACCCTCAGAATCTAGAAATGTAAAACATCCAACTGCCACCATCATTAACACAGATAGCCTAGTCTCCTGGATAGGCTACATACATATCTCCATAAGTGAGACTCACGTTGTGATACCTTAGCTCACCCATCGCCTCACCAAATGTAACCATTATCGGCTCCACTTTGATTCCTCGGATGAAATGGAATATATTGGATCCCCAAAATTGGAAGCTGTAGAATCCTATATACGTCCTCCAAGGTGTGGTCATCTCACTTGTCGGTAAGTGAAAGGTATTGGTCACAGAATCCCATCTATCGATGAGAGCGACCATCAAACTATGATCCGGGATATATGCCTATAGCATTGGATTGCATTAAGTCAAACCTCTAAAGCATGTTCTCCCACTCCTCCATGGTCATGCTAGGCCACATCTATACCAATAGGGGTGGTACTCTATCCCACATCCTCAGCTGATCTCTCACCTACATCATCCAACACAACCTTGTCAAGACTTGACCACCTCAAATCACCTATTACCCACCACCCAATGCCCAACCACATCAATCATGCCTACCCCTTTACCTAATTCACCTACACATCTATTTTCCCTTATCATCATTTCCCACTATCTTTCCCACCTACTTATCCGACCTTGCCAAAATAACATTTTCCCCTCTTCCCTCTACATAAATCTTCACCTACCGCTTCATCACCTATTTTAATTTCGTACATATCCCTTCTTTCACCTATTTACTCTTAACCTTAACCACCGTTAGTTACCTTGATCGTCATCGTTCCCTTCGATAGGTGTCGGTCACCTGCACCTGACCGATGTCGGAAAAAACCAACCAACATTGGCCAACCCCTAACCATCGTCGGTCTCTATCGTGGCATCAAAACCAAAATCCCATCCGCCCTTCTCAAAAATTAACCAAAAATTTACCTAACACCCTACTATAACCCACCCTAACCTATCATAGCTTCATTCCCAAACCTATTTAACCTACATTGGGTAATCCAACCCCTCATTCCCTTTAATTTAACCCATAATTTTTAAAATTCAAATCCCACCCACAAATTTTTAACCAAAAACAATTTCAACAATACTATTTTTAACCAAATGAGGGATTCATATTGTCTCCTACCTCTAATTGGTGTCATCTCTATGGTGGTATATTTGGTCGCTACTATTTGGTGGTCTATCCGATCCCTCTCATGCTTCTGCCATGCCAATATCAACTCCTCACCTCCAAACCAATCGAATCAATCGAATATATCTTGTTAACCCACAAATCAAATTCTAATCATCCATTACATGACACGCAAACTTAGCTCATTGTCTCGCATCTTGTCACTTTCTACTCCTCAACTTCTCCTATGTCATTTTCTAAAAGTGGCAAAGTCAAAATAAATCCGTAAAACATGGATTTTTCTTGTTTAGGCCCAAATTGACATGACCAATGTCGGTCATGTCATTCCCTAGCCAACCGATGTCGGTTAGACCATAACCGACATCGATCAACCTGATATGCCCATTTGACCCACCCCATGCCTATTATGCCTAAAAACATTATTGACCCAATAACTTTTGACCTTACCAATACCTATTATACCCTACTCACAAACTTGCACTAGTATATTTCCTTGACTACTTTTAGGGAATTGTAATTTATCTATACCTCAGCCTTTCTTGTGCCCTACCCAACATACCCTAGCCTAAACCACCTTTTGTGACATTTGAATTCATGTACTTGCTTTATACCTTTGCAATGTTGTTACCCACATTGTTTAGCCTAATGACCTTACCTTGCCTAATGACGTGATGTTTATCCCAACCATACCTTTGGAGCCATGGAACAAATCCTATTACCCATTCCTATACCAAACCTTGTTATTCTTCATGAACATATCCTATACCTTAGATACGAATCAATTCAACCTCGTTTAGATAAAACTATCGCCCTTTGGACAACATAGAATTTTCAAGCTCTTCCACCTAGTACCGTATCACACTCTAAACATGTGTGTTCATTCGAATGTCATTACCCATTACCAAATATGACCGATAACCATTACCCAAAATGACCATAACCTTACCTACACCCACCTACCCTAATTTTCATCACTTACCCATTTATCAAACCACTCACCAAATCTGTTTAACATCTCATCAGTTCTTGGTTTGAGGGGATCACCTCCACCCACACTTGGGGAAACCTAACCTTCACTCATACCTAGAGCACCAAATTCCTATTTTTGTTGGCGTTGCTTATCAATACAAGCTACATGAAAAAGGGGGAAATGTAGACACCAAATTTGGGTCATAGTCCCCTTAGTCCCCTTCAATCAATTAACGTAACGTGTTCATATTAATTTAATTACTCATAATTGAATTAATGTTCATCCTCACATTATTAATTAATTTAATTACTTTAATTAATTTAATTTACACATCACCTAGACACCTCACCCTGGACCCATTCCAGGGGCATTTAACTCACAGTGACCAAGTCATCACTCTCAACACTAAGTCATCACTCTTAGTGTTGAGTCACCACTTAACCTAACTAATTGAGACTTCTTCCAAAAACCTAATTGGAATTCTTCTATGACCTTCCTACCTTATCTCATGTGAACTCCACTTCCCTAAGTGGACTCAATCAAGAGCACACCAAAAATAGTAAAGATCTGCCTATTTTTGGTAAACCTAGGATTTCCCACCTTAACAACACCAGTTATCCCTTAACCGACACGGTCACCTTAACCGTCATCGGTTACCTTATATACCCTTTTACAACTCTTTATCGAGGTTGGTCATTTTTGAGTTCAAAGAGTTCTATTGCATTCAAGCACAAATCAAAGACTTCTCAACATCCAGACGATGGGATATACTCAACCACAGAGGCCCAAAAAAGCACCAAATTCTTGTCCCAAGGCATTATAATATTCACGAGAACACTCTGGGAAGTATTGTCACAAAACTTACCATAAAGTTCTTCACGAGATCAACCACCGGCTTCTTTCGCCTACCGGACACTGCAAATGCAAGTGTATTTGATTTTCATCATTCTATACTTTCTTAAAGTGTAGGTTCATTATCTTTTATTATTACATCTTATTCCTTATTGCATTCCTCCATCCCCACCTTCTTACCAATCTACCCATCCAACCACCCACAACCTTTTGGCTCTCCATACCTAACCTCTATGCATTCCTGAGTCTCCTTGGAATTATTACAAACCCAACCATCCTCCCTTCATCCTCTGTGCAATCATAGAGAATTCCAAAAATAATTTTATTTAATTACCACCAAATTTCCCCTACCAATGTTGGTCACCTTAACCATCGTCGATCTCCCCTCTTAGATGATATTGGTCATAGTTCTTGTTAAGCTTCCTAGGCCCAATCAACCCTTAGTCTACCCAAAATTACCCCCATATTTCAATATAACCTCCCAAAACCTCACAAACCTAACCTAAACCCGATACCCCACCTACAACCTCATAATGAGACCTTCCCAATTCTCTCGTGGACATAGAGATCCTAAACACCCACTTTTGAAATTCTACCATTTCCCATAGTAACTGATATTGGTCATCCTAAACCGCCATCAGTCATACATGTACTAACATCGGTCACCATGTGACATCGGTCTCTATGCCTGGTAAAACTACCTTAGACCAGAAAGCTTCCTAATCACCCAAAATCAACCAAAATTCACCAAATCTTACCTAGACCATCTCGTGACCCTCTCGAACACCTACCCAACCTGTAACCTGACCCGGGACCTTCACCAATGTAGTTAAAAACATTTAATTGGATTGACACAAATAGTAGTTTGAGACACCTAAATCAGAACACTAACATTAGATTCTTTTATTTGCATGTTTAGTTATTTTATATTGAGTTATATATCAATGGATTGATAAGTTGTCAAGGAAGTATCACACTTCCTAGATCTAGCTCATGCTAGGCAGTCCACTAAATTTTTCTATTAACTATATCTTGTGGTCTTGCTTTGTATTACAGGTAGTTCCTCCTAGCCAAAAGGAAGCTCACACAATCAGCTTGGATTAGAAATCATAAACGCGCATACTCAACATTCAACCAATGTAAAAAGCAGGTATTCCTCCATGAATTTTTTTACCTTATCTTATTTATCGTACAAAAATTTGATGAAACAATAATCATTCTTGGATTATATGAGATTCCATTTTTGAAGTATTTTGTTAAATAATTAATGTGACATACATAAACATTCACATTATATGTGTGTGTGCGCACACACAAGAACAATAATAACATTTGAAAATAAAATAAAAAATTCTTTCCATTATATTATCCTCTTTTAAAGATTTTATTATTAAAGTTGTCTAAATATGCCCTTTAAAGAAGAGAGCCAAGAGTCGACATGAACACAAAGATGTAATGTCAAATGAAATTTATTTCTATTTTAAATCCATTTATGATTCTGATGTCCATTGGGAGTGATTTTAGAAAATTTTACTTCCATACCAAAATACTACTATTGTCACCTTTGCATGAGTCGTAATGAGTGAGAAATTTACTATTGTTGATTTTGGGGTATTCATTGAGAATATTATTAGTGATCCCTCCTCTTATTATATTTTACCGTTAAAAGATTGCAAATAAATAATATGTAAGTCACAAGATTTCTACCACCCTAAACTAACAAAAAGAAGGGGAATGAGAATCTAAGGAAAGGGTGTGAAGGTGAATAGGTGGATCCATAAATAGTGGCATGCTCCCTTATTATAAAGGAATAATCCTAGCTAGCTCGGGCCCAAGGCCAACAAAGAGCATGTGTAGTACTAAAAAGCGTTGACTTGGGACCTAAAATCTTTGCAAGAAGAATACCCAACAAAATAAAAATGGAGAAAAATATGGCTAAGGAAGTTGCAAATGGAAATTATCTACAACTCTATGTCGGTAAATGTCTTAGCATTACTAAAGGTATTAAGGGACATAAGGTATAAAAATGAGAATAATGTCATGGAATATTAGGGGGATGAACATAATCAATAAATAAAGAATTGTCGGGAATCTTAGGAAGAGTCAAAAATCAAAGGTGATCATGATTTAAGAAACCAAAATGGACATGGATAAAATTCTATAAACCGGATATAAAATTTGGAAAGGCATTCTTTTTAGGGGTCACACAACCTAGGGGCATTGGGGGTTTTATCATTGTATGGGATTCGATTATCTTTGGAAGGGAATTAATCTTGCATAGACCCAATCATGTTGTGGTTATTTTTAAAAATTTAAGTAATGGTAACCTTTGGATTTTTTCAAACATTTATGCTATGAATTTTGACAATTCCTCTAAGAGGAAATACAATTTTTTAGAAGTTTCATTATAATGAAATTACTTAGATAGATATGAATATCAACAACAATATGAAACCAAATAGAACCCAACATATGGAGAAATGATCACAAGATGCGAGTATAATAACTTAGCCACTTCGGGGCCAACCTCCAAACCATTAAATAAGAGTGAACTACTCAACTACTACATACTAACTCCTATATATACTATTCTAATGTTATGGCCATCACCAAGGCCGAACCACTAATGATATTATAACATATATGAAAGAGATACAACATGATAAGAAGTTATGATAGCCACAATTTGTCCATACACATCTAATATAAGATATAGGATTAAGGGCGTAGCACGCTCTTCCCCTTTGGAGAAACATTATCCCCAATGTTGAGAAGCTTTGGATGTTTCCGCAGAATGTTACATCCTCTTATATGGTCAAGGTAAATTTTACGACCCTCGTAAAAACATAGATATTACTTGGAAAATTTATAAAAATGTCTTTTGAAATCTTAGCAAATGCCACAAATTGAAAGGAAATGTTATCGATGATTTAACACACACGCGCACACACACACACATGCACACACATGCACACACACACGTTAAATTATAATTAAGTTACAACACAATATATATGCAATAAAATACATATTTTTGACACAAGAAAAATCTAACAAATTAAAAACCCTAAGTGGAAGAGGGATGGTAAGATACTTATCCAATTCACAATAAATCCAAAGCTATGCCAAACTAGAAAATTGAGGAAACAAAAAGACAAGGTGTCGTAATTGAACCCAAAAAATTGTTTGAATGATGGAAATCTTTGGGACTAGGGCACTGGATAGGGTTAAGTGTGCATGGGGTGCTACAAACCTCCTCTGGGTGCCTGTGACTCTCAGAACCTCAAAAATATAATTTTACGGTGGTCACGAGATGTTTGTTAGATGTCACCTTTTTTCACCTATGCTTCGCTTCTTGATTGCCAAATTCTCCGAAACTTGCACATAGAAATAACATCTGTAAAACCCCAAAACACATCAAATCCTAAAAAAAAAAATGCAAATGGGGATTCAGACTAACCCTAACGGCCACCCGAATGAGTAAATATATGATCCAGTGCTGCATTACATTTAAGAATCCATGTAGTTTTACGCCCGCATGTGTGTGTTTGTGTGTGTGTGTGTGTAGAATCGTGCCTTAGGTGTCTCTTGTATAAGTTATATTTGGTAGTGAGCAATAACTAGATGTAGAAAATGTAGATAGATGTGTGCATGGAAAAATTAAATTCCCCTCATCTGAATTGTATTCAGAAGAATGCAATCCCTTGTCCCTTGATTGATAGCTAGATGGATGTTTTGATGTTCCTGTAATGCCTTTGGATGCAACCTTAGGTGATAATAGTAGATGCTTAGTGCTTGGTCCCTTATTATGATCACATAGCTTTGTATTTATATGATTTCCTTGTTTGAATTTCGTAATTAACCACTAAAAGGCTAAATAGTAAGAAATAAATATGCCCAACAGCTAGAAAGAACCCAAAATATGTGAGTAAGATACAAAGAGGTCGGGGCGCCCAAAGGGGATGGGAGCACCTGGATGTTGGTGTCTTGGTTGGGTGTTGGTGTCTAGACTTAGAAATACTGAATTGTCGAAGATCAAACTAGGAAATAAGGTATGTAAGACCAAGAAGAAAACTAGAAAGAAAGAAAAGAGGCCAAAGACAATGGTTAATTAGTACTTTTCTCACTTAGGAATCATATGAATAGTGGTATGTGATCAAGACCTAGAAATATACCCAAAGTGCATGATTTAGTGTCTACATTTTCCCCACTTTATACTATTAAGTGAATTATCGATAACATAAAGTAGATAGAAGATGTGCACCAAAGAACCATTTAGATCGATGGTGAAAAGTGTTCCGAGGAGATAAGAAAAAGTGTGGAGTGATAAAAAGTGAAGCATGGAAGCTAGAGAAGAGGAAGTGAAAATGATGATGACCCTAGGGGTGAAAGCATATGTGTAGATGTCGTTTGATGATGGATGATGCAATTTTTTTCCCATAAGGAAGGAACTACAAAAGTGAAGAGAAAATGAGTAGTCAACATCGTGTATATGAAAAATTTGATCAAAACACATAAAAAAGTGTGTAAGAATTATGTAAAAATGTGAAAAGGAACATGTGTACCTGATTTGTGATGAGTGAGAGAGATAGAAAGGATCCTGAATATGATGTAGAAGAATGATTTTTTTGGGTGATCTCATGCTAGCTGTGCCAAGTGTGAGTTTTTTGGGTGATTTCACGTTAGTTGTGCTAATTGTGATTTTTTGGGCAATCTTATACCAAGTGCAAAATAAGTGTAGGGAGAAAGAGCTAATGTTTTTATCCAGCCTTTGACTACTTCCTAAAGTATAAACAAAACTACAGAGATGGTGTGTGAAAATCGACCCATTTCAATCTAGTGATCCAGTTTGAAAAATAGAAGAGAATATGTGATGCATGCATGTCAATTGTTGAAGGACTATGCCGATCTTGTAAAATCCATTGTGTAAACTATTGTGAACTATGCCAATATGAGAAAAAATATGTAACTGCCACTTGGTCATAGGCACACAAGAAGGGTTAGGGGTGCCCAAACACTATTGTCTGTGTTTGGGTGCTGGTGTATGTACTTGTCTTTGAGGACCTAATTTAGATTCTAGGCCATTGCTGAGATGGAAGACTGTGCTATACCGGTCTTGAACTATGTTGAATCGTGGATCAAAATACTTTATGGGGTGACTAATTCACCAAATGATGACCCCTCATTTGAGGTACATGTGAAGTCACAAATAGTATGCATCCGAAGGAGGACATGACACTTGTGCTAAAGCTGATGCCCTGTAGGGGGAGGGAGTGTGCTTGGTAGAAACTAAGGAACACGTAAACAAAGTGGTTGAAAAAGAGTGTTAGTACAAACAAGAAAAATACACATGTGGAAGACAATATGTAAGCTAGAAAACAAGAAGACAATGTGTACAATATAACATGCAAGAAGACAATATAGACCATGAAAATTGGGTTGCAAACATGGGACATCACTCACAATGTCACAAGAAAATTGAGGCCAAAGTGGCCAAAATCATACAATGTGAACACAAGACAAAGGGAAAATCCCGCAAAACAATGACATACAAGAGAAAGTAATGATAAATAGTGATAAGCAAGATATCAAACAACCACGGTAGCAAAGAGTTCTTACAAGAAAAATTTTTCACATGAAGCACCCATTAAAATGTTAGAAAGATAAAAAGTATGTCAAAACATGTATGATCCAATATAATGTAGTTTGATAGTATGCATAGAAATTAGTATAAATTGAAACAATAACACCTGTGATGTGTACGAAAGTGGATGCCCTTAGGAGCCTGTTGTGGGACTAGTAAGAGGTACAATACCAAACATCCATGTTATGTGTAATGATCTGTGTAAATTTCGGGGATCACGGTTAGAAGGAAAGTTAATGTAAATGTGTATATGATAAAAATAATGAAATACAATATATCTTCCTAACATAGTAAGCAAAGTGTAACATGTGAGTATAACTAGGCAATAATAATGTGCAACCAAGATATGCTGTATGTTGTGGATGAGTGAGATAGAATGAAATGAAAAGTGAATGTGATAGGAGCTATGTGCCCCTTGAGTGAATGTGAATGAGTATGCATGAGATGAGGTTCATTTATAAATGATCCTTCGAGTGAGTCGAGAATGAACCATATAACAAGATTGTGTCATCGGGAACTGGTTTGAATGTGTTAGGGAGATGTGATCGATAAAGTGTAGAGTGTAGAAAGTGCATGAGTGTGGTGAGGTTTATTTCAGATTTATAGTCTCGGCATTCGAGTATAAACCATAGAAATAGAGTGCATCATAGGGTAATGTGAGCTAAAAAGATATTTCATGAATGTTCTAAGTGTTTTGTGTGTGTGTGTGATGTGAGGTTCATGAATGTAGTGATCCTCAATAGTCAAGTGTGAACCTTATCACAAGAGTGCGTCATTGGGTAATGATGATACAAGTGTATCAAGTTGTGTAAGATTGCTCAAAGATGTGAAATATGAAGCATAAAGCATAATAGTATAAAATGATAGCTGCTGGTGATGCTAGAATGGGGGAAGAGTATGCATGATTCTCCCCAAGTAGGTTAGTGACGTATAACTAAGTGATGGTGTATGAAATACATTGCGATGTTGACGGAGTTTGAAATATATCATAAGGAATATTATTGTTACCATAGTGGTGGGTAGAATTAGGGCTAGATGTGGGATTGAATGGAGGAAGTCAAAAGAGGCCATCTAGAATTTTCTTGTCTTGTTTAGTGAGTTGTTGCTTGTTTAGTAATAATGATTAAGTAGAAGACTTGAGAGGAGGTGTTGTATTGATTTTTAGAGGAGGTTTCTTAGGAGGTGGTGACGTGGAAGAAGACTTAGGAGGAGGTGATGGATGATGGACCTTGAGAGGTGATAACGTAGTTGGAATGGGTTGGATAAGCGGTGCTTGACTGACCAAAGAAGGAACATTAGAAGTGATGACATGATGCTCATTAGACATAGAAAAATCAGATTTAGGAACCCATTGAGATGTAAAAGTTGGAGAGGACCATGTAAAAATTTATTGTAAAGTGGATGAGATAAAACATTGATGCTCAAGATGCTTGATTATTCATTGTAAAGCATAGAAATCATTGTCATTATGTTTGTTGATTCGATGATAAGAAAAAAATGGGAGACCTTGATATTTTACCAGCCAATAAGGAGGATACTAATGAGTAGATGGCAAGATGATTAATTGATGATTAAGGAGTGTAGTAAAAATGTCATGTTTCTTAGTATTGTGATCAAACATGAGAGGTTCCAGTAATGGTAAGACTTGAGGTTCATTGATATGAGCACATGTAGAAGACATAGAATGAGGATGAGAAGAAGAACTAGCATGAGTCTGAGAAGTGTCCTTAAGATGTTGGATTTCATATTTAAGAGATATAATCATTGATTCCATAGCTTAAATTTTTCTTGAAATAAAGAATGCAAAGATTGAATTGAATCAAAAATATATTGATTGGAATTAGGACCAAGTGATTCATCAGATAAAATATCAAAGATGGAACTGATTTGTGAAGGTGGCATATCAAGAGGGAGGAAAATAATGCGCAGAACCTTTCAGATACCCTCTTGGAAATATGGATGCAATTGAATCAATTAATACTGAGGGGAATTGAGGATCTTTTGAGGCCATGATATAGGAAACAAAAGGATCAAGAGAATTCAAACTTGGGTTCACAAAATGATTTAATAATATAGAAAAATATATATTAAATTCTAATTAAGTTACAACATAATATATTTTCAATAAAATAGAGATTTTGACACTAGCAAACAAGCTAATAAATTTAAAACCATAAGTGCAAGAGAGAGGGTAAGATGCTTAGCTGATTTGCAATAAATCCAAAGTTTTGTCGGGCTAGAAAATTGAGGAAATAGAAAAGAAGGGTGTCGTAACCGAACCCAAAAAATTGTGTGAATGCTGGAAATGTTGGGACTAGGGTGCTTGGATAGGTTTAAGGGTGTGCTGGGCACCTGCAAACATCCTCTGGGCACATTTGATTTCACAAAACCTCATAAAACCAATTTCACAGGGTTACGAGATGTTCGTTAAATGTTTCCTTTTGTCACCTATTCTTCACTTCTTGATTTCCAAATTCACCTGAAACCTTTAAATAGAAAGAGCACCTGTAAAACATCAAAACACATCAAATCCTAAAAATAAAAATATGTAAATGGGGAGTCATATTAACCGACGGTTACTGATTGAGTGAACTTATGATTCGGGAACTACACTATATTTTAGATGTCATGTAGTTCTCTGTGTGTGTGTGTGTGTGTGTGTGTGTAGAATCATGCCCTAGGTGGATCTTGTGCAAGTTGTAATTGCTAGATGTAGAAAATGTAGATAGATGTGTGCATAGAAAAATGAACTTCCTATTAGAAATGACAAAGGACTGAGAGGGGAGGGGTGAATCAATCCCTAATAAAGTTTTCACTTTTCTATTTCAAACATCAAACATACATCCTCATGAACCACTTACATTAATTTTTGATCACAATGCATACATATCAATAACACAAGATATACTTAGAAACCTTCTTTATTGATATTCAAATCAGATTACAACTCTTCAAATTAGATCACAGCCAATAGAGACTTCACCATTTTTTCTTCACTCACATCCTCCTCATGAAACTACAACCAATTACTAACCTAGAAGAGAATTTTAGGAGGTTTGGGCTATGCCCAAGGTATTTTTATTTTCATAAAAGTTTTCTTCAATAGAGGATGAAATGGGTTTTTCATCAATCAACAACACCTAAACATAGAAGACACTTTATAAGAACAAAACATTCATAAAAGTTGACCCTTACACTTCATATTCCACTTATCTCTTTTTTTTATTAAGGGAAAATAGTTTTGAAGGAACTATACCCTGAATACAAAAGGGCTCAAAAGCTAGATATCATAGGTGAGAGAAACAGACCCAGAGAAGGGCAAAACAACCAACCTAAGAGGGCTCAACAGCCAGATAAAACAACAAAATAGAAGAAAGGATCCAGATGTACAATGATCCAAAAAGTAGCAGAAGAGATCAAAAAGAAAACAAAATATATCCATCATATAATATCTCCACCAAAAAACAGCTCCAGAACCGCCAGTAATCAGCAACTTCGTAGCCAGAAATAGCATCACAACACCCCGTTACTTGATAGCCCTATCAATCTTGGTTTTGATAGCCTGCAGTGACATGAAGAAGGCAATGGCTGTGGCCTGTGAGGAGTCTTTCAGGTCCACCTGAGCAATTGCTATATCCCTTTTCTCTTTGGGGCCCCAAATGTCTTCATTAATCCCACTTAAACTGCATACACTATGAACATGTTGTTCAATGAAATTATAAATACTTTTAAGGGAAGATAGTATGTAGTCACTGCAACTTTTTGCATTTCCCATTCTACCATCCAAAGATTGTAACTTCTTGAATACTTCAGCAATAACCCCCTCCTCATCATCACTTTGCAGTATTCCTTTTCCCTTAGCTTTTTCCATATTTTTATAACCCCTTTGAGTTCTTGTATTTCCTTTTCCATCCTGTCCACTCTGTCCTTCAAGTCCTCCTCCTTAGGTTCCTCCATCGGTTGGCTGATATGCAGGAGGTTCTCAGCAAGCTCAAGGTCTTTGTGACTTCTGAGGACCCATTGGGAAGTAGGGATTTTAGTTTTTATGCCCTTTCTTTTCTTGCTAGAAGCAGCAGTTTCAATCTTCCTTTCCAGCAGGGGGAATGAAGGCGGTGTGAGCGGGGGAGGTATGGAGGAAGAGGGTGGAGTAGGATTCATGCGGGGGACTAGTTTGAACAGTGGCGATGGATCAGTAGGATTAGCCCTTGATGCAGAGGGATAGCCCTAGAATGGCTCTGAACTTCTCTAATTGATTTCTCCAGTGAGTTTATCAAGTAGTGAGGGAAGCTGATGATTATATTTCTACGAAAGTGGTTAAGAAATATCAAATGTTTTTGAGGTATAGTCACAAATCTTCCTTCAAGAGTTACATACCTAACAACCATCCTGGCTAGCTCAGCAAAAGGCTCAGGAATCGAAGCCACCTTGATGCCTGCAGTCACAAATTCAAGATTCTCCCCATCATCCAGGAATTTCTTAGTCTCCACCTCCTTGTCTACCTTCTTATTGAAGAATTTGGTGCCCTCAAGACTGAGTCCCGTGATCTGGGCGATGAGCTCCTCCGTGATCTCAACCTCCATGTTGTTGTATTTGACAACCCGATTCTTCCATCCCTGGGTGAATCTAATAGAAATATCTTGATCAAACCCTTGAATCCTTTCTATCAAATTTGACAGACCCCCAATTTGAAGGTAGTTCCAAAGCACCACATCCTCTTTCCACGCTGGATTGTGGGTGGGTTCTGTTTTGCATGGCGGACCCCCATTTTTCCACTGTTTCTGTTCTCAACGGTAAAAATGTTAGCACTATGCGGGGCAGGCTGAGCTTTGTTTTTTGTTTTTGAATCTCTCCCTTCCGTGAAAGAAGATGTAATTATAAGACCATACTTGTAATTAGTGTCCCACTCCTTGGCTTTCTTTCTATGCCAAGAAATGATGACAGTCCAGTTCGCACAAATCGCATCAATCATACAAATCTTATATGATGTCATCATTCTGTACTTGAGGATCCACACATTAGCATCCACATTACAGCCGTTAGTGATGATTTTCTCGGCCATGTAGATCATTGATTATGTCTTTATTGACTTGAGTGGGTAGAACGTCCCCCCTTAGCCAAGTTTGAAAAGTATTAGTAACACCAAGGTTTTCCAAACCATCTGCGACCCTATTTCCTTCCCGATAGGTGTGGGTGATTTTAACATTTTCAAAACTCTTGCATATATCAATAGCTTCACCAATGAAATCTCTAATTGACCAGCTGGGGTGTTGCTTTTTGTTTAAGAGATTGATGATATTCAGAGAATCTCCCTCAATTATAATATTCAGAATATTACAATCTCTGGCAAGCCTTATGCCCCAAAGAGCCACAGAGCTTCAGAGTAATGGTTAGTTTGCCTACCCATTTTCCCAGAAAAAGTAGCAACAAAATAGCCTCTTTGATCTCTGATGAATCCTCCACCTCCAGAGTCTCTCGGATTACCTTTTGAGGCCCCATCAAAATTTAATTTGTGCCAATCAGTGGGAGGCTTAATCCATCAGACGGTGGTTCTATCCATACCATTTTTATTCTTTTTGAAGGCAAAGTGCAATATTCCAATTAGTCGAATGTATTCTTCTTTCTCGGGGTAAAGTCCGTTTTTAATCTAGCAATATTATCCCTGTGCAACAATGATAATTTCCTGTAGCATGATATTATTCCACTTATCTCTTCAACTCCCCTAGCCTTGAATCCTAATTGGGGTTTGAATGTAATCATAAGAGGGAGTTAAAAACCAAATATTTCATCTGCATATGTGAAATATTGCTCCTACAACTTGAATCGACAATTCGACTTGCCTTTGTAATCGCCAATAATATTTTGGCTTCTTCCCCAAGCGAGCTCATATTTTGTCTTATAGCTCTCAAATTTTTCCACAAGGATTAAAAATTTGAATTCATATGTCACATTGTTCCAAAAAACCAAATAATTCTTTTGTATGCTTAGAAACTCACAAAATTAGCCAAGAAATTCATTTAGGCTCCTAGATGTTCTTAAATCACTTCTACAAACAT
The DNA here is from genome assembly GCA_018340775.1 of Taxus wallichiana var. yunnanensis. NCBI lineage: Eukaryota > Viridiplantae > Streptophyta > Pinopsida > Cupressales > Taxaceae > Taxus > Taxus wallichiana. The sequence continues at coordinate 391,258,840 of CM031235.1, forward strand.
AGTTATGAAAAACCATCTTACTAAACCACTTCCACTCATTTTCATGACCCAAGTAATATATAAAAATGAATCTTAGGAGGTTTAATTTCATTAAAATTTACCAGCAAGAGACAACTCAAGACTTAACACATCAAGAAACACCACTTTACAAAACTTAACTGGCTGGTTTCAACATCTCTGAATTTGGTCTTCAAGAATTGAGTTGATACATACCTCAATTATCTTCATCATGAGGAAAGTAACCTATCAATGGAAATATCATGAAGTATAATATATCATCCACTTCTCATACAACTCCAATTCATGGAAGCGAGGCTTCAAAAAGCTTGGATTTCTACAATTAGTCCGGTTAGTATTGAAGACACAAAATTCAAGGTTTATTTTAAGAGACCTATGGGAAATTGAAGGTGGAAAATCCCTGGTGAATATGCCTAGAACCACTTTCACAAAAAGGTGATTTTTTGGGGTTTGTGTGCAACATTTTTACATGAAAGAAGCTTTCATTTTCAAGACATGTGACAACAAGGTTGTTGTCATGCGACAATAATTTTCTGTCATACGACAACAACATTGCATCACGCATCAACAAGGGTCTTTGTCAAGGATATTTCACTAACACGTGACAAGGAGATTTCAATGACACGTAATAATGAGATTTCACTTACACGTGACAAGGGTTTTGTTGTTGACGCATAAAAATACTACCCTTCTTTGACACGTGACAATAAGGTTATTATCACGTGACAATAACCTTGTTGTCACGCGACAAAGACCTTATTGTCACCCGAAAACAAGGTTATTGTCGCATGACAATAAACTTATTATCACATGACAACAAAATTTCTGTCACACAACAAAGAAACATCTTATGTTACACAAATGCAAAATTTAAATCTCCCATCAATGAATATCCTTGTTGTGGGTCAGAGAAATACTATGTCGTGCATCAACAAGAGTACTTTCGGGCATCAACAACAAAACCCTTGTCATGCGTCAGTGAAATATACTTATCGTGTGTTAGTGAAATCTCCTTGTCATACATCATTGAAATATCCTTGTCGTGCATCAGTGAAATATCCTTGACAACACCCTTGTTGATGCGTGTGACAAGGTTGTTGTCATGGGACAACAAACTTATTCTCAAGCAACATAGACCTTATTGTCACCCAACAACAAGGTTGTTGTCACAAGACACGAACCTTGATGTCACATGCCATAAAACATACTATCGTATGAATACAAAATTTAAATCTCCTATCAACGAGAGAATATCCTTATCGCAGTCAGAGAAATATGGTGTCGTGTGTCAACAAGAGTACTATTGTGCATTAACAAAAAACCATTATCGCGCATCGTGAAATATCCTTATTACACGTTAATAAATAACACTTGTCGCCCGACTACAAACTTCAAAATAGATATGCACTATGCACTGGTGCTTAGAGTATGCAAGTTCACAGTACTTGATATGCCAATACCTAAACTAGTAGTTAGTTTATAGTATTATACCCGATGAATCACCTAGGTTTTTATAGGAGATTTTTTCAAATGTAGGTGAAGCCAACCCCTAAAAAAATATAATATAAATTTTAGGTGAACAGGACACTGACCTACTCCAAAAAATTTGCCTTTTCAAATTTTTCTAAAATGAAATTTTTGCCATATTATGAATATTCGCCACTAAATTATCCATAACAAAAACTAGTCATCCAAACAATGAGGTCAAACACCTCCAAATAAATTTTAAGAGATCCATATCACATCTAACACTGCAATTATGATGTATTAAACATGTTTAATCATTCGGACCCATAGTTCAAATGAAGAAAATATTACCTTCATACTCATTCGGACATGCCCTCAAGTAGGCCTAATAGGGAAATTTCTGCTCAATCACCTCTAGGCAAGAAATGAAATTTAAAAACTAAACCATGTAGTTCAACACATCATATGAAACATGAAAATAGTTATCAAGAAAAGAAACAAAATCAATTAAATGCATTTCAACATGGTTACCTTCATTCTTTTTCACTAGCTTCTCAAAACAAGTTCCTTTTACCGGTAAGCTCAAATATGCAACCATTAATCCAATTGTATCCTCATGATTAACCTAGGTGACTCCATGAATTTTAATAAAACATTACCAAAATCATCCACCTCAAATTTGAGTAGGGGTTCCTTTGCAAATTTCTCATGTGCACTGAAATCTTCACAAAACACCTATTTTCTAGTAGGGCCTACCAATAATCATGAACTAAAAAAATAATGAAAATGTTCCATGAGGATTCCTATACATGTTTAAATAGGTTTACAAGAAATTTTTTTGAGTTAAGACACCTACCCAACTCAATTTTACAAAAATGGTCCAAACTCGGGTTTGGCGGGTTACTGACAATCAACTGAAACAAAATTTTCACTAGAATTTTATAAAAATTTACTCCATTTTTTCTCTTATGATTTATTTGAAGGAGGCTCCACCATTTTTCTTGATTGCTAAGAAGTTTTTGCTCAATTTGCATACTTTTAGAAACCCGGTTTTGGGAAAACTTGCACAACTTGCAAAATATCCATCATCAGCTTCTAAAAATTTTCTCACACCTCAAGGAAACATCTCTATAACACATAAAAGTGTTGGTTATCTATGGTTCATCCTGCATATTTCCATCCCATCTCATCTAGATGCCCTTTGGTATCTAATTCTCAACAATTGAACTATGTTGACCTATAGAAGTGCCTAAAACACTTCAATAACTAATTGATAAATATTTTACACACCATATATCACCATTCCATGCTCATAATAGGTTTTTTTGTATCATCACACCTTGGGTCAACATTTCACACCTTTCTTACTTGTGGATTGGCTTAAGAAAGCTCCATACTGACTTGTTTTAGTCTCATGAATCTAGTTTGTCTCTTGTATCTCTTTCTACACCTCTATTCCACCTCATAGTGATCTAATATTTCTTTCCCTACTTTGGTTTGAGTGAATTCTCATGTTTCCTTGATTTACACCATGTATTTGTACTAGGTTAAGGGCTAGAATGACTTGACTTGACTCATACACTTCATAAATGAATCATGTGGACATGTTTGAACTTAATACCACATTTGAGAGACTCAAGCCACACATATTCACCTTTGGAGACCCGTAGATCAACTAGCCATATTCTTATATCACTCCTATATCACCTAGCCAATATACCCAGATCACCTAGACCACTGTGAAATCAATGGACTTGACATCAATGACAACACAAGTGACACATACTTTGAAAAAACTTCCCTTTGTCATTGATAACACCCATCCTAGAAACATTAATGGAAAATGTGAGAGAAAACACACTTAGATGACCTCATTTGCATCTTTCTTGTCACACTTCTCCCCCTTTGAAATCTATGACAAAGGTATTCATGGACTGGACATGGAAACAAGTGACACTCCTCTGACTCCAACAACCACATATAATCCTATGAACCTAATAATGAACCTAAAAATAACTTCCCCTAAACAATTAATCTCCATTTTGTCCTTCATTCATGTTTATCATCATTCACTAGGTATATTCAATGCTCAAGTACTCAAAACTTGACTTCAAACTTGCAATCACTCTCTTTAGGACCATTGTCCCTAAACACCAACTTCTGTGTATTTTGGCCAAACTTATCCAATCAATAATTCTAACACAAGTAGTCAAAACAACAACCAATTGCTCCCTCTGGGATAATAACACCTTTCGCTAATTGAAAAACACAAGAAAATGTTCTTACCTTATATGGATGCCCTTGAGATGACACAAACTTCTTCATAATTATCCCTAAAGCTCATTCTCAGTCAATTCAGTCTTGTTTGTATGCATACTTATATGTTTGAAGCATAACATTGACAATATCAACTCAACAAACCACCTACCTTGTCTCACAATATCTATGTAGACATCTAGTCTTTTTTTGAGGTCAACTATGAGTTTTCTCTGGTATCCCCCTGTCTAGAAGACCACTATTAGACCTTTACCTACCTTTAAAAACTTTCACCATACTTTAGCCATAGTCTAAGCCCTAATATTATGTGAGATTCATTCATAGTGCGGATCAACATACATACATCCTTGAAACATTATATCATCTTAAGAGTCTTAAACATAATTTGTCAAAGCATGAGATTGATTTCCTTTGAATTTGTGAGCCCAAAAAAACTATAAAATCTTTTCTCATTATTTCCTTACAATCCCTATATTGATATTTGACACAATACTCATTTTGATTATACAAATGATACTTGCAAGACTTTGAGACACATTCAAAAGGTCACATGATACATATACACCTTAAGTATGCAAGAATACTCTGAGAATTCTACCAACACCCAATTTTTGTAGAATACTGAGTTAATTTTTTATGGGAGAAATGATTTATCACATTCCATCATAATATCTTCAATCAAGACACAAATAATCTGCCTTTGTATCTTTATACCTTGTACCACCTCCTCTCTCTGTTACAGTATTCTAGAGCATATTTCCATAGTTCTAGATATCTCTTGTAAGAGAGCAAAGATCACAACTTCACCTTCTCAATTATAATGAGCAACAAGGCTCCCCATTTTTTTGTTACATACTCTTAGACACATTGTAGTTCACACTGAGACAAGCCATTCATTCTTTCATATCAATGTCATGCTTTATCATACTTTGGTTTTCTTTTTTCACAATACCACATCATTTTTCTTGCCTTCTTCATTCTTTCTTAACCATGTACATCTACAGGCTAGGTCACACAACAGTCACATTATTGATGTATTGAAACTCCATCATACAATTTTGTAGTTTAACATGAAGCTACACAAACACTAACAATAGGGTTTCACTTTGTGAAAATTCTTGACGAAAAATCTTAATGTTATCACACAGTTTTGTGATGAGATAAAAATTATGACTTTAAGAAATTTGGGAAACATTGGTGAGACACTAAACCAATGAAAAAAATTGTATATTACCTCTTTGATGCCTTTTTAAAGATAATTTCATGAAATGTTTTGAATTTTACCTTTAACATACCTATAGGTCATCATTTTATAGCTAAGTTCAAATTCTAGTCCTCCATGATCATACCAACTTGACACATTTTGTCAAAAATTTCTATCTCATTATATGTGATTTTCATATATCTTCTTCTTGTTCAATACATCATACACTCACGAGGCCTATCTATTGGTTTAGTTGCTCCTCTTTTTTTGTTTACTTCATTGTATTGGTCAAAAAAATACATACCCGCACTTAGTCTCAAAAAGTTATTTCAATGTAGTTAACCAATGAAATTATGTTGTGCATCTTGCCTTTTCAACTTCTACCATGGTTTAACTGTGTACTCTTTTAAAATCCCCTTACTTAATCTTCAAAAAGAAATAAAAACCACTTCACCTTTAAAATAAATCTCACTCTTTGGTTGAGTTACGGGATCTTCATATACCATTGTAAGGTCAAAGGACTTTATACCTTGACTTGTATGAGAAAGAAAAAAATCCTTGACATCTTCTTAGAGTGAATTTGGAAGTATATCATGGAGTTTAAACTAACATAAGAACTTTGAATTCCAACAAATATCTAATCCATTAAAAGCGGGAAGACCATACAATGATTACTTATTTGATTTGGTGAGTGAAGATTTATTGCAAATGAGTTACACTTACCTTTTCATCATCTTAGAGTCCTTACTCAGAACTCACAAGAACTCAAAACCCTACAATGGAAACATGGATCATTCATCACATACATGAATGGAATGAAAATGAGGACTTGAGGCACATATCAGTTTTGTTTGTAGTGACTTATGTTATGTCAACGAGAAGGATTAATCAGAGAGGACAACCACATGCTTTGCATATAACATTTATTTGCATAGTTAGGGTGATTTGAATGTTGTCATGGTCTTTCTCGAAAGGAGACAAGTTTTCAAGGGACTTTACATCTTTAGAGTGTAGATGACTAAAGACTTCATCACCAAATGTAGAAATTTATTCTCCTTACCAGTAATATTTATGATCGACACGGGAGGACCATTGTATTTCAACTCTGAGTTTTATCTTTAGTATTATAAAAATTCCTACACCTTTTGGATTCAATTGCACTTTCCAAAGCATCCTCCCACAAAACCAAGAAAGAAAAATGCCCAATCTCTCGGATCCATTATTTCATTCCATCAAGGTAACTTGTAATAATTCCTTCATAGAGAAAGCAAGTAGAGGATTTCTAGAACAAACCCTAGCTTTCGTTATATTTGCTCATATGCCTTTATTTTTCACTTCTATGCTTCTATACCTTTAAAACTTCACTCTTCAATATTTCAATTGCACTTGACGGTGAGACACCTTAATAGTCTTGGTCCACATTCTCTATTGACTAATACAATCTCGATTATGACTATTTGAGTAAGCCAATGTTCTAGTATGGGCAATTTTGCATAAGACAATGTTAAAAGTTGGCACTTAATACAAATTTTTGAGATGATTCCTAGTTTATGCACCTGAAATATCCTTCAAGTATCTTAAAGGACTATCATAGATGACTATGTCATAGTATTTGCACCAATATATAATATTTCCATCTTCAATCTATCACACAGAGGATTGAGTTGTAATTTCAGGAGAGAATAATGCTTTCTAAGAGATCTTCTTGTCAAGTGAATCTATTACACCCTACTCGAGATGATCTCGAACCTTGACAATATGAGCACATTGATTTCAAAATCCAAATAAAAACCTTTGTGTGAGAGATTCAACTTGTACAGTGGACTCCATTCACTTTTCCAATGTTAGCAAGTATAAACTCATCTTTTTGACATAGTTCCTTATTTTTCACATTGAAGGTACTTCACATTTTCCAAATATATCTCAAGAAGATTACGATGATCATGTTTCAGAGATTAAGAGATATTTTTTTCAAGAAGAGAGTAGACATCCATACTCAAGAAAACAACTTTTGTAACACAACATCACAAAACACCTTTTCTTGCTTCAAAACTCATACATACATTCCATAGACTTAAAAAACTTTGTAAAAACCTTCTTGAACTATGTACCAAGCCTGTAGGTACAATTTCTTAGATTTAGTACATGTGAACAACTAGACCTTGTCTTACTATGTCATCCTTGCTTTACAACATCATAGGCACTAGGTCTTTTTCGTACTTATTTCACTTATTTCAAATGATACTTATAAAGATGCATGATCATGTTGAATCTTCTTTCAAGTAGCCATTTGACCAAAACAGAGATACCTTGAGACACCTTTATACAATAGTACAAACTAAGATGATCCATCAAACACCGACATTGACCCTTTAACACATTATATTTCTTCATGAGATGATTCATCATGGTGAGTATGCAAACTTGCCACCAATACAAGACACATGCCTCTTTTGAATTGATGGTCTAGTCTTATCAACACTTGATGATTATTTCCATCCTTAATTCATAGAACCCATCTTGTATTTTGTTTAATGCCTTCAAATTCACTGCTCGGATAATCAATTATAGTAGCTACACTATATATATCACCTTGGTCACAATTTTTATTGATTTGAGATCATGACGATCATTATAAATTTTATGACGCATTTTGACTTTAATTTTTCATTTTAAGATAGTGGAACACTTCATAATATACTATGCTTGTCGTGCAATCATGAGAAATTTGGTTCAATGTCCTTTAGATGACTAAGAAAGATCAAAGAATGACTTTGGATACATATAGACTCTATATAGATTGACATGATTTAAGATGAATTCACACATACTGAGCACACTCTGACACACTTTTTTTGTACCTTATGACAGTCTCAGATACTTCACTTAGGACTCAGTATTGACCATAGAGATATCATTTCTTAATCCCATACATTGGGACTAGAAATACACTTTTCATGAGTTTTAAGCCACTGAAATACATATTGTGACATAACAATATGAATCACAAACATATACAACGAACTCGGATCATAAGAACTTAGACAAGTACATACATAAACTTACATGCTTTGAGGAACAAAAAGATATGACGCTTTGACATACACAATAATACTAGCTAATGTGATTCATCAACATCTCTTACACCTTGAATCTACCACAACATGACCATGTTAAATGACACACCTCAACACCATGGAGAAAAATCATACTGACTTAGACAACTCCCCTCACTCCAAGGCTTATTTTGCACCTCTATATCATGGAGGAGCTTAATAAGAGACCTAAAAATTTCTCAAGCCCTCTTCTTGCACCTTGAGTGATTCTTATTTTTATGATTCTATTTTTTTCACAGTAGATATCTCCTTTTACTTAGTCACACTCTTAGAATCTTCTTTAGTACTTTGACTAGATTCTCCCTTCTTCTTGTATTTTTGATCTTGTTGCTTTGGTATTTGAATTTCTTTCTTCAGCTTGAACCGCATCACAAAACCTTGCAATGTACCCTACCTTGTGGCACCTAAAGCATTCTATTTTCATTCCTTTACACTCAAAGTCCCCATGTCCATATTCATTACAAGCATAACAATATCCATTGAACTTGCTTACATACCTTCTTGTGTGTGATGGATCATTTTTGCAATACTTTGCAAGATGTCCTTTCTTATGACAGTTATAAAATTCAAATCCATATCTTTGACCTACTTTTTTCTCTTCATTGTATTGAAATTACTCTTCCCTCTTTCTTTCTGAGTGATGTTATTGAGTCTTTTCTTTGCAGTCTTCTTTCTTTTTAACCTTAGGACTATACATACTAGCCATATGTCCATAAACAACACATTTGTAGAAATTACCATGAAAATAAACATGCCTCTATGTATTTGGCTGTCTGATGGATGATCTTCCATGAGATGATAGATTTGAACTATCTCACTTTCTTAAATGCATTTATCCATTTGATCCTTGACTTGATTCACCTTCATTTTTCTCTATACTACATGAATCTTCTATGAAACCTACGCCTATTTTATCACCATATACATTTTTTCCCTAATATCTTATTCATATTTTCTGAGCTCTATTGAAAAGATAATGATTCTTAACTCTTTCTTCCTCATGAGATACAACCAATTTTTCTATCTTCTCTTTACAAGACTCTACTCCCCACTTTATGTGATAAATATCTCCCATCCTTGCCACCAAATATCTCTCTTTAGCTTGTTAAGGTTTCTTCTAAGGGCCTTCTCTGATACTAATTGTTAGAAATGACAAAGGGCTAAGAGGGGTGGTGAATTAGTCCCTAATAAACGTTTCAATTTTCTATTTCAAACATCAAACATACAACCTCATGAACCACATACATTAATTCTTGATCATAATACATACATATCAAGAATATAAGATATACTTTGAAACCTTCTTTATTGATATTCAAATCAGATTATAACTCTTCAAATCATATCACAACCAATAGAGACTTCACCATTTTTGCTTCACTCACATCCTCCTCATGAAACTACAACCAACTACTGACCTAGAAGAGACTTCTAGGAGGTTTGGGATATGCCCAAGGGATTTTTATTTGCAGAAAAGTTTTCTTCAATAGAAGAGAAAAGGGTTTTCATCAATCAACAACACCTAAACGTAGAAGACACTTTATAAGAACAAAACCTTCATAAAGATGACCCTTACACTTCATCTTCCACTTGTCTCTTCAACTACCTAGCCTTGAATTCGAATTGGGGTTTGAATGGAATCATAAGAGGATTTAAAACCAAATATTTCATCTGCATATATGAAATATTCCTCTTGCAACCTGAACTAACAATTCTGACTTGCCTTTTGTAATCGCAATCAGATTTTGGCTTCTTCTCCATGTGAGATCATATTTTTTCTTCTAGATCTCAAAATTTTCCACATGTATTCAAACTTTGCATTAATGTGTCAAATGGTTCCAATAAAAAAAAATATTCTCTTGTATTCTTAGAAATTCCCCACATTAGCTAAGATATTCATTTAGGTTCCTAGGTGTGCTTGAATCAACTTCTACAAACATAGTTCTGAAAAACCATATAACTAGACCACTTACACTCATCTTCATGACCCAAGTAATATATAAAAATGAATCTTAGGAGGTATAATTTAATTAAAATTTTACCAGAAAGAGCCAACTCAAGACTTACCACATCAAGAGAAACCACTTTACAAAACTTTCTGGATGGTTTCAACATCTCTGAATTTGCTCTTCAAGAATTGAACTGATACATACCTCAATTATCTTCATCATGATGCAAGTAACCTATAAATGGAAATATAATTAAGTATAATATCTCATAATAATTCTCATACATCTCCAATTTATATCATGACGCTTCCAAAATCTTGGATTTCAGTAATTGGTAAAGCTGGTCTTGAAGACAAAAACTAGTCTTCCACACAATAATGTCAAACACCTCCAAAGAAATTATCAGAGATCAATATAATCTATAACACTTCAATTAGGACATACAATTATTTTTCAAGAAATCATACCCATAGGTCAAATGAATAAAGTCTTACCTTCATACTCATTCAGACATGCCTCTCAAATATGCCTAATAAGGTAGTTTTGGCTCAATCACCTTTAGGAAAGAAATGAAATTTACAAACTGAACCATGTAGTTCAACACATAATATGACATATGAAAAGAGTGATCAATACAATAAACACCATTAATTCAATGCAATTCAACATGGTTACCTTCATTCTTCTTCACTAGCTTCTCAAAACAAGCTCCTTTTGCTAGTAAGCTCAAATATGCAACCATTACTCAAATTTTCTCCAAATGAGTAACCCAATTGAATTCATTAAGTTTAATAAAACATTACCAACATCATCAAAACCAAAGGGTTCCATTGCAAGTTTCTCTGTACATTGAAATCTTCACAAAACACTTGTTTTCCAGTGGGGCCCACCAAGCATCATGAACTAAAAACATCATGGAAATGTGACATGAGGAGTACTATACATGTTAAAATAGGTTTCAAGAAAAAAGTTGATTTAACACACCTACCGAACTCAATTTTCCAAAACTGGTCTAAATTGGGTTTTGGAGGGTTACAAACATGCTCACAAAAATGGATGGAACCTCTAAAATACTCAACCAATAACAGAAATAATTTTTACACCACAATTTTATCCCAATTTCATCCATTTTTATCTCATGATTTATCTAAAGGAGGCTCCAAAATTTTTCCTGGTTGCTAAGAAGTTTGGTGCTCAATTTGCATACTTTGAGAAACTTGGTTTTGGTAAAACTTGCATAACTTGCAAAATATCCATCCTAAGCTTCTGAAAATTTTCTCACACCTCAATAACAAATTAATATAACACCTCTAATTGATATTTTTCTCTTTTTCATCTTGCATATTTCCATCCCATCTCATTTAGATGCCCTTTGGTCTCTGATTCTGAGCAGTTGAACTATGATGACCTGTAGAAGTGCCTAAAACATTTCAATAACTACTTGAGAAATCTTGTACACACCATAAATCACCATTTAATGGTCATAAATTGTTTGTTTTTCATCATTACACCTTGGAGTGCGAAAGAGTTGGTGAGAATCGTATCGAAAATTGTGCACCACGATAAAGTTCCACCCCTGAATCAAACATAATAGCTCCAACATAATCACAAGGAGGAATCGATCAATCAATGGAAGATATTTCATAACAGAAAAAATATTGCACATAGAGAAAAGACAACAGAGTGTCTTGACATGCTCATAAATGTCAAATGAAGGGATATACATAGGGTCTTTGAGTAACCCTAGTGCATGACACACAAGAAACCCTAAACCTAACCCTAAACCTAACCCATTTGAGATGACCCTCCATATGTGTGTGGAGGACATATAGGATCCCACACACCAACACCCCCTTCATCGAAGGGGTAGCGGATATCTTTGAGTTAGGCAAAAAGGAAGACACTCTAAACAACTAAGAAAGATGTGTTAATGGGGCCCGACAACTAAAGGCCACGATAAGGTGCCCATGTATAAAAAACATCTTCCTAGAAGAATAAGAAAAAGAGGACTATATAGCCGAAGAAGATGAGTAGATGCATAATACCTCACCCCAAAAAGAGACCGCAAGTGAAGAAACTTCATCTTAGTGAAGGGCTTGGTGAATATATCTGTAATCTGATCAAATGTCTTAATGTATGGAATGTCAATGATACCTTCATGAATAAGATCTCGTATGAAGTGCATATGGATCTCAATGTGCTTTGTCTGTTGATGCTGAACTGGATTTCTAGAAATTGAGATAGCGCTCATGTTATCACAATAGATAATGGTGGGCCTCCGAAAGTGGATGCCTAACTCTATCAGAATACCCTGTAGCCAAACAACCTCTCGTGGTAGCATTAACTACTCCTCTCGTATTCGAATCTATAGAAGATATCATAATTACATTCTGCTTCTTGCTAGACCAACTTATAGGACCTGAACCAAGAGAAAAACTATAGCAGAGGTATATTTTTGATGATCTAAGTCACCGGCCTAGTCAAAATCTGTGAACCCAATCAAGTCAATATCCACCCCTCCAAAATAGTGAATTCCATCAGTATAGGTGCCATGAACATAATGAAGGATCCACTTAGCTTCTTTCCAATGCAACTCATGTGGCTCTTGCATGAATCTAGACACAATCCCAATAGCATAAGATAAATCGGTCGAGTGTGAGTCAAGTAAATCAAACTCCCCACCAACTATCGATAAAGGGTACCATCAACCAAGGGAGTAGAGCAATCAGAAACCAACTTAACCCCGAAAAGAAAAGGAGTAGGAGAAGACTTGCAATCGAACATATGAAAATGAGCAAGCAAGTCAAGAGCATACTTAGGTTGCGAAATCAAAATTCCCAAGTCATATTGTGAAATTTGGATCCCAAGAAAGTAATGAAGCAAACCTAAGTTAGTCATGGAAAACCTGTTGGCCAAGGTGGTCTTCACAGAATCAATGATAGAGGAAGAGCTTCGGTGATAAAAAATCATCAACATAGAGAACAAGAATGAGTATGGAGTCATCTTTCCATACAATATAAACATTTGGATATGAGTGACACCTAGTAGACCCTAATGTAAGTAAAAATGAGTACATCTTCACATACCAAGCCCGAGGGGTTTGTTTAAGGCCATAAAGAGACTTCTTTAACTTACAAACAAGGGAGCAATTATGGACATAACCAGAGGTTGTTCCATTTAGATATCTTCCTCTAGGTAACCATGAAGGAAGGCACTCTTAATGTCAATTTGATGGACTTTCCACCTATTTGTTGTGGTAATGGATAGGGTCATCGAATAGAAGTCATCCTTGCAATGAAGCAAAGGTTTCAGTATAATCAACCCCAACTATATAGGAGAAACCCTTAGCTACTAATCGCACTTTAAACTTTTCGACATCTCCATCTACTTCATACTTTGTTTGAAACACCCACTTACACCGAACGATTTTTCTTCCTTTTGGAAGAGGGGTGAGATCCCAAGTATTATTCTTCATGAGAGAGGAATACTCCTCATCCATGGTAGAATACCACTCAGGAATACCAGAAGCCTCCCAAAAACACTGTGGATCATAGGGAGAGGTGAAGAAAGAGTGGGTTTGAATGAAATATGAGTGAGTACGCCTCATATCTAAAGTATCTCCAACTAAATCTCCAGTACTTGGCAAAGTTTTCCTAGCCCAAAGAGGACAAGGAGGGTCAACCTCTGAGTCAGAAAATTCATCACTTGAGTGAGAAGGGACATAGTCATCATCATTTGTCAGAATTAGACGACTCAAGGGTTTGATGGTCGGGAGGATCAGGAAGAGGAGCATGCTCAACAACATCATCATCTGATGAGTTAGAATCCGAATCAACAAGATGAAGAACCTCAATAGGTAGAGAAGTAGAAGTCAAAGAAGACTCATCAAACTTAACACTTCTCTTAATATAAATCTCATGAGAAGTAGGATTCAACAATCAATATCCCTTCACGCCATCAGGATACCCTACAAAGATACAAGGTTTAGATTGTGGTTCTAATGCCTTACATTTCTTCTTGGGAATCTAAGCCATAGCCTTGGATCTGAAGACTCAAAAGTGCTCAACATTAGGCTTATGTCCAAACCAGCTTCAAAGGGTGTCATCCCTCTTACTACCTTGTGTGGAACATGGTTTTGAATGTAATTAGCACAATTCACTGCTTCATCCCAATACTACAGAGGAAGAGACTTCGAGTGAATCATATAAGTGGCCATCTCTTTAAGAGTACAGTTCTTTCTTTTTGCTACTCCATTATGTGAAGGGTTGTATGCAACTATATGCTGTAAGGATATCCCTTCAGAAGTATAGAAATCCATGAACACATTGTTTACATATTCACCTCCATTTTCAGTTCAAAGAACCTTAATAGTCTGGTCTTCCTATTTCTCAGCAAGAGCCTTAAAGTCTTGAAAATGTTCAAAGACTTCAAACTTGAGCTTAAGAAAATATACCCAAGTATATCGCGAATAGTAATTAATGAAGGTCAGCACATAAAGATATCTAGTGAACGAAGGAGACAAAAATGGACCAGAAATATCACTGTGAACAAGATCCAAAGGACAAGTAGCTCTCTAGGATTTTCCTTTGTCAAAGTTATTTTCAGGATGCTTTCCAAGGGTACAACCCTCACAAAGACCCTTAGAAAACTTGACGTGGGGTAACCCATTGACCATTTCATTTTGGCTCAATTGTTCAAGGTAGTGATAATTTAGATGTCCTGAAACACTCATTCCATAGCTTACTGACCTCATTTGCATGAGTGAGAAAAGTAGTGGGCATAGAATCAGAAGTAAAGTGGGAAAGGTATACAACTATGAACGGTGATCTACCTTTCCCTTAGCCATTGTAGTGTCATCGTTAAGCTCACGAATAATCACCGAGTTAGGACCAAATTCCACTCGCATTCCTTCACCAAGGTGAGTAATTTGGTAAACTAATAGGAGATTGGTAGAGAGATCAGGAACACTCAACACTTGGTTGAATGTTCCCCATCCATCTCTATTGATCCACTATCGAAAACCGACACTGTCGTGTCATTACCCATCGTGATTTGGGACATACCACAAGGTTTGATGTTGGAGAACTCAACATGCAAAGAATCCATGTGGTGTGAGGCACTAGAATCTATAATCCACATCGATGAAGGAGAAAATTTGGCTACAAGGGCCTTTCCTTTCTTCTTATCAGATTTAGAACCTTTTGCAGTAGAAGACTCGGCCTTCGGAGCATTTTTTTATAGACTCAGGAACACCTATTTGATTTTTCTCAAGTAAATGAGTAAGGTGATCAATTTGTTTTCTCATACACGTATGCTCTTTATGACCAGGCTTCTTGCAATAGGAACACAAATACTTATCTTTCTATGCTCTAGGCTTAGAAGTCAAAGTGTTCATGTTAATTTTAGTTTTGGTCTTGGTTTCCTTCTTAGGTTGATCCTTTTTTCTTTCTTCTTTTTAGTCTTCTTTTCCTTACTAGTACTTTCTACAAGGGCATGTGACTTGGACTTGAGAGACCCCATTTGAATGAGTTTGTCTTGTTCTCAAATGAGTTGGGACAAAAAATAGTCAAAGGAGGGCATATTCCAATCCTTTCCCAAGGAAAATTTTGTAGCATAAAAAGTTGACACAAAGACAAAATATTCAAGACCTAACTTAGAGAGAATCGACAAGATCAATTGAGAATCTTTCTTCTCTACTTGACATTCCTTTAACAACAATCTAGTGTGGAAAAATCTAGAGAAGAATGCTTGTAGGTTTTCAAAATTACTAGGATTTAACCCTAGTAGTTTGTTTTCCAACTCATGCGCTCTCATGTCATCTTGTTGTCCAAACATTCCATCTAACATTTTCCACGCAGAATTAGGTGTTTAGGATGACTCAATGTGGAAGAGAAAGTCAGAGAAATGGACATGAAAAGAATACATAAAGCTTCATCACTATGGTTTAACCACTTATATTTTTCAGGTCATCATCATCCGGTTCGGTCTCGATTCGATGGTGATGCAGAATAACCCTTTACCCCTTAGTTTCATAATTATTTTCGATCTCCATTCGAAGAAGTTGAACGACATAAGCAAAGGAATTGAAAGTGCATCTATAGTGAAGAGAGAGAAAGAATGCATTAAAGAAACACAAGAATCACAAACACCCATGACAATATAATAACCCCTACTTTTGACACTTTATAGTTTAGTGTGTTGAATACAATCGGGTCCGAGCGTGCATCTGGAAACGCTTGGTAACTCACCTTGCAATCAGCATAATAACGGGCAAGAGAGGAGACCAAAATCATGTTTCGTGGAGCACAACAAAGTGATATCGTAAAAAACATAGTTGTAAAAACTAGGAAGGAGGCGAAATCAAATCCTAGTTGTGAGAAAAACATCTCACGTCACAAAGGATACCCCCTTGCTGTAAATTGTGGCAGATGTGCTCACTAGTCACAAGTAATAGTAAGGGAAAAATACAATATTTTAGATGAACTCAAGATGAGTTAGGGTGATCTTGTAACGCCTAAAGGCACAAGGAAGAAAAAGAGGTGCTCAAAGTGATATTGCACACTTGAGCGCACGATTAGTAAAAAAATCGACAATAACGCTTTTAAAAATTACCATTTTGAAACGTCGATTTAGCTAATTTTAAAGCAATTAGGACTATAAATAAAACGATAAAAAATACGTTAATTAAAAGACAATTTTAAAAAATATTGACTAATAAAAAAGAAGGCTAATTTTGAAATTAATAAAACTAGATTTAATTTAAATTAAATCTAATTAATTTCAACTAATTAAGATCTAATAAAAAATTAAATCCTAATTAAATTTAAATATACTCCCCCTTTAAAAAAAAAAAAAATTCCACCTAAAATTTTTAAAAACTTACCATAAATGAAAGTAACAACTTATGGTTAGTTGAAATGAATAAATTTAAAACTTAGCAAATAAAAACACTAAATTTTAGAAACTTACAAAACTTGCGGTTGAATAAAATAAAAAAACAAACTTACCAAAAGCTCGAACTTACCAAAAAAAACGTGAGTTTTTTGTTTTTTTTTGCCTTTGTCTACGTGGAAAGTTTGGCTGGTTTGGAGTTGCGTGGAAGGACCTTTGGAATGGTTGTAGGCTAGGTAGAGTTGTAGAAACCCTCGGTCAAACAACAACATGTGTGGGATTAGGAACGGGCAACATGCACAATAGACACGACCATGTAGGAAGGGGAAGAGATTCGGTTGGATCGGGGAGGCGAGAAGGTGTCATGACCACATGCACAAAGCGTAGCAAGGTGGGGTTGAAGCCCGAGGTGGGAGCGGTAAGTTAGACAGACCTAAAGAAATGACCACAAAAAAATGAGCTCGGGGTAGAGCCAACAAAAAAATTGCAGACCTAACTTTTCTAGGTCAAACAATAAACCCGTAGAGAGCAAGGTGAAGGAGGTTGATGGAGAAAACCACAAACCATAAATTTTAACTTGTATTCTGCAACAAACATGCAAAAACATAGAGGACCAAAAAAATATCTAAAGAATTTTCAGTTTAATAAAAAAAAAAAAACTAGAAAATACTCTATTTTGGCTGATCTGCTAGATTTAGTTGCAGCTAGCTAAATGTAGCTACAAAACCCCTGAAAACTCAAGGAGATCTACACATGCACAAAGAACACAACAAAACCAAAAATTTCCAAGAGCAACTTGTTAAGAACGTTAGCAATAAAATTCTAGAATCTAATGATAAAAAAACTTGCACGAGGAGTAAAAAAAATGAAACCAAGAGTAATCAAAACTCAAATGATGAATGCATGTTTACCCGATCTCAGCTCTGATACTAGGCAGTTAAGCACACTAGCCCCAGAGTAGTGCTGGGATGGGTGACCTCCAAAGAAATTATTGATGTTACTGGCTCCTAATGTTGTTGGGCCTGATTGGGTGTATACCCGGCTCCATCGTGTGGGAGGGTGTTGGCATAACAACTATTTAACATGATGAGATCCCTCTCCACCATCAGTTCGATATTTTGGTGTGACGACAATACGTGAAACTATGATACCATGAAAGAGTTGGTGAGAATCGTATCGAAAAATGTGCACCACGATAAAGTTGCACTCTAAAGGAAATGTAATAGCTCCAAAGCATAATCACAAGGAGGAATCAATCAATCAATGGAAGATCTTGCATAACATAACAAATATTGCACATAGAGAAAAGACAATGAGTGTCTTGGCATGCTCATAAATGTCAAATGAAGGGATACATATAGGGTGCTGAGTAACCCTAGTGCATGACACACAAGAAACCCTAAACCTAACCCATGTGAGATGACCATCCATATGTGTGTGAAGGACATATATGATACCACACACCAACATTTATGTTCATACCTTGTTTGTTTTGAATCATCACACCTTGGGTCAACTTTTCACACCTCGCTTGCTTGTGGATCGATTTTAAAAATCTCCATACTTTCTTTTTCAGTCTCATGAATCTAGTTTGTCTCTTTTATCTCTTTCTACACCTCATGTTCCACCTCATAGTGATCCAATTTTTCTTTCTCTACTTTGGTTTGAGTGAATTCTCATTTTTTCTTGATTTACACCATGTATTTGTACTAGGTGAGGCCTAGAATGACTTAACTCAACTCGGACACTTCATGAATAGATCATGTGGACATGTTTGAACTTCATACCACCTTTAAGGTACTCAAGCCACACATATGCACCTTTAGATACCCCTAGATCACCTAGCCATACTCCTATATCACCTAGCCAACATACCTATATCACCTATCCATACTCCTATATCACCTAGCCAACATATCTAGATCATCTAGACTCTTTGTGACATCAATGGAATTGACATCAATGACAACACAAGTGACACACACTTCCAACACTTCCCCTCCGTGAAGTGTTTGAAGAAAAATGATGTCCTTTGTCCTTTTAATGATAGCTAGATAGATGCTTTGATGCTCTTGTAATACCTTTGGATGCAACCTTAGGTGATAGTAATAGATTCTTAGTGTTTGGTCCCTTATTATGATGACATATCTTTGTTTTTATATGATTTCATTGTTTTAATTTCATAATTAACTACTAAAAGGATGACTAGTAAGAAATAAAGACGCCCAATAGCTAGAAAGGACCCAAAAGATGTGATCAAGATATAAAGAGGTTAGGGGCACCTAGAGGGGATGAGGGTGCTTGGGTGCTTTGGCATCTGGATGGGCGCTGGTGTCTAGACTCATAAAAATTGAAGTGTCAAAGATCAGACTGGGAAAGAAGGTGTGTAAGACCAAGAATGAAACTGGAAAGCAAGCAAAGAGTCCAAATATAATGGTCAATTAGTACTTTTCTCACTTATGAATCATATGAATAGTGGTATGTGATCACTACCTAGAAAAATACCCAAACTGCGTGATTTAGTGTTGACATTCGGTTGGTAGAAACTATCGATTGGTAGCATAATGCTATCGGCCTACAAAATTATGCTCTTTGGGTGGTAGCATAATGTTTTAAATCTGGTAGTAAATTTATCTTTTGTGCACGTGGTAAAGGATATTTTAATATAAAAATTTGGCTATTATTGTAAATGATCGTGAATCAACCAAAAACATTAATTTGTACCTAGAAAATTTAGGCAAAATATAAAGCGACTTAACACCTCAAAATTAGCTAAATAAAAATTTCAAAAACAAAAATATTTGTGAATGAACGATGTTTCATCACTGAAATTTACACTACATGTGGCATCTTCACCTGTCTAGATTCATCCACATGATCATATACTTGCAATGCCACTTTTCCTGAAAAAAATTTGTGTGTGTTTGAAGGATGCATTTAAGTTTCAAGACAATTATTCTCTCCTCATCGAACTCGGGTAACATTTTCGGGATGATACCTTCTATCAAATTACCTTCTTCAAGTAAGAAACATGGAAGACTGGATGTATTCTAGTTTCTTGAGGGAGTTCTAATTTGTATGCTATAGTACTAATATTTTGCAATACTTGATAAGGTCCATAATACTTAGGTGAAAGCTTGTTATCCTTCTTCTATTATTTCAAATAAATTTTATTATATGGTTATAAATGCACAATTACCCAATCATCGACTTCAAAATGTCTTTCAATGTGATGTTGATTAGCACATTTCTTCATGTGGTGTTGTGCTATGGAAAAGTTCTCATTGAGACTAGAAATTGCCTCTTATTGGTGGTGAATTCACTTTTCAACTTCTCTAACCCTTGGCTTGCCTCTCAAGGATGAGGTGATGGATAGTGGATGGTAGGTCCATATAATGCCAAAAAAGAAGAAATTTAAATGAAGTATGGAAGGAAGTGTTATACCACCATTCTACAAGTGGCATCCATTAGAATCATCTTACTTTTTTTTTTTGAGGTAAAGCACCAAAGATATCCTTCCAAACACTTTTTACCACCTTAGTTTAACCATCGACAAAATGGTAAGAAGAGCCATGAACTAGTCAAGTACCCAAACATGAAGACAAATCAGTCCAAAAATTACTAGTAAATATTAGGTCTCGATCACTTGCTATAGTATTTTGTGTTCCATGTATCTTTTGAATTGTATCTATGAAGGCTATTGCTACATTGTACTTACAGAAAATGGGTGTGATAAGGCACAAAAATCAGCATATTTGGTGAGTATATTCACTACAACCATGATTACATATTTCCCTTCCGATTTAGGCAATCCTATGATGAAGTCCATGGAAACCTATTCCCACCTTTGGCTAGGAATAAATAGAGGTTGTAAAATACATGGGGACTTACTATTGACAAACGATGTATTCAACCAAAAACATTAGACATCCCTTTTTATTAATTTCTAGAAGAAATATTACTTGATTTGATGACAAGTCTTCAAGAAACCCGAATGCTCCCCTCTAGAGAAGCACAAAGCTTAGATAGAACCCTATTTTTTAGGGTTAAATTCTTACATAGGTATAGTCGATCCTTGTACCAAAAAACATCCTATTTCCATATAAATTTTTATGACATTCTTGGATCTTGTTTGAGATTTAGAATGAGATATTGGGTACTTGGGTCATCTTTCCTTTATACCTTTCCTGCTTTATCTTAGCTTCATATAATATAGATATGACACATAAGAATTCCTCAAATGACTCATCCTTCCGAGATAGAGCATCAAAAACTACATTCTCCTTCCCTTTCTTGTAAACTATCTCATAATCATACCCTAACATTTTTAAGACCCATTTTTGTTGTTCTTCGGATGATAAATGTTGCTTCTAGAAGCATTTCAAAATATCATGATTTGTCTTTACTTTAAAGTGTATTCCCATGAGAGATGGTCTCCATTGCTTTACTGCATGAAGTATGGTAAAAAAATTCTTCTCATAAATTAGTTTTGACATATTATTTCCTTTGAAATAATGGATCTCTAAGGAAATGGGAAAACCCTCTTGCATGAGTACTACCCCATACCATACCATGAAGCATCACATTCAACAATGAATGTTTTGGAAAAATATGGAGTAGCTAGAACTGGAGTGGTGCACATGGCCTCCTTCAACTTCTCAAATTATTTGGTAGCTTCCTCATTCCAATGGAAATATTCCTTCTTCAATAAAGTTTCTAGTCTTTTTGCTATGCTTACCACAATTCTGTACAAATTGACGATACTAACCCGTAAGCCCAAAAATCCTTGAAGATGCTTTAGGTTTTTGGAACCTTCCACTCAAGCATGGCCTTTATCTTGTTAGGATCCACTTTAACACCTTCATAAGAGATGATGTGACCCAAATATTCAACCTCCTTGACTCCAAAAGAACACTTAGAGGGATTTGCATAAAGTTGATGTTGTTTAAGAGTTTCCAACACCTTATTTACATGATGTAAGTGTTCCTCCCATGTTTTGTTATATATTAGTATATAATCAAAGAACACTAAAACAAAATTTTGTAGGAATGGATTAAATATATAATTCATCAAAATTTTAAATGTAAAGGGTGCATTTGTGAGTACAAAAGGGATTACTAAGAATTCATAAGGGCCTTCATGTGTCTGAAAGGTTCTTTTATGAACATCCTCATCCCGATTCGATATGATGATATCCAAAATGGAGATCATATTTGGTAAATTAAACTACACCATGAAAATAATATAGAAAATAATCAATTAAAGGAACATGAAAATTATCTTTGATTGTGTACTTATTGAGTTCCCTATAATTAGAACATATGTGCCAATTTTTGTCTTTTTGTGTACCGAAACTATTAAAGAAGAACAAGAAATTTGACTAGGAAGGATAATTCCTACTTCTAACATCTTTTTACTATCTTTTAAATCTCACTCTTTTACACATATGGGTACCGATAAGGTCTGATGTTAGGTTGTTGGATCCTTAGTACCAGCTAGATGGAATGGTCATAGTCTCTTTTTGGAGGTAAACCCTTTGGCATATCTCCAAACACAACTGAGTTCTCATCTATAACTGTTTGCATATATGATGGTATAACTGCATTTTATAGATGTTCTTCCAATGAAAATAGTTATGCTAGGAACCCCTTTGCACCTTTTTAAATATTTTTTTCATTTTGTGATAGCTTACAAATTGTGGGGACATTTATCTTAATCTTCTTAGGTAAAAATTCATTTCTTCCGATTGAAAACACATGGAAAAATCTTGGAATTTCATCTCAATGGTTCCCAAGGTGGTAAGCCATTGAAATCCTAATACAATGCTTGCACCTCTCATGGAAATAACATATATATGGATATTTAGTAAGTAATCTCCCATGGTATGTGTAATGTAATGGAATTTTCCTAAACAACTAATAGTACCCCATCAGTAATCATTACTTAAAATTCGGTAGTTGGATAAACAAAACAATTCAAACACGTCACCAACTTATTATTGATAAAGTTTTGACAAAGTTCATTTTAACAATCCCCCTCCAAAAATTAGTTTACAATTTGTGGAAAATCTCAAAAATTGACTTTTGAATCGTTGCCAAATTTATAAAAAAATGTTTCTGGACAAGGTGATTTTGCAAGGATAACTTTCCTTTGGTTTCGCATAGTTGGTCGGGTAGGTTGGTTGGAATTTTGAGTCCGAGGGATCCCTTCATGCCACAAATTCTCTGCAGAATTTTTGAGGTGAGATCTTAAAGCCTGTAATGATTTAAACCACGTATCAATGCGCCTTTGATTCATCAAAAATGGGTTTTTATTTTTGTTTAATATGAGAGGAGTTGGTTTTAAATTTCATGAGGAGGATTTGTTCATGATTTGGTTTGATCTATTATGATTGATCTAAATTGTTTATTTTCATATGTAGCTTTGATTTTATCGAGTTTAAAGCTTATAATGGTCTTTAATTCTCATTATATTCAAATTTCAATTGATAAGTTTCAATCTTTAGCCAGGTAGGTTGCTCAGGTACGTTGGCCAAGTAGGTGGGTCAGGTGGGTTGGTTAGGTGGGTTAGTTGGGTAGGTGGGTCGGGGTGGGTTGGTTGGGAAGGTTAGACGAGATAGCTTGGCCTTGAGGGTTGGTCGGAAAAGTTAGATGGGAGAATGTGGTATGAAGGTTGGTCTGGTGGTTCTATGGGAATGTTGACCGTCCATCTCTTCTATCCAACCCTTAGTTGTCAAACCCCTTAGCCATCCAACCCCTCGGCCATCCAACCCCTTAGCTGGCCAACCCCATAGGATTGACCTCCCAACCCCTTACCCATCTAACTCCTTAGTCGTCCAAACCAAAGTGACCATCCATATGTCTACCATGTGTTAGGATGCCTACATATCTAACCAATAGTTTTCCACCACATGTCCCTTAAACCACTGAAACCCCTATATATACCCCTACAACGTTCATTTCCTCACTTTTCCATGAACATTTCTAGCGCTTTGATATCTCTGTTCTTCGAATTTCTCCCAAATTTCAATAATATCAAGCAACACATCTGCTCCTACACCCAAATTCCAATACAAAAACCTCATGTGTCCACAAATTGTAGCTCTACTAAAACTGAAAGTCACACAAAAGGAATGGCTGGAAAAAACCCAATTTATTGGGATTGTCAACATGCCCTAATTCAATAATGATACTTCCATCTTTAATTACCTTCTTTCCTCTTACAACAAGAATGAGGGAAAATTTTAATATCTCCTCGTGCATCCACATCATCACCAAATTTCTTTCACAATTGAGCCCATGAGACATACATCGGTTAACTAGGTTACTATTCAAAAACAAGCCACCCGTTACTACAAAGTTTGTCCTCATAGATGAAGGAAAAAAGTTTTGGAG
Organism: Taxus wallichiana var. yunnanensis; assembly: GCA_018340775.1. NCBI lineage: Eukaryota > Viridiplantae > Streptophyta > Pinopsida > Cupressales > Taxaceae > Taxus > Taxus wallichiana. The sequence goes on from CM031235.1 coordinate 391,283,156, forward strand.
TCTCATTACAATGTGCAAGTTGATGGTAAGTTTATTATTTTCAAATTATTTTTTTCTTAGCATTACTCGACCACCCAAGCCTCTATTATTTATTTTCCAGTTATTGTAACTCTTCTTAATCGTTCAACAAGAGGTTTTCTTCTATAGGGTATTACAAGCCAATTATTTCTTGTAGTTGCATCACTTTTTCAAGCCAAGATTGTATTACAGGGAAGATCTGTAGACATTTTGTATTGGGTAGTTCAATATTTATTGTGGACACTAGCAGGTCAAAAATTTGATTGGTGCACATATTTTTCTAACCAAATAAAAATAGATGTCTCTCACGTCCACAATGCATTTGATAAATCCAAGATTGTATTCTCTTGTTGCAATTATATTCTTTCTTTCTATCAAGAAGATTTCTTTGAATTGCAGCAAGAAAAAATTCCAACTGTAATTAATGATAAAATGATTGGTCCGAGTCTTGAAGAATAACGCATAATAGTTACTTTTGCATTTTCTTGTTATAATGATTTTTTGTATTCAATATTTTTCAATAAAAGAATAATTGTAATATTTTATTTTGCAGAGAAGAATTATAGCTACAACATCTCATAAGGAGGCAATTGCTTGAGGTAAAGCCCCTCCATAGGTCTTTGCGGATTCTGACATGGATTCAACAGAATCAACACTAATTCAAGTTCCTCGTCAAAAGTGACCTAGGGGGTTGGTATGTGAATCATGTCTACCATCACATTTTAACAGTGTATGAAGTTTTCTTTTTATATAATTATGAACTAATTCAAACAAGTATTGATTATGTAAGTAGTAATGCTTTTTTTAATATTTCTTTTCTTATTTTCTACATTTATTGTATTAAAAAACTAATGAAATTGGTGAGGAAGATCAAACTCATTTTTACGGTCACGATCGAAATGTCACGTTTGTGTCTCTGAACATGCAAGGTAAATTGTAATATTTAATATTTAACATGTTTTGTTTCATTACAATTTTTCAGCATTTACAAGGCCCAACCCTATAACGATAATTTTCTAACAATTTTTTGTTTGCTATAATATGGCTTCGAGCACATTCCAATTGCAAGGAGGCCACCAATACCTCCAATGCATTTAGTCAAAACAATAACAGGATCTTCAGGAAATAATATACGGTTTCCTGCAGAGTCAGCTGGAATAGTTCATCCTACAACCACAAAATTTCCTTGACTCTTAGTAGGTGGTGTTTTAAGTATAACAACCACACAACATTTCAACAACATCACCCTTGACAAGGAGTATTTGGGCTTTGATAGTGGTGATGCAGACAAGAGGTAACTATTTTGACACCCATGATATGATTAAATCTATTCCACCTCTATCTCAACCACAAAAAAATGTGCATGAAGTACATGACACTAACTCTCCTCCTCCAAGAAAAGCTCTAGAAATAGTTGATGAAAAGACACATTTTATATTAGAAAATATGATATCGAGATAGTATGGGGAAAAAAATTCAAGAAGTTGTAATGTCTCGATGTGGATTTAGTGTGGTTTTAGGAGAGGAGACCTAAAATTTTGATAAAATAAATAAATACATGATACCATAATCAAACTCAAAGGCATTCATTGTTCATCACTCGCCGTAGAGCCAACCAAAAGCGGGACGTTTTTCTAAACAAAGCTCGGTCGGGAAAATTTCATACATTAATGATTACAATGATGATATTAAAGACATAATGTTAAACAGGTTGGAGAATATGAATGTTGAAGCACATGCTTACTACAAAAAATGAGCTAAAGACAAGACAAATTTTTAATAGCAAATGCAGAAAAAGAAAAATCTGTGGTGAGTGGGATTTTACATGCAAAATCCTAATATTATAAGTGGCACAATATATTTTTTCAACTTATCTAATAGACTAAAATTTTTATATTTCTGTTTTGTAGAAAAAATATGAAAATTTAAATACAAAAGTAGTTGTATTTGAAGCACATTTGAAGAATGCCCACAAAATCCTAAATTCATTTGTACAATTGAAGGAAAAACTCATAGTATTAAATAAACAAAATAATACATTGAGAAGGATAATCAAGGAGCATAAGATGGATCCAAAAGTCTTACTAAAGGAAAAGATAGACACAAATGCAACACTTTTTTCAATAGGATATGTAGCGAGGGAGGAGCAGAATATTCTTGAAAATATCAATACTACAACATGAGATTTGCAGGTCATCAAGAGTTATAAGCGATAGCTCAGTAAAAGACAAAGCATATTCCTCTACCTCTTATGCAAGAAAAATATAAAGCTTCTCTTGCAACATAAAAAAATCAATATGTTAGTTAAGTTCACCATGTGACAAGTGTGTTGTCACAATTCGACTTGGTGTAGGAGCCCTTTTTGCTTTATATTTTGTGTGGCAAACATAAGGACAAATATGATTCAAGATCATGGGAAGAAAAGAGGATGCCCTCATAATGTGTCCTTATATGACAAAACTTGTCTAGCAATATTTGAAATGTTATGTACAACCCCTTTTTTGAATTGTATTGGCTGACAATGCTTTATGAATTGATACTTTTCTTCATAAAGTAATCCGCCACATGAGAGAACGATTTCAAGAGTACTTTGGAATTGTAACTATATTTATTGTTAATGGATTTCTACATAATACAAATGATGTTTATGTAAATGTTGCTTAATTTTTCATGATTTTGTTTGTTTAAAATATTTACATTTATGATTTCTTGCAGATGTAAAAATTCAATTAACATATATAAAATACAAATATGTCCTTATTTTAGTCTGAAAACCAAATATAAAAACAAATGGGATACAAGAAAATGATAGTGACAATGTTCCAATGGAAATGGATCAAATAAAGACAAATATAATATTGCATTTATTGAAAGTTATAATCTCTATATAAAATACATCAATACTTATTACATCAAATTCTTGTAAATAGTCTTAATATTGTATAGATGAAATAAAATCCATGTGAATTCGAGCAGTCTTGGAGAAACACTTTCATTCATATCTTGGAAATCAACTGTAGCATGAGTTGTGGATGTGTTTATATCCCCCTGGTCGGGAAAATATTACTAACTCCTCTTCTTTCTATTAGTGAATTTCCTTAATGCAAGTCCTCTATCATAAGGAAAAGACTCCATTGAGTAATGATGATACATACAACCTTAGGAAACTTTCTAGATTCCTATCCAATATTTTTCAAACTTTTGACTTTAAAAAGGATAGTGCACTGAAAACCTCTCATCTTCCACATAACCTAGAATCATTGTTTGTGAGTTCATACAACTTAATATACTCACTCAAATATTCACTTAGAATACTACTGAAACAAATATCCTTCCAAATCCTTTTCATGGCACCATATTCCTATGGGTTTTGTAGAAGCTGAACTTGTCATATCATAGTATGAGCATAATCCATTGACAGGAACTAATTATTTTTATTTGTAAAATACCTTCTACGAAACTCTATTTATCTCTCCAATCTTAGAGAAATGGTCAGTTAGATCACTCATGTTTTTTACAAATAAAGTATCGATAGATGTCTAAGGTTTTTCGCAAGACAAATTCCAAAACTACATATTTATAACTACCATTGCTTCAAGTATTTTATCATTTTTGAATATTTTCCGGATCTCTTTAGCTAAATATTAAGGGATATTTCTCTATTTATTCCTAGTTTCTAATAATCGCATCATATAAATTTCATGTCACTCTTATTTCTTCCATTTCGAGGTAGCCATATCAACTCTCTTTTTGGAACGTATGAAGTGGAATCTCTTTTCCATGTCTTTGTTATACATAGATGATCATGCATATTGTATTTTAAGAAGCATATAGGATTTTTCAAGTCTTTCAATACATTCCAGTTGTCAAAAGCATCACCCTAAAAAATCCCATAGGAAATATATAAAATTTCAATACTCTAAAGCACACACGTCTTCTAAGTCTTATGAAGTATGTTATGTAGAAAGAACGATCTTGTGCATGGTTCATTAAAATATTAAGCTCCCTCAACATGGGATGAATACTGCAGAGTGTGAGTAAAGTTTCTATGTCTGTTAGATGACACAATATATCTTTAGCTTTATCTATATCCCTGTGGTATTTATACATAAATCATGTCAATGAAGGATATTCATCAAATATTCTACAAGCAGGTTTATACATAGATATCCATCTGGTATCTTCATCTTTGAGAAGTTTTTTCCCTCTGTTAGTCCAATTGCAAATTTATGAAATTCTAAAAATCTCTTTGGTCTGTGAGAATAATAAGAATTCTAATCATGTATCAATTCCTCCACTTTAGCTACATTTTCAAATGTGCTCACAATTTTGTAAGCTAGATTCATTCTGTGAGCCATGCAATGGATAAAAATCATATAAGGAGAAAAAATTGTTTGAATTTGAATGCATAGACCATTTTTGGCTCCCCTGCATTATAGTTGCACCATCGGTTCTGACACAAAATAATTTTGTTGCAATGACAAATTCATCCATTCCGACAATATCCTTCAGATTTGAGACCACCAATTTATAAATATTTTTAGAATTACAATTCTTAGTCATTTTATGAATTGCTAAGAGGTGTGGAGTTCTTATTTCATTAGCAAATGTATAAACATGAATAAAAATCCATGAAGTATTATCCACTGTAGTAACCTCATCTATTGAAAGGGAAATATACTTTGCCTTTTGAACACACAGTTTTAGATCCTCCTTTTCTACTAGAGATAGACATTTTGCAATTTCCTAGCCACTAGTATCTGACCAATGAGATTGAGGAACGTTCTATAGACCAATAACCTAATATATTTTTATTTTCTCCAAAATATGACATGGGTCTTCCCCTTTTCAATATATGGAATATGGTAGCAAACTGAATACTTTTTGCATGCATTTCTGCCTCCATAGCTTTGCTCAATCTTGCTACTATGGTGCCACCTTTTTCATTTATATTTTTCATACGCTTTTGTTCCTTTTCATATTCTTCTATGTATTTTACATGTAGACACTCTTTTTCATCTTTCCATTTATGTGTTTTGACTATGATACCATCCTTTTTCTTTTGGGAAATGTATATTTTTCCATAGTGTTTTTCAATTTTGTCCAGTTTGAGCTGCATCGTGTGATCCTTCCCCTATTTCCAACCACATATTTTGCATCGACATTGTGTTGGAACATCATTACCATTTTCAGTGTACACAGGTTCAATAAATAGATATTTTGTAGCCCATTCAAACTGGAATTTCCTTCCAATTGTCCAATTTTTCATCTTTCTTCTGACATATTTTTTTCTCTAGGTTCAACTTCTCGCATCTCGGCCTCTCGGCAGAATATCTTAATTCTTATGTCTCCTTTTTTTGGGAAATAGAACTTGGAGTAGAGCCTTCCCTCTGCTGGTGTATCATGAGAATTCAATGAATTTTCTTATACTTCTATGTCATCAAGGGATAGAATGTGTTCCTCAACATATAATGGATCATTCATATCTTTAAATTGATTATTTTGTGAAGGAATTTCTAAAACATTTGCATATAATTCTATAAAATTGTTACATATATAGTATTAATTTTATCTATAGTTAACTTTTACACAGAGAACAAAGAGTTTGAAGAACAATATGAAAAACACAATTATCAAATAATGTAAGACTAAATAACCTGTAAATAGAACATACCAATATTTTTAGCTGATGCAAAAACCCCCTTCATTTTTTGTGATTTTCCAAAATAGCTAAGAAAATTATTTACACCCTTTTTTGAATTGGATGAGTTTGTAACCTTCTTACCCTGATTTATAGAATCCATGACTGTTAAGGGACAACTCTTATGTTTGAAGGCTTTGCGATTGGTCGACTTAGGGTTAGATGAATATACGTTGGACAACTCTTGGTTAGGACGACTCTTGGGTTAGATAGCTAAGTGGTTGGATGGCTAAGGTGTTAGAAGACCAAGGGTTGGATGGCTAAGGGGTTAGATGAAAAAGTTAGATAGTTAAAGGGTTGGACAACTAAGGGGTTAGACAGTTAATTGGTTGGATGAGAGAGGGTTGGACAGTGGGTTGGACAACCAAGGGTTGGATGGCTAAGGGTTGGACAACAGAGTTAGATGCTTAAAGGGTTGGATGACTAAGGGGTTGAATGGTTAACTAGTTGGATCACCGAGGGGTTAGACGACTAAGGGGTTGGACGACAAGGGTTGGACGACTAAGAGGTTAGATGGCAAAGTTGGGCGGTTAAAGTGTTTGATGGCTAAGGGATTGGACGACTAAGGGTTGGACTGCTAATGGGTTAGATGGATAAGGGGTTGGATGAATAAGGGGTTGGATGAGTCTTAGAGTTTGAGGTTGGATGGACTTGGGGTTGGAGTCTAGATGGATTTTGACAACATATGTTGTATGGTGCTGGTTGTTTATGTTTACTTTAACAAATATGCACACAAAATGATTCGAAATGGTGGCGAATTACATTCATAAGCTCTTATATATGTGTACAATCTAGGTGAAATGAATAGTACAAGGGACATGTTGGTTAATTTTTTCGGTGAATAAGTCGGCTGAAAATCACAGAAAATTCACCTATTCGAATTTGCATAAACCTAGTTTTTCGTGAGTTTACAAAAATTTACCACTACATTTTTCCCCGAGTTGTGAGTACTTCCTGAGTCAATTAACATTGTTACTTTCTAATTTTTTAAGAATCCAAGCACTTTGAGGGTTTGTGAGTGATAATACCTAAAATTGCATGACATCATATTATTGGTTTGGGATCTCGTAACTCATCCTCTAGATCGATAATGACCTATACATATTCATCTTATTCCTTCTCTTCTTCTTCATTGGGATCCTTAATGTAGAATAACTTATTTTAAACACATTTATTTATGGGTCAATATTTTTTTCATATTTAAAACATAACCCTTTTTGTCTTTTCTTTCATTTTATGAGGTTTTAATCAAATTGGTCAAGGGAATGATGGTGTTGGTGTGCTACAAGATTTGATGTTATCAAAGTCTACCTCATGCTGGAAATACTTCTTTCCTCTACCCTACATGCCAAGATAATAGAATAAAAACCTTAAAGTGGATTAAACATACAAATATCATGCTTAATGTGGTCCTTAATACCCCTAAGAAATAGGTCATTAAGATTCCCTTCAATATATTCTCCACTTACAAGGATAGGTTTTGGAATTGATTAACATAATATTTGATAGATATTGTTTTCTATTAGCTTGCTAATTGGATGAAGTAATTCTCGACACACTAGAAATATAGTGTAATTTCATCTCTTCGGTAAAAAAATTTCCAAGTGACACTAATACAATTCTTCTTCCTTTGAGCACATAACCATTAATACCAGACAAATTTGTTACGTTCGAGATATGAGGATGTCATGGTCACCTTTTATCCTAATGGGATCTGATGTAGATAGAATAAATTATCCATTTTCTTAATTCAATTGAGTTGATCCTTTCCATCAAAATTATGCATTTCCAGTTTTGGCATCATGTTCTAGGCCTCTCGAGCATTTTTTACATGGATTTGGTAGAATCAAAGATCCACAATGGCTAGTTTATCCATTACTTTGACCTAAATATCCACATTGGTTGAAATGAGTTTGATTGAGTTGTGGTTAATTTTGAAGATGATGACAACCCTTAAGATTTGTACCAAGTTGCTACATGAAATATTCTAATTTATTACCGACATTTTCTATATCTTCGTTGATGTCGATCTTAGAATGTAGCATTCACGAGATCATACTCAAGTTGGCTTACCCTATGGTCCACCAAAGTAAACCCTAACCCCAAGGATACCGTAGTTAAACCTTTTGACTCCAAATCCTAAACTATTACCTCATACTTATTTGGGGTTTTACCCAGAGTGACAGAATTATTTTTGAATCTTGTGGAAGGACCTACTATAATACCCCAAAATAATAGGATTTAGGGATCAAGGTATAAATTTAGGGTTTGGGGTTTTGAGAGGAATTCAGCCAAATATGAACAAACTAAAAGACCAAATTCAAACTAATTTTTATCCTCTTTTTCAAAATGTAAAGAACTTGGAAAATTTTGACAATTTGCAGTTGATAGAGAAAATTTATGAAAAATCCTAAAATTTATACAACTTTTGCAAAACATGTCAAAAAATATGGAATTTTTTAGAGGAGCTTACTTGACTGATTTTGCAAGAAAAAACAAAAATTCATAAAAAATTCACCACTAACTTGGACATATATATGAATCATCAAAAATAGGGTTTTGATGTAGTGTTGGCCGAGATCAAGCTCTGATACCACTTGTAATGAAATTACTTCAATTTAAATATACACAACAATGTAACACCAAATAGAACCCAAAATATAGATAAATGATCACAAGATGTAAATATAATAACTTATCCACTTCAAGGGGGTAGTCTTTAAACCATAAAATAAGACTCAAGTACTCAATATGATGCTCAACTACTACATACTAACTCATATGTATACTATTCTAATGTTATGGACATCACTAAGGCTTACCTAATCATGATATTATAACATATTTGAAAGAGATAAAACATGATAATAAGTTATGATAGCCACAAATCGACCATACACATCTAATATAACATGTCTAGGATTAAGGGTGTAACATTGGTAACATTGATAACATGATAGGGGAGATTTTAACACCCCCTTTTCCTAAGTGAAAATATGGGGGAACTATAACCTATACAAAAATATGGATAATTTTTCTATCTTTCACTCGAGACATGAATCTAGTGAACATGGATTTAAGGGTCCTTAAGTTCACCTGATTGAATAGAAGAGTGGGGGACATTTTTATCCATCTTAGAATTGATAGATTCATGGTTAACACTTGAATAGATGCTTCAAATGCAATGGAGTTTGAAATCCCTATTGAGGACCAGGTTTGACGATAACCTTATGGTTTTTCAAATTGAGGAGGAGAAAAAGGGTGGTAATTTTTTTTTTTTTTGAAAATATGCGGTTCCACCACATGGACCTAGAAGATAATATTGAGTGGTGGGGAAAAGAATTTTATGGATCCAGGATTTTTAGAGTGGTTAGCAAATTGAAGAATGTAAAAGATCAAAGTAAAGTATAGAAAAAAATAAATTGGCAACATATTTTTTAGAAGTATAAGATTGTAGAAGAAAAGTAGAATTTTGAGGAAGCTATATAGATAAATTGGATGGATCTCGAAAACCTAAAACATGGAAACACTCTCGCAGAAGGTGAGTACCACAATTTAGAATCCAAAGAGAAAACCTATTGGAGACATAAATATTGAGTGAAATGACTTAAACAAGGAGACTAAAATATGAAATTTATACACCTCATGATGAATATACATAGAATAGAATCAAGATTGATGAATGGGGAAACATGATGACAATAATATAATGGAAGAGTTGGAAATAAAGGAAGAAGTAGTTAATTACTTCAAAAATAATCTTGTAGAGGAACATGTTTAGGATGAAACCAAAGAAGAGGGCACGTGGAACATGTTCCTTAGGGTCATCACACATGAGGAGAACCATGAGTGGTGAAATTGAATTTAGAGGAAGAATTTAAATTTTACACCTTTTCCATAGAAGGGGACAAAGCTCTGGAGCTGAATGGATTTCTACCCATTTCATTTTAGATATTTTTGGAGATTATCCGAGAAAGATATTGTGGAAGAAGTGAAGGAGTCATTTCAAAGTTGTAAAATACTTAAAGAGATAAATAATACCTTCATCACCATCATCCCCTAGAAGAAAAAATAATGGAGTTAAAGGATTTCATATCCATCGGTCTTCATAACACAATCTACAAGATAATCTCTAAAATTTTGACCATAAGAATCTATTGGATCTTTGCTTAAATTAATCTTAGAATATCAAAGTACCTTTGTGGATGGAAAGAAAAACTTGGACAATATTATAACTATTTACAAAGTATTCACTGCACAAATAAATCCAAAAGGGAAGGTATGTTTCTCAAGAATGATATGATAAAAACAAGTGGTGGAATCTCATAGAGTTTTCTCGATAAAATTTTAGCCCAACCGGGATTACGTGACTGTAAATTTTGTTGATTATAAAGTGTATCACATCCCCTATGTTCTTAATCATTATTAATGGGATACCTACTAGCTATTTCTTGACTAAGAGAGGGCTTAGACAGGGGATCCCTTCTCACCATACATGCTTATCATTGTGGAGGAATATCTTAGCACACTATGTCATTCCGTTGATGATCCTTCAAAATTACCGTTCCAATCCCCATTTTTACTATCACTTAAATTGATATTAAAATTATTATAAATAATACTTTTTTTTGGTTTAAGATAAGTTTTGTGTATAAATCTTGGTTATCTTTCATCTTTCATATGATTCCTTGGATTGATGGATATAAATTGTTTTTTGAGCTAATAAGTGTGAATGGAAGGACTTTTCATAGGCCTAACAAATGATTCACATAAGCTTAACAAATGAATCACATAAGCCTAGCACAAGACTCACACAATAGAGCAAAATACTCATACAACGAAGTGCATGACTCACACAATAAAGTGTAGGACTAATGGAGCATGGAATTAACCTAGTCAGCATGTGATTTTCAAAATTTATGGAACACCTAGTCAACATCAATCCCGTTTGGGGATTATGATATTGAGGTGGAAACTACTTTGTTATCCATTCAGATAATTCAAGTTAAACACAAGTAAATTGGAAGTTTTAAGTCCTTATTTTGTGACAACTTCAACTATGCATCAAGCTAAATTACTTGAGTTGTCTAAAACTTCATTGATATACAACATTAGTGGAGTGTTGTTATCATGAACTTCACTATCAGTTAGAAGATGAGTCGATCAATAAGTCACATGCATGATGTCAATTTGATTGTATAATCTCCATTATGTTTCCATTCTAAAATAGGTCTGTCTCAGTTATCTACTACATGTAGTTCTTTCCTAAATATTAAGAATAAGAATAACTTGACTTCACTTGGTATATAAGGCAGATGTATTAGAATTATAGAGGTTCACATTTCTAAAAATAAGGAATTGTATTGAAACATTATTGATAAATAAAAAGTACATGATTCTGAATTTAGTTTTCTTTCTATAAGTGATACGTGTAATGGCGGGTCCGAGGGAAGGAGAATGGGCCACTCCTCCCTAATGTGAAGGGAAGTGTTATGTATTTACTTATTTCTTGTTTAATCAGTAGTTTTATTTCCTTCATGTATTACAACATTTTCATTAATTGAATTGTTATTTAATTTCAACATGTTTTAGTTCTTTAAAATTACAAAGTTATATTTATTTTTATTTCATCAAGATTTTATAAGATAGGAAAAATTTCTAGATATAATAGTTGTTTAGTCTTTAGTTAACTTAGTTACATGCTCAATACAATTTCAACCAATATTTGTTACAAATAATTGTGGAAACTGCCATGGTAATGAAAACTATTGAAAGATTAAAGTGTGAGTATCATTGAAATTCACAATTTTTTGATGCCATTTCTAGGGATTTATAAAGGTGTTATCAAAGATCAAGGTAATATCTTGCATTTTTGATAACCTGGTAAGTTTCCATTTAGAATTTATTTTTCCATACTCTTTATTTCGAATATAAAAGGTCTTGTGGTGACAACAAGTATCTTTTCTAGTCTTTTGGAGTATGTGGAACATGGTAATCAAATAAGCACTTATATATAGGAATTTTTATTAAGCATATTAGAAGTTTATGTTTATACCTAGAGATAATAGAGGTAGGTTTGTAAGAGTAAACCTGAATAACCCCCTCAAGATTTAACAATGGAACTAGTTAAGTAACAAGAGAGGATGGTGGATGGAGTAGAAAATCCTATGGAGGAGACAATGGTAACCCACCACCGGGAAAGACATTCCCTTATCCCATAGAATCATATCCCAATGACCAAGGTACTATGATGAATATATCCCCCTCAATTCTACTAGCCTTTAGGGTATTAGTCTCGAAAGATCCTAATCAATTTTTATTTGAATTCAAAGTGTTATGCCAGACATATGATTACGCATCTGACACATAAAATCTGAAGTTGTTTCCCTCAACCTTAAAAGATACAACAATGAGATGGTTCATGGGCCTAGCCCCCAACTCTATCCATACTTGGGAAGATATGGAAACAATTTTCTTGGACAAATACCAAGATTATTGTAGAATTAGATATTGTAGAGAAGAACATAAGGAAGATGAAAGTGTAGAAGATTATCTTGATCAATTTATTTTCCTTCATAGGAGGCATGGAACATGCTTAGAAATTTCCTTTTTGAAGACAATATTTCTCAAAGGATTGGATGAGGAAACTCAAGAGGCTTTTAACTTAATGGGAAAAGAAGATATGAACAAACTTTAGTTTACAAACATCATTAATTTATTTAGAAATTATTCCCAAACTCATCTAAATCTACATAAACATAAAATCAAGATTGTTAATAGAAATATAACCAAGTTAAGGGAAGAAATTTAAAACTGAAGAGTATATCTCCTATTACAAATCAATACAATGAGGGATAGGGAAAAATCCAAGAACACAGAGCCATTATTCATACATTATCCTATATGCAGGGATAAACATGGAATTAGGGATTTTCCATTAGAAAAAACCAATGTGTGTCTTATTTGTGATTTAAAACATGTAACTGGTCAATTTGGATTAATACCCTTGCTTAAGAGTCATCTAAAACAAAATATACTGAGAGGAGCTTGAAGTTATCTATGAAGCTAAAAATCAAGGAGGAAATATTTAGAAGCAAAATCAATGGGGGTGTAAATCAATGCCCTTATTAAATTTCCTTCAATTATGTCTTATCATTAACTTGCATGAACCATAAAAGAAACATAATGAAATTATAATGCGTGAACAACCATTAAAATGAACATGAAAAAAGAGAGAACACACATGAATAAATCATATATCCAGGAAACCCTCAAGGGGAAGAAAACCCAATGATATTTTCATTTATAAATAAAAATCAAGATTTAGTGAAGAACCAAATCCACAAGGAGAACTAACCCCTAATTGCCAAAAACTAACTTGACAAGGTTTTAGCAAACACAAAATTTTAAGGAAACACTAACTCCCTAAGTGACTCAACAACAACTCAACCACCTCTCAATGTTTTTCATCTTCCATCTATTTTTGATTAACAAATGATGACCATCTCTCTGCCATTATTTTATGTTGTTCACACATTCATCCACTCACTCCACACGCACTAGTGCTATATTTCTCTTAATGTCTACCACAGATCTGCACTACTCACTTTTCCTTCCTCTATAATATTATACCATTTCATTCATCTCGATTTTTTTTTCCTCTTTAGCACATCCTCATCATCTTCTCAACGAGTTCAATATTTCTTCCTTTTCAAAAATTTTCTATTACTATATAGCTGCACATCTCTGCATTTTAAATTTCCCATCCTTCTCAAAATCTACATTTTCTTCATTTTCTCTTGGATTCTATGAATAAATCTCACAGTGTTTCTCCTCTTTTTATTTTTTACTGTAATTTCTCATATATCTTCTTATTTGAACCTCCTCTACCTTTTAAACTTCATCTACCTTTATAAATTATTAAATGAATATTCACTTCTTATGAGTCATATATTCATTGATACATAATTGACTAGTGACCTTATAACTTCCATCTCAATTTTTTGCATACATACGTGTAATGGCTATGTTTTGGTTGCATTCGGATATGCATTAGCTACATTTTCCATATTGTGAACTCAATAAGAAAAAAACTCATTTTATTGATAAATATTCCAAATAATGACACAAAACTACATAAAAATACCTAAAACAACATGCAAAACCCCTGTCCATGCTCAATTTTGCATACTTTCTTTTAAATTGATCATTATACCTCATTAGGCCATGTTTCTACACCTTGGTCTTCTTTCTTCAATCGGCCTTGAAACTGAATCTCATACATTTTTCCATGCATTATACATCATATTATCACACTTAAAAATGATTTACAACCTCTCATACTTGTGTTCACACATCTCACCAAGCCACCATGCACATCCCTTCTCAAATGGTCTCTTTAAGCCATGGCCTTGACCAATGCCACACCACTCTTGTAGACCCATGACATCAACATTTGACATCATTCAATAATATCCCTTCCATATTTTGACATTAATGACTATAAAATACCAAAAAATCAACTTGAAATTAATGACAAATCACACAAAACTCTCCACATCATCTTTTGACATCAACAAGACACAATATTAATCTTGACATCAATGAAAACTCAAAACAAACTCCCCCTCTGTCATTAATGACCAACACATTGATGGAAAAACACTAAAATCTAAAATTACTTCAAAATGGTACATTTCCCATTTTCTCATTTTCCCCTTATGGTATTTTTACCATCTGCACATTCTCCCCTTTTGACATTAATGAAAAAGGGTCTTTTGCAAAAAGTCATCTGATCCTTGGATCTGAACTTAAATACCACAATGAAATGTAGACAAAAACTCACCTTAGGATCATAATAGTTGTTGTAGACAACGTCAAAAATAGAGCTATAAATCTCCCACAGAGAAGATGCTTCTCCACACTATTTCGCTCAAATTTGAACATTGGGCACCATTCTTCAACAAGCTAAAACATGATCATACCTACAACTTCTCAATTCAATATTTCTTGCAATAAAATCTCAACAATCAGGATACAAGCATTATAGAGACATACTCCCCTTTCCGAATATTCTCCAAAATAAATCAAATCAAAAGACTAATCACCTTTTTTTTGACATGGGAAATATGATTCAAACCTTTGATCAAGAATTTTCAACATATGACTGATACAAATTCCACTTCTAAATGTAGATCAGTCCCAACTACCAACATCACTAGAAACAATGAAAACTTTTTTGCTAACCTCTCGTATACAAACAAATCTTCTAGCCATGTCTACATTCTTTAACCTGTCTCCATGAATATGCATATATTTTTGGAAATTCTAACTAGCTCATGGAGCTAATTATCACCCCCTTAGTTTCTACATACCTCACTTACTTTCTCTTGATATAGATGACACAAACCTTATCAAAATAGTACAAGGAATCCTCCTTTGTCTTCATAGGATGTTCTCATCAAATTAAATATTAGACTTATGCATAAAATAATTCTAAATATTATCACATAAACAAAAAAATAAAACTTTCATACCTTGATCCAAGATCCCCTTATGTCCATAGTCTCCTCTTGAGCCATAAAAAATATAACAAGATTTAAATTTAGCTAGGTTAGAATGTAACCAAATATATTGTTCCAAAGGAGAAATCTATTCCATGATGCTAGTGAAAGAATCATTCATTCCCTATTCATATAAAACTACCATCTTTAAGTTTCAAAAGTCACCATAGTATAAAATTCATCATGACATCCTCCTTGCATAATTATGTCAACTAGGAATGTACTTACATGCTTTTCTTGTGACAAGCCTCTATCATAACTTGTCTCCTTCATGATATGCAAGATGATACTGTACAACACATAAAACACTCAACTCATCATATTAATATATCATTGAACAGCTTCTGCAACCTTATTGGTTTTTCATTATTTTACCATTTGTTCTTCTTGATGCACATCAATATGAAACATATCTCCATGAATGTGACTGGTCTGATCAAGTCATCATACACATAATTTGTAATCATCTTAAGTATCCTTATCAAAACTACCTCAAGTCTTCATACCATGATAACATCCCTTAAACACATCTTCATGTTACTTTTTTGAGTGATGAATGTATATATGAATCCTAATACAGACACCTTAATCCATAGAGCTCTAGAACACTATGAATTCAAGAGGTTCCCAAATCTTCATCACCTTGAAATTATAAGGCCAATAGTCATTCTTTAGAATCATTTTTATCTTGATTAGAGCTTCTGACTTGATGTCTTCATCATCCTTATTCTCCTCTATCTGAGCTAATAACATACATGCTTAGTATTATTTAATATATGATATATTATATTTCATAGGAAAAATTCCACCTTGGCTTATAGACTGATTAAGATTTGAATTCACGATGTGCTAGATTTTATTTTATTCCTCCTTCTTATTTGTAGGATTAGACTTCTTGACATACATATTCTTTCTTTTACTATTCTTTCTCATTCTATTCATCTTGAAGTATCTTGCAATATGCCCAATGTTATGACAATTATAGAAAACAACACCATACATACCTCTTGAATGATGTGGATTGTGACTCCTTCCATAATCCCATGTGTACTCATTCTTGGAGGGTCTTCTACACTCTCTTTATCTATGACCAAAAAAATTGCATGCAAAATAGTAACCATTGAAATAATTTGCACACCTTCCGGCATTTGGTTTTACGATAGGATTAGTCCTTCTTTTATTCTTGAGGTTGACCTTATTTTTCACATTAGCATCCTCCTTGTTCTCCTTTTGATATTCATTGAAACTAGGACCTTCCTTGTCATTTGAAGACTTCTTACTACTCAACATGTCATTTAGAGCTCAGTGCTCTTTTAAAAATTCTCAAAGGTCTTCAACTCGCTAAATGCTTGATCTAATTTTGAATTCTAGAATTCTATTTTTGATTCAAGCCTAGTGCATTCCTCTTCCTTATCCTTTAGTCTCTTTTTCACAAGCTCCACCTAAGTTTCTAGCTCTTTGATGATCTCATCATGTTCCTTGGTACTATTACTTAGTCTCTCTTCAAAGATATTGATCTGTCCCTAGAAATATTTAACTAATGATCTCAAATTCTGATTCTTCCTTGTTTGAAGCTTCAAATCCTCTAAAACACTCACTAATTATATTTCTAAGGCTACCTTGTCTGATTATGCATTTATATATTTATTTATCATGAAATATTCTTCTTTAGAGCAACCTACTTCTCTTTCTATGAATATGTATTTATTGACGACTTGATTAACAAAATCATCATCATCACTAGAAACATTGTTATCACTAACCTCAAATGAATCCTTCATGTTGGAATTCTTCTTGACTTATTTTGACAACTCATCAAATTTTCTCATTTTTTCTATGATCTTCTCATACTTAGAATCTAAGGAACCTAGCTTGGTCTTCAATCCTGGTTATATTCAACTTCCTTTGATCTCAAACTTGTATTTGCAACCTCTAACTGATTCTTGAGATCCTTGATGGTATTTCCATCCCTCTTGAATTCTTTGGCCATGTCACTCTTCAAGGTACATATCTGCTCCTCAAGAACTTTGATCACAGATCTCAACTCTTGACTCTCTTTCCTCAACTACTTGGCCATCTCATGCTTCTAGGATATCATTCAAGATGTTAAACCTATTCCAAAGGACCACACTTTAATACCAATTGTTGGAATAAAAATAACTAAGGGGGTGGGTTGAATCAATGTCCTTATAAAATTTCCTTCAATTATGTTTTACCATTAACTTGCATGAACCATCAAAGAAACATAATGAACTTATAATGCATGAACAACCATTCAAATGAACATGAAATAAGAAATAAAAACATGAACACAACATCTATGTGGGAAACCATAAAGGGGAAGAAAAACCATTTATCTTTTCATTTATACATGAAAATCAAAATTTAGTGAAGCACCGACTCCACAAGGAGCACCAAACCCTAAGTGCTACACACCAACTTAACAAGGTTTTACTAAGCACCAAATTACAAGGAAGTTATAACTCCCAAATATTTAGTGAATCACCAACTCCACAAGGAGTACCAACCCCTAGGTTTTAGCAAGCACCAACTTGCAAGGAAGCACCAACTCCCTAAGTGACTTAGAACTAACTCAGCCACCTCTCAATGTTTGTCACCTTCCCTCTATTTTTGATCAACAAATGATGACCATCTCTCTGCTCTTCTTCTTTTCTGTTCACACCTTCATCCACTCACTTCACATGAATTTGTGATTTATTTCTCTTGCTAGCTACAAAATATCTTCACTACTCACTCTTCCTTCCTCTTCAATACTATGTCATTTCATTCATCTTGAGTTTTATTCTTCTCCTCTCTAGCACATCCTCATCATCTTCTCAACAGCTTTTATATTTTTTCCTTTTCAACAATTTTCTATTCCTATATAACTACACATCTCTTCCTTTTATATTTTATCCTCATCAAAATATAAATTTTCTCCATCTACTCTTAGATTTTCCGAATAAATATCATAGTGCTTCTCCTTTTTTTTTTAACTTCACTTCTTCCTATCTCTTCTTATTCCAACCTCCTCTACCTTTTTAACTTCATCTACCTTTATATATGATTAAATGAATATTCAATTCTTATGAGTCTTCTCTTTAAATATTCGTTATTGACTAGTGACCTTTGGCCTTCCATCTCAATTCATTGCATACGTTTGGTACACTATTTGTGTTCTAGATACATTCGGTTGAGTCATCGGCTACATTTTCCATTCTATGAACTCAATACGACCAAAAAAATCATTTTATTTCAAAATATTCCAAATCGTGACACAAAACTACATCAACATACCTGAAAAAACATGCATAACCCATTTCCATACTCACATTTTCATACTTTCTTTGAAAAATTGATCATTATACCTCATTAGGCAATGTTTGTACACCTTGGTCTTCTTGCTTCAACTGAACTTGAAACTGACTCTCATACCTCTGTCCATGCATTCTACATCATATTATTATGCTCAAAAAAATTGTGTATAACCTCTTGTACCTATGTGCACACATCTCAATAAACCACTATACTCATACCTTCTCACAAGGTGTCTTCATGCCATGACCTTAATGAATGCAACACCACTCTTGCAAACTTATGACATCAACATTTGGCATGATTTGAAATCATTCAAAAATATCAAAAATATACCTTCCATATTTTGACATCAATGACCATAACATTCCAAAAAAATCAACTTGACATCAATGAAAAATTAAAAAATCTCCACATCATCTTTTTGTATCAATAAGACGAAATATCAATCTTGACATCAATGAAAACTCACAACAATTTTTTTTATTCAAATCAAAACCAACATTATACCCCAAAACCAAATGGTTTCCAAATCAATGGAACACACCATGGTCCTATCCTTAACCTTGGAATCAACAAGTTCCAAAATAATGGGGTCCATAATGGAATGTACAACCAACATTTTATCAGTAACCTTAGATCCCAAACCAACAAAATTCACCATCATTCCAACAGTTTAATCCATAATATAAATAACAATGGAATGATTCTCAAGGATCTGGTCAACCTTTCTATAACCAATAGAGACCACAAAGACAATAAAAATATTTGTTAACATGATTAACCAATTTTACCCCCGCTAAAAAACCCGTGCAAACTCAAATTCTAGGCCATACTTGTTGTTGATCTAAAGAATGTAAGACAAGGCAATCCAACATACATCGTTGAAACTGAAAAATTCTTGTGATAAGATCCATTGATTGTGATAACATCCTACTACAAAAAGGAAATATTGATTCTAAAACTTCTTCACCAATCATAGAAGAATTTTGAGATTTAAATGGAGGACAAGAAGAGACACAACCTAAATCTACTCTTGACAAGTCATATGACATAATTTCAAAAATATCATTCCCATATAGGTTTTAAATAAGGACAATAATTTGAATAAGGATGGATCTGAGTCATATTTGATTCAAGGATTGAAGAAATTAAGCATTGGAATTCCCCTTTTGCAAGCTCTTAGAGATATCCCAGAACTAAACAAAATAATCAAGGAACTATGTGTCAAAACTCCAAGAAGAAAGAGAAACCAACCAAGAACAATACATGTCAATGGAAAATTGGCCAATGTATTGGAAGGAAAGATGATTCCTCCTAAATATGGTGATCCTGGGAGTCCTATAGTCATGATTTGTATTGGAAATGTGGAAATTCCAAATGTTTTGATTGACTTAGGATTTGTAATTAATGTAATGACAACAGATACCTTGTCAACATTGTCTCTTCTTGATTTACAATCAACTCCAATAGTCTTGCAAATGGCCAATCAATCTATTGTTAAACCCAAAGGAGTCATAGAAGATGTAACAATCACGATTGAGTCATGTGATTATTCTATATACTTCATGGTTATTAAGACTAAGAACAAGAAAATTGGATATCCCTTAATATTAGGATGCCCATGGTTAGAAACTGTAGTAACACTTATTGGTTGTAGGATAGGAGACATGATAATCACTAATGTACATGATACAAAGAATATATCTCTATACCCAATTGTAATTTCCTCACTAGATATTTTTTTAATATAAGATCACTTGGAGTAGGTTCAGGACTGGATTACTATGAGCTTTATTCATAAGCATTAGAGGTAAAGGAAGACGAGATTTTAGATGAAAATATATAACAATTAGTCTTTCCTTTTATAAGAGACATTAACCTAAATGAATGTTTTTTCCATAACATCTCTATAATCCACAAGCTTCTACCTCATATATGTCCCTTGAAATCACTTCTAAGAGAATATCCTATGGTAAATTCTCTCCACCCGGATACTAAATCATTACTTATCTTTCTAGGGAAGGAATTGAAAGTTAATAGTTGGCTCACAATTCAAGAGGAAAATGCCCTGTTTAAGATTCTATGAACTCATCCTCAAGAATTTTCTTGGGAATATAGGGACATGGATGGTATTCATCCAAAAATATCACAAATCACATATATAACACTAATTCTAGACTAGTTAGGAAACCCTAGAGAAGGATAAACCCTTCCCCGAGAGACATTGTAAAGACTGAAATTGAGAAACTACTCCAAGTAAGATTTGACTATCCAATCTTGGAAAGTCTATGGGTGTCTCCATTGGTCATATTACCCAATAAAATTGGAAAATGTAGGGTGTGTGTTGACTACAGGAGCTAAACAAAGCTACTCATAGAGACTATTTCCCTTTACCCTTCATTGATCAAGTCTTAGATAACCTATCGGGAAAATATATTTTTCATTTCTAGATGGCTTTAGTGGATAAAACCGAATAATGGAATCACCAAAAGACCAATACAAGATCAAATTCACCTACCCATGAGGGAAATTTACTTATAGAGTTTTACCTTTTGGTCTATGTAATGCTCTTGCTACTTTCCAGAGAGAAATGTTAGTAATTTATTTTGATCTTACTCATGACTCTATAGAAATTTATATGGATGAATTTATAGTCTATGGAACTACGTTCCAAAGGAAATGAATAACTTTGAAAAAGTTATTTCTAGGTTTGTAAACCATAAATTATCTCTCAAACATGAGAAGTGTCTTTTTATGATAGAACAAGGGATAATTTTGGGACACCATATTTTAGTGGAAGGAATCAATGAAGACCCGGAAGAAGTGAATATTATTATACAAATCCCATCACCTAAGAGTCATACTAAGGTAGGATGTTTCTTAGGAAATTTAGGTTATTGTAGGATATTTATCTCCAAATTTAGCAAAATAGTGTCTCCATTATTTGCACGTTAACTTAAGATTACGAATTCTAGTGGATTGATTCTTATCAAAAGGATTTTAAAATTATAAAAGAGAAACTAATCCATAATCCAATCCTTCGGGGTCAAAATTGGAAGTTTCCCTTTCATATTCAAACTAATTCTTCCAATGAGGTAGTTGGGGTTGTTTTGGGTCAACAAGAAGAGGGAAAAGCAATGCATGTAATTTATTACATTAGTAAAAATATCTCCCCAACTGAAAGGAACTATACTACCACGAAAAATAATTTCTTGTAGTTGTATATACAATCAATAATTTTTTCCACTATATTTATGGGTATGAAGTATTCATTCATACATATCACTTTGTCATTGAATATTTAATGAACAAACCCTTGGTTCAAGGAATAATTGTTAGATGGTTGTTATTGTTGCAAGAATTCAATATTAAAATTGTTGATAAACCTAGTAAAGAAAATGTGGTAGCTGATTTTATTTCAAGAATAATTGTTTCAGGTATAGATGAACAAGTGAATGATGATTTCCCAGATGAACACTTATTTTTGTTTCCACTAGTTCTCCTTGGTTTGCTGATATGGATAATTATTTTTCCAAAAGGAAGTTTCTATTCTTACACCCAAACAAAGAAAACAATTAATCAAACAAAGTGTAATGTATAAGTGGTTTGATGGAATTCTTTTTAAATGTGGATGTGATCATGTCTTACATAAGTGTGTGACTGAAGATGAAATCTTCAATATACTTAGATATTGTCATGATGAATAATATCAAGGGAATTATTCAATCAAAATAAAAATTCATAAGGTTCTAGGATCTAGTTATTATTGGCCTTTATGTACAAGGATGTCAAGAAATGTGTTGCAATTTGATAGATGCCAATGTATGGGGAAACAAAAATTGTCAAATGAGATGCCTCTTCAACCCCAGATAGTTCTGGAACCATTTGAGAAGTGGGGATTGGATTTCATAGGACCAATTGATCCACCTTATCAAGGGAAGGAATATATCTTGGTATGCATATATTATGTAACAAAGTGGGCTGAAGTAAAATCTCTCTAGTATGCTAGAGATGAAAAGGTTACAAATTTCTTATATGAGCATATTTTTCAGATATTTGGAGCACCAAGGTCAATTATCTCAGATCAAGGACCTCAATTCATGTCAAATGTGATCAATTATTTTGTGGAAACATATTAGGTAAGGCATAAGAAGTCATCCTCTTACCACCATGAGGACAATGGTCAAGTTGAGGTTACCAATAGGAAACTAGAAAACATCTTGATCAAGACAATATGTGTTTCAAAAATGAATTGGGTGTAAAATTTTCCAGAAGTAGTATGGGATTATAATACAACTTGGAAAACAACAACATGATTTACTCCATATGAGATGGTCTATGGGAAGAAACCTATATTTCCCATAGAGTACAAGATTAAGACATTAAAAACAACCATTAAAGTAGGAATTGAGTTATCAAAGGCACAAAAATTAAGAATTTCCAGCTTAAATGAGATGAGACTAGAAGCATTACATTAGAAAGAGCTAGTCCAATATTAGAGGCAGTTGTGGCATGACCAACACATCAAATAGAGGAAGTTTTAGAGATGAGATTGGGTTATGTTATTTGACTCAAAATACAAGGATTTTAAGGGGAAACTACAAACTAGATGGATGGGCCCATATCAAATAGAAGAAGTCTATAATAATGGTAATGTGTAGCTTATTCCAATTGATGGTGAAAGGAGGGTGATCGTTGGTTAATGGTTATAAACTTCGTTTATATCAGACACCAACATCCCGAGAAAAATTCAAAAGTATTTTAAAATATAATTCATATTTGAACTGCTTGAATAATATTTCCTTTTCCAAGTAAATCCAAAGTGTTAAATTGATTCACAAAAAATGTTAATAAAAGGGGATGGTTGAAAACCAAAAATCGAGGCCATCTTCATATGAAGGAGTGGTTGAAAACTAGAAATGGTGGTCGTTCCTTCCAAAAAAGAAACAAAGAATTTTTGTTGTTAAAATAAAACAAAGGTGGCTAAAAACCAGAGATGGTGGTCACCTCAGAATCATGCCATGAATAATTTTACCATAATAACAAGTAGAACATCTAATATTGGTGGAATGTGTGACAAGTGATAAGTGACCAGGTATGTGTAAACACTCCTTTTTAAGTTAGTAAAAGTTTTAATTATGATAATGTTAATTATTAGTCTATTTAAGGTGATGTTCACATGCTTCATATGACCTCCCAAACACTCGAACACTTCCCAATCTTCCCGATTACAAATCTCACGTTCCCATAAATTCTAGATGAATATAGTAAGGTAGTTACCTCCATATCAAATCCACTGACTTCACTACTTGCCCCTTCCATTTCAACCTCTTTAAACTATGCCTTAGCATTTCCATTCCTACGATCTTAAATTTTTATTCCTATGCCATTAGAATTTCCATTCCTACGCAATTATCATTTCCATTATTATTCCCTTAGTATTTCCATTCCCTTTCCTTTTTCACTTCTATTCCTACACCATAATGGGTATCATTGTTTGTGATGAACCAACAAATATTGTGGATTTTTTAGCAGACGCCAAGTTTGTCATTATTTTAAAAAGGCATGATGGATGGATTTCATGATCATGTACAAAGATTTTAGTGCAAAAATGATAGAGGATTTTTCTAGATATCTGTTGAGGAATAATCATGGGTAAAAGGTACGAAAATTTTGTTCAAAGTGCCTCAATCATTAGTGAAATTTATGGCATTCCTCAAACATGGAAGTTAGTGAATTTTAGAGCTCCTTATTATGATATAAGTAAGAGATTTTGTATGGGGAAAAAGGATAAATTAGAATTGGTTTTGATAATGATGTAAAATCAAAAGGTATAAAAAGATCTAGTTTTCCATAACCCTAGAGCTTCATTGCAAAATGGATTATAAAGTATTTAACCTATGAGGGTCAATACGAAATCATTCTTGGCCATGTGTTAATAATTCTCGTAAAAATTTTCCACAAAGAAGAGGAGGAGTAGAAAAAAATTAACCTTACCCATTTTTTTACATGCCTCTATTTCCTCTTCCATAAAAATTCCATTTTGGAGCTAAGTATTTGTAATTTGTGGGGTTAATTCATGTAATTTGTAAACACCACTTCACTAAAAAATACAATGGGATGAAGAAATGGATCAATTTCCAAAATAAATTTTCCCAAGAAGTTGAAATTCAACCCAAATGGAAAACCCAAGAAATAGAGTCTATGATTGAGGAAAGACTCAATAATAAATTGTGGTCATTTCATACAAGTACTTAAAAAAATTGAGGTTGTCCCCTCAATGGAAGAATAAGAAGAAACCAACATAATTAGGGCACTAAACCTTAAACCTCAAGATTCCCCATATGCATATCCACCTACTCCAAACATGTTTTGGAAGAATAAATTATTGAGCTAATCCAATTGTTGAAGACCCCAGTTGGCTAATAAAGGAAAAACTCCTATGATTGAAGGTGAGCCTAGCTTTCCCTTTGATTAAGAATCTCTTAACCCTCAAGTTTTGACTCTCTCTAAAATGGAATTTGATCTGAAACATATAAAAGATATGCTACAAAAATTTTAACTTGTTCTACAACAAAAAGATGAATACATTTCTCAATTGAGGACTGGAAAGGGAGAATACATTTCCCGATTGTGGACTTAAAAATGATGAATACATTTCCAAATTAGGAATGAAAAGGATGAATACATTTCCTACTTGAGGAATGAGAATTATTTTCTTTTGTAGGTGAGGATTGAGAAACATTTGCGGGTTTAAAAACCCCACTAAGAATTGAAGGGGAAAGACAAGATCATTCATGAAACAAGATTACTATAAATATGACTATATAAATTTCATCCCTAAAGGATGAAAAAGGGGAAAATTCCTAACTACCACAAATAAATCATATCATACAAATTTTTTGTTTCCTAAAATTATGGTATTGAAAGGCATGGTCAAATGGACGAATCATTATTACGAGTTAAGGAAAGTGGGGGATGATTTTTTTAAGGAAGAGAAAAAGGCCCTGAAAGATAATTTGAAACTAATATTCCATTTACATGAGAAGACACTTTCTTACAGGGAACCTTCAAAATGTCATGCCATATTTTCAAAAGAATAGTTTTACTAGTGGAAAATTTCTAGGGTGCGCTCTAGTGAATCCTTAGAATTTGAAACTAATAGGAAGTTCATGGCCACATATGCAGCATTAGTTACAACTTTGAGAAATCAGTAATGTTGATTTTATGTCCAAAAATTTATATTTATTGAATGAGTAAAGATCCCAATAAATATATGTAGGAGAGTTTTAGTTAAGGCCATTTTCCTCCACATTCGGAACCAAACAAGGAGGGATAACAAAGGGTATTATATAAGAGAGGAGACCAATTTAGGCCTTCTAATGAGACATGATCTTCCATCCCCTGAAATATTCTTATGACATTTTTGGCTCAAACACATTGTCTTCATCTTGTGGACCGGTATAAACAAAACATTTCAACATGTGTAGAATATTTTTTCAACGCATATTGTGTGCATGGTTTTGTTCAACTAAGTTAAGGAAATTAAAACTAACACCTAGTATTCTTAATTAACAAAGCCAAATCAAAATCTAAACACCATCAAGATAAGAGCTAAACAAGGTTAGACAATAACATTACTACATTAGAACTTTAAAGCATAAATAAAACTAACATGCTAATTTTCAAAAACCTCTACTCTTTTGATTGAAAAAAATCAAATGGACCTATGTAGGCTCCATGACAATCAAATTTGGTTGTCTTTGATATCCAAGAACCTAGGAATGGGAGCTCATCAAAGCTTGGCTATAATACCCTTTGATTATCCCATATGACCCAAGCACTTAGCTAGAAAAAAGGAAGAAAAGAGGCTTAGCTCTTCAAATGGTGGATTCTTCAAGAGTGACAAAGAAGCTTATAGTCTATTTGCTATGTGCTTTGCTTTTATCTTCTCAAAGAATTTAGGTGTAAGTGTAAAGGTAGGAGGAGGGATCTTTATATAGCCCAATGGATAAAGGAATTACTACATCCCTTTGTATGTGGGATAATAGGGATGTTGAGTTAGTTGTGGATAAGGGGGTTTAGATAGGGTTGAGTTAACTTTAGGAGGGTTTAACTTGTCCTTTAGTGACTCATGTGGATAAAGGGGGCTCATTAATTAATCAAGATGATTTAATTAATAGATGTGCAATCTTATACAAGCTTTTAGAGGAATATTAGCATGATTTAGACTATAGAAGGGGATTAAATCAATTAAATATTGATTTATTGGTTAGATGAAAGGGGAAGCTAATTAATTAATAATAATTAATTAGTCTAGATAAGTAAGGAAGATTAATTAACGGAAGGTTGTTGATTAGGATATTTGTTGGATAGGTGACTTAATTAATTACCGTAGTGTAATTAATTAACACCAATAAGAGAGAAGATGAGCCGTTTTTTTTGAAATGTCATCAATTTGCGGGAAAGGAGATAATTAGCGCAATTTAAGTATTTAAAATGCTCAGGCATAATTATGGGTGTCTACATTTTCCCCTCTTTGGGGTGGCATAAGTGACACCACTTCAAAGATAGTAGATGGATGAAATTTTAAAGGGATAGAAGAAAAATTAGTAGGAGGTAGAGGTACCCCCTCGAGTGTCGATGGGATGAATGAAGGAAGATGATCGACGATCAAAAAAGATGAGAAATGGATAAAAGAATGGGCAGGGGAAGAATGCCCCAGGTGAAGCAGAAGAAAAGTGGTGGGAGGAAAGTGAGGTAGAAGAAATATGGAGAAGTGGAGAGAAGAACTTAGCCTCTAGCCTTTGCATTGGAACAATTTCAGTGTCATCATATTGCCAAAAGATCTACGTCATTGGTCCTTATTAAAAATATAAGCATACAAAAAAAGTAGAATGACATGAAAAGCCATACTATGAACAATTGTCCATTGCTGAAAATACCAACTCCATGCAACATACAAAATGCAATGCAATATGAGAAGGAAACAAGCTCATGTAATAGGGAAAACAAGTACGAATGCACATATCCAACCCAACAATGGTCAAGATAGTTGTACAAATGTTTTGTTATCAAGATGAAGAGATCCACATGTTCATGATTGATGACAAGGGTTAAAAATGATGCCCGAGAAAGGATAAATGCAAGGGGAAATGATGATGGACACGAGGTCCAAGTAGAAAGCTTTGTGTGCAACGAAACAACACCAGGAAATAAGACGTGCCCTAGAGTACAGATGAAGCAAGCAACTAGCTTTGTGAATGGTTGTGAATCTAGTGATCCACGAGTCGTATAGATCGGTGAAGACGTGAAACAAACCAGTAGGATATGGAGAGAATACCATACACAAGACACAAGTTTCAGCCATAATAAGCAGGTTACCTATTTTTGTAGGTTTTTTTATTTTTAGGATTTTGTGAAATTTTTCCCTATTTTTGGATTTTTGAAGTGATATATATATATATATATATATATATATATATATATATATGTATGTATGTTTATGTATGTATGTATGTATGTATGTATGTATGTATGTATGTATGTATGTATGTATGTATGTATGTATGTATGTATGTATGTATGTATGTATGTATGTATGTATGTATGTATGTATGTATGTATGTATGTATGTATGTATAGTTTTGTTTTTCTTTTCGAAAAGCGGTGGACAGTGGAAGAAAATAGAAGAAATAGAAGGAAGTGCCTAGATGCAAGAGAAAATTCCCCAGGGGAAGAAAGAAGCAACAGGCGATAAATAATGTCCCTGTATAGTGGAAAAATTAGTAAAATAATTATTTTTAAAAGAAAAAATAATTATTTACGAGAGCATGGATAAGAAGAAAAATCACCTAGGAGTAATAAAAATTGTCCTAGGGAGAAGAAAGGGGTATTGGATGGAAAAAAATGCCCCAACACGGTGAAAAATAAAAGAAAAATAATTATTTAATTAAAATAATTATTCAATGGTGAACAAGGAGAAAACGGTGGTCAGTCAAAACGAGCCTCCAGCCATTCTGGCGGTGAAAAATGGCTTGATATACCCCACCTAGGGGGTAAATCACTATGACCAAATCATTTCTTATCGACCACCATTGACTTTTTACCGCAAGGCTTTGACAATGATGAGGACGATGGTGATAACATGAGACCGATTGAGATGGGAAGACACAGTCCGAGGGTATCAGCGGCACGCCGACGATGGCGTCTTTATGAGTACTCGAACCCTCCTTGTCAATTTTTCAATTAATGCCCTAGAAGTAGGAATTAGGTTAGGGTCATGTTGGGCATGCGCATGCATACGTGCAGGTAGGTGCAGCACGTTAAAGGTAGCGCAAGCATCCATTGGGGGTGCAGGTGCTTTAGGGTGGATGTGCGCATGTGCAGGTACACACAAACACACACACGCGTGCATGCACATGCACCACATATGTGCATGGACGTTGAAGGTAGTGCACACACACACACACAAAGAATAGCGTGCACACAAACACATGCACTTTGAAGGGTACACACACACACATGAGTAGTGCACACACACACATGTAGGGACATGATTGATAAGCGCAAACACCCATATACAACAGTTGTGCACATGCGTATGCACCGAAAGGAAAGGGTGCACATGCCTCAAAGGGGCACACAAGTGCACTAGTAAAGAGGAGGATAGATAGAGAAAATGCCAAAAATGATGGCACTTAGAAGAAAACTTAGGATTTTTGGGTTAACCCTAAAAATGATAAGTAGAATTTAGAAGAAATGTTAGTAACTGATGAATGGATTAATTTTATAGAGACAATTCCAGTGCTTCAGACGTGGGAGCGTCATTCATGTATCACCGAGCTAGAGGGGAGCATGCGTCGGTGAGACCGGTGTGTGATAGCCATACTCTTAGAGGTAGTGGGTCTAGGCCCGGTGTCTCGAATGCCCTCTATCACGCTAGACCATGGTCTGCTTACTACACTAACTGAGCGGTGACATAGTGAGAGTCAGTGCTTCTAAATCCCTACTGGGGAGATGACTGTTACTTTAGAGGATGTGTGGTGCAGATTCTCCATGCCCATCCTGGGTTCATTGATTGAGTACACTTCTAATGCTAGGGCAGATCAGGCAGCTGTCAAGGATTTGTTCGATCAAGATGACATACCGCATGACGGTATGACCATTGCATTCCATGAGTGTATCACCGACCCAACATTGCACCGTGGGCCCCTATACATTATGGCACTTATCAGTGGGTTTTTACTCACTGATAAGACTGGGACATCTTTTCGAGAGGGTTGATGACACTAGTATAGGGGATTTTCAGTGGTGAGCGCTATTGCTAGGGATAGTGTATATTGGTGCACCTTTACTGGGACTTACATCTGATTACCTACCACCATCAGAAGATGGTGGTGGGGCTGCCTCTTACTACTACAGATTTGGTCATGGGACCACATTACTATCGGGTGCCCCGTGGGCACTCTACATGTTGAGATCCAGAGGAGCCATCTTACATGGCGTGGGTTTCAGTAGGTGGTGACGTATGAGGTCACCTGGGCAGCCTATACAAATATCATGGGAGATTTTGATGAGCTACCAGACAGGGATATCATATGGAGACCCTATAGGTAGATACAGTGGCCGGAGGATGCTGTAGAGATTAGTGTTTATACAATGGAGCACTTCCTTATAGCAAGTGAGTTATATCATTGAGCTATATAGGGTAGACAGATGCCATCAACAACTAGGCATAGTGTAGGGGTTCCACAGCTAGACATATATGGTATGCCCGTCGAGATGCTGAGAGGCTGACCATGGGGCCACGCATACAGGTGACCCGAGCCAGGGCTAGTTTCTTAGATGTGGTCCCATAGGTATGGGACCCAAAGATGATAGACTAGGGATCCGGGCACTACTTTGGATAAATGGATTGGTATGTTACTATTTTACCCTAGCGCTGCCCGACTATCCTAGAGGAGGCTTGGGCAAGGGTGCTAGACCATCGAGAGAGATTTGGCATGGTGGTGACTAGAGAGAGGGTGTAGCAGGCCACGACCCAGAGGATCCATTTGATGGATTACCCCATGATGAGCAGGGTACCGCATAGGTACAGGACCGAGGCCATAAGGACCGGGACAGGCACCTGCATAGCCTTCTAGGCCCCGAGTTTTAGAGCAGGGATAGCCCTCCATGCCTGTACATGGATAGGCCCTAGTGGCACAGACAACCACTCTATAGAAAAAGTTACAACAAGCTCTTCAGTAGAGTGAGATTAGGTCACGACAAAGAGAGACCAGACCGAGATCATATTTTCGTAGTGACAACCGAATGAGATCAAGCTCGAGCTCAGCTAGCAAGGAGGTGATAGTGATGTTCACTTTCAATAGATATGAAGATGGCCTCATAGATGGCCCAGGTGACGAGCCTATATCAGCAGACATAGGCCTAACTACAGCCCGTGATATTAGAGCGAGACAGAGGTTGAGAGCTGAGCGTGTAGTGGGAAAGGCTTGAGCTTTCCGAGCCTCGGTGGAGATATCATCTTCCGATGCACATATGGTACACAACGGTGATAGCCTAGAAACATTGAGATCTATCTACAAAGAGAGGAAGAGCCTCTATTATAGGTCTTTATATTTTGAGGTAGTTCTAGCTGAGTTGTGGGCACCTTCCTATAGCCAGCAATCGAGCAGAGGGACTAGATCCGAGAGGCCTCAGGCCTCAGTGGAGCAGCCATGGCTAATGAGAGCTAGCGATGCTCATGCCATGCCACCACCATGAGATAGACCAGCCACCCCATCGGAGGGCTTGAGTCAGCCCTGATGATTGTATTTTGACATATGCCTCTTGATGAAGGCTATGAGTAGATTGTGCTCGATGTACACTATATTTTTACTTGTATAGCAGTTTTGACACATGCCTCTGATGAAGGATTTTTTTGATGTACTGTAGTTTTGATGTATGCCTCTGATGAAGGCTATTTTATTCTTTGATATATGTATCATCTTTTTGTATGCCTCATATGAAGGCATTTTTGATGTATAGCAGCGATGTATACCCATTTTTGATACAGATATACCACACACATGTATATACATATGGACATTCTTTTGACATGACATGCGTGTTTATGAGATGTTGGACATTTATTTGTTATTTCTTGATTGAGTACATGGATAGATAGATGTGTTTTTATGATGTTATATGATTTGATTTCACATATATATGTATCATGATTTGTTGATGTATCGCATGTGTTTTGATTACTAGATGATAGATCTTATAGAGTATATCAAATGTATTTTCTCATGTGATGTGCCATACTTAGTGGATGGGATGATATGATGATATGGGTGTGGGGGATAGATTTTGATATTTGCGATCCCTCTTGCCCCCATTTGATGATACGATATGTGATGATTAGCTTAACATTCATGTATGATGTATACTTAGATTTTTCTTGATATATGATGTATAGATGATGTTAGATGTGATGATATTGATGGAAATATGATGATGTGATAACAAAACAATGCACATGCAACAAGAAAACACAATCAAATTCTAACAAAGAACATAATGAACCATACATAACAATGTAACATGATTCACTAGTATGTAAAAACACACTTCGATATGCACAAGCAAGAATAAATCTAATCTAATCAAGAAAAGATGCATCCCCACAAAGTATGTCCAAGCAACAAACAACACAAATGTACAAGCATGAAGCAACTATACAAGCAACCAAGCAAAGCAAGAAACAAGACAATGCAAGTAAACTAAAGCAATGTTTTTACAAGATTCATTTTTATGAAACAATTTTCTATTGTTTTTGTGTTTTTCCCGAAACAATTTTCTATTGTTTTTGTGTTTTTGAAACAATTTTCTATTGTTTTTAGGTGTTTTTGAGAAACAATTTTCTATTGTTTTTGTGTTTTTTGAGAAACAATTTTCTATTGTTTTTGGGTTTTTCTAACATTTTTCCAGAGCTATGCATAGGTAACCAAGAAAGCGTGGATGCCCCCAAAGCGTTAGATGGGGAATATATAAGGGAAGATGCCACACGCTTATGAATATGAAGGTGAAGTCATAGAAGTGCCCCCAGCATAAGATGGGGAATAGACAAAGACCATGCCCTTCATAGATGAATAAAAGGAGACAAAATCCGGATCAAGGCTTGACAAGATGATGCTCACAAAGAATCTTGGAGGTAGAGGTGGAACTAGCCCTAGGCTAAGTGAAAGTATCCCCAGATGCAAGATGCTTGTGAACAACGAATCTTCCCAAGGCACCGGAAACTGGTTTTCACCCAAGGACCTATCCAAAGCGCCATAATTGCATGGTTTTCACTTATGGATGACCTATTTTCTTTTTTTTTTCTCTTTTTCTTTTTTTTTTTGTATTTTGATTATTTTTACCATGTTTTTTTATTTTTTTTTATTTTCGCACCATTTTAAGCATAGAACCGCTTAAGATGCATGGCATTCATGGGCTCATAGAGCTCATCACCATTGGGGTAAGTGAGTTTTTATGCTCCTATTCCATACTTGGCCACTATAACATAAGGTCCTAACCAATGCGGTTCAAACTTTCCTTTCTTTTCTTGCTCTACCCTTGTATTGAATTGATTCTCCTTCATGACCAAATCACCAACCTCAAACTGATGAGGTATGATTCTCTTGTTGTAGTTTCTAGAGACTCTGTTCTGATACACTTTGAAGACTCTATTCTGATACACTTTGAGGTGATTAAGGGAATAAATGCACTTCTCATCTAGGAGCTCTAACTCAGCTAGTCTAGCCACCCGGTAATCTTCATCCTTATCCAGATAATCCCTAAGAGAGATTCTTAGGGAAGGAAGTTCAATTTCTAGTGGGATGATAGATTCCATCCCAAATACTAGAGAATATGGTGTCACACCCGTAGGAGTGCGAATAGAGGTCCTATAAGCCCAAAGAGCTGGGTGGATTTACAAATGCCAATTATGACCTGTCTTACTTACCATTTTCTCCATTATTCACACCAAAGTCTTATTTGTGGCCTCGGCATGTCCATTACCTTGGGGATAATATGGTGTAGACCATTTTAACCTGATTTGGAACCAATGATAGAGACCCTTTATAGTTTTATTCTTGAATGACTTTCCATTATCAATAATAATGGTTGCAGGAATGCCATACCGAAAATGATATGATTCATGATGAATTGGAAAATGAGCTCTTGTTACATAGGTTAAAGGAATGGCCTCCACCCACTTGGTAAAGTATTCAGTAGCCGTGATGATGTGGGTATGGCCATCAGATGAAGTAGGGGTAAGCTTCCCTATCAAATCAAGTCCCCATTTAGAAAATGGCCATGGGGTAGTGATGGGTTGCAATGGCTGTGATGGAGCATGGATAAAATTTCCATACTTCTGAAAAAGTACACATTTTTTGACATAGTTGCAACAGTCGGTTTCCATGGTAGGCCAATAGTAGCCTACTCTTAACAATTTCTTGGCCAAAACCATTCCATTAGTATGTGCTCCACACACCCCTTCATGTACTTCTTTGATCACTTGGACCAACTCTATCATATCGAGACAACGTAACAGATTCCCATCATAGCCACGACGATAAAACATACCTCCTAAAAGGGTATAATGGGCTATTTGGTGAATTAGGATTTGTTTTCGAATGGGAGATGTCGGGAGGGAACATGTTGTCTTTGAGATAGGTAAAGATGGGCTCATACCATGGGGAATTGGGACCAACAACATCACAATCTAGACAAGATTCTAGCATGTCGTACGTGGGCTAGCATAAATTTTCCACAAAGAATGGCATGTCATTATTCCTGGCAAAATATGAAGCATAGAACCCACTATGGCCATAGCATCTGTAGATCTATTTTGTGCTCTTGGGATTTGTTCAAATGTGATGTGCACAAAGTACTCTTTTAGATTTTCTACCAGCTTCTTGTAAGGTATGAGTTTTTCATCCTTAACCTTATATTCATCATTAACTTGTTTGATAATTAACTGAGAATCACCCACAACCTTGACATGGTGAATGTCCCATTTGATGGTGAGCTTCATCCCTATGATAAGTGCCTCATACTCTGTGATGTTTTCATGCAAGGAAACCTAAGACAAAAATCTGAGGTATGGGATCACTAGAAGGAGTAATGAGGACCACACCTGCCTAAACCATGAAAAGTAAAAGACCCATCAAAGTGTATCTGCCATACAATAGATTCTTCAATGTATAGCAATGAGGCATCTGGAAGATCTAGATTCAAAGGTTCAGTTCCTTGCAAAGGTGCTTTTGCTAATTGGTTAGTGAGTACTTGTCCCTTAACCAACTTCTGATGCACAAACTCTATGTCAAATTCACTTAGTAGAATGATCCAATTAGCCATTCTACCTGTGAGGGTGGGTTTAGACAACAAGTATTTGAGTGGGTCAACTTTGGATATAAGCTTGGTTTTGGTATTCAATAGATAATGGTGAAGTTTTTGAAAAGTAAAAACTACAGCCAAACAAGCTTTTTCAATTTGGGGATAGTTGAGATCATAAGTGATGAGAGTGTGACTGAGGTAGTACACCACTTTTTCTTTGTGACCAAGGTCATATTGGGTGAGTAGCACACCAATAACAAATTGAGTAGTAGAGATATAAAGCAGGAGCGGCTCACCAGGAGTTGGAGGCATGAGGATAGGAAGATTGGCCAAGTATTGTTTAAGCAAGGTGAAGGCCTGTTGTTGCTCTAGTCCCCAGATGAAGGTGACGTATTTTTTTAAGTAGGTGGGTGAATGAATGACACTTATCAGCAAGTTGGGAGATGAAGCGGTGAATAGCCTATATTTTCCCTGTAAGTTGTGCAATTGCTTAATGTTCTTAGGAGGAGGCATCTCAGTAATAGCAGACACTTTAGTAGGGTCTACCTCAATTCCCCTTCTTGATATAATGAAACCCAAAAATTTTCCTGATAACACGCCAAACACACATTTCTTTGGGTTTATCCAAACTTTGTACTCTCGTAGGTGCTCAAAGATATGCCACAAAATAACAGGTGATCCTCCCTTGTCTTAGATTTTTTGAGGATGTCATCCACATAGTCTTCCATGATATCATGGATCATATCATGGAAAATTACCATCATTTCCCTTTGATAAGTAGCTCCTACATTTTTGAGACCAAATGACATTACCTAATAATAGAAGGTACCCCAAGGAGTTGTAAAATCCATCTTGTGCTGATCTTCAATCTATCTTGATTTGGTTGTATCCTGAAAAGCCATCCATAAGAGATAACATCTCATATCCTACTATTGAATCCACAATCATATCAATATTTGGTAGTGGAAAATCATCCTTAGGGAAAGCCTTATTAATGTCTCTAAAATCCGTGTAGATTCTGATCCCGACAGGATTTTTCTGGATAGGGATGATGTTGGATATCCATTTAGAATAATCAATGGGCCGAATGAATCCGGCCGTAAGCAATCTTTCTAATTCCTCTTTAACTAAGAGGCCACCCTTGGGTGCATCTTTCTAAGCTTTTGCTTAATAGGCTTAGCATCTGCATGCACAACTAAGTTGTGCATGACCAAAGTTGGATCTAAGCCTGACATATCCTTATAGGACCATGCAAATACATCTATAAACTCCCATAGCAGCATGGTGAACGTTTTTTACTCCCGTGTCAGAGAGTGATGCTCCCAATTTGACTATTTTTGGTCCTCTTATGTACCAATGTTTACATCGATAGTTTCTTCTACTAGCAACTTTGACAAGTCCTCCATACGTAGGATGGAGGAAGGTTGAGATCTTCATCCAAGGATGTCTCCATGAGATTTTCATCCTTGGCATGGTCACTTTTATTTTCCTTGATTTTTGCACCTATTTTTCAGCCAACACCTCAAAGAGGTTTTCACTGTGTGACTTGGACTTTGATTTTTGTCAAGGCTTTACGTTGGAACTTTTTCCCTCACTTTTTCTTAAGTTTTCTGACCACAAAGCTCAAGCCTCCTCACCAAAGTAGGTGTAGGTATCCAAGTCAATATAGAAGCCCTTTTTGTGGTCTCCAATGGGAATTATATCCGAATGCCCATGAACTCTGTGATAGCTTCATCATTCTCAAATAGATCTAGTGACATATGATGTTGTTGGTCCCATTCAACAAGGGAAGGGTAAACAAGGTCAAGGGTAGGTTCCATAGGGGTTATGGTTAGGACAACGATATTCATGAATAGGTTCATGGAGGCAAGATCCTCATATTGGCTACAATGGGAATCCATATCAGCTGTCTAGATAGTCAGAGCTATCCTCACATTCAGAGCAAGTAGTATCTTGATCATTGGGGTGTGCCCCATAAGGGTGAATTCTAATGCCATATCTTTCTATTTTAAAATGCAGGAGAGGTACTGGTTCTCATTTTCCTTGCTCATTTCTTCTGCATCCTAGGCCCTTGTAGCCCATGGAGTACATCATTTTACTGGATTTATCATATTTAGGGGTTTGATAGCAGGTTGGCTGAGTATCCTCTGGGACCCAAGTTGTAGGTGGATCCAACAATTTTTCTTCACCCATTAAGCCTCCAGGTAAAAATGACCCAATAGTTTGTTCATTTCTAGGTCTTCTGAAGTGATAGTTGGGTCGACCTCTAGTCTTGGGTGACAATGAAAGGTCTGAAACCAAGAGGGCTTGTTGCACGTTATATTCTCCATAGCCATATTCTAGAACCTTCATCTCCCATGAATCAAAAGGAGAGGTTGATGTAGAGGCACCATGGGTGCAAGAACTGAGAGAATCCGAATCTACCCGAGATTCCATGGCTTCAGATTGGAGAGGGACAATATATTAGTGGAGGGACATGCATATGTACCCTTACGTGCAAAACTATTGAGAGCTCTGCAAGTGAGTGAAGGGATTGAATCTCCTTGTATTGTAATGGTGTGTCCCTCATGCTTTAGTTTAATGCATTGATGAAACATTGATGGCATAGCCTACATGGCATGAATCCATGGTCATCCTAGAAGCATATTATATGGAAGTTCCAAGTCTAGGACATGGAACTTTGTTTGATGACAAGTGGGACCCACTTCCATAGGAAACGTGATTGTGCCTGCTAACTCCCTTTCCACATTGTCGTAAGTGGTGATAGTGATGATGTTTGACTCAAGATCTACTTCAGTATGTCCCAAATTGTTTAACCAACTTTAGCATGTAGATATTCAACCCTTTGATCCATTATCCACAAGCACCTATTTAATTCTCATGTGGGTAATAACTACCTCAATATACAAAGGAGATTATGCATTGGATTTTTAGTAGGGATCTCCCTATGATTGAAGGCAATGTGTTTAGTTGGTACAATGTTTTGCTATTGCGGCTTGAAGATGTGTAGGATCTACCTCTAGTGGCACTCTCAACCCCTAAAGAGTTTGGTACAAAATGTCTTTGTGTACATTTGAAATCTTAAGAAGATCCAAGATCGAAATCTTGGTAGATTTTTCTCAAGTTTCTCTAAGAGGTTATAATTACCATTTTGTGGGGTTGATGGAGAAGGTTCAGGAATCACGAGGCGGGCACGCCTTGTTATCGCAGCACAATCCTTTCCCTTGATTCGAATGGTGTTGATATGGTCATTAGGAGAGAAAATACATCCAATAAGTGAATCATAATGATTTTTTTCCTTGGTATATAAGTAATTCACTACTTTATAACTTTGGGATGACTCTCCCCGATCCATCTTTGACTCTTCTGATTTACCATGTTTGGGGAATGGCTCTTTATATATCCCCATATTTCGTTGGGTGTCTGAGTTTTCCCTGGGTTGTCCACCTCTATCTCCCCATTGTTAATGAGGTCTTGGATATAGTGATGGAGTCACAGACATTTTTCTATTTTATGTCCTTTGACATGATGCATTTCACAATAGTCATGCTCCTTGTACCATGATGGTTTTGGAGCATTTTCATCAAATGGTTGTGTCGTAGGATATGTCACCATGTGAGCTGCATCTAATTGTTTTAATATAACTGACAAAGGCTCATTAAGAGGGGTGAACATTCTTCATTTTGGTGGGGTTGAATAGGTCCTTTGGTTAGTTTAAAAGGTTGACCGGTTTGGACCGTTTGTACACGTTTGGAATCTGTGATCCCATCTCCCACCACATTTTTGTTTTTGTTAAATACTTTCAGCTTCTCTATAGGTTTACATTTTGATTATCCTTAGATTGTGACTTAAGATTTCCTTTAGCAATAAGGGATTTCTCTATTTGAACACCCTTTTCAATGACCTCCTCAAAAGTGTGAACACAATGCATTTGAAGGTGGAAAGCAATGTCTGGATTTAGGTTGGGCACAAAGATACTTACCAGCTATTTTTTAGGAAAAGTGCAAGGGAAGCAACTGGCTATCCCTCTCCACCATTGTAGGAAGCTGGTGAAAGTCTCATTAGGGTGTTTTTGGTGCCACATAAATCTTCCATGGTGATATCACTTTCTATGTTGTATGAGAAGTGACGCACAAACCTCTCTACCAATTCTAGCTAGGTAAAAATAGACCCCCGAGGCAAACAAGTAAACCACTCCAAGGCTTGACCTCCTAGACTCTTGGGAAAGAGTCATATGAGATAATTATCACTATAGGACACCTCTTGACATGCCATATAGAAATATTTGACATGATCTCGTGGATCTCCCTTTCCTCTATATTTGTCAAATTTTGGCATATCAATTTTTTTAGGAAAGGTTGAAGTGTCATAGCTTTGTCAAAAGGATGGGGACATAGTTCTTCATATTGATACTTTCTAATGCTCCCCACATTTCTCTCTTGAAGGATTGTGAGTGTTGCCTTCATGGATTGTACTTCTTGTGTGAGCAATTGTTCTTTAGTAGGAGAAGTTGGGATATATACATGATGATAATCCGCATTGTCTTCTCCTTGATTTTCCCTATGGAGTTCACTGATTTTGACCTTAGGCCTTGATTTTTGGACATTCTTGCCTGCTTCCTTTTGTACATGAGAGGTTAGCAAGGCTAATTGTTGGCTAAGGCTACTAATTTGTTGTTGAATGGTGATCTCTTCTCCCAAAGGTTCCTCTTCTTCCTCATATTGTGGAGGTTCTTCAACATTCTCGTGTCCTGACCTAATTTTACGTGGCACTTTGATAAAGGGTATTCTATGTCCCACTACATTATCATTTCCTACGTTAGAGGTAGAAGCATGTCCGTGTGTTAAAATATCCTCCATGTTGATAAGAGGTCGCTCCTCCTCATTAGCATTATTCGTAGGTGGGATTGTTTCATTTGTAGTGGGCATTTTGGCCCCCAATTCTACAACCATGCTAGCACCCTATCCTTGTTTCTAAAAAGGAACTCGTCTAATAAGGTGGGTTCAAAGTTAAATTTCACATGTGGGGACTCCAATTCATTACCACTATGATCGACCATGTCTTCTATCTCTTTTTCTATGGAAAATAGAGGCCCTAGATCATGTCCAACAAAAGGGTTTGACCCTTGTCTGTTTGAGGCTTCCCAAGCTTGCGCTTGTTGTTCCTCATATGTTTGTTTCTTGAGTCCTAATCATGTTTTGGGAGCCATGATATGTAATAGTTTCACTAAGGTAAGTTGTAAATGTGTTCAAAATTTGTGATCACACCTAAGTGAAATGCAAAATGAATGTCAAGAATATGAATGAGTAACAATGTGAGAATACCAATGTGATAGAGTGATAAATCAACAATGACACAAATGTTTGGTATCTAAGCCTATCAAATGAATGAAGTACTTCCTAGAATGTGTTTCAAAAAGTAGTTTGGTGTTCACAAGATAATTAACAAGATGTTCTCACTTATGCCAAGTTCAAGAGAATGAACAAGACGTAAGTAAATACAAGAAGTTAATGTGACCTCCTAACAAGGTATACTAAAAGTGAGCTCAAATTCAATTAAGACCTATATCCCAAAAAGTGCCAGTTATAATTTGTGAGTGACACAACAATGTCACCAAGATATGTTAACCAAACTTTGTGAGAAAGTAAGGTATTGATATCAAGATGATATTGATATAACACGC
The DNA here is from genome assembly GCA_018340775.1 of Taxus wallichiana var. yunnanensis. Taxonomy (NCBI): domain Eukaryota; kingdom Viridiplantae; phylum Streptophyta; class Pinopsida; order Cupressales; family Taxaceae; genus Taxus; species Taxus wallichiana. The sequence goes on from CM031235.1 coordinate 391,323,807, forward strand.
ACAAGTGGTAACACGTAGCACTCTTCAAAATCGAGGTAATAATAGAGCCGAACTAAAATATTAAAGTATAACTAAGAATTTTTAAAATGTGTGTAGCGTAACCTTACAATATAGATATTTAGGTCAAGTTTACAAGAAACAAGACGTAAATACCAAAATTGTAGTGATACGATACAAATAAGGTAACCTTTCTAAGGAATTTCAAGATGATGAACCACGCCTAACTACAATGACAATCTTGATGTGGGTATCAAGATCACAAAGGCCACCAATGATATGAATACACCTCCGCACACTTTAGATGTTTAACTTACCCAGCCACAAACATGGATGGGCGTAAATAGACAAAAAAGTGGCAGAAATAATTGATTGGTAACACAAAGGTAGTCACCCTTCTTTTAATCAACAAAGTGTCAAAATAATGTGAAGGAAGTAGATCAAAATGGGGATGAAAAATGTTGGCTTCACTTCGGCAAAGTTTCACCTTGCCTTAAGGCAAGTGAAAAACTAAGTGAAAGTAACACGTCACACATTTCATGATGAAAAGATGGCTCACAACTCAACATTATTTTAGAATGGTCAAAGTGGGCTCCTAGCCAAAGAATATCTTCCTAGGTGGTTCTCTCACCCTAGGTGTTACAAATCTATCTTAAGTGAGTGTGATTTACCCAAATAGTCCCGACTATCTTGGGAGTATCTTGGCTTTACTTTACCCCCTTCAAGAACAGTAGGCAACTAGTGTGTCTACGTGTACTATCACTGGGGTCACCATACGGACAATCGGTAACGCTATCTCACAAAGGAATCACTAGTCAAGTAGGTAGTGGAGCACTTCCCATTTCATCCACAAGGTTCCCTCTTGTGTGGACTACTTTGGGGTTCCTGGAACCACCCCCATTATTTTAGCTTAAGGTGTTATGCCAAAGGGGTTATGTTCTAGTTGAGCGGAGAGGGACATACCCTTTTCCAAAACCTGCAATATAATGTTTTGAATATGTTTTTATTTTTATCTTGTTTAATTAGGTGTGGTTTGCTTGAACACCTTTTAGAAACCTGTATGACAACTGTATTAGTAGTTTTTGACTTCATCCGATTCCACCTTTCTTTGACAAGAGTGTGTTTTGGTCTTGCACAACTAGTTTAGTATTTTTTCATAAAAAGAGTAAACATCATTTTTTATTCTCAAGATCATCCAAGGATGCAAGAGAAGAGCATATGTGATGTTTCCCAAAATCCAAGAAGATATCAAATGGAAAAACACTTTAATTCACACACACCAAGTTAATCCATTCCAATTCAGATATTCCTAATAATTTCAAAGCATCAAAAATACCTAAGAATCATTTATGATTCCCAAGATCACCCAAGGGACACGAGGGAAGAGCATACACGATCTTATTCTTATAAGAAAGCATGCAAAGTTTATCTAATCAAGTAAAAGCATGTAAAAACACCTTGCAAAAATGAGTATTTAATTAGATAAAACCTACAAGAAAGTTAGCACCTTAACACCTTAATCTCAAGAAAACAAAAAGACACATGTGCCCCTATTTTGGTGTCTACGCACGGGTTAGGGCGAATGTGCCACTCTATGTTTTTCTAACTTATAGTGCACTGCACCCGCACCACCCAAGAGGCATGTGCACCACCAGAAAGACATGTGCGCTATCAGTAACTTAATATAGTGTTAGATTCGAGAGAGCGCTTACACTACAAAAACGTGCCCGCACCACCAAAAAAGTGTGTGCTTGTAGATTAAAAAATATGAGATGACGTAGCGCTTGCACTACCGAAAAAAAGTGCTTGCGCCACCAAAAAGCGTGTGCACCTAGGTTAGTGTGTATGCGCTAGTCTGACAGGTTTTGTGTTGCAATGAAGGTACAATATGAAATGGCATCCATACTCAGATTAGTGTGCATGTGCCCCGGTTAGGGTATGTGTACTGGGGTTAGTGTTTGTGCGTTAGGGTCGACAAATAGCAATTCAAGCTCAATAGTGTGCCTGTGCCACCCGAGAGGTGCTGTGCTGGCCAGGATAAGTGTATCTATACCCCTGTTTGTGTGCCTGTGCCACTCCTGCAACCAAAGTACGGCGAAAAACACAAAAAATCTCACAATACTTCAAATTTTAACAAGTTATCTTGAAATTAGCAATAACCCATAAAAATGATAGCTATAAGTGAGAACCTACACATATAATGTTAGCAAAAATCCCAAGAAATTGAACATTAATTACTATATGTGCATATCAAAGGGTTAGCCAAAAAACAATAGAATTCAAGCTAAAAATGCTAAGGGACAAAGGATCGGTCCCACCGGGTGTGCCAAATGTGTGCATGGTTTTGTTTAACTAAGTTAAGGAAATTAAAACTAACACCTAGTAGTCTTAATTAACAAAGCTAAATCAAAATCTAAACACCATCAAGATAAGAGCTAAACAAGGTTAGACAATAACATTATTATATTAGAATTTTAAAGAATAAATCAAACTAACATGCTAATTGTCAAAAACCTCTACTCTTTTGATTGACAACAAAATCAAATGGACCTATGTAGGCTCCATGGCAATCAAATTTGGTTGTCTTTGATATCCAAGAACCTAGGAATGGAGCTCATCAAAGCTTGGCTACAAGACCCTTTGATTATCCCATATGACACAAGCACTTAGCTAGAAAAAAGGAAGAAAGGAGGCTTAACTCTTCAAATGATGGATTCTTAAAGAGTGACAAAGAAGCTTATAGTCTATTTGTTATGTGCTTTGCTTTTATCTTCTCAAATAATTTAGGTGTAGGAGGAGGGCTCTTTATATGTGGATAAAGATAGGGGAGGGATGTTGAGTTAGTTGTGGATAAGGGGGTTTAGATAGGGTTGAGTTAACTTTAGAAGGGTTTAGCTTGTCCTTTAGTGACTCATGTGTATAAAGGGGGCTCATTAATTAATCAAGATTATTTAATTAATAAATGTGAAAGCTTATATAAGATTTTAAAGGAATATTAGCATGATTTAGACTATAGAAGGGGATTAAATCAATTAAATATTGATTTATTGGTTAGATGAAAGGGGAAGCTAATTAATTAATAATAATTAATTAGTCTAGATAGCAGGGGAGATTAATTAATGGAAGGTCGTTAATTAGGATATTTTTTGGATAGGTGACTTAATTAATTAGTGTAGTGTAATTAATTAATGACGATAGGAGAGAAGATGAGCCCTTTTGACGAAATGTCACCAATTTGCAGGAAAGGAGATAATTAGTGCAATTTAAGTATTTAAATTACTCAGGCGTAATTATGGGTGTCTACACATATGTTTTACCAAATTTTAATATGGCATTATTTTTTCTTGCCGCGAGGTCGGACTTTCTCCCATAAATTTAATAAAAGTAGGTAATGTCTCCTACCAACCTCTGGTGGTCATTGAGAAAGGCCAAAGAAATATGAAAAATTATTTATACATGGAGGAAATTTGGGTAGGTATGTGATTTAGGCCACCTCAATATTGCCACCAAGAACTTGATGGAAAAATGAACAAGACCAACCAATCGTAAGATACAACAAATGGAAATAGACAATGTTTGAGTTCGGTGGACACCAAAATCCACACATGGAAACATGGACTACTTTTACTAATGAGTACAAATTTACTAAGATTTTGGAATCCTTAAATAGGAATGAATGAATTTATAGCAGGAGGACCTACTAATCCATAAGTCTGGGGGAGTGACGAGCCTTCAAAATTCCCATTCCAATCCCCATTTTTGTTATTATCACATTGTATTAAAATGATATTAGAATTATTATAAATAATACTTTAATGTGCTTTAAGATATGTTTTGTGCATAAATTTGATTATCTAAACCATATTTCATATGATTCCTTTGTTTAATTGATATAAATTATTTTTTGAGATAACAAGTGTGAATGGAAGGAATTTTCATAATCTTAGTGTAGAACTTACATAATCTTGCACATGAATCACATAAGCCTAGTATAGGACTCACATAATCCTAGCATATGACTCACATAACGGAGTGTAGGACTCACACAAGTGGAGCGTAGTACTCACATAGTGGAGCATAAGACTGATGGAGCATAGAATTAACCTAGTCAACATGTGATTTTCATAATTTATGGATCACCTAGTTAGCATCAATCATGTTTGGGACTTAGGAAGTTGAAATAAAAATAAATCTAACTCTGTAATTTTCACCCTATTTTCCCAATATTTAATCTTTAGTTAATTTAGTTACCAATATTTGTTACAAAAATCCGTGGACACCACCATGGTATTGACAATTATTGAAAGATTAAAGTGTACGTAAGAACGATGCTCATCAACAATGAGAATAAATGAGAAAATAAAAGGGTTGATGGTGTCTACTAGTATTATAAATACTACACTCTAATAGTTTGTGGATGATACATTTATGATGGGGGATACATTGATGATTGAGGGAAAAGGTATAAAAACACACTTCAAGACTACACGAAGGTTTCGGAGTAAATTCATAAACTTCACAAAAAGATCTCTATTATTAATCAATGTCCCAAAGTAGATGCAACAATGAATTTATGATATTATGATGTGCTAGATACAACAATTCCCTTCCAAATATTTAGAGATGCCTCTTTGTGTCAAGTATATTTAAACACAAGTGTAATAACTAACTCATTGATTGTTTTCAATAAAAACTAGTAGAGTGGAAAGTGTCCATCTTGACCAAATGAGGTAAAGTTCAACTCCTAATAAGATCCATCCAAAATTTTCTAATTTACCCGATTTAAAATCCTATGAAAATTTTAAAACAATATTTAAGGAATTCAAAAGTGGTTTCTATCACCATGAATAACAAATTATAACAAAATTCCCTTAGTTTCATGGGATAGGGTGAATTTTTCCAATCTTGATAGGATCTTATTCATAAAAAACATCAAATTTATGAAAAAGTTCCTTATGGCTAAGATTGGTTGGATATTCATGAGAGAATATGGTATATGGACTAAAATAATTAGATATAAGTATATGGGATAATCCAAGATGAAATAAGAGTTCCTTGATAGAGGATAGTTTCCTAAAGAATTGGTTATATAGAAAGTGATGATCAATAATAGGGATATTCTTGAAATAGGGTGCATGTAGAAGTTAGGAGATGACAACAAAATTTGGTTTTGGGAAGACTCTTAGATATTTTATTCCCCTTGGATACTATTACCCCATGGAGATATATTCATATTCATTTTAAGGAATATTACTAAGATCATGTGAGAAGCTATTAAATAAGAATTGAGGAAGGATGAAATTGGAGAATAATTGAATGGGGAAATCAAGATTTTGAAGAGGAATTCAAAAATATGAACCAAAAATTATTTCACTACCCCATCTACTCTAAGCTTAAATAAGATGAGTTGGTCTAGTCCCACACTAACAATGGGAAATATAATCTTAAGACCAGTTATAATCGGTTTCTACCCACCCCTAGGGATAGTTTCCAATGGAAAGATATTTGGAGTAAAGATTTGATCCCCAAAGTTAATTTTATTTTTTCATTGGATATCTAAAGTAAAACACTTACTATGGGAAACCTTATAAAATATTGACCCATTTTCCCTAATAGGTGTGTATTGTGTGAGAAGTAAATTGAAACAAATAAACGCATGTTCATAGAATGCAATTTTTGAAACACATTTTTAATATCATTTTATATATTTGAACTTAAATGGGTGAACCTAGACTTTATAGCTAACTTATTATCACAAAGGAATTTTCCATATGTGATTATCCCTACTTTAAAAGTATGGATTTTTTCCTTTCCTCGTATGTTTTGGGGAGGTGCAAGAGGGAGAGAAGCAATAGTAAATTCAGAGGAAAAAAACCATGTAAAAAGAGTGAGCAAAAAGATCATCTAAGACATCTTTGACAATTTTTCTAGCCTAAATTTAAAAGAATGGGGTCATATCAAGTATGGAGTTAAACTAGGTTAAAAACTATAATTTTGAAATTCGGACAAAAAGTGAGGCCAAGAATATCAAGAATGTGATAAAAAGAGGTTAGGTGGGCTAAAATTATGCAAGGATGGGTTAAGTTGAATTTTGATATAGCCCAGAAAGGAAACCTAGATAAGGTAATGGGAGGTGGTCTAATTAGAAATTGAAATAGTGATATTATTATTGCTTATGTTGACCCTTTAGGTAAGAAAACCAAAAATGTTTTGAGGTTTCTGCACTTTCATGAGGTATTCAATTCATGAAAAATAACCATATCAACAAAATATTCATAGTCCATTCACTAAATATAATAAAATTTATAAATTATCCTACTACATATAGATGGAAATTATAAAATATTATGGAAGACTACAATGATCTTCTAAATGGGTTCAAATACTTACTTATTTTTCATGTTTTCTACGAAGGTAAGGGGAGTGCTAACCTCCTTACGAATATAGGGGTTGATAGGATTTATTTGGCCACATTGATACCTCCTATGAGTGTTCTAGATGACATGGCTATGAAAATTAATGAGGAGACTAATTATGAAACAAAAAAGAAAACACATGATGATCCATTATAATTATAGCTAAGACGGGGAAAAATATGGTAATAATTTTAAAATCTTATGGGATTATGACATGATTAAGGAGGATACTTGTGCGAATAGTCGGGGAAAGATAGGGGTGATAAATAGAATGCAAATAATAATAGTAGCATGGGTATTGTTTATAAAGTTCTGCGTTGAGGGATAAGGATAAAAATAATAAGGGTTTTATTTCATTTGTATAGCTGATTTTAGGAAACATGGGATGGGACAAGCTTAGGTTAGAACCCACATCGAGCCACAACCTCAAGTGGAATGCCACAATGTGAAAAAATATCAAAAAGGGTGGCCTCACTAACTACATCAAATGGATTATGAGATGTGAACCAAACATGTATGTATAATTTTCCCATAAATGGAAGGGGGTGTGTCACCATAAGAGGTATAACCATGGAGGTTTCAAATGATTCCATTAGTTGTGCTATGGGTATATCTATGGATGGGGACATAAACATAGGGTATAGAAGAATGAAATCTACAATATTTTCAAGCCAAAGGAGAGGATTCATGAGTTGGAGGATGGTATTATTTTCCCTACCCTTCCCCTATCATGGCTTAATTTGTTCCTTTAAATCATGAAGTACATGACCATCAAAGAAAAGTTTAGAAAAATTCACACCCACCACTTTTCTCTTCAGAATTATTTCCATCACAACAAGCTTACAAACATTCCTTTTACTTGTTTATTTCTTTGGGAGCTACTATTAGAGATTTTTGAAATGGTAAATTCAAGGATCCCATCCATCAATCCCTTATTCTAATATTTTTCAAAATTGGGAGGCCTGGTATTGTCAACAAAGTGGAGAGGCGTAAGAATAAAAATTATGTGGAATTTCTTAATGAGGATAAAGAAGGGGATTCTGAAGAGAATATGACCCCAAGTGAGAAAAAGGCAGCGAAAAAGTATTAGGACCATGGTAAGAATATGAATGAGGAGAATAGAAATATTTCTAGTGAAGAAGTTACTACCATCCTAGAATACCTCACTACCAATGCTATTAGTAGAGTCTCTACTAGGAATAAAGGGAAGGAGAAAGTGGGTATCTATGTCTCATATCAATCAAATGAAGAAATCCAACAAAGATTGTGTGTCATGGAACACGTGGGGATATTAAACTGAATATTAGTGAGAGATTGGTGATGGAAACTAGATTTTTTTTAGGATGTCAATCATTTGAAGGTGTAAAATAGGAAACTAAATGCAGCCATTGTCATTTTGGATTAGAGGTTGGGGTTTTTGGAGAACAAAATAGCTGAGAATATGAACATCCCTATTATCCATTATGATGGTGGTAGTGAAGGAGACAAAGATCCAATGGTATGACTTTGAAAATCCCTGATAGTCCTAGTACTTGTATGTGTGGTATTCAAAGAAAGAAATAGGGGATTAGGATGGTTAATGACTCCATAAAGAGAAAAAAATAGGTTTTCTATGGGTTGTGTCATTTTTTTTCTGTCTTTTTTGGCTAACTTTTTGTTACCTTTTTACTAAATTTCAGATGATTTTTTATTAAGTATCATAATATTAGAAAAATAATGTGTGTGTGTGTGTGTGTGTGTGTGTGTGTGTGTGTGTGTGTGTGTGTGTGTGTGTGTGTGTGTGTGTGTGTGTGTGTGTGTGTGTGTGTGTGTGTGTGTGTGTGTGTGTGTGTGTGTGTGTGTGTGTGTGTGTGTGTGCGTGCGTTTTGTATTTGGATCAAGCCTATTTGATATTTTTTCTAGTTTTTATTCCATGTGGGTATTCATGTATTATCCTTGGATCATGTTGTAAAAGGTTTGAGGCCCTTTCAAAACCTCCTTATTACATAATCAAAAATAAAAACATGAAAGTCAACACTAGTAATGATTTGAATAATATTTCGAGGGTTGGATGCAATATTATTTTTGGATTGCATGTTATGTAAGGGTTCATACTAGAGACATCATTATTTAATTTATATTTTTTCACTCCGTGGTATCGTGGTCCCATATTTTTTTATACGTTGTTGATGTCTCTTAGTATTTTTTTAGCTATTAAATTTTTCTGTTTTTCATTGAATTAGAATTTAAAATGATTAATAATTAAAATAAATAAATAATATGAAGATGACAATGGTGATCAAGACAATGGTTTTCAAGAAATTTAACTTAATAAAGGCCTATTAGCCAACTAGTAGTTTTCCATATAAGCTTAAATGGTCACATGGATAGGGTGACATAAATAGTGAAGAATGTTAATGTATGAAAAATAAATTTTTGTAATATTATTTGTTAAATAATTGGAAAAAATAATGATACAAATGATTATTGTTGACCTTAAAACATGAACCATTCTAATTTATTAATTGTGAGATTCAATTCCCTTTTTGGGAAATTATTTTGCAACGACCCATTTTAGATTACTCACATCCCATCCTAGGATACCAGATGTTTTGAAGTTCATAACTATGAGAAAGATGGAAATTTTGGGGTTTTGTATATGATATTAAACTTAAGAAAAGTAATTTGTTTTTAAGAAATTTTATCAGGGGATAAAATGAGACTGAAGTGTATTATAGCTCTAACCTTCAAAAAACATCATTAAACAAATAGTTAAGAGAAATTTCATTAAGGAGAAAAATATATATTGAAAAATGTCTCTTATTTTTATCTTTTTTTCTTTGAATAATTTTTTTATTAAGGTAATGTATCACTCACTTGAGAATATGTCGAATTTTTTTATGATTGTGTGTTCTTTCCTCCATAGAAATATTGGAGAAATATTACTCCAAGTAAAATTAACTATCATTATGACCAAATGTAGATGCAATTTGCATAAGAAGATGTCACACAATATTGCATATAAAAATCTTCACAACTAGAAACACATTATTGAAATCCACATAAGCATTTCTCTAAGGACCATACTAAGAATAAGTTAATGAAAGCCATTAAATAACTTCCATGGAATCATTAGAGGATATACAAAGAAAATTCTTTGGAGTATATATGTAGTTCACATAAAATATGGTGTTTCCTATAGAGGTGGCCCATATTTGGAAAAGCAAAGTTACAACTAGGGTTATGAACAATAACCACCATAAATAATTATAACAAACAAACAAATGATGTAAAAATGAAAATTATTTATGGCTCTTGAATAAGGATTCTTAACTATAGATGCGTGGCATTCCATGTTGGTCAATACAAATCTAACATTAGATACATAATTATAACAACCCAATGTTTTTGGAAAAGATGTGATATTTAGTTTAATGAGGTAAAAAATAATAATTAAATAACCAACCATTGATTTTTGTAGGTAAATAAAAATGGCCTAATAAAATGTCCTTTTTGTATGTGGGTAATCTAGACTAGGACAATGAAATTGGCCATACTAAATATGTACACAATAGGTTTGTAGGTTGTTAAAGATGTAGATCTAGAAATATTATTTTCCACACTTTATGAAAGATATGGGGTTCCAAAGCATAGATCTAGGATATGAGAGTGATGCTGAACTAGCTCCCAATAATAGATTGATAATAAATTTTTGAACAAGATATACATTTTTAAGGTAGGGTTGTAAACATGGATTGTAAGGATTAATTGGCTGCAAATGGATTGTAAATCCCAAATGGCCAAGTGTAAGATAAAAATTAATATAATACCTAATATTATAGATTGAAAATATGCCATTATACTCTAATATATGCATGACAAAAAAATATCAATAAAATTTCATATAACCTAAAGAAAATGAGAGGTTATGATGAAGGTAATTGTGTTGTAAAATTACAAATTGAGGAAATTGCAAGTGGATATTAAGGTGATGTCATGCATAGACTGTAAAAAGTACATTGTAAAGGTATAAAGAAATCTAAGGTGTTGTAACACGGATTACACATCGGGAAAATAAATTTCCCAATATAACCATTTCATGTTACATGTAGTTGTTTCTAGTTATCCATGCTCTAGGGTTAATGTACCTAAGGAAGCTCTATGAGGAAGCCAATACACGAAAAGTGCATATGAAGAGCCAAATTTAGTAATAGTGAATAATTAGGTGTATTAAATTTTGTTGCAGGATGTTTCATATATAATGTAGGCAAAGGAATAAAAATACAATGAAAAGTGTACCTACAGTGATGATGTTGTGAAATGGATTTGATCTAACTGGAAAATAAATAAGACACGGGGGGAGAAGAAAGAAGGTTTCTTTTTAAGTTCATGTTAAAATTAGAACAAAATGAATATTTATATTATTAATTAAGCAATATCATTTACATTTGATTAAGAATATAGAAAATTAAAAGATAAATCAATTAGAACATGTGAATAATATAGTTAAACATAAGAAGATGAGTGAATTTATCTCTTTGACTCATATGAAAGTTGATCTATGTGTGTCGAGGGATGAAGTAGCTAGAAATATATTCTAGATTTTTATCATTCAATTTGGAACTATATTCTACACAAGGATGAAATCATTCTTTTTGGACCTAGAGTAAAACCCTAACCTAGGTTAAAACCCTACAAAAAGGTTGATGGGTGACTTGAAGTGAAATATGTACACCACCTATATTCACACTACCATGAAGAGGCCTCAAACTATATGTAGTTATGACATAATACTACATGGACATAGCTATATATGATAATGTGGATACTTGAAATTCTTTGTATTGAATTTTCTTTTGATTATCTTGACTTTAATTTTAGGGATCTTGATTTGGGAAGCTTGAATTTTGAATCTAGTTTGGAGTGATTCAAACCTATGTGGGGCTGATCCTAATGTTTATTACCACTTTAGGGAAAATTAGGAGAAATTTGTTTAAGATTGTATATGTATTTTTCTAGGGATCTCTTGAAAGTGCCAAGTATTTCCACTTTCATAAATGAGTGAATTTGACATGATTATATAGGGTTTTGTGGATGTAATTTCACTTTAAGGCCAACCCATTATGAAAGTATTGACCCATAAAAGATACCTAAATCGAGAAATTGACCATTGGGTGGCCCTAGAAAAGAGCATTCTTCCCAAGAATAATTATTTGGATGGTTTGTTTTAGGATAAATATATAGTGTTGTTAATTTCCTAGCACAATAATATGGATTTAAGTGGACTTCTTACGATTTATGTAATAATTTCGTAAATGACCAAGCGGTTTAACGAGAAGAGAAAGTCTTGTAATATGACTAAGGATGGACTATGATATGATAATTAGGCTCAAAATAGGTGCATAAGTCATGACTTAAGAAATTAAGTAAATACTAACATTATGAAGAGATAAATTACATAATTTGGTTTCCATATTTTCTCCTCTTTAAGCTAGGGAATAAAATTTTATTTCTTAAAGGAAAATATATCCGAGAGTGTAAACCTAATTTGTAATTTTTTATATACTTTTTTGTATGATTATTTATGCACTTACTATACAATGTACAAAAACCATCAAAAATGGGGTTAATGTCACGTTGATTTGTAAATGATTTTTTAAATTTTTTTGCATCATCCCATCCACATCTTTCTCATTATTAATTTGTCATTTGCTATGCGGAAACATAAAATAGATCTTTTGAAATTATGTCAAGGTTTAAATGTAGTGGATGGAAAATAGGAAAAGAGAGGAGGTTTGAAAGAGGAAAAAATTGTGTGGAAGAAGAAGAACATGGAGGAAGAATGGCAAAAATTTCTATGTGCACAACCTTTAATGAGGAAGAAGAGAGGAGAAGATAAGACCTACGTAATGAGGACACAAAAGAGTAGGAATACTCAAGGAATAAAATAATAGAGGTATGTACATTATTTTATTACATCCCCCATTTTTCATTTATTTTACATAGATTAGAGATTAAAAACAACAAAAAAACATATATTAAAAACATTAAAAAAACAAACCATAGCCCAAATACCAAACTTATATAAAAATAAAAAATCATGGATAAAAAAATAGCAAAAACAACAAATCATAGCCCAAAATATAGTAAACCCTAGGCCAAAATACAAATATCCCTAACAAAAAAATGTGACCTCTTCAACAAAAATATTTATCACAAACTTGCAATTTTAAGAACTCACCATAACATGGGATTAATATAATATGATAGTGGTGGGGTTGGTTTCACACCTACCATTGCATTTTCCCTACAAACATCTCTCTTTGAGGAATTTTTTAGAACATTTGGCATTTCTTATGTATGCTCACACATTTGTATGCCTATGTAATAGTGCAACAATAGCCACAAATATGATCTAATGCATACTTTCCATAAACTTAGAGGATGGTAACACCCTATTTGAAAGCTTATATTATGGCATGCCTAAGGGTATAACATAATAGTTGTGGAACAATGATTTTGAAATTTTGCAAAAAGAAGATTCAATAGTGAGCACATTTCTAGTTCTCCAATATAATAAAATAATCATGATGTATTTTCCTCGTACTAAGATACTCACCCAACTCAACTACCAAAATTCATAGTGAAATTAAAAACAAAAGATATAATTATAATTTCTCTTCCGGACAACACATGAGGTTAATTGTAGCATGTAAAAGAAACACTATTTTCAAAATGTATTAGAATATTTGAAACTTGAGCTCCTCGTATCGTGTACTTGAAACTTGAGCTCCATGTAGGATACTAAGTTAACCATAATATGGAATACCAATAAGTGTAGTCTCCTCAAAAGAACATATTTCACCCATAATAGTTATAAGTGAGACTACATGTGCTAGATTTTGTAAGGGGTAGATAAAAATCATTCCCATTTTTCACACCTACAAGGCCACAAGAATGTAAAAACTAGAAAATGGAAAAACGAAGGGAAATGAAGGGAAAGTGGAATGTAGTAGATTTAGAGAATCTTAAAATTTTACAGAAAGTGAAAAATCCAATCTCCTCCTCTCTGCAAAAATAAATTGAATACTCTATAAAATAAATTAAAATATTAATAGCTACAAAGTCTATCAATATCCTCACATATATGTGATACAAATCCCACTATTAAATTCCTTTTACCCAAATTTTATTAGGAAGATAAATATATCCAAAAGAGAAATTTTAATTCATACATACCTCCAAATAACAAAGATAATATATTGTAGTTTGAAGCATTATTTTGGAGGGAAAAGAACCCCTTTACATTTGCTTCATGCCTTTTGTAAGTTTCCTTTACTCAAGTGGTTACACAACTACTTGTAACTAAAGGTAACTTAACCTAACCTCCACTTCACACCACTTACCTTAATTTCTCATTAAAACTCACTTTGCACATTTTCACATAAACAAGAGTGTTGACATAATATGGTTCTCACTTCACATCATTCATTACTTCTACAAAAAGTAATCCCCTCACAACATAGTTCAAGGGCCCACATACTACATATGTCACTCACTTAACAAAGTGATGCATTTAATACACATAACATTTAAAAGTCAATTTATAACTTGGATGATTATTAATTTGATTAATTCGGTAAAATTAATTGAAAATCTTGTATAACTTAAAGTATCACAAAAGAAAACCAACCATAACATATTTTTAGTACAAGAAACATTATGTTTTTTATATTTCACTACTTATTTTCATTTTTTTAAAACATTGGGCATGTACAAACAAGAAACCCCATGATCATCGATACATTTTTTTGAAAAGGGTGTTAAATAGTGTGGGTTGTGGTGGAAGCAATGTGTGTGAATTTGTCACATGAGATATAGAGGAGGAGTAATCTTCCCCTCCATATGACACTCGTGATGTGCCTCAACATTCATATCATGGACATCAAGATTCAGATGTGTACCATAATCCTGATATGTGTCGATGGTACTCAAGTGATATTATTGATAATTCCATTCTTGTATCGCATGATACAACAAAATGAAAGAGGTAATAATTTATTTTATTTTATTTAATAATATTTGATCACGATTATAAATTTATTAGGGTGTTAATTAATTATATTTTTAAATTTATCATATAATTGCAAATCCATCTTGCTAGTGCCAATATATTTGCAAACCTTTATATGGCATGATCAATGATCTAGGAGTGGGGAAATTTTTGAGGTGGCCTATCATGTTTCACCTTCTTCAAGGGAGGTGAGGAGGTAAAATGCTATTTTCCTATCTTGTTTCATTCTACATGATGGTTCCAAAACCAATCCTTCTTACTTTCAGCATCATGGAAATCTACATAATCTTATTTTTTTGTTATATTATGAAATGATTTTTAAAATTTATTTGATATTTTAAATTTACTAGAATTTATTTAACATATAATTGTATATCCTCTTTAATACCAATGTTATCACAACATCATACATATTGTGATCGAAGATCCATAAGTGGTGACATTTCGAGGTAACCTATCATGATTCCCTTTCTTCAAGGTAGGAAAGAACGTAAAATGTTATTTATTTCTATATTATTTTTAGTCATATTAATACATTATTTTTGAATTTATTGTATAATAACATATCATCATTTTCTCGTGCAAATGTCTTTTATGCCAATGTATTTCATGCAACCTCATAAATGTACTTCTCATCAATTTAAATGATAAAAGAACACCCCAAATGTGTTTAGTAGGTATTTACTACAACAATGAGGGATGATACATAATCTCCACATTATCTTATGAGGACCACCAATCTTGTTTAACATTTAATGAGTAAAAGTATCGAGTATGGGGGAATTTGCAAGTGAAATTGTATGTGAACCATGCCATGGAAATATTATAAGATATTGGTGGAAATTAAATATTAGTTTACATTTTGTTTTAATTTAATTAATTTATTACATGTTATCAAATTTGAATTTTTTAAAATTATTTTAATTTTGTTATTTTATTTTAGGTACTTTAAAAAGAATTATTATGTGAGAAAAAGTACTATTTACTGAAAATTTCCACTTGGAATACAAATTGCAACCAATTAAATGTAAGAAATGGTTGGTTATGTATACTAAACGAGAGTTTGGTAGTGCCTACTATGATGTGTGCATTATGTAAAAAATTCAATATATGTACTTAGGAGGATGAGGTGACATATATGGGTATGATAGCAAAAAAATTAAAAGATGTGTTATATTTCCAGTTTTTACATTAATTTTTGACCAATTTAATGTGTAGGAGACTTACAAGGGTAATAACTATGAGGAGAGGCTACCATGATGACGTATCGAGAATGGATGCATCTATATGAAAAATATAATTTGATAAGTGGCTCGAATGGGACACAAAACGAGCTTCTAGTAATTTTGAAAAACAAAGATATTAATTTTTTTTTTTTGTTTTTTTGTCAAATTAATTAATTCAAAGTTTTCATATTATATTGATTTGATATTTAGGGATAGAATGAGTCAAGGAAATTGATGACTCACTTTCTAGGGAAAATGAGTACAAATGAGGCTACTTGCAAATTTGTAAGTTTATTTCAATAATGTATTATACAACATTTATTAACTCATATCTCAATTATATTTCTAACTTTAAATAATATTTATAGGAGAATATGTATGAATTCAAAGACACTGAAAAAATGTAAGCATAACTCAAATCCATGTGATTGAACACCAATGCATTCAATGAATGAGCACTTTTTCATAGGTTTGTGATGGTCGAGATGTCATTATTTCTTAAATAATTATTAAAATCAATTAGGTAACAAAATTTTATTTTCAAATATTTTATTCATAGAATTTAAAATATTATAATAAGTATTAAATAATGTTATTGTAGGTGAATAAACCTTCACTTTTAGTTGATGGCCCTAAGTTTAGAGAGGATACTGATGATGATGGAAACCCATCATTGCATGGAATGGAGCACAATTTAGACAATACAGACAATGAGCACATAGATTATCATGATGATGATAATGAGCTCTTAGATGATGATGACAATGACAAAAATTAGTTGATGATTAAACTAGTTCATAGTTAAAATTTATTTGTATATATTTTATATTCAAATTCATATTACTATATTGTAAATGAGAAATTAACTATTTTCTCATATTCATGAGTACATTGTTATCTTTGTCATTAATTTACCTAAAACATGATTTGATGTTTGTCAGTTACATTGACTTTATATATATATATATATATATATATATATATATATATATATATATATATATATATATATATTTTAATCCTCATTAATTTATGTAAATGTTACTATGATCTTATTAATTGTGTTTTTCAAGTGGTATTCAATATTAGTTTTACATACGAAAACTTTGTTTTACATTTACAAACATTACACACACACACACACACACACACACACACACACACACACACACACACACACACACACACACACACACACACACACACACACACACACACTATTAAAAATATAATATAATTATTTCATATTTGAAATAATTATATTGCATTCATTTTAAAAATTTCTCGAAGGGACTTTGCATTACATTTGTGCTACTTGTGATTGAGATAGTGTTCTATTTAGAATAATTAATAAGCAACATAAATACAATGCAAAAGAGAAACAAATATGGTGTAAATAAAAATGACTACTCACATTTTTTGAGTCATATTTGTGCCACAATCATCGACACAATTTCGTGTAAGAAAGATTTGAAAAAAGACCAAAATGTTTATTTCCTATGCAAAAATGTGGGGCTATTTTCACATTATGTATTAGTGATGAGATAAAAACTCAAAACATGGAGTATAGAATTTAGTCATTTGATTTAACTAAAATTAAATATTTATCAGAGGACTAAGATCAATCAGATAATATCATAAATATACGAGGATACAACATGCAATGGAAAACAAATGTAAGTAATCGGAGGATGCGAGTGACTTAGCTAATAAATAGTTTTCAATGTTAGATTTGGGTTGGAATAATGATGGAATAGGATGGATTTGGGATGTATATGTTTTTTGGAAGATAGTGATATGCAAGTATGTCGATAGTAGCGCATGGAAGGGGACCAAACCACCCCGGGTGTTAATGTCTATATTGGGTGCTAGTGTCTTCGTAGTGAGTTTGGATCTAGCTTTTCCGGGGTATGATCATATCGGGTACACTTTAGTTTGTGTTTCTCTAACTTGTTGTAGGGTTTTTGTATTACACCTATACCTATAAATTAAATCCTAACTACCAAGTACAAGATTCAAGCACACATTAGATGGAATAAAATATGTCTATTCTTGAGTCAAAATAACCTCAATTATCACCCTAATGTGATTTTCACCAAGCGCTACACTACATTTTAGAATCAATGTAGTTCTAATGTGTGTGTGATAGAATCATGTCCCTTAAAGCTAGGTTTCCCTTGTGCTAGTCACACCAAGATAGCGAGATACAACTACTTTGCCCCCAAGATAATGTGTGTGATGGAATTCAGAATTTTCCCTTCCTATGTAGTGAAAAATGCAACACAAATGTACTCCTCAAGTGTTTCTTTTTCCAAAGTAGTACATAAAAAGTAGTAGCCCAATTAAATGTATTACTTAGTTTCCCTTTAGAATAATTAGTAAGTCATATATATATATATATATTCTTGAATTTTGTTATGAACAACCCCAAAATATGACTTAAAGTGATAAATACAAGTTAATAAAAGATAACAAAGTGATGTGGCATTTTAAATGCAGGAAACAAGAAAAAGGGACAAAAGCACCCAAAGGGGACAATAGTGCTTGGGCACTCCTATCCCTTACTGCGCACTTTTTCTCTAGGAGTTCCACAAATACAAAAAGAATTATTAAGATGGCTAACACATTGTGTGATGTTAGAAGTTAAAGGGGTGATTCTATAAAAGCAGAGGATGAAATCATGAGATGATAAAACAATATCAAAGTAAAGTAAAATAAGTGTTTTCCGAAGCACGGGAAGATAAAACAATGTCAAAGAAAAGTAAAAAAAGTGTTATCCATGTCTAGTTTTATTTCTTAGGGATCACATTGTATATAATGACACACTAGAGGCATGATGTAATAATACTAAGTACATAGTTTTAGGTATACATTCCTCCCCACTTTATGCTCATGAATGAATCTTCAGTAGCATAAAGTAGATAGGAAGATCATACCTTATGGAGAGCCAACGAAGGTTATAAATGATAGCATTCCAAATAGGAATTGTAGGATGTGCATTGTGGAGTCCATGAGGGGATAAGAACCCTCGTGGTGACTGTGTGCATAGTGGAAATGATACCTAGGTTTGTAACTGGATATTACGTTTTCCTAAGCTCTTTGTGTTTGATATTTCTTCTTGTTCCATTTATGTTTCCTTTTTTTGGGATAAGGATGGATCTGTGATAGAAGAAAGTATGTTTTACAATATAAATGGTACCATTGGAAATAAGACAAACACAATCCAAATTTGAATAATATGACACTTAATTATGAGTTATCGATAAAAATATATAAAGGAAATGGTTTCTCGTCATTAATGGCCCTATTGAATATTAAAATGTAATAGTAAACCAACATGAATATAATTCATGATTCCACAATCCTTTTGTATGTATATAGTTAGTATAAGACAAAATATATAAGTTTTATTTTCTTTTTGCATAGGTAGAGAATATGAAAAGCCTTTGAATATACCGAAGGAGATGATAATATGGGTAATCGAACAACCATCATATTTTGTATAAAACTATGTAATCCTATTTGCAAGAGAGGTTGATCTTGGATCCTAATAGAAAGTACTTCAATATAGCTCCTTTTCAATCTATGTTGTGATATAGCTCCATTTAAATCTATTTTCCTTATGGAATTCCTATGATATGGCTCTTTTTATTAAATCTTTGTATATTATATATTGCACAATTTAAAAATTAGTTATGGTTTCATTTTGTCTTAATCTAGACTATAACTTATCGCAAGTTATGATGCCATAATCCATAACCTCTACTAATAATGGTTCCATTTAAGGACACCAAAAATCTAAGATGGATATGAGGCCAAAGAAATATATAAATATGGATAAAGAAGAAGATGAAGAAATGGTGATAGGAATATGGACTAAAAGAATATGTTTGGAACATATCTACAAAGATATTCATGATATTTTCTAGTGCTAGCTTCTAGAGAAGTTAACTACCTAGTTAGCTTAGTTAGAATTCTATTGCTTTATATACAAAACCAAGGATGAATACAATGCTTGGAGGAAAAAGAGGAAACATTACGCAATTTGGGTACCAATTGAAGACTACTATTGATAGGTACGTTACAAAGTTTTTTTGTTCAAAATTATTGTTCATATAATTCTTCCGAAGCACGCTTTCTATTTAGACTAAGAGATAAATTTGTTAGAAAATTACCATTTTTGGAAAAAATGTTAGCTACAAAAAGGCCATCTTGTTGATTTCACACAAGATGGAGTTGATGTAAACCAAGAGGATGTAATTCTAGAAGAGAAAGATGAAGGGGAAGGGGTCGGAGCTAAAGAGAAATATAGAATGGTCCAAGAAGGATAAATAGGAAGAAAAGATAAGAATGGAAAGACTAAAAAGATAAATAAGGCATCACAACAGATAGGGAAGTGGAAATAATTTTGGGGGAAAGAAAAAACCAACTACAAGTAGGAGTAAAGTAGGAAGAGTTATTGAAGGAGGAACGAATCCTCCCCAATAGACCAAATGGTCGAGGAATAAAAGAAACAAATTTAATGAGAGGGTGTGCAATAAGGCATGGGCCATGAGGAGGAAACCATAAGAGGAAACATGGAATCAAAAAAAAAATACAAAGGAGAAAACAAGGAAAAAGAAAAGGAAGCTGAGGATATTTGATTAAAAATATTTAGAAGTATATTTAGCAAGTAGTAGGTGTTGAACCTAGAAAAACCATTGTGGAAAATATGGTATTGCAAGAATCAAGAAATCATATAATATGAGGAAAGAATAAAATAGGATTCTCGAAGGCCCATAGAAGATGATATTACCCATCTTCTAGAATATATATCACTGGAGCTACATAGATAATTTATTACTCGGGGTTGTCTAAACATATAATAATTTGAATTTTTGCAATAATTATGAATAAGGTTAAAATAATATTCTGAAAAATAATTAGTATTAAATCAAGACTATAATAAATTAGAGTAGAAGAAATCATAAGCGAAGTAGAATTTTCATTACACAATGCTTCATTTTATAGAAATGCTAAGAGGAAATTGTGAAAGAAGTGGAGAAGATAGTAATCATAATTCCATCAACTCAAAGTACAAGGCCGATTTTCTAGAGTCGAAGAATCGGAAGAAGAAAAAACTTAATTTAGCATGGATAGTAATAATATTGGAGTGAAAAATTCACATCCAAAAGAAAAATTGATTTCAAGGCATAAATTGATATTTTTAACTACTCAAATTTAACCAAGATATAAGTTGTGAATAGGAAACACAGTGGATTATTATTCTAATCCATATAAAATCTTGAAGTTGTATTATGGGAAGATAGACGCTGAACATTATTTTTTGACTTGTGACATGTGATGGGATGTAAAAGGAGTCATCGATGACAATACCAATAAATGTGAACTAATATGCGCACTACAAGGAAGAGCTTTGTAATTAATCTACTCAAGAAATTTGATATTGTAAAATTTACAGGGACGTCCTCAAAGCTCTAACTTAAGAATTCAAAATAAACAAGTGGGTTGAGGAGACAATTTAGGATTTGAAAGAAATAAAAAAGATCAAAATAATGGTCACATAATATGACTTGAGATTCTCGGATGTCATGAATACGAAATTTTCAATTTTTATGAATCAAATAAAGTTGTTTGGTTTATAGAAGAATTACATAGTAAAATCCATTTTGCAATTGCGTAGAAATTTTTTAAAACCAAAATATAAGCCATTGAAGTAGATATTAGAGTGGGAAAACTTTAGGAATGTTGAGGTAGTAGTAATCCTAGCTTTAAAATAGACGTAAGGCTCAATGTAGTAATGTGAAGACTGGAGAAACTATAGGAAGGAGAAAATCCTAGATTCAAGATATGGTGCATAGATTCAGGGAGAGGAACATCATAAGAATGACCACCACAACATGAAATATGGACAGATAAATGAATTTTGTGATGTCCATAAAATATTTGGAAATACAATTTAAAATTTTCCTATGTTGCAAAACTAGGTGACGCACCTTCAAAATGTAGTATGTTATTTTTACAAGGCCAAAAACCATGAAACTAAATACTACCAAGCATTGATGGATTTAAAGGAGGAACTTACTATGAATGTTTTTATAGTAAAAGCTCAAATGACACCTAAGGAAAAAAATGGTGTAGTAGAAAAAGAGTTGGCTGCATCACCAAATCCAATTGTGCAATGTGATCTAACCTCACTACAAAAATTCACAATGGATCTCATAATATCCTCAAGCCATACCAAGTTGGGCCCCATGATATCCTCAAAACAACATGGGTTGGGCACCTCATTCACCTTATAAATCACCTAGGTGATATATTCCTTCACCACAAACACAATATGGATGATATCATGGCCAAAATAAAAATTGGAATGCACAACTAAGACCATACAGAGTATAACAAGGAAGCTACCATGATAGGTACTAGAAAAAGAGGACAATACCTAGACCCCATGAAAATGAGTGATTTTCTACCTTTGTGGAGAGGAAAACAACACTACAAAAATTAACCTTCAAATATTGAATGTGGCATTTATTGTTCTTACCAAAGGGTGCAAGTATAACACAATATATAAGACTATCACATATTGGAGAAACAAAGAAAATAAAAATAAATGCAAAATGTCAATATGATCAATGTGGTACCTAGAGAAACAGGTAATATTCAAGATGTTACATGAGCATATAGGAAATAACAAGGCTTGGAGCATGATTATATTATTATGAATCCCCACATATGTTGTGCACAAAAATACATATCCTAAAAAGTTTTCTCCAATCAATTTAAAATAGGGAGGGTGTTGTGCAATAACAAAGGTGCAATAGGAACTCAAATTTATGGACAAATCATTAGAATATTGAAATAGGAAGGAGTAGTTTCAAATCTGCAAGACTTGTTGAACATCGTAAATGTATTGAAAAATGAATATATCTCATAGAACATATCCAATCTCTTCATAGCCTTATTAGAAAGTGTATAAGACAAACTCTTGTAGGTTAAAAAATCAGTTTGGTATGTAAAAACTAATAATCCCCGAGACATGGAAAACCAACTAAATGTAACTATGAGATACCGTGAGATAAGAGATGTAGTGTTGGATTTATGAAGCACTATTAACATGATTCCAAGATCCACTTGGGAAGCAATGGGAGTGTCTACTTTGGCATATAGTTGTATTACACTCAACCTTGACGAACATGGAAGAGTAGATCCAATTGGATGATTAGAAGACATTAAAATATAGGTAGGATATTTATGTTTTAATGGATATTTTGAAGTCATAGCTATGAAAAAAAATGAAACACACTATCCAAAGTGTTGATTGGAAAGATGTGGGCATATGATGGTAACATGAAAATCAACAAAATTACCATGTATATGGAATCACATCTTGGTGATTCTTTTATTATAATTCAATGAACAATAATGAACAAAAGTTGTATACCATTCCTAAATAACCATTGTATCTATATACACTTGATGTTGAAAGTTGTTTTAAGGTGGGACATCAGGAAAATGCTTCCACCCTATGATATATGCTAGAAATAAGAAGGTAAAAGTTCCTTAAATGGTTAAATCCAATTCAAACCCACACCATAAATCCATTCATAGGAGAATAACCAAGTTATAATATTTTATGCCCAAATAAATTAGAGATATCACTTCTCTATAAATTTTCATGACACAAGAGATACTATACAAAGACAAATGGAGAAATTCATCTCCCATGGGAAATGAAATGCTCATTTGGTGGTGACTAGGATACAAATTTTAACCATTTGATGATAAGGGAGCATGAGATAAGACCAATGGGGATGTTACAGGTTGATGAAAAATTTATTCCATAATGCTTTGGAACTTTGAATTTAGATACAATCTTGGTATAATTATAAAACCATGTGCCTCAGATTGAACTAAGAATAAGTGCATTGGATTATACACTCAAAGGAATAGTTATATCACAATGGGTTATACATAAATAAAATACTCTAACATGTAAGGAAGTAACTTAAATGTTTTGGTCAATATTTACACTAAAATATAAGATCACTAAGAAATGGCCTATGTATTGTGCAAAAGAATTCCCAAAAAGACATATCTAGGAATGCATCAAAGCTTGCAAAATCCAGGAGATAGAGCCAAAATGGAGGGTGCATATATTTCTTTAAACATTACTACCATTAGTGAAATCATGGTATGACCATCAAGAAAAATAAGGGAAATGTATGATTGGGGATAGACACGACATGATTTTATCCAAACTTTCACTTTTAAAGATAGTAATCCTATGGTTATTACTGATCTTCACAGACCTAAAACATTGCTCCACTCCAAAACTATTGACTTATAAGGAGGAGCATAATTCCCAAACCAAAGAGAAAACAATGAAAAAAACGCGCATTGTGGTACAAGAAAGATACTACAATTTAAAAAGAGAAAAATTCAAAGTGAAAATGTGTAACAAAGTGGGGGTAATAATGAACACAATAATGACCAAAAAATGAAGAGGATAAAGGACTAATTGAAATATTTAAACTAGGATGAATTGAACCAATACCAATAGAAAAATAAGCACATGATAAAAGAGAAGCGCAATTGAGAAATATAAACATAGAAGAAAAAGAAGGATCCAAGTTAGTTATAAAGACCTGAAGTTAGAGGAAGGATAAAATATATGATGAACCAAAGTGTGCAAAAGGGTAGAAGACATTAGGTTAATAGGGACAATAAAACTAGCTATTTTTAGGAAAAAGGAGATATAATATATATAGAAATTATTGTGAGACTATGAATCCACATTCCCTACCAAATTTAGTGAAATAAAAGGAGTGGATCCATCACATGGTGAAATGCACATTGATTTTGTTGAACCATGTCTTGGTGTTGTTTTCATTGATGACATGGTGCATTGATGGAAAAGAGTGAGTTATGAGGTGTTATCTCTTCAAGGACATGCAGGTTGATTGGTAGTTCCTTCACAAAGTGGTTTAGTGCATTCTCAAGGTGGTTTCAGTGTGTCTTCTTGAGTAGTCATGGTGGTTTTAGGGTGTTTAATGCTTGGTTGAGGTGGTTGGTGCCCAATGGATGTATGGATATTCCTGGTATGAACTTATTAGGCATCCTATAAGTCTGAAATGATGTTTCAATAATGTACAAAGGCTTCTCTGATGATCATCAAGTCAAGTATTGTAAGTCATGGTTAGAATTAGCCCATTTAGGAAAGTTCAAGGACCTAATGAGATGAATGAAGAAAAATCATGCCATATCAAGCCAATGCAAGCATGTGATGTGTTTAAGAACATTGTATAGAGTCCTCATATGGATCCATAGGTCACAAACCATCACTTGGAGGAAAGTTTGGGGTAATTCCTATGACTTCCCTTGAGAACAAGTAATATAGGCATGGAAAAATGAGATTTGTCATGATGGTACAAGATCATTTATGAGAAAAAAATGTGGGGGATGTAGAGGAAGGTGTTATATAGGTGTGAGTCACGTTTCATGAAAAAGTGAAGATGTAATCTCAATATAGAAGAGTATTATCCCTATCGAGCATTTAAAAATCACACTCCCAACATGAAGATCATCTCTCAAGAGATCAAAGGCATGTAAATTTTTTTCATGGTGTCTTAAGGCTTTTAATAATTTTAGAGTACCGAGTTTAGAACATTCCTAAGGTGCAATAAAGTAAAATGGTGCCCTATACTCTAGGAAAAATCCTTAAGAGTGAAAACCACTTCAAACCCTCTTAAAACCATAAGATTTAAGTGATGGACAAGAAATGATGTATTTGATCTCCAAATCACTTGTGTAGGCTAATACAATCATTCAAGGTTGTAGGTAATGTTATCCAAAATTCACCCCTCAAGGTAATTTTGGATAACTTGCACAAATTATTCAGTCCTAAGCCAATAGAATTGATTCAAGACCCAAAATCATGTTTTGGGGTCCCTTTGGTTTCTCTCTAACTTCCCCATCCAGGAAAAAACCCAAGAAGTTAGAGAAAATTGGAAAAATATGAAAAATAAGCTCATTTTGATGTTTTGCAGAAAAATCAGACATTTTTGTCCCAGGCGGTCCACAGGACAGTTGGGATGCAGGCACAAGCGGGATGTGAAAAGTTTATTTTTTCAAAAGTCAGTGCATTGTGGGTGGCATGGTGAAATGTGTCCGGGACAGTCGAGACAAAAGTATGCACGGGACGTGCAAAGGCAAAAAAGTCGCAAAAGAAACCATACATTGTGGAGAATGCGGAGGTCAACGACCCTCATGGGCCAATCAATGGCGGACATACAGGGACAAGGAAGCATGAATCAGGTGATGTAGAAGAATGTGTCTGGGAAAACCAGGACATGTGGACTTGATTTTGCTAAAATATCCGCAATGAAGAGAAAAAGTCAATGTTTGACCCCCAAACTTCAAACGGCCATAACTTTTGACTCCGAGCTCTGATTTTCATAAAATTGGACTTTCTGGAATGAGCACGACATCCTCTATATCAAAAAAATGGATTTATTAATTTTGATGAGGGTAGATATACTAAAATAAAAGAAACATACTCAGCTCCAGTAATTAAATGCTCAGTCCCGTCAAATGACAGAAATGCCTCGTAGACCCAAAATAGTTGCCGCACTCAGAAGGCCATAACTTTTGCATTTCTCAATGAAATTGCACAAAATTGGTACCATTAGAATTATGGCTCCAAGACCAATGCACAACAATCAAGAAATTCTAGATTTGATGAAAGATAGATAGATATTTTGTAGAAAATGCGGCTGGGTTCAGAACAGTGTTTTATTTGGTGGTTGGGAGTGCAATTAGGAGGCATGGTTATCATTATTTCACCGTGTGACAAGTCATGGGATAGTATGAGGAGCCTTTTTCAAGTAACATAATATCATTTCACTCCATTTAATACCTCTTACAAGTGGTCAAATGACAGATTTTAGGATTTCCATTTTCCCTCTCTCTCTCTTCTTATTTTTCTATAAATTGGAGTGTTGGGCTCATTGTAGAAGGGAGGAGTTTTATTGCAGCAAAGCTATGTAAAAATTTCTTTGTGAAGCCAATGTGCTGCAGGCCCTTCTAGTGGACTACTTACATGGCGATCGAGTCCCTTATCTTATAATAGATTAAACTGTGCATATCATGAAGCAATAAAATACAAGTTTATGGATGCATCTTCCCCTGCTATGTTTGTTTGCACTCTTCTTGCCCTTTCAACCTTCATTACAAGAATATTGTGTCTATTTGTATGCTCTTTCAATGACTCATTATTCATGTGCATATATGAAATATTTTTGTGAATACATTTGCAGATTGTGGAGAAAATGTTATCACCCCTTCTAGTATGCATTTTACTTCTTTTTTCACACATTGGAAGAATACTCTCACACCCCTCCTTTTCTGGTGTATCACCGCTTTAGTGTAGGTTTTCATTTTCATGCATTCTCTCTCCTTGGTCCCTTGGAAAGTTAGATTAGGAAAGATAGTTTTGCTTGCATTAGAGTAGATTGTGGCAGGTAGTTTAGGAGCAAGAACTAACTTTCTTTGGAGGTCTATCTCAAGTAGCAAGTCCCACAACTTGGAGATAGTACCCATGTTATCCAATCACACTGTGAGCTCAAGTATATGCACTTGTGTAAACATAAGGGTGCTGTGATTTGGTGATAATAGGTAACTCATTATAGTTAAATTTAGTGGAATTTAAGTTCCAAAAGTATGGTTGTATGTACAATTTTTACCCTATTTTGAAATATTTTGGTGATATAGACCTTTCTAGAAGGTATCAAGATGAAAACATTGATGTGGAATTTTATTTGGGGAGTTTACTTCATGCTCATGAAATAATCTAGTCAAGTTCTTTAAACTTTTTTGTGATCCTTTTAAATTTATCTCACCTATCGCTAAAGGGCAATCAAGCCAAAAACAAGTGTTTGAGTATGAGGAAGAATAGAGTTACATGCATGGTGTAGAAGCCCAAAATGAATTGGAACAGTTGAAATAATATCAAGGCAATATTCTTGAGCTAAAAAATCTCATCTTTGGATAGTCAATAAGGTTGAGAAATTGAGATGTTATTGTGGATTTCTCCTCACAACCCATGCACACAAGCATTTGGATATGGTGTAGAGGTTCCCTTTGAAGTGTTCATGTAGTGTTCAGTCACAAAAATGAGTTTCAACATGCAAGATTAAAAGTAGAACAAGACTGGGTCTTGAAGATCAAAACCCCTGTCGAGTGTGTTTAGGAAATCATAAAAGTTTAATCTATTGGCTATGGAATGAAGTAATATATGGAAATGGAGAGTTTCATAACATCCATATCCTCCTTGAAAGGTGTATTTGAAGTCAATAATAGTTGATCAAGAGTGTTCTTTTGCTCAATATTTGAAGATGTAACTCTACACATGGAAATCAGTGTATACCCTACTCTAATGCATGATTCATGAAGGAAATAATGGTTCTTTGCCACTTCTTATGAGTTTTAGGTGATATAATACTCATAAATCACCTCCCCAAGCCATGAAATTAGTTGAATACCTCCTCTTTGTAGTTTTCAGATCTCGTGATCTCGAGTTATTCATGACCATGCATGTGAGAGTGTGATGAATGATTGAAAAGAAGTCTTTAAGCCTTAATGTAATGAAATCCAAGCTCTTTTTGATGGTACATACCTCATGTAGAATTGATTCTCATGAATGTATGACAAGATCTGATTTCTCAAGTCACCTTATTCATCTAGTTCAAGATTGGTTTCTCTAGCACTTGCACCTAGTGGTCACTTAATTGCTCTAATGAACGTTAAAGGAAAAATAACAAGATATGAAGGATATAAAGAGGTTATAGATAATTTTATACTTTTTGTAATGTTCTTGCATGATGATTACACTTGGCACATAATCCTCCTTCTACCTCATACTTACTCACTCGCTAAAGGAAAAAAACTAGAGATGATAGTTACAAAAAAAAACTCTACAGGGGTTAGAGGAAAGGCTGCATGTGAAGTCAGATGGTTAGAGTGTTTGGAACTCTCCCTTGATCATCATTTTTAATGAAGAGAAACTTGAAAGGACCTAACAAAATTATGCATGTAATGAACCTTGTTAGATGCAATGATTTCACATATAGGTAGTTTTTGTATGAATTCAATCCATCTTTTTATACGAGTTGTAAGTGAGGTAGGTGAAAGTTTTTTTGAAGAGGAATTGTAAGAAACCTTTGTTTGTGTCTCTATTAGTTATAAAAACTCATCCTTGTACATGGATATTGTTTTTGAAGAAAGTGAGAGTTGATTGTGTATGAAGACTAGTGAATGTGTATGTAAAAGTGAGCTGAGAATGTATGAGAAAATTTAGGATTGCTATTTGTTGTCTAAGAAACTATGTCAAATAAGTGATAAAAATTGATGTCAAGTCTAAGTATAAGAGTGGAAAAATTGAAAGCGGGTTATTTTTGTGTAAGTTGTAGCTTACGAAAAGGATTCAAGTAGGTGCTTGATCATATTTGGAAGTTGGCACTTTATGTTGAGTGGGTGCTTAAAAATTTTGTGACCTTTCTAATCTTTCATTGGAAAAAATTTCCAACATAGTATATTGCTTTAGTGGGGTTTTCTCCTTTCAAATGGTTCCCACCTTAAAATCTTGTCTTCCTATGGTTTCTACTGTTGATTAATCATAGATAATGTTGTTTATTCTTCACAAAAAGTAATTACCTCATGTCTCTAGGATTTGACATATGTCAGTTAGTACTTAGTGGCTATACCATTATAGCCACACCTCCAACTTATGCAACATGTAAGAGAAAAAGTGAAAACATTTACAAAGCTATGAATGTAATTCTATATGGAATGACATAAGCTAAATTCATAAAAGTCATGAATTATACCACAACTAAAGAGATTTGGGAAAAATTCAAGACCATGTATGAAGGAAATAATAATGTTAAATTAGACAAGTTACATACCTACTGTGGTCAATTTGAGAGCCTAAAACTGAAGGAAGTTGAAATTATTTCATCCTACTTGCTAAAGGGTAGATGAAGTGATAAACCTTATCGAGTCTTATGAGATAATATATAAGAGGTTGTGTTTGTCGAAAGGTATTAAGATCCTTTTCTAATAAGTATGAATCTAAGGTGTTAGTTGTGGAAGAGGACAAAGACTTGATTGCTCTTAAAATGAATGATTTTCATTGCATTCTAACCGCCTATGAGATGAGAAAAAATGAATCAAAATCAGTCAAGAAATAAGGATCATTCATGGTGATAAGGAATCCCAAGAAAAGAAGAGAGGTTAAATATGACATGGAGGATGATGAGAAAATTTAAGCCACTTTTAGTAAGAGGTTAAAGAGAGGGTCAGAAATTATAAGTGAAAGATACCATTCAAGTGCTACAATTGTGGTCAAGTTGGTCATTTTGCATCCAAGTTTCCTAACAAGAATAAGGGAGATCATGATGAACATGATGAAGAAACCTCTCATAATCAAAATAATAAATTCAAGAAACATGAAGGAAATAAGTACTTCAAGAATAAGAACTTTTATACAAAGAGGAATCAAGTTCATATGAAACAAGTGACTCTAACAAATATGAAAGTGAAGATGAAGGTATGCATCTTTGAGACTTTATTAATGACCATGTAATCAATCTATGCTAACAAATAAAAAGATAAAAATAAGTTTTTAGATGACATCAGATGATGAGGAGGATGCAATTTGAGTAAACCTTTAATTTGAACTAGTTAGTGCTTTTGAAGAATTAAAAATCCAAAGGAAGAAGAATCAAAAGATGAAGTCACTATTGAGAGACTATGAAGAGAAGATCAATATTCATGAGAAAAGACTAAGAAAAAAGGATCAATAACATGAAGAGGTAATCGAGGAAATTTAAGCACAAATAACGTTGATAGAAACATCCTTCAAAGTCAAGGAGGAAGAACACCTAAAAATCAAATCAAAATTAGATCTGCTGAAAAATCAATTGGACCAGACTTCAAGCAAAATGAAGGTCTATCGAAATTTAATAAAATCTCAAATGATCTAGATGAACTTCTAAGCAAGCAAAAATACTTCAATGACAAACTGACATAGGATTTAAGGAAGAACATAAGGATGATAAACCAAAAAGTAAGAATGACATCATGACCACTCTAGAAGCACCTAAAGAAAGAAATTTTGATGTCAAGAATGTCAAGAAAAGGTACAATCCAAGCAATAAATCCCATGCAGTAAAGTATGCTCATTATTTCTATGGATATTGTTTTTCTTACAATATGTTTGGACACAAATCTTCAAGGTGTAGGAGACATGCAAAAGTTCATGGAAGACATCTCAATTCATATCACATGAGAAACAAGAATGAACTGATTTTCTACAACTGTCAAAATTTTGGTCACATAGCAAAGTTTTTCTATCATAAACCTCCAAAGCAAGATAATAGGATGTACATAGTGAAATCATATCCTACAAGTAAGGATTAATAAGGTTTAATAACTCAAACTTAATTTCATACTCAAAGTGAAGATATGGAGTGGTACATAGATAGTGGATTCTCAAGTCATATGATAGGAAACAAGGGAAAGTTCATCTCTTTAGAATAAAATGCATCAGGAATAATGATATTTGGTGATAATACATCAGCTAACATTGTAGGAAAGGGCACATTAAGTCTTGAAAATGGAAATATAGTCACTGAAAATGTGTTGTATGTAGAAGGTCTGAAACACAACCTTTTGAGTGTTAGTCAGATGTGTAAACAAGGATACAATGTGGTGTTTCATGATAAAGGATGTGACATAAGGAAGAAAAAATTAGGAAAGGTAGTTGGAAAGACCAAAATAACCGGGAATAACATGTATTTCCTAAAATAAATCAATAAAGAGGAATTCTTTACTAGTTATGTGGATGATAGTTGGATTTGGAATAGGAGGTTAGGACATCTTAATTTTGACAATATTGTTTACATTATTTATGTATTCATTGAACTAATAGTATTCATTCGGGTGTGTTGTAGTTTCCTATTTTATAGGAAGTCAGTTTTCCTATTGATATGGCTATATATTAGCCTGTGATTGTAGTTCAATATGGGTCAAATACAATATCAATATTATTTTTTCTGTGTGACAATATTGCTGTCCCAATATTTGGTATCAGAGCGAGTATGGCTCTGTGAGAGATTAGTGAAGGGGCAGTGTTGTATTCCTTTGCCCTGATTGATGGAAATTTGTTTGTTATGAGTTTGTGCTTTGCTAGTTTGGAATTAAGCGTTTAGAATAAATATGGGATTGTGAAGAAGCAAATTCAGATCTGTTTTTACAAAGGCATCATTCTGCCCAGGCTTACGCATCTTTGTAGCATAGAGAAAAATCAACCTAGACTTGTGGATTCAGAGATTAGTTTGTTTAAGTTACATCTGCATATCGGTTAATTGTAACTGGAGAATCTACGAAAGACTGATCTGATTTACGTAACATTGATCAAAGATATAACTTGTTTGGGACAACTACTTTGGTCATTGCCATTCAAATTAATATATTGCATTGACCAGGGGAAACTCCAGCTCGGACGCCAGTTCAACCGGTGGCATATTCCATATGCGTGGGCCGTGTTATTTACCAAGGTGTTGTTCATGGTGGATCAGACATTATTTGATAAAAATACCTGTTATCAAAGTGTTCATGGTTTAGAAAACCACATCTCATTCTCCAGCGAAGTACTCCTCCCTCAATCTTCTGCGCAAATTGATGAATGGATGTTGCGGAAGATTCGCAAGTTACGCATTGGTTGAGATCGGTGCCTATTTTTTGGCTGTGTATATCCTTTGGCTCGGGACCTCCATTGACCATGTCTTCCAATCCACGTTTGGTGTTAGGGAGATACCTATGAGGTTGAAATTTTATTTGCTTAATTCATTCACTTCCACATTTGGATGCAAACCAGCCTACTGTCCATTAACGGATTTGGATGATTTTGACTGCAGCATCTTATACAGTTCAGACTCAAGCTTGAAATTCTCTATCTCTATGCAAAATTTCTTTAAACAAGTCGTTGAGCCTGCAGAACTGTTTATATCAGGATATTACATTACATACGTGCCATGCAGAGTAAGAATCTGATCCTCTATTACCACGGTTGCATGTAGATCTGTCATTTTTGATTCTTTACTATTAACAACATATTATTGTGGTTACAACTGTCCACCATTCATAGCTACAATTCTTGCATTGGGTCCTTCACATACCGCTATTGCACATGGTTTTGTATATTTAGTCAAAATTCATATATGAGTGTGTGAGATTCTATTTGAAATTTGAGTATTTTTGTTATTTTAAAATAGTATATTTCAAAATTTTAATTGTTTGTAAAAAGGCACAATATCGGTAGAAACCGACGTCTTGTCATTTGAGTCAAAATTGTAAAATGAGCTTCATTGACAAATCCACTAAGTAAGTAGCATCTTAATGGAGGATGGAGGCATCGAAGGCTGGAGGTCAGACATCGACCTCTCGTCAGTCACCAACGATGGGGCCGCACGAAGCTATGGTGGCACATTTTGTGGTGTGAGTGTGCTTTCAGTATTTGATGTCCAGTATGATTTCAGAGTTTCTGTTTTGTGTTGAATAAGTGAAATGTTCACATTGAGGGGGGAACATGATCAGCATGATCCAATGTTCCATTTTCAGTTTTTCAGTTAAGTATGTGGTTATTCCTATTTCCCCAAATGTAAAAACATAGTGCAAAACAAATAACACAGTGAAATGCAGCATCATGAGGCTTGATGAGGTAGAATAGTCAAATGTGTTCCTGTTCGTACCTAGTTTTGTGGTTAGCCTCTTGAAAACCATTAAGGTTGTTCAGATGTGTTCCTGCTTGAGTTGCCACACTACTAGGTCAGATGTGTTCCCTAGAGTGACTGGTTGATAAGCAGATGATTCCTGAGCGTGTTCCCATCCTCGTCGGTCAGATGTGTTCCCGACAGTGCATGGTCGATAAGAAGTTGATGTGTTCCTTCTTCTACCTTCAATTCGAGTGTGTGCCAAGATCATGAGCACGCAGAGGCGGCAGGATGCAAAGGAAGTGTGAAAGTTCTTATGTTACCATGTAAACATTAAGGGGGGGAATGTTAGGAAATAAATATTAATGTTTACATGATTAATGTATTCATTAAATACAAATGTTAGTTTTATATATATTGTTATAACAAATATATAACAATATATATTCAGTGTGTTGTAGTTTCCTATTTTATAGGAAGTCAGTTTTCCTATTGATATGACTATATAGTAACTTTGTGATTGTAGTTCAATATGGGTCGAATACAATATCAATATTATTTTGTCTCGTGTGACAATATTGCTGTCCCAATAGTGTAAGAAACATTACCAAGATCACTAAACCTATTAACACTCTTTTCAAAGCATTCCTACATGGAAATAAAACTAGAAGAAGCTTTAAATCAAAAGAGTATTATACTACAAGGACTCTAGAGCTGATTCATATTGATCTTGTAGGACCAACCAGAATTAAATTATTCAAGGAGAGAGATAGTTTATGTTATTGATTGATGAATTAAAAAGGATGACTTGGGTTGCCTTCCTTAAAGATAAATCAGAAGCAATATAAAGGTTGAAGACATTCAAAGAAGTAGCTGAGAATGAGAAAAATTCAAAGATTATGAGCTTGAGATCTGATAGAGGAGGATAATTTTGGTTAAATGATTTTTATGAGTTCCGTGAGACTCATGGGATAAAAAGGTTGTTCTCAATAGCAAGAAAACCTCAAAAATGGGGTAGTGGAGAGAAAGAACATGAAAAGTAAAGAAATGGAAAGAACCATGTTGAATGAATCAAAATTTTCAGATGGATATTGGAGGGAGGAAGTTAGCACAATAATATACATCTTGAATAGAGCTTAAATCAAAATAAACAGAAAGAAGAAACCTTATGATATTTGGAGAGGAAGAATTGCACGTGTAAAGAACCTAAGAGTGTTTGGAAGCAAGTGTTTTATTAAAAGAGATGAAAAAAACCTTGGAAAGTTTAATTCAAGGTGTGATGAAGGCATATTATTAGGTTACTCAGCAATTAGTTCAACATATAGGTGCTACAATAAAATCCAACAAAATATAGTAGAGAGCACCAATGTCATAGTTGATGAATCATATCCAAGGAAGACTAAAACTCAGCCCAAAGAGACTCCCAAAACACATAAAATCAGGATGATGATGAAATTGCAGAAGGTGATCAAGAAGAATAAAATGAAGAGGAAGAAAGACCAGATACAAGAGTTCCTTCAAGAAATGTTAAGAGAGATCATTCTCCAAATTAGATCATATGGAATAACTTAATAAGGAAGAAGGTATAAAAACAAGAAGAAGGTTTAAAAACATTCAAGATCAAGAGAACATAACTCTCCTATCCAAGATGAAACCAAGGAATGTCGGGGGAGGACAGAAAGGACCAAAATTAGATCAATGAAATGAATGAATAACTAGAACAAATAGAGAAAAATGAAACTTGGGAACTTGTCCCTATGCCCAAGAACAAAAACATCATTAGAACTAAGTGGGTATTTAGAAACAAGCTAAATGAAAAGGTAAAGTTACAAGGAATAAGGAAATGATAGTTTGCAAAGGGCATTCTCAGGTTGAAGGAGTGGATTTTGATGAGACATTTAATCCATTGGATAGAATGGAGGATGTTAGGATATTCTTGGAAAATTCAGCATACGAATGATTCAAATTATATCAAATAGATGTAAAGTTAGCATTTTTGAATGGGAACTTGAATGAGGAAGTGTACATTGAACATCTTGATGACATTTCTCTCATTGAGGACAAGGATTATGTTTGTAGGATGAAAAATGCATTATATTACTTGGTTGGAAGGTTTCAAGAGTATCTTAGGGAGAACTATCTTCAATGTTTCAAGATAATATTTATATATCTCATAGGAACCATGGAATACGGGCTATGGTAACCAAAAAATAATAAGTTTTAAATCAAAAGCTTTACAGATGTAAATTGGGCAGGTAACATTGATGACATGAAGAGTGTAACTAGTGGATATTTCTTTTTACGTAAGTTCCTTGTGTCTTGGATAAGTAAGAAGCAATATCTTGTAGAAATTTCCACTTGTGAACTGATTATATAGCAATAAAATTATGTTGTACTCAAGTAATGTGGATGAAAAAAACTCTTGAATACTATAAAGTTGAAAATGATGGTCATATACCTTTGTAATGTGATAGCACAAGTGTTATAAGTGTGTCGAATAACCCACTGTTACACTCCATGATAAAACATATACCAATCAAGTACCATTTATGAGGCAACAAGTGAGTGAGCAAAAATCAAACTTGAACATGTATCCAAAATATAGGAAGTAGCTGATATCATGACTAAACCTCTACAAAAATAGTTTTGAGTATTTAAGACACAAATTAGGGGTATTACTTTCCCCAAAAATTCACTAGGATTCAAGTCATCAAGGGGGAGAAACTCAAGTGCCATATATACTCCAAGAAGTTTTAAGAAGTGTCAAAACGACGGGAACTAGTTCACTAGTTCAACGTACAACTTGTGAAGACCAAAGAAAGAAATGTGCAAAGAGTGAAAAGTTTGATCTTGAAAAGAATATTTTTAGTGGGAACATTGAGGCTGATTGGTAAAGAAATCCATGCATATTCTCGAGCCATAAATGACAAGTTAGCGATCCTAATCCAAGGGGGATCTTGAAGAGGTGATTATATGCCTTGTTATTGATTATTTGCATGTCGTTTACTTAATGAACCTTTTCATGATGTCAAAGGGGGAGAATGTGTTAAAAAATAAGTAAAGAGAGATTTTACGTTCTTGGTATGAATGCTTTCCATAAAAAAATTTAGTGTTTATTGTCATCAATGAAAAAGGGGGAGATTGTTGAACCATGTCTTGGTGTTGTTGTCATTGATGACATGGTGCATTGATGGAAAAGTGTGAGTGATTGAGTTTCATATTTTCAAGGGAATGAATTTTGATTGGTAGTGCATTCACAAAGTGGTTTGGTGCATTCTCAAGGTTGGTTTCAGTGTGTATTCTTGAGTAGTCATGGTGGTTTCAGGGTGTTTAGTGCTTGGTTGAGGTGGTTGGTGCCCAATGGATGTATGGAGATATCTGGATGAAATTAATAGGTTTCCTAAGGTCTAAAATGATGTTTTAATAATGTGTAAGGTCTTCTAGGATGATCATCAAGTCAATTCTTGTAAGTCATGGTTGGAACTAGCCCATTTAGGCCTAGTTCAAGGACCTAATGAGATGTATGAAGAAAAATCAGGTCATGTCAAGCCAATGCAAGCATGAGAGGTGTTTAAAAACATTGTATATAGTCATCATATGGAGCCACATGTCACAACCATCTCTTGGAAGAAAATTTGGCATCTTTTTTATGGTGACCTTGAGAAAAAATAGTATAGGCATGGAAAAATGAGCTTGGTGATGGTACATGCTAATTTACGAGAAAAAAATATGTGGTGCATGTGGAGGAAGGTGTTATATAGGTGTGAGTCACATTTCATGAAAAAAATTAAGATGTACTCTCAAGATAGAATATTTTTAGCTATATAGAGGTTTTAGAAAGCACACTCCCAACACGAAGGTTATCTCTCAAGAGATCAAAGGCATGTAAAATTTTTGGATGGTATCTTAAGGATTTCACTAGTGTTAGAGTACTAAGTTGAGAACACTCCAGAGGTGGAATGAAGTAAAATGGCACCCTATACTCTATGAAAATTCCTTAAGAGTGCAAACCACTTCAAACCCTCATAAAACCCTAAGATTGAAGCGATGGACAAGAAATGATGTATTTACTCTCTAAATCACTTGTGCGGCAGGATAATACAACCATTTAGGGTTATAGGGAACTCATTCTAATATAATTTAGTGGAATTTAGGTTCCACAGGTATGGTTTTACCATATAGTTTTTACTTTGTTTTACAATATTTTCGTTATATAGACTTGTCTAGAAGGTATCAAGATGAAAACATTGATTTGGAAGTTTGTTTGGGGAGTGTACTTCATGTTCATTAAATAATATTGTCATGTTCTTTGAATTTTTTAATGATCCTTGTCAATTTATCCCACCTACCTCTAAAGGGTAGTCGAGACAAAAATAGTATTTGAG
Source organism: Taxus wallichiana var. yunnanensis (assembly GCA_018340775.1). Lineage (NCBI taxonomy): Eukaryota > Viridiplantae > Streptophyta > Pinopsida > Cupressales > Taxaceae > Taxus > Taxus wallichiana. The sequence continues at coordinate 391,361,661 of CM031235.1, forward strand.
TATGAGGAAGAATATAGTTTCATGCATGGTGTGGAATCCCAAAATGAGTTGGAAAAGTTGAAACAATCTCAATGCAATATTACTGAGCTAAAAAAAATCATCTCAGGATACTCAGAAGGTTGAGAAATGGATTTTTTTAATGGATTTCTCCACAAAACCCATGCACACAAACATTTGGAGATGGTGTAGAGGTTCCCTTTGAAGTGTTCATACAACGATCAGTCATGAAAATGAGTTTCAACATGCAAGATTCAAACTAGAGAAAGACTAAGTCTTGAAGCTCAAAACCTCTTTCTAAGTTTGTCTAGGAAACCATACAAGATTGATCTATTGGCTATAGAATGAAGCAATATATGGGGCTGGAGAGTTTAATAACATCCATATCCTCCTTAAAAGGTGTCTTTGAAGTCAATACTAATTGAGAAAGTGTGTTGTTTTCTCAATCTTTGAAGATGTAATTATGCACATGCAAATCAGTGTATACCCTACTCCAATGCATGATTCATGAAGGGAATAATGGTACCTTTCCACTTCTTATGAGTTTTAGGTGATATAGTTCTCACAAATCACCTTCCCTAAGCTATAAAATCAGTTAAATACATGTTCTTTGTAGTTTTCCAACCTCACTCATGATTGTGATATGAGTTCTTCATAATCTGTGCATACAAGAGTGTGATGAATGGTTGAAAAGGAGTCTTCAAGCCTTGATGTGATGAAATCTAATATTTTTTGGTGGTATAGACCTATTATAACATTAATTCTCATGAATACATGGCAAGATCTAGTTTCTCAAGTCACCTCATTCATCGAGTTCAAGATTGTTTTCTCTAGAACATGTGCTCATTTAATTGCGTTGTTGAAGGTTGAAGGAAAAATAGTGAGATATGAAGGATATAAAGAGGTTATATAGCATTTTATATATTTTTATAATGTTATTGCATGATGATGGTGGTTAGAACTTAGTCCTCTTTGAGCCTCAAACTTTCTCAAAAGCCAAAGGAAAAGACAAACTAGAGATGATAGTTACAAAAGAAAAGCTACATGGGTTATAGGAAAGGCTACAAGTGAATTCAAATGGTTAGAATGTTTATAAATCTACCTTGATCATCATCTCAAATGAAGAGAATATTGACAAGACCTAAAAAAATTGTGCATATAACTGAACCCTGTCAGATGCCATGATTGCACATATGGGTAGTTTTTGTGTGAAGTCAATCCATCTTCTTGTATGAGTTGTGAGGTAGGTGAAAGGTTTATTGAAGAGGAAGTGTAAAAAATGTTTGTGTGTGTCTATGTTAATTATAAAAACTCAGCCTTGTACATGACTATTGTTTTTGAAAAAAGTGAGAGTTGATTGTGTATGAAGACTAGTGAATGTGTATGAAAAAGTGAGATGAGAATGTATGAGAAAATTTAGGATCACTATTTGTTGTCTAAGCAACTATGTCAAGTGAGTGATAAAAATTGATGTCATGTCTAAGTAGAAGCTTAGAAAATTTGAAAGTGGGTGATTTCATGAAATTTTTAGCTTGTAAAGGAGTCAAGTAGGTGCTTGATCAGATTTTGAAGTTGGTGCTTCATGTTGAGTGGGTGCTCAACAAGTTTGAGACCTTTGTAATATTTCATTGGAAAAATTGTCCAACATAGTACATTGGATCAATGGGTGTTTGTTCGTTTTAAGGGTTTCCCAACTTAAAATATTATCTTCTTATGGTTTCTACTATTGATTACTCATTCCAATAGAGTTAAAAGAAGGACAAATCCCTATAAAGAAACATCCATAATCATTGACTCGAAAATAAAGGAAAATTTAAATCATAATTGGATCGGATGATTGAAGTTGGTCTAATATACCGAATAGAAAAATCATATTGGATAAGACTTATAGTCACCAACCCAAGAAAATAGGATAAATGAAAATATGTGGAGATTATAGGGATTTGAATGATGCATTTGTTAATGATCCATTTACAACTCCATTCATTGATGAATACTCGAAGGAGTAGCCGGACATGAAGTATAATATTTTATAGATGGATTTAGTGGATAATATCAAACTATGGTTACATAATAAGATCAAGCTAAAATTAATTTCTAAACCGAGTGGGGAATCTTTACATATAGGATCATGCCATTTGGATTGAAAAATTCAACCGCAATTTTTTCCAAGTTGTTATCACTACATTCAAAGATTTCATTCATGATTTCTAGAAGTATACTTGGATTATTGAGTTATATTCTCATTATTCAAATAACATATATCCAAGCTATGTTTAATGTTAGAAATATGTAGATACAGGAATTACATTAAATTCAAAAAAAAAATTCATTACATCATTTGGAGTGCTAATTGGGCACATTGTATGTAAAGAGAATTTTTTGTTGATAAAACAAAAATAGCTATTATAATTGCACTCAATCCATCAACAACACCCTCATAGATTTACACATGCTTGGGACACACATGGTATTACAAGAAAATTATGAGTGGATATGAAAGCATAGTACAACCAATGGAGATGTTGTTATTTAAGATTGAAAATTTTAAATAGACAACTAGATATCAAAATTCATTCATGTTGTTAAAGAAGAAATTGGTTAGTGTGCCGATGCTAGTATTTCTAGATTAGTAAAATATTTTCCATGTGCATGTTGGTACATTAGGTAGTGCAATTCTATCATAACTAGGGAAATGAAGAATAGAAAGTCCAATCTAATTTAAGAAGGAAATTTTAACCCATAGAGAGAAACTACAAAAATTCAAAACGTGAAGCTTTAGCTATGATTTTCACAATCCAAAAGTTAAATTAATATATGCTAACAATTGAATTTGAGTTTGTCACAAATCACTAGGAATTGTAATATCCGGTGAATAAGCCACTCACGGGAGGAAGGATATCAAGATGGTTGATCATGTTTCAAGAGTAGAAGTTCAAAATAAATTTCAAACCGAGAAGAGATAATTTAAGACTAGATACCTTGAGTCACATAAACATAGGAGAAGGACCAAAGGAACTAGATGAATATGCTTCAAATGCACACTTATTTTGGGTCGTCGTAATGCCAAAATAATTCAAAAATATTGTGTAGTTTATATATCAAGTAAAAATTCCAGTATATTATATATAAAAAGAAAAAAAATCAATTACAAAATCCCTACCATATACTATCATCAATGGATTTTTATTAAAACTAGGAAAGAATGAGGTATTGCACATGATTAAACTAAAATGGAAAATGGGGGCCTAATTTAGTTTAATATAAATGCTACATGCAAAGCAAAGTAAATAAAAACAAAATAAATGAAAGAAATGACCAAAGCAATCGAGTAAACGACATATAAAACCCTAGGTTTGCAAAGAAGGTCGGGAAGATCTTATCTCGATTCGATGACTATTCGGGACTATGTCACAATGATTACTAAATGAATAAAATGAAGAAATTACCACATATGAGCTTTGAAAAGTGCAAATACAAGTTGTACGAGTAGTCTCGGGTGCTAAGCCAAGAAGGATATGGGCGTCAAGGGTGCCTGCTTTGAGATCTGGATGCCCCGGTGCGTGTAGGAGGTCCAAAACTAATTTCATAGGGTCTAAGTGACACAAAGCCTTTACTTCCTATCTCGTGTATATTGTTGAGATGTTCGAATTTTCTTTGTGTAATCGATATGAAGAAGAGACCTGTAAAACCCCAAGCCAAACATCAAAACCCTAAAAAAGAAAGATACATATGAAGAGGTCAGATTGTCTTCAATAACCACAATGGTGGAATTACTAACTAAGTGATGCACTACATTTCAGATCCAAATGCGAGTTCTAAGTGTGTGTGTGTGTATGGGTAAATCATTCCCTAGGTCCTCTTATTCTAGTTGTACTTTGTGAAGTTACAAGTAGTAACTAGATGTAGAAATGTAAATAGATAGTGGATGGAATATAATAAACGTCCTTCCTATGCAGTGTGATGTAGATGAACTAACCTTGTCCCTTGTGATGGAGCTAGATAGATTAATACGGAGATCGATATGTCGTGGATGGATGCAACCTTAGGTGGATGATAGTAGTGCTTAGCGTTTGGTCCCTCATTATGGTCTCATAACTTTATATTTATATGGTTCTCTTGTTATAATTTCACAATTAACCCCAAAAAGGCTTAACAGTAAAAATATGGAAAGCTCAAAAGGCTAGAAAGTGCCGAAAATATGAGTGCAAAGTGTGCCTCGAATGGGACTAGGGAACATGGGGCACCTTAGTAGTAATATGGGTGTCCCGATCTCGGGGATAGGAACGACACAAAGTGACAAAATAGACTATGCAAGTATATGCAGAAGGTCGGGAGTGATAACAAAAACAAAAGTAAAAAGGCCAAAGGAAATGGGTTAATAAGTACTTTCTTTAATCAAAACCAGTTGAATATTAGTATGACATCGAGACTAAATAATACCCAAAGTGCATGATTTTGTGTCTAAATTTTCCCCACTTTATGTTGGTGAGTGGAACGCTTGGTAACATAAAGTAGATAGAGATGTGTACCTGATGTCTATGTAGAGTGATGTAGAAAGAATTCCAATACACAAGACAAAGAGTGGAGTGAAAAAAATGAAGCGTGGAGACTAAAGATGCAAAAGTGAAAAAAGTGATGAGAGTGAACCTAGGGTGGAAATGCGTGTGTAGTTGTTGATGTATGTGATGTACCTGCATGTTAGTATGAGGTACAAACTATTGAATGATACTATTGTCGATATTTTTGTTGACGCTATTTTTGTATTTTGTTGTTTGTTATGGATTTCTTGCTCCCCATATGGATAAACCTACAAAGGAGAGGACAATCAAGTAGTCAAATATGCATGTATATGTGTAAAAACCATGTGTATATAGTAAAAATACTATAAATGGAAGTATGAAAATGTAAAAGGAACATGTGCACCTGATCTGTGATGAGAGAAAGAGTGTAGAAAAGGGTATCATGTAACTATCAATGTAATGTGTGTTTTTGGGCGATCTCTTGCCACTTTGTGGCTAAATAAGTGTAGGGAGAAATCTCTGTTATTCTCCAAACCTATAATCGCTTCCTTGAGAATGTGTGAATATATCTATATAATTCCTATTTTGTGGGTGATCCGACGCTACTAGCCAAAGTGTTATAGGGAGGAAAGTACGTTGTATCCTCCAATATATAACTTCTCCCCATAATTCTAAGGACAACCTATCCTATAAAACCCATTGTATATGGGGTTCATAGACTGGAATGAACCCACTCACTGTATTACCCACAATGTTAAGGATGGAAAATTGAACTAAACTATACTGGTAGAGAGTGTTGTGTAGTTTGTAAACCCCAAATGATTCCCCCTTTTTGGGGGTGCATGTGATGTTGCGGGTAGGAGGATTCCACCCTAAAAGAGGACCAACCATGAAAATTGTGCCCTGTATGGGGGAGGTAATGAAATTGGTAGAAACCAAGGAACACACAAACAAGTGGCTAGAAAAAAAAGTGTTAGTACAAAGAAGCATGCATGTAGAAAAAAATTATAAGCTATGAAGACAATGTAGAAGCTATAAAGCAAGAAAAATGCAAGAAGCCAATCATAGTACACCAAAATGGGTTGTAAACATGGGACACCACTCATGATGTCGTAAGAAACTCAATTCCATAATGGCCGCATATAAACAAACAAGTTTGCATACTAAAGAAATGTGAAGGACCACATACAATAAAAACAAGAGATAAAAAATAGCAGCAAACAGAAAAATAGCCATGGTAGCAAGTAATATTGTAAAAAAATACTACACATGAAGCACCTGTTAGTATGTTAGAAAGATAAACCATATTTCAAAAGCATGTATAACCAAGTAATGAAAAGTGCTAAGTACAAAATGAAACAATAACACCTGTAAGAGACGAATGTGGATGCCCACAAGTAATAATTGTAGGACTAGTGGGAGATGAACATCCATGTTGCGTGTAAGAGACCTATATCTACAATCAAAAATAGAGAAGGACATGAACACACATGTGTGGATGGTAAAGATAATGACATACAAGATATCTATCTAGTATGTGTAGTAAAGCGAACATGTATAAGAAAATGTAATAAAAATAAATGGGACAAAGATATGCAACATGTTGTGGATGGATGACATGGAATACAAGATGGATGATAGGATTTTCATGCCCCCAAGTGAATGGATTTGTATGCGGTGAGGTTCATTTGGTTTTCATCCTTAGTAGTTAAGGATGAACCGTAAACGAGACCGTGTCATAGGAAATGGTTTAAGTGTGCATTATGTCTAACGCGTTGTGATGAGTGTGTATGCATGGTAATGATATGAAACCTAGAGATGGTGTCTGTGTGTGTGTGCGCGTGTGCGCGTGAAACCTAGAGATGGTGTGTGTGTGTGTGTGTGTGCGCGCGCGCGCGCAACCCTATAGCCAAATTTTATATCATGAAAATATGAGCGTAGGAGTGATGATTTAGCCTAAAGCATATATCACTACAAGATGAATAAAAGGAGTGGTGATTTATCCTAAAGCATATACCACTACAAGATGATGGAATAGGTGACCATTTAGCCTATAACATATGTCACTAATCTAGTATTTTCGCATGATAAGAGGTTGAATGATGAACGTGTGAGTATGATGATGTCCATTTGATTTGTAAACCCTTGGCAATCAAGTATGGACTGAGGAACTAGAGTGCATCATAGGGTAGTGAGTGCAATGCGTATGAGGAGATATAGTATATGTGATGATAAGAGACGACCATGTGATGAGAAAAATGTGTAAATATGTGATGTATAGTATGCAATGAAAGATGAGTAGAGAGATGAATAGTGTGAAGTGTGTGCTTATGTAGGATTAATAATATATAATGCTATATTTTTAGACAATAGGAGTGTGAAACATATGTGATGAATACTAGTAGGATGTGTAGATGTGAAATGGTCGAAATGATGCAAAATAAATGTAGAATGTAGGATGAAAAATGTATTACTCAAAATGTGTGAAGAGACACAATGTGTAGTACCTATTGTGCAGTGTTTGGGTTTCATGTGTAGTATGCCCTCAATAAATAATATTGAACCAAAGAACAAGAGTGTGTCATTGGGTAATGATGATGATATAGTGTAGATGAATATACCTATAAGATGAAAGTGATGTATGATAATGCTAGGATGAGGTGTGTTGATACTAATGCCGGGGGCGGGGGAATATGTGTGAATGATATGCCCCACAAGTGTGTAAGATGAAGAATGAAATTATGTAATGTCATCTAGAAGATTGTCACTTTCATGGTCATAGTCAAATGGATAAGCATTTATTACTTGATAAGAAATAATGTCTAGTTGATTGCGTAAGGAACCATTGAGGCAAAAATTATACATACCAATGGAATATTCCTCATTAACGAATGGAGTAAGTGGACATTTGTCTTCATGCCAACGAGTGATATTTTATGTATAGAAAAGAAAAGGAACTATTGTAAATAAAGACATGACCAAAATGCATGGGGAAAGATATACTTATATGATCAGGATCTAGAGTACCCCCAATGTAATCACGACATGATTATCCTAATGTAAGTGGCACAGATCAAGGATCATGTGCAAGGAATACTGTGAGGTGAAAGACATGAAGGCCATAAGCGGCCATGATGTGAAAAAACCCATCATAGAGATGAGAATCGTGTGGTGGAGGATAGAGGTCCTCGAAAGCAAAACCCTATCAAATCAAACCCTCATGTGTACATATAGTGTCATCGCAAGTAGGATCAAATGGAATATATTCCCAATACAAATAATTCAAGAAAAGTGTGCAAGTAAATGGTGGGCATGATAACATATGAGGTAGATATGAAGGTGTAGGTGATAGAGCGACGTCCATAAACTAGATAGACCCCTGATAAAGAATCATAGAAGTAGTAATAACATGTGGCATAAAACATACCGCATCTATTACACAAATGACACCTTAAAGTGGTGGCAAGTGAGGTGGTTCTTCCATAGGTTAAGGATCATCTGTAGTATCAGTGTGTGGAATATGAAGACTAGTTTTAGGAGTTTGGTCACAGTATCGGAATGGATCAATGTCATGAAAAATAGTATATTCAATGCCTTCATAGAGGAATTTAACATAATGATGTATAGTAAAATATAAATTTTTCATGGCACAAAGCCATGGCCTACCAAGAACACAATTGTAGGAAATAGGAAAATCAATAACAAAGAACATGGTGTTGACAGTTTTTGGTCCTATAGTGATAGGTAATGTAATGTGACCAACACATGGATGAATAGAACCATCATATGCACATAGTGAAAGACAAGATGGACTAACATCATGAGTATAAATACCTAGTTTTTTTAGGAATGTCGGTGGACATAGGTTTATTTCATATCTATTATCAATTAAAGTACATTTGACACCTAATTTTAAATATGACACATGAAATTTAAAGGTGGGTCATTGTCAAAAGTGTGAATATCAAGTGGGAGGATTAGATTTGAATGCTATGTGTTGAGAAAATGCATCTACAAAATTTTGATATACTGATTCAGGATGCATATCAGCACGAATGCGAGTAGTAGCAAGAATATGTTGGACTCTATGCCTTAGATCAGGATTTGCAAGTAAATAATCATTGACTACAATACTCATGATGACAAGTAATGAATGAGGATCCTATAAGCATGAAGATCGAGTATGGGTTCACCAAAATGATTAAACTAAAATGGAAAATGGGGACCTAATTTAGTTTAATCTAAATGCTACACAAAGAACTAAATAAAAGTAAAATAAATGAAATAAATGACCCAAACAACTAAGTAAATGAATATGAAACCCTAGATGTGAAAAGAAGATTAAGGATATCTTAGCTTATTCGATGATTGTTTGAGGCGTGTCACAATGATTTTCGGATGAAAAAATGTAGAAATGACCACACAAGAGCTCGAAAAGTGCAAATTTGAGTTGTCTAAGAAGATTGGGGTGCCTGAAGAAGGATAGGGGGGCCTGGGGTGCCCTAGTCTATGAAGGAGGTCCAAAAACTAATTTTACTGTGGTCTCTAAGTGATGCGAATAATTTTATACCTATCGTGTGTATATCGTTGGACCGTGTTGAATGTCACTGGTAATCAAAAATGAAGAAGAGACCTACAAAACCCCAAACCAAGCATCAAAACCCTAAAAATAAATATTCATATGAAGGGGTTAGACCGTACTTGGTGGTCATAATGTTGGACTAAATAATTGAGCGTTGCACTACATTTCAGACCTAAATGTAGTTCTAGGTGTGTGTGTAAATCATGCCTATGTGCTCTTGTTCATGTCACACTTTGTGAAGTAGCAAACAATAACTAGATGTATAAATGTAAATAGATGGTGGATGGAATAGAATAAAATTCCCTCCTATGTAGTGTGATGTAGATGAACCAGCCTTGTCCCTTATGATGGAGCTAGATGGATGCAAATGAATCTCTCGATGCCTTGGATGGATACAACCTAAGGTGGATGATAGTAGTGCTTAGTGTTTGGTCCCTCATTATAGTCTCATAACTTTATATTTATATGGTTCTCTTGTTCTAATTTCATAATTAACCTTGAAAAGGCCAACCACTAAAAATATGGAAAGCTCAAATGGCTAGAAAGTTCCCAAAAGATGAGGGAAAAGTCTAAAGGGGATGGGGTGCCTAAGGTGCCCAAGATTGGGATGGGCTCCTAATCGGGGATAGGAATGATGCAAAGTGAAAAAATAGACTGGGAAAGTATATGGAGAAGGTCCGAAGTGACAATAGAAAGCAAAGTAAAAAGGCCGAAGGAAATTGGTTAATTAGTACTTTCTTCACTCAAAAACCATATGAATAGTAGTATGAGACTGAAAAAAATAATACCCAAAGTACATGATATTGTGTCTACAACGCAAAGTTGAACTATAACATGAAAGAGAATTATTATTAGATGAAGTTCATGGAGGCATTGTTAGAGGACATTTGACAAGGGAACTCATTAAAAAATATATATTATAGAGTGGAATTTTTTGGCTAACCCTATTTCAAGATGCACATCATATGACAAAACATTGCGACATTTTTCAACAAGTGAGGAAACAAAGTAAGGATGATGAAATGTATCTTAATCTCCTTTTATAAATGTAACCATTTGAGAAATGGGGAATATATTCCAATGTTCTAATTCACCCTCCATTAATAAAGTATAGATGATATATAATTACAACAACTAACTATTCTAAAAAATTAGTAGAATATGCAACCATACCGAATTCCACAACAAAAGATGCAACCATATTCTATATGAAAACATAATAACTAGATTTGGATGCCCACATAGACTAGTAAGTGTCAGGGGCACACACTTTTTGAACAATAACATAAAAATATTCATAAAATAATTTATGATTGTGCACCACAAAATTACAACATATTACCCACAAGCGCATAAACAATTGTAATCTATAAACAAAGTACAAAAAGTATTAACAAGTGTCTTTATTGGGTAAATATATGACCAGGAAGATCGAATACATGTAGATCTATGGTCATATAGAACTAACTATAGAAGAAGTACATAAAATACACCATTTTAGTTGGTTAATCAAATTGAAGTAATCATGCCAATAGAATATATTGTACCAAGCCTTCACATCAAAATAGTTACTCGGTTGGAAGAAAAATAATATATTGAACACATATTGTTAGAATGGAAAAAAATGGATGAATATAGGGTAGGAATGAGAGGGTTGAATCATCCCCAATAAAACTTTTACACTTTTTCTCCAAACCCTAACCACACAACCTAATGTAGAACACACATCAAAACATATAGTCTTCTCAATGAAATATGCACAATGTAAGAATCAAAATGATAAACATATAAAGCCACTTATATTGATAATGAAATCAGATCCACACACTTATATAGATATTCAAATTAGATCACAAGAGTAATGCCTTCAACAAAGATCAACAAGGTACAACGAAGATGTATCAAGATGAACAATGTAGTCACATGAATATCCAAGAAGATATAATTCTTCCAAAAGTGATTACAAATCAATATCAGATCTGAAGACACCTTAGAAACCTGAAAATTACATCAACATGCTATGAATATAGCATCCAAACACAAGCATCCAAATCTTCCCTCCTTCTCCAACTCGCTCTCAAAGAAACAACACAAACTTTGTCCTTGCTCAAATTATCCTCATGAAAACTCAACCAATTATTTTCCTAGAATGGAATTCCAGGGGTTTTGGGCTAGGCCCAAAGGTTTTTCTTTTCATAAAAATGGTTCTTCAAAATAAGATAAAAGGGGTTTCAAAAGACTAGCACCATTATACCCAAAACTCCATTTTATAGCCTCTTCTTGATTCAAATTCAAAGGAGGTTGGTTTCCCTCCACTTGCATGACCATACCAGCCTAAAAACATCCCATAAGAATCACTAGAACATTCACAATTGACCCATATAGGTCATCCTAGAAAAAACACTTCATCCATGCACTAAAAATCCCAAAAACCCTTGCATTGGGATGACAAAAATCTCCTAATCCCAAAACTATTTTTAGTAAAGATCTAAAAATCATCACACATGTTTAAAATAAAATTTAAACATCATATATGGTCGCAATTTATCTCAACCAATCAAATTATTTCGTTTATTGGGCCCAATGCTCTTTGTACTTCTCAAAACAGTTGTTTCCTACACCCTTCAACACCTTGGAAACTTCATTATGCCACAAAATGACTTCAAATCAACCAAAATATGTCATGTAACCACTTGATGGAAATTATATAACCTTTAGATCACTTCTAATAAATTTATAATCCTTGAAACAATATCCTTCTCAAACCACAACAACTTTTGTCTTCACCAAATCATCCTTCCCAAAAGTTGTTTCCAAATATCAGATGATAAAAACATTTATAGGAACATTCAAGACCTATAAATGGATTAATTTGATTAAAAATTCATCCACATTCACATTCCATGTGATATAAATCATCAACTTATCCATATAATTCTTCATTCGTCTCAAAACTTATGGCAAAGCACATCATATCACGAATCTGGAAAAATCCTTCTTATCCAAAGAATGACATGTAAAACTCATCAAAACACCTCATCATAATAAAAAACCATTTCAATGGAAATATATCTTAATCCTCTTTCCAACACATTTTTAATCTCATCAAAAGTTCACTTCAGTAGCTCCTATTAGGGCCATTTTACTAAGAACTACTTTTTATGGCCTCAAAACTTCCTTTGACGAGTCAAATAACCACATTCCCACTCTCATTCACTCATAATAAGGGCAGTCCACTTTGCATATATTGTTTAACTCTCTTTTGTGGTCTTATTTTGGTTCTTATACAGTAGTTCCTCCTAGCCAAAAGGAAGGTCTCACAATCACTTTGATTCGGATTTCGAGATACACGCGCATACAACCTTCAACCATCCCAAATCAGGTATTCCTCTTACCACCTTTACCTTATTTATTTCGTCAAGTAATTCTCAAAAATTAAGAAATTAGGTGAAATTTAATTCCCACTTGGGAAACCACATTTTTTTGTCGCGCGCCGCTTACCAATACAAGCTACACAACAAAAAGGGGCAAAATGTAGACACCAAAATTGAGTCGTAATCACCTTGGTCCCCTAACCTAGCCCTATAATCACTTCCTCATCCTCAAAACCTTATCATCTACCTCCCTGCACACCACATATTTTAATTTAAATACTTTAATTAAATTAATGCCATTTACCTCCATACATATTAATTTAATTATTTTTAATTAAGTTAACAACCTTTACCCACACACATATTAATTTAATTATTTACATTAAATTCATTCACTACCCTCACACACCTATTTAATATAATTGTCTTTATTAAATGCACCTCACCTACCACCCCATGATTTGACCCATTAACCTAAACCCTAAACCAATGTCCTAAATAAAGCCTAACATTAGACCCATCCCCTCACCACACATTTAAAAGCCTCCTAAGGTCGGGCCACCCGAGAAAAGGAGGAGACCCTTATCAAATAGCGGAGCAACTTCCCAGGTGATTTTTGAACAACCTGAGATATCTCACCTAAACTGATGTCGGTTCACCCTAAACCGACACCGGTTCACCCTAAACCAACGCTGTTATACCGGAATGGACCAAATGGCCTATTTAGACCCATCTACAACTTTGTAATACGAGTTGTTGTTGAAAACTTCGATCTCAAGTTCGATCCCTTTAGACGTGACAATGGAACAAATATTGATTTGTGATTAACAAAGGCAACCAAATACACTGACACAACAGTGAAACTTTCTTCCCAGCATCCTCCAACGCAGCAACTTCTTCATTATTCTTCAAACATGTACCTCATCAGAAGAGTAAGTATTCTCCTTCCATCTATTTCATTTTCTTATCATCATCTGTAGTATTTTTGGTAAAGGAACCTAGCCTTTTACCCTCTGTCCATTCCCTCTCTCCAAAGTTGCAGCCCACCTTACATACCCAATCATCTTAAGACTTGGCCTAATTTCCTATTTGGACCTCCTCGTGATCTCGGACCTTTCTGCAACCTATCTACACCCCCACTGTGATCAATCCCCATCTTCTATCCACTCCAATTTTTCCCCAAAAATCTAAAAACGCAGACTATGTGATTCTACTAGCCCTCGAATCAACCATCGCCGATTCTCTCTAGCCATCGCGGTTACTGTAAAACCATCGTCGATTTTATAAAACCGTGGTCGGTCTCTGTGTCGCCCGATCTCTACCAGAATAATAACCTGTTTTTGACACATACCTACTTGAACACCTATTTGACCTTCAGATCTGTATCTAACCTAGCCTGTTAGCTCAGACTCACCTGTAACCAACCCACTTGACCTCTGGATCTCCTTCTAGCCTAGCCTATTAGATTAGATCTAGCCTACTGCATTCTGTATGAGATGCCTAAATCATATTAAACTACAGTAGGAAAATATTTACTTTATTTCAGCATTGAATTGTCTTAAACGGTGGATTGTGACCATCTAGGAAGTATCACACTTAGGGATCTAGCATATGCTCGGAAGTCCACCGCATATATTGTTTAACTCTCTTTTGTGATATGATTTTTGTTCTTATACAAGTAGTTCCTCCTAGCCAAAAGGAAGCTCTCACAATCACTTTGATTCAAAATTCATATACGTGTGCATATAACCTTCAACCATCCCAAATCAAGTATTCCTCTTACCACCTTTACCTTATCTATTTCGTGAAGTACTTCTCAGAAAACTAAGAATTGAGATCTCCATAACATATTTCTCTATCTTTAAAATGCCCAAGTTTGTTAAACCTTAATTTTTGTTTTATTTTTATTGAATTATATTTTCGTTGATTTAATACATGTTTTAGAATGAATGAAATTGTAAATTATTTTTCACCTTTATGTTACTCATTTATGAAATGGAACAATGAAAATAGTTAGTTCTAAAAGTATAAATTCAATAATAATATTCTTAGTGCATTATGAACACTTCGGTGAAGAGGAAATGGGCTAAGGATTTAATGTGATGGTTGTTTTTAAAAATATTTGTAAGGTTATACAAAATATAGTCATTATTAAGTGTGGGTATATGAATATTAGTAATCACATCTTATATTAATTATTCCTCAATTTAATGAGAATTAAAGTATACAGGAGGAGTTTTATAAATTAGAGATAATGAATACTTATTTGCATATAACATATTTTATGCTTTATAAATCTAAATTTCATTATATATATATGCTTACGAGATATATGAATACAATATATTTACATGGATAGAAATGCATATGGTATCTAACAATTTGTTGTTTTATTTATTAAATATATTTTATTATTTATTTATTTATTTTACGATTATGTGTTCAAACAATGTTATCATAAAAATATAGAAAAACATCTTTAAATCAAGTAATAAATATGTTTTATGCCCAACCTATATTAACGTTTGGATGTATTATTGCTTTATAATCTATTAAAGTGAGTTATTATTTTGTAATAAGTTGATTAGTGTTACACGCACGCACACACACACACGCACGCACGCACACACACGCGCGCGGCGCGCACGCATGCATGCGCACACACACGCACGCATGCGCACACACACACGCACGCACACGCACACACACACACACACACACACACACACACACACACACACACACGCACGCACGCACGCACGCACGCACGCACGCACGCACGCACGCACGCACACATGATGCATGTATATACATGTGTGTGTATTGTATTTTTATTTTTTTTACTTTCTAATATTGTAGGTACATATTATTTATATGCTCTTTCCAAGAGAATTTACAGAGACGAACAAGGTTTCCAAATAAAATATTATGCAATAATGGTTGCTTATGAGGAAGTAAGAAAAAATATTTGAGATCCAAAGTAAAATGAACTATGTATATTCAAATTTAAGTAGCACAATGGAAGTGTGATGGGCCAATAACACATAGGAATTTATTTAAAAATTATAGGAATGAAGTGTTAAGAAAAACGTAATAGGATATGAATAAAGCATGACCAAGTATTTCCAAGTCAAGTATTGTTGTGTTGATTGATTTCATGATAAAGAATTGTGTACATATTGCATGACATTTGGAGAGACTCATCTTGTTTGTATTGGAGACATCCAATACTAATAGTGTATAGTGTTTTCAATAAAATCCTTAACAAATATATCACATACAAGTATACCTAGGGAGACTAAGGTTTTTATAGTGGGAAAGACGACCCTTATTGTTTAATATTTTGCATATTTAACTTCAATATTTCTATGTAATAGTAATTACGATAATTTAGGTTTAAATTAGTGATGTATAAAATTATTGATATCATCTCTAATGAGCTAGATGGATTACTTGAGGAAGATTCTTAGAATTACTTGAAATATAAATGAAATGAAATACTACATAATTGAAATATAATTGTTGTGATATTAACATTACGAAATCAATACTCACATCTTTTTAACTAATCTTTCTTCTTTGTGTGACGTGTTTTAGATAAATCTCGTGCTATTTGAGGACAATAGCTAAATTTACATGTGGAGAATGTTGTGTGACTAACTACCCATGGTTTAAAGAGTAAGGGATAATGTATAAAGTCCATGTAGTAATATTAAATAAATGTTTTTACATCCAAAATTATATGGGTATGGGGTGAAATAAAAGGTTTAATAAAAGAAGTAAGTTTAAACATTTAATAAAAGATTGAATATGTGATATATCGATTGTTGATAATAAAATAAAATATAAAACCAAAAAACATGGGTGTGTTGAATGTAATGAAAATGACTATGAAAAGGTGGGGCCCTTTGAATATTATATATGAAATGGAAAGGACACTTAGCAAGAGGGGCATATAATATGTGAATTTATGTATAATATATGAAATTGGATGTCATGAAGGAATAATAAAAACATTAAATAAAAAGCTAAGGAAGAATATCTTGACACTCGAACAATGACAAGATGGGGTCCATAGAGTGGATATAAAGGGAGACATAAAGTGCACTCCTCAGCGTCCTAGTTAAGGCTAGTGAATCTAGTGATAGCATCCCGATGGAATTTTTCATATGATCCTCATTGTTGAGTGTGGTCTTGGCTCTAGTTACCTCGTAAGAGTTATCATTCGAATAATCTTTCTCATATATGTAATCCAAACCTTACATTATTAATAAAACTTGTGATTTGATGCTCTATTATTTGTTGTATAGAAATTTTTGTATTATATATGTTTATAAAAAATAAATAGATTGAACAACATAACACATACCCCAATGATGATACAAGTCTCCTCGCAAGGTGTTCGGGATCCGGAAAAGCTCTCCAAGTGTGCATTAACATCCCGCATGCCCCGCTTAGCCCCCACGTGCTTTGTTTTTCCCTTTTCCCCTCTTTTCTTGGCCTTTTGCTCTTCAGTGACGAAACCGCCGCCCTGCCTGGGCGGCGGTCTCGTGACCGCCACCCTGCTCAGGGCGGCGGTCCTTTACACGTTTTCCAGAAATCTCTTTTAACACGACTCACGTAAATTTCAACGATTCACCAGCTTTTTTCACCGCCATAAGCTTGCATTAATGATTATGGTTCCCTGGAATAGTGTTTTGCCATTGTTTATAGTTTAAGAGTTCTATTTGGTTTTTACCTTGGGTAAATCCAAATGCTATAAATAGTTGGCTTGTGCTCAAGCAAATGGCCCCTCAAATTTGCCTCTGAATTTCTCATTGCAATAGATTAGTCTTTCATTTTGCTTAGAATTCTTAGTTTCTTTCATTGCATGCTTAGTTAGTGTTGTTTTGTTGTTAGTAAGCCACATATCCATCTTGTGCAAATGCTATTGATATTTTATCCAATCCATTGGAGTAAAATAGTTTGTTTTCAATAGGAAGCCATTAAAGTTGCAGGTTTTTCTCTTCAAACAAGATAGTTTCAGGTTCTGGACGTTTTATGTTGCATGACTCGCAATAAATCCCGCTAGGAATTGCATAAGCCAAGCTTTGTACTCTTGCGCTATCCCTCTCCTACTCGCATTGTATTCAATCTATATCTTGAGCTGCCTTTGTCCCAATATCTACTTTTATTGATGCTAGCATTACACGCTTTTCTGGATCCACGTGAACACGAAGGAACGAGGAGATCACACTGAGGGGACATAGCCACACACACCATCGGATTCGCCACTATTCTGCAGAATCCAGGTTCTAGCTTTCAAAGTTCTAATTAGAAACATATCAAATAGAGTAGTCAATCACTTTATTTCAATCAATTTTACTTTCGATATTGCCAGGGAAGCTGTGGGGATTGATAGTTTAGAGAGACTATGATTCATTCCTCACTTCTGAGGTAGGATCGAGAGTCTTGCAAATAGACTAGATCAAGTATTTCATTATTTAGAATAGATTCACAGTTGCACAGACAAATAGCTATACTTGGTTATCTTGTTTGTTTTAATTTGTTATTTTAGCTGTCAATTCTAGATATATTAAACAGTTACTCTTTTAAATTCGTTCGAATAGTTCATCAGAAAATACAAAAATAGAGAAATCATATATGCTATAGATATACTTAACGTAGTTAAATTTCACTTTGTGCAGTTAATTTACATTGTTGCTTTTGTATGACAATCACGGGACCTAGGAGCCGGAGAATACGTATTCGAGCCAATCGTGCCCTAACCCAATCTTATCATAGAATAAGCTGATATAGATCAAAATCTCGGGATCAAGTCTTCCGAACAACGGTAAACTTACAACAAATCAGTTTCAACTGCACGGGTTAAACATAGAAGACGACCAAGCACACACATTTTGGTCGAATCAACCAAACTACTGAGTTACCTAGATTCATATCTACATGATTTGTAGAAGGGTTTGAAGAGAGTGGACATTTGATTTGTGATCCTTTGGTTCCATAGCCGGGCGGGAGACACTCTCACGAGATATAGATACAGCTTAAGAATTCGGGTTGCCCAAACACTGTAAGATATTGAGAAGATCACACAATTATTGATTCTGAATATAGAAGTTGAAAAGGCATATGACTATTGGATACTAGGGATTAGGGATTGATTCCGCACATGACCATAGCAGGACCACAACAAATACAAATCTACGGGTGTGACCCACAAATCCCACAGCCCAATGAGCCTATAGGTGAATCAGACATAGATGTTGGCCTACGTACACTAGTATTCAGATCTACTCCACTTCCACCTATCATCATCGAATAGTTATCCTTATTAGACATAGCAGCTAACAAAGCTAAGGAGTTCTGGACTAGGCCAGAGAATCACCCATAGAGTCAATTATATTTATCATCCGTCCTATGACCTTATCGGGGGACATACACGAAACTATCCCAGGACATTTTCCACGTATTCCACAACCTATAGACCGAATCACGCCAGAGCTCGATATTGATTGGAGCCTTCGAGCAGTCATCCTTGTTGATCGATCTATCACACTAGTTCAGGTTAGGAGGGCCTTCTTTTCCTTAGATTCGTAATTTCCACTAGTGCGCGTCGAAGACATTAGATTTCCTAACTAGTTTGTCTACATCCCACACATATTCCATCCCCACCGGCTGTCTCGGCACGACCTCGGGAGGTCAGGTGCGAGGAAGAGTTACTTGTAGATTCCCAAGCTCACTTGTCACTTTTTTCCATCGTACAAAATTGGTGAACCTAACATGAACTTTCTACTTTCTAGTCTGGAGTCAGATTTCTACTGGTTCTTTCAAATTAAAAATGACTCTTTCATCTTTACTACCTCATTAGCTTTCACCATCACCTTCGCTCCTTCCCATTATTCTATGGGTATTCATATACCCCCCGAATATGTCGAGATTCGATGCATATGGTAGGCCTCTCTTAGGTCTTGAGGCATACTACGCTCAACTGAATAGGCAATCATCACCCTCGCTCTCAGTATGGGGTGACAACTACTCAACTAACCAGTTATCAACACAAATCTCCAAGGATCAGATATACCTCATCCCTCCAAACAGAGGAGTTGGATCAGTTCGCTCAAACACGGAAAACAGAGCCTTCAGGCTCGAATAATATGACGCTCATAGGAGAATCAAGTTCATCTCCTCAGGTACTACTTAGACCACAAATTAGTAGACAATCAGACTCATACCTAGGTTTAGATGATGAACATTTAGTACGTTATGCCAGGAATGAACAACGTTCTCGAAGTATGTACCCACCTGTAGGAGGTTTACAAACACAACCCGAGGTCTCTTTTCAAGGAAATACCTCCATGCCACTACACATAGGAAATGCCCTCGGGGAAACTTGGCAGGGCAGTGATCAATTCATAGCAGGATATCACATGCCTATACAACATCAAGATATACAACAAATGCCACCAAGGAAAAATATCGTGACTTCACCAAATGAAGTCATTTCAACTCTAGTAGAAAAAGTGAGAGGGTTAGAACTTGCCCAAGCAAGTCAAAATTCTCAATTCATGCAGGCAGGAAGTTCCAATCCTCCACACCATCCTAGCCAAATAGACCTCCTCACAGGAGTAGGCACATTAGGCATGACTCCTCAGTATTCACAACAAACCCCAACTAGACCCACCATCCCTAACACCGCTCCTCCCGGTCTAGTACAAAGTAATCCATTCTTGGACAATACCCCTTCATACTTAAACATGTACTCCAAATCACCACAAGGGGATATGTTCTCCTCTCCGGTATTTTTACTCAACCACAGGGGTTCCCTTATGCTCCTACCAATGCATATGCAACGCCATATCAACAACCCATTCCACCTCCGCTCCCTCAGCAGAGCACCATCAATGGTCGAAACCTATGCGATAGGGACTTACTCAGAATATTTGAAAGAGCCCCTAGATTTCACCATACGAAGCGTCATGCTTCCAAGACCTCTTCCCGATTTTCCCAAATACAAAGGTGAGGGAGATCCAAATGCCCATATCAAGGCTTATGCAACAGCCATCGAGAACTACTCCCTTGGGATGGGGTTGTTGCTAAAATATTCCCCAAAACTTTGGAAGGCATCGCTCTCGATTGGTATTATAGAATACCTGAGGCTTCCATCCATTCATTCAAGTAGCTCGTGTCAGAGTTCATCAAAGCCTTTGACATGAACAAACTATTAAGGACAGGAATCAGGGAATTCTTGCACATTAAGCAAGAACACAATGAATCTGTCACCCATTTCATCCAGAGGTGGCGCACAGTTCTCTATTCTTCGGCAAGTGCTCCGAACATGGATCAGATGGAACTATGTGATTTATTCCTTCATTCTCTTAGCAGAGAAGTGAAGGAAGAAGTCCAGAAGTTCCCACTAAGAACTTACGATGAAGTACTTGAGAGTGCTCTCCGAATAGATCAAGCGGCAATTGATAGTGGTCGCAAGACATATGGAGCAAACGGGAGGTTAATCACCTCCAACCAAAACACTACAACTTATCCTACTATCACGAATGTCAATCAAGGACCTAAAATTCTTAACAAAAATCACGAGTGACAACGGATGGAGTAACTGATCAGGCTAGAAAGACAAACGTTGTGAATACTCCACCACAAATAAACAATCAACGAAACAACAACTTTACCCCGAAAATCAATGCAGTGGATTTTAATCATCCACACAACAACAACAACAATGACGGTGAATTCCTACATGGGATTCAAGCCAAAGCTCAACTGGTTATCAAAATCAAAATCAAAATCAAAAACAACAGACACAAAACTTTAATAGGCAACGGTTTGATCAAAGTTTTGGGCCACAATATGCACCAAACCAACAAACTAGGAATTACAATCCTAATTCGTATTGTGGTTTCCACAAAATTCGGGGCCATGACACTAGAACGTGCCGTGACTACAATAAATTCATGCAACACTTGCCAGATGAACAAAGACAACTTTTCATAGATATGTTCTTGGCAGATCCTACGTCACCAGCACCAAATACTTTTACAGGGGTAGTTTCCCCTCAAAATGCACCCCTCAAGATCTTTAATGATCCGCTCCCAAATCACAACAATAACAAGTTAAATCCAAGTGGGACAAACAAGGGTGTAATTGCAGGAAACAATGATCATGAGGCTTCAACTTCGCTAAATCCATTAGTTGCGCCACAACTAGGAAGTCAGCCACGACCTAAGATAGTCGGATTAGTGGAGTTAGATGCCGAACTACCCGTAGAAGCTGTAACAAGGACACGAGAGTATTCCTCTCAGCCAAGTCCAAGCTACCCGCTAGAAACAGACAATATCCAACAAGTATTAATAAAACCCGTGGGTGCTTATGACTTAATTAATGATCTAACAAAAACCTTCTCGCACATCTCCTTTTTGGATTTATTGAAGAACTCTCCTGCCCACAGGGCTGCTCTTTTAGAAGCATTGGGTTTAGGTCATCTAATTAGCATCACTCCACCTCCGAAACACAGGTAAATCATATAGACTTTGATATCCATCCTCGGGGCAGCCGGATAGGGACACCGAATTCATATTCAAAATAAACAAAATGCCAACAGATGTTGAGATTACACGCCGAGGTGATCCGGCCTTACACTTGCAAGTATGGGTTTATAACAATTATGTGAAATGCGCGATGGTTGATGATGGGGCAGCAGTTAACATAGTCCCTTTTTCTTTCCTTCAAAAGCTAGGGTATGGAGAAACAAATTGTTCCACAACCGAAATACGCTAAGAGGCTATGACAGCCTTAAAGCCACCTCGATTGGAACTATAATATTACCGGTCACCTTAGGACCCAAAACCATCCTGACTGAGTTTTATATTATAGATCGGGAAACTAACTATAATATGATCCTTGGCCGACCATGGATACACCGCATGAAGGCAATCCCTTCTACGCTATTTCAAGAAGTAAGGTTTTTACACTTAGGAAAGATATTCGTAGCCAAAGGTGATCCAAAACCATTCGATGTACACCTAGCTGACTTAAAGAAAAGACCAGGCATGCACTCGGAGTTTGAACTCCCAACGAACCAACTTAATAAACCTACCGACGCAAAACCAGAGGAAAAATTGGTACCTACACAGACCTTGAAACTATGAGCCTAGCCACGGCAACCCCAGCCCCCAAAGATGAGGCTAACACTATAGAAACAG
This sequence comes from Taxus wallichiana var. yunnanensis, assembly GCA_018340775.1. NCBI lineage: Eukaryota > Viridiplantae > Streptophyta > Pinopsida > Cupressales > Taxaceae > Taxus > Taxus wallichiana. The sequence continues at coordinate 391,384,351 of CM031235.1, forward strand.
TGTCATTAGGAACTACTACAAAAATTGTTGAATTACTAGAACAGGATCTACCAATGTTCCTACCATTTGATTCTATAGGCATGGGGTGCACCCTAGGTGTTGGTTCTCTTCCAGTAGTGGAACTCTGCATGATAGAAGTAGAAGACGTTAACACAACAAGTGTCCCAGCGCCCATATTCCCAGCTAAGTATTGGACTCTCCATTTCGATGGAGCTAGATGTCGTTATGGAGCTGGGGCAGGTGTAATCCTTACTTCTCCCGAGGGAAAAGTCCTACCATTTTCCTTTAAGCTAAAATTGAATGCACTAACAACGGTGCCGAATACGAAGCCCTCCTCCTTGGCCTCATCTTAGCTAAGAGAATCGGTGTTGATAACATCAGAGTGTTAGGAGACTCACAATTGGTAGCAAACCAAGTCTCTGAGATATATGAAACCAAAGCTGAGCACTTACAACTTTACAAAACAGTTGTATTAGATTTAAGCAAGGAGTTTGACTTCATATCAATTGAAGCAATCCCACGAGAACAAAATCTTCTCGCCGATTCTATAGCAACCTCGGCATCACGCTTCACTCCAAACAATGAATTCCAAGATACCCATTTCATGGTGTCCCTTCGTACCGAACCATTGATAAAAACAATGTCAAATCCTCTTTTAAATAGAAATGAAAACAAATCTGCTATCCTAGACCACGTTGGTAGTGATATGGCAACTCTGAATTACTTAAATGCCTATGCGGCATTACATCTCTCCCATCACGTGATAGATTTATCTTTGATCCCACATTCATCTTCCTATTACGGGAATCCCATGACAGAGCTTCCCCCACAAAAAGAACCCAGCATATACACAGTCGAGAATGGAGACGAGTTGGGGCTACCCCCAGCCCCGCCTGAGTTTGAAGAAGGTAACGCTTCTTTAATCAAAGAAACAATTGATATTAACATCGGAACGGAAGATGAACCAAGGATGTTGAAGTTAGGATCCTCGTTAACTCCGTTAGAGGTAGAAATACACACTCGGATCCTCAAGGAACATCAGAAGGCTTTCGCATTTAGTTATAAAGAAATGACAGGAGTTGCACCGCACATTGCGGTACATAACCTCATCACTAAATCAGATGCAAAGCCGATTAAACAAAAATCGAGACCAATGAAACCTAAGGTAGCTCTCATGGTGAAAGAGGAGGTGATAAAACTCCTCCAAGTAGGATTCATCAAACCAGTCGATTACTCTCAATGGGTATCTAATATCGTTCCCGTTCTCAAAAAGAATGGGAAGATACGCATCTGCATAGACTTTCGAGACATTAACAAAGCGTGTCCTAAAGATGACTTCCGTTGCCATCCATTGATGTCATTGTTGATGCAACAAGCTGGATTTGAACTTTTGTCTCTCATGGATGGATTCTCGGGATACAATCAAATCAGAATATCTGAACAAGATCAAGCTAAAACCACATTTATAACTCCTTGGGGAACCTATTGCTATGTTGTTATGCCATTCGGTCTCAAGAACGTTGGCGCTACATACCAGTGGGCTATGACATATATATTTCATGATCTAATTCATCAAATCGTGGAATCCTATGTAGATGACTTGTTGGCTAAGGCCAAGAAGCGTTGTGACCATCGAAGTACTTCGCATCATTCTTTCACGTCTGATAGAATACGGAGTCACGCTAAATCCAGAAAAATGCGTCTTTGGTGTAACAGGAGGGAAGCTCCTAGGTTACATTATATCATCACGTGGGATCGATGTTGACCCAACCAAAATTTGGCTGTCCTCGAAATGGTCCCACCTTCGGATGAATCTGGAATCAGGTCATTTCTCAGAAAGCTTGGTGCAATCCGGAGATTCATCCCGGACTTAAGTTTCACCATTCATCCAATCAACAATCTACTCAAGAAAGACTATAGCATTGATTGGACCAAAGACTGTAATGAAGCTTTCAACGCAGTTAAGCGTTTCTTGTTATCACCACCTACGCTAATGCCACCTAAGCTAGATCGCCGTTAATTTTATATTCGCGAGCTACCAATGTCTCGCTAGCCTGTATGCTGGCTCAAGAAGATGATGACAAGAGAGAACGTGTGATTTATTTCATTAGCCGGACATTGCTCGACTATGAAACACGTTACACACAAGCAGAACGAGAATGCCTCGCCATAGTCTTTGCAACAAAACGCTTAAGACATTACATGTTAAATCAAGAAACAAAGGTCATGGTAAAAACGGATCATTTACGAACTTTCCTCACGCAAGGGTCCTTGTCTAAAAAGGCTGGATGTTTTATAACCTTAATGGGTGAATTCGAATTAACATTTGTAAATCAGAAGTCCGTTAAGGGACAAATCATCGTGGATTGGTTAGCTGATAACCCATTAGACGGATGTGATCTAGTAGATCTGGACTTTCCGGATGAATGCATATACTACATCGAAACCAGACCTCCTATCTCTGAGTGTCCTTGGTACACTGATATCATTAATTATATCATGGACCATACGTATCCAGAAGGTGCTACTCCGCAACAAAGAAGGCGGTTACGCATTATCGTAGCAAAATACGTCATTATAGAGAAAGTGCTCTATCGAAAAGCATTCGATGGAATGCTTCTAAGATGTGTCGACACAGAAGAATCCAAGAAGATTCTCCATGAATCTCACAGTGGAATGTGTGGAGGCCACTTCGGTGGCCATGCCACCGCTCGTAAAATACATCGAATGGGCTATTTCTGGCCCACTCTAGAACACGACGCAGTAGAGTTTGTACGCAGATGTCATAAGTGTCAAGAATTCTCCCACGAGATTCACATGCCAGCACAAGCTCTACAACCGATCGCTACTCATGGCCCTTTTCCACATGGGGCCTAGATTTGATAGGGAAATTCTCTCCCTCATCCACTGAGAGGCCATAATTTTATAATCACGGCCACCAAATATTTTACCAAGTGGGTAGAGGCTATGCCTCTTACTACTATACCGGGTTCTGTAATCGCCAAGTTCATTTTGAACCAAATCATTTACAAGTACGTGTCCCGCAAATCATTATCTCAGATAATGGAACTTCTTTTAAGAATGACGAAGTTCGCGAATTGTGCAATAAATTTAAAATAAGCCATCATACGGCTTCATTATATTACCCTCAAGCCAATGGACAGGCTGAGGTGAAAAACAAAACATTAAAAGCCATTCTCCTTAAAACGGTGAAAGAAAACAAACGAGATTGGCATTTGAAGTTATATCCGGCCTTATGGGCCCACCGAACCTCAATAAGAACACCAACAGGAGTGACTCCTTTCTCGCTAGTATTCGGGGCAGAAGTAGTTCTCCCACTCGAGGTTGAAATACCTAGTCTCCGCATTTCATTACAAGGATTCTAGATGAAGACACTTATAGAGAAAGCACGTCTTTCCCAACTAGAAAGCCTAGATGAGACTAGGTTAGATCTTTGAGCAATGCACGAGTCTATCTTGACCGGATGTCTTTGGCAAGTATAACAAGAAGGTCTATGAACGTGACATATATGAAGGTGATCTAGTTCTAAGGCTAGACAGCCGGATCGACAAAAAAATCGGTGAAGGAAGGAAGTTCGGCCCAAATGGTTGGGCCCATACCGAGTCATGAAGGACTATGGAAATGGTGCATACCTCTTATGTACGCTAGAAGGTGAGGAATTTGGTGAAACAGTCAATTCCCTACACCTCAAACGATTCTACGCGTAAGCAACTAGCACTACTTATAATTATATCTACATTGCATCTTCATATAGGTTAGGATCATTTTGTCCGCTTGTTTCGTACAAAAAAATGTGATCAGGGAATTTGTTCTCAAAGAAATTCATTACAAACTCATGATGTTGTTGGCATAAACACTCTAATCATACTTCTCCATTTCCATGATATCATCAAACTATTTCGGAATCATTTCATCAAATAAAGCTAGATATGACAAGGTCTTAACGGTAACCATGCCAAGATCTGCGGGTTTATTCTCACTTTTGGTTTCTTCTTAGGATAGGTGTCTTGCCTATGGTCTATTCTAGAAGCTTCATGGTGTCACATCTATCCCGTATATATATATCTCTTTGGAAATAAGAACACACTGACATTTTGCTCAAATAAACAAGTCAAATATAGAATCAAATAGAAAATTTTAAATTTACACATTTCCTTGCCCCACCAACCTTTGGTGATGAGCTTGCATCTCTTACTAGTGACGTAGGGTTGGGAAAGGATGGAAATGCCCTTACTCGCCTATGTCTTGCCTATGGTGATAAACCCACGCTTCTTACTAGTAGCATGGGGAAAAGTGTAGGGGGTCCTCTTGACAAACAAACGTAAAAGGTCATAAGCAAACAATTCAAATCTTAAAATCTTGAGTCAAAAACAAATGAATCAGATGTTCAAAATTCCAAAAGAGTTCAAAATCCTAAAACCAGATTTTGTCTACCATGTGGCCATCTACGGATCTAAGTCTAGATAAACCGCAAAGCAAGTTGCATCCCAAAACTATGAAGTCACTCGAGTGGAGTAAGCTTGTAGCATCCTAATTTGGTTCCACCAAAGCTTTGTCTATCTCTCATCACTACCATTTCAACACATTTCACAACTTGTGCCCTTTCTAGCTCTCGGTGATGAGCCCTCACATCTTACTAGTTGTGTGGAGTTAGGAGAGGGGCAAGTCTATCTGCTCATCGTACCGGTTTGTCTTCACCACTTTGCCAAAACAAATATGAGGCATCCAAAATTGCTTACAGAAACTAAGATTCAAAATCACATTATATCTACATTATCATATATCAGCATCATGAAATACAAAAAGAAAGTAAAACACTTGCATCATTTGTTCTCCATTGCATACATTCTAAAGAGCATACAAGCATAACATCATAATCTACATGAGGAAACTAGAAAGGAAACAAAGTCATGAATGCCAAAAGTCTGATCCAAAAAGAATATATATATATATATATATCAAGTTTCTGTACAATGCCATCATGTGCCAAGCATGGTCAAAACACTCAAAGAGCCCGGGATATACAAAAGAATATATCATACAAAATCTAGGAGAGCCAAGTGGCTTCTCAGCCCCTATGAGACCCCTCCGAAGGTGCACACCCGCACCTAGGACTCTGGCTACGCCGGAGCTCTGAGTGCACGAGAGGGCTCAGGATCCCGAGGGGCAGCCGCAGTCTCGCGCCATGAGAATGATCCTCATCAGGCGCTCAGCTGTCCTATACCCCGCTAGCTCGTGCGGAGAGTCGATACCATCCTGGCCACGTGCCAGACTAGGGAAAAGACATCAGTGTGTCTACCAGCTGCTGAGGGCTCCCCAACGTCCACAGACAACTCTGCGCGGGTCCTCTCCATGGGGATCATCAGGGTATCGGTGCATACCCTATGAATCAAGTCCCGCCACTCATCGGCGGTCTCTGCAAACAAAGGAGAAAACAAATTAGAAACAAAACAAGAGATTAGAAATACAAGATAAAACAAAAGGAGAGATAGCAACTAAGGAAATCCTAACTAAAAACAAACATTAAAAGGAAGGATGGTAACTTACTCGGATCACCAGGCCTCCAGGATGGATCGCTAGGGTCAGCACCTGCCACGGATGCCGCCACTGACTGAGGTGTTGCTCCTATGACTGGAGCAACGTAGCGCCCCACAATGGACTCATCCTCCCCGCCATGGCCCTGGGAGAGTGGCTCCTCGAAACCGAGTAACTCTCTCTGCACTCTGCTCGGCCCTCTCTGCCTGCATGATATCCTGAGTGTCATGCCACTCAGGATCGTTGTCCTCCTCTATCTCTCCCCCTGTAAACTCCTCAGACTCGGAGTCTATGTCAATGGGGTCATCGCTGCTATGGGCAGGACCCGCGGCAATCCGAAGCAAAGGTGCCTGAGGTGCACCGGCTCTCCCTCGCACATACTACCCTCCTAGCCGTAATAGGAACGCCAGGAGTAACAACTGTCCAACCCCGGCCTCTAGGACCCCCTCTGGCCTCTCGAACTGACCTGTATATCGGTGCTACTGGGAAGCATGCCCATGTAGGGTAGGCCAAACTGCTGAGGAACTCGGCCAAAGGGGTGTATCTCCACTCGCCCCACTCTGTCAATAAGTTGCCTGTGGTGGAGCAGGAGATCAAAGTAAGAGCCTCCTCGCCCCATATACCTGCCATAGTCTGATACGGTGTGGCCTCCATGTCAGCAGTGGTCAGAGAAGCAATTGGGCGATGAGGTCTCTCGAGCACCGACATGACATATCTCTGTCCATCTAGCTGCCCTCACAGCTCCGGGATCTATCACCTCTACACCTCTACCATAAGGAATGAAGTGCTCGTAAACCCAACTCATGACCAGGGTCGGGTGGCTCAAGGACTGCCCCTGTAAACGGACTACCCTGTATAAATCATGGTAGGTAGTCCCAAGTATGTCTGCTCCCAAGCATATATCCAGCCATGTCCCTCTATCTATGCAATGATGGGGGACCAGCAGTATAGTAGTGTGTCTCCTCCCTTGTCCCCGATCAGTCTCGAGGCAAGGATCCCCATAATGGCCTGCGAAGCAAGGGGATGGGAAAACTAGGAATGGATCGAACTCTAACCCCCTTCTTCGACCCCGTGGAGATGACTACATCTCCCATATAGGAAGCCCACTGTGCTATCTGGGCCCGTGAACCTGTTGTCTCAAGGGTGAGATGTCTCCCAATAATCGGGACCCCCAGAATGCGATAAACATCCTCCAAAGTGATGGTCCACTCACCGCGGACCCCTGGAAATCGGAAGGTGTTCGATCAGCATCCCAATAGGAAAATAAGTCACAAAGAATGTGACTGGATGGTGCAACATGTGGAACGCGCGAGATACGTAGTATCCTGGCCCTCTGAAGAGTGTCCTCCTCATCCTGTGAAAGTGCATCCTAGTACTCCTGGGAGCCAGTCACACTCCCTCTCTCGGCTCCACCGAATATACTCCTCTCTCGCTGCATACACCCAAAAACACACAAAACAAAGCAAGTTAGCATCCGAGTGATATTAGAAAAATCATGAAAACACGTAGAAATGCTAAAAATGTAAAAACAATCTCAAACAGATGTTCTTTTGGCATTCTATGCAAAACCACCGCCCTGAGCAGGGAGGCGGTTTTGTAACCGCCGCCTTAAGGGCGGTGGTCGTGTAACCGCCGCCCTGAACAAGGCGGCGGTCGTGTAACCGCCGCCCTGGGTAGGGCGGCGGTCGTGTGCCGAAAACCCACACGGGTTTTATAATTTAAAAAGCCTAAAAACACTAAAAAGGACCGTTTTAGCTAAAAACAAAGCCTACCCAGTAGGCGCCCCCTAGATGGACCTTTTAAACCTAGCATTTTGAAAATAACCCCCCCATGACAAAGATTTTAGCATTTTAAAATTAAGGGGGTAAAAAGGATAAATTGAAGAAAACTAACATGTGATCTCGCGGGTCGATGTTCCACTTGCGGAGGCATGATCACTATCCCGTCACGAACGTTTTGACTCTACTCGCACAAGAAACCATCACCGTGGGTTCCAGAGCTCAGAATCAATCAAATCAACTCGCGTAAATGAATAGGAAAATGGGCCCACTTTCATATATATAGCAAACCTGACTTGTTTTAAAATGCCTTTTTGCAAGTTTGGAGCACGACGGAGGTAAGTTCTTATCCCCACACGAATGGTACGTTCTCATTTCCTATTATTTTAGCATTTATTTTCCAAATTATTGTGTCTATCTGCACTTGAGTTCTCTTTTCATTTTTGCAGGTGGCAGGAATTTTGGACGGCGTCATTTCAACACACGGACGTATCAGGTATAACTTCTAACTTCCCATTTCGGGACCGCCATACTCGGACCCACCGTTTTGCGCCTCTTCATGGCTAAAACGCTTCTCCGAGGGGGCAATATGTATGTACCCAAAATTGTAGGGTATTGCACCATCGAACAACGTAACACGTACCCCAATGATGATATAGGTCTCCTCGCAAGGTGTTCGGGATCGGAAAAGCTCTCCAAGTGTGTGTTAACATCCCGCATGCCCCGCTTAGCCCCGCATGCTTTGTTTTCCATTTTCCCTCTTTTCTTGGCCTTTTGCTCTTGTGATGAAAACACGCCCCTGCACAGGCGGCGGTCTCGTGACCGCCGCCCTGAATAGGGCGGCGGTCCTGTAACCGCCACCCTGCTCAGGGCAGGCGGTCCTTTACGCGTTTTCTAGAAAGCTCTTTTAACATGACTCACATAAATTTCAATGATTCACCAGACTTTTTTCACCGCCATAAGCTTGCATTAATGATTTTGGTTCCCTGGAATAGTGTTTTGCCATTGTTTATAGTTTAAGAGTTCTATTTGGTTTTTACCTTGGGTAAATCCAAATGCTATAAATAGTTAGCTTGTGCTCAAGCAAATGGCCCCTCAAATTTGCCTCTGAATTTCTCATTACAATAGATTAGTCTTTCATTTTGCTTAGAATTCTTAGTTTCTTTCATTGCATGCTTAGTTAGTGTTGTTTTGTTGTTAATAAGCCACATATCCATCTTGTGTAATGCTTATTGATATTTTATCCAATCTATTGGAGTAAAATAGTTTGTTTTCAATAGGAAGCCATTAAAGTTGCAGGTTTTACTCTTCAAACAGGATAGTTTCAAGTTCTGGACGTTTTATGTTGCATGACTCAATAAATCCCGCTAGGAATTGCATAAGCCAAGCTCTATACTCTTGCGCTATCCCTCTCCTACTCGCATTGTATTCAGTCCGTATCCTGAGTTTCCTTTGTCCCAATATCTACTTCTGTTGATGCTAGCATTACACGCTTTTACGGATCACGTGAACACAAAGGAACGAGAAGATCACTTTGAGGGGACATAGCCACACACACCATCGGATTCGCCAGCATTGTAGAATCCGGGTTCTAGCTTTCAAAGTTCTAAATAGAAACATATCAAATAGAGTAGTCAATCACTTTATTTCAGTCAATTTTACTTTCGATATTGCCAGGGAAGCTGTGGGGATTGATAGTTTCTGAGAGACTATGATTCATTCCTCACTTTTGAGGTAGGATCGAGAGTCTTGCAAATAGACTAGATCAAGTATTTCATTATTTAGAATAGATTCACAGTTGCACAGACAAATAACTATACTCGGTTATCTTGTTTGTTTTAATTTGTTATTTTAGCTGTCAATTCTAGATATATTAAACAAGTTACTCTTTTAAATTCATTGAATAGTTCATCAGAAAATACAAAAATAGAGAAATCATATATGCTATAGATATACTTAACGTAGTTAAATTTCACTTTGTTGCAGTTAATTTACATTGTTGCTTTTGTATGACAATCACGGGACCTAGGGAGCCCAGAGAATATGTATTCGAGCCAATCGTGCCCCAACCCAATCTCATCACAGCAATAACTGATATAGATCAAAATCTCAGGATCCAAGTCTTCCGAACAACGGTAAACTTGCAACAAATCAGTTTCCAACTGCACGGGTTAAACATAGAAGACGACCGAGCACACACATTTTGGTCGAATCAACCAAACTACAGATTACCTTAGATTCATATCTACATGATTGTAGAAGGGTTTGAAAGAGAGAAGACGACATTTGATTGTGATCCTTTGGTTCCATAGCCAGACGCAGGAGACACTCTCACAGATATAAATACCAGCTTAAGAATTCAGGTTGCCCAAACGCCTATAAGATATTCTAAGAAGATCGCACAATTATTGATTCGAATATAGAAAATTTGAAAAGCATATGACTATTGGATACTAGGGATTAGGGATTGATTCCACGCATGACCATAGCAGGACCACAACAAATACAAATTTACGGGTGTGACCCACAAATCCCATAGCCCAACAAGCCTATAGGTGAATCAGACATAGATGTTGGCCTATGTACACTAGTATTCAGATCTACTCCACTTCCACCTATCATCATCAAACAGTTATCCTTATTAGACATAGCAGCTAACAAAGCTAAGGAGTTCTGGACTAGGCCAGAGAATCGCCCATAGAGTCAATTATATTTATCATCCGTCCTATGACCTTATCGGGGGACATACACGAAACTATCCCAGGACATTTTCCACGTATTCCACAACCTATAGACCAAATCATGCCAGAGCTCGATATTGATTGGAGCCTTCGAGCAGTCATCCTTGTTGATCGATCTATCACACCAGTTCAGGTTAGGAGGGCCTTCTTTGCCTTAGATTCACAATTTCCACTAGTGCGCGTCGAAGACATTAGATTTCCTAACTAGTTTTTTTGCATCCCACGCATATTCCATCCCCACCAGTTGTCTCGGCACGACCTCGGGAGGTCGGGTGCGAGGAAGAGTTACTTGTAGATTCCCAAGCTCACTTGTCACAAATTATTTCCCCTATATCATTCTTTGATGCTTTGATAGACACCTCCATTATTACCTTGGTATCCTCCTTGATTAATTTGATAGCCTAACCCCTATATTATTACCTTGATAACCATTGTAATGTTATACTAGTGGAGCTTGCAATTCCACATTTTGTTGTTGGGGTTCGCGGCACTAGGTACGTTATTTTGTTTGAAATCTTCATATTGGTATTTTTTTATTGATAATAGTTGGATGGGCTCCATAGGCCATAACAAAGGATTTTATATGAAGTTCACAAAGATTAAAAAAACCATCGAAACAAGAGGATTCAAAATATATTGACTCACAAAACCCAAGAACATGACAAAAAGAACAAAGGAAGGAAACAAAAATAACTACAGAAACAAAGGAAGTGCTAAAAATAGAATTACATAATAACACCAGCCCACAAAAAATCAGCACATGAGCCACCTATACAGATGTTTTCCTAGTTTTGGAACTAGGTCCTACTTTCATAGTAAGCTACCTGCAAGGCGGTGTCTTCATCTTGAGCTGCTCATAACCAATCTCATTTTTTTCCTTTAACTTTTTCATCAACATTCCAATCTTGAAGAATATCCACCCTCTAACCATAGGCAATCATCTTAGCATTCATCCTCTTAACAATTCTCACCAGATTATAGTTCTCGGCCTTCAAGATTGCCACGTTTTTTCCAAAGTATCCACCCTTTGGGATAGGAAATTGGGAATATTATTCTCATCGTGTGAAGCCTTCTTAACAGAGCCACCTACAAGATTTTTGAGGGTCGAGGCAAGCATTGAAATCCTTTTGTGCCATGTTTTTGATCTTCAACAATTTCATTCTCTCAGAAAGTGGAAAATAATCTTCTCATTCTTCTCCTAACCTATCACGAAACCCCGGGCCCCATGACAGGGGTTCGTGCCTTAAACAAAAGAAGTTTGAGACCTTGGTGGAACAAGGCCACCACTTTTCAGCTTCAAATTCCTGAACAGAGGCCCTTAAGGAACTAAAAAGATAGAACGGAATACTCATTTTCCTGTTGTGGTGAAAGTGATTCAACAAGGAGAAAGGTTGGGTATGTAGTTTTCTAAGCTTTCCATCAAGGGTTAAATACTTCATAATGTGGAAACATACTTCGGGCCACCTTCTAAGAAAATCTAACCTAGCTACGTCATCCTCCATAAAATGTATTTTCTTCTCAACATTAAAAAACATACAATTTATCCATTATTCTAGTCCTATCTTTGAAAAAATTTAAGCCCTTTGTAGCCATACCTAAAACCTTCATAATAAAATCCTCAGAGACATGCATTCTAACTCCCCTAATTATGACCATCCCATTGTCCCAAGCCATAGCAAAATCGGAGGAAATCTAAATCGTGACCTTTAAGCTTGACCAGGTAATTGGTAATTTCCCCTTTTTTGAAAATTTCCCATATGACATTGTCTCTTTGCAATGCTATATAGGATGAAGGCTCCACCCTAAGTGATCACCACCCATGGAAGGACTATAATCTTGCACCTGCAAAAGAAAAAAATAAGACAAAAACGGAGGCAAAGTACCCTTGCTTAACCCGATGAAATATTAAGTTTACACTGGAGCATTATGAGAAAAACCTCCCAAATATCCTCCGCACTCAGCCAATAAAGTTTATCTTTCTTCATTAATTGTACTTAAAATCCCAGTTGGGAGAGTTGCCTCACTTTTCCATGATGACTTAGCATAACACTACACCCCATGATTTGCAATCCTATCAACACAAAGGTTACCCTCTCGAAAAGTGTGCTTGATATTTAACTCTTCACACTTAGGAAGCAATCTATAAATATCTTCCATTATATTTCTTATGTTGTTGTTAAACCTAATATCCTTTTTAATTGCTTGGACAATATAGAGTGAATCACCTTCAATTTGAAGTTTCTTGATGTTGATAGAAGTTGTCATAGTTGAGCCCCATAGCGTCGAGGAAGCTTCGGCGTAATTACTAGGCTTCTTGAGCCCAAAAGACCTACATAAGCTGCCATTAAGGCTCCTAAACCTGTCCTTTTCACTATCTTTTTTATCTCACAATTATCTTTTTCCTTCCTTTGTCTCTCTTCAATTATCTCTTAAAATGGCTTTCCTAATATCTCACTAAATTCATCTCGCAATTCCCTATCTTCTCTTTCTCTATACATATTATAATTGTTTCTTAATTTGTGTTCTATGTATATTTCTTCTTCGATCGATTTCTCCTTGAATTTATTAAATGGCAAGGGGTTGGAAATTTCTCCAAGGAGTTCATCTCCTCAAATGGTATGTTTTAATTAGTTGGGGTTGTGGTGAAGGACAAGGCATTGCTTCCTAGTTCCTCACTACTCCTTGGCATAAAATTGCTTTGCATAAACTGGATTAACGCATGCTTTATCTATGATATATGATATGTCTATGCTCTAGGCTCCATGATTGCATGTATTCGATGATTATTTCCTACATGTCTCGTGATTTTATGCTTACTATTTTCTTGTCACTAACATAATTGTCAATTAAGTTGTCATGTCATTACGATGTCATGTCGTCGAAGTCTTGTAGTAGGATCATCATGTCATGTTTTGTCATGTCACATTGTGAATCCCAAAGGATCCTTTGGCATTGAGTTGTGTATGCTAACACACACACACACACACACACACACACACACACACACACACACACACACACACACATATATCTATCTATGTATATATATGTGTATATATATATGTGTGTGTGTGTGTGTGTGTGTGTGTGTGTATATATATACACATATACACACACATATATACATAGATATATACATATATACATACATATATATGTATGTATGTGTGTGTTTGTGTGTGTGTGTGTGTGTGTACACATACATACATACATACATACATACATACATACACACACACACACACATATATATATATAGTTACACAATAACTACTAATTTGTACAGATTTTGGATGATGTTCACTATATGTTTATCCTTGAAATTACACATATCATGTTTTTCCTATAATGATCATATCATATGCATGCTAATTTATACCACCATGTTTAATACACATGCCTTATATGGTTTATCTCGGTATACCTTTGGACATATATTTTCTAACCAAAACTTCTCTCTTTTGAGTTGAGTGACATATAACAACATCCCTCATCTCAAAAGGGGGCACATTAATGAATTATTTAGAAGTTCATACATATTCTTACTAAGAGTATATGGGTTCAAACAAACTGGGGCATTTCACATGATTTAGATAAGATTTATTCATAGTTCATATCACATATATTCGAGTTCATATTAAAGTTGGCCACATTTCACATATTCATAACAAAGTTATATACTTAGCAGACATAGTCAAAACATAGTTATATACTTGACACACAAATTTATTATAGGGTTATTATCACAAAGGTTCAATGCTCTTATCACACACACAAAATTGATATATGGCTCATTTAGTAGTTCAATACTTATATATGGCTCATTCAATAGCTTATAATTGATATATGACTCATTCAATAGCTCAAACTTGATATTTGGCCCCCTCGGTAGTGCAGAGACCGATATATGAGTTTTCCAATAGCCTAAGGCTGCAATGAAACTCAATAACCCACAAAGTTGAATGACATGTCAAGCTACTAGCAATGCTACTAAGTTAACATAGAAGCTACATGCAAGGGTATTAAGTTAGCACAAAGTTTACCGATAAGTATATTTGATTAGCAAAAACATCTCAAGCTATAGGAAAGGTTATTAAGTTAAAAATATATATATCACTCATTCTATATGGGAAAAATCTCTATGACACTAGTCACATTTAGCAAACTAAATGCATGGTTTGACATACTCAAGAAGGTATAGTCATTGTTGTGCACATTTCATTTTATTACAAGCATTTTCAAATATAGAATTTTTGAAAATCAATTTACAAAGTTAACTATATAATTATCGAGAATTGATCTACATGTCTTGGCCATGTGATTATAGATTTCATAGATATATGCATTGGCACTCAAGATTCACAACAACCAATCTATGATTGAGACATGAGGTTTGCATTTTATTTTAATCAAGCATTTTTCAATACTAGATTAAAAGGGGCAATTATAGTTCCCAAAATCTAGTTTGAAGCACTTGGCAATATATATTTGGACTTATCTTGACACAAATGACCAATGAAAGGCACATTCCTACTCTTCTATGTCTCCAAAGTCCATTAGACCCCAAATATTATCCAACTCAACCAATCATGTAACACTACACATTATACATAACACATCTACAAACTTACACTTTTCTCATAATGATTCCTTCAACACCCTAGACAAGTTTGTGGTCTAAGACAAGTTCAACCACAAACTTGTCCCACTTGTTACAAACCTATCCCTTACACTTTCAACTATTAGATTTTGAAATACACAATTTAGCTTAGTTAGCATATGTAGTACTTTTGGTCGATTGAGTAGGAAATCATTTGAATAGTCACTTATATAAACACATCTGCCATAAGCTATCAATGGCATCTATGGATTCTCTATTTCACTCATTCTAAGAAGGAAAATAACAACAGAACTAAAACATATATTCCTTAGAGCATTGTCACAACATCAAGCTATTCAAATTCTAAATACATCTATATTGGTGCCCTTGATCAACCATTAGCCAAAATTGAAGTATCAAGTTCACGTTGCCAAGTGTGAGGGTCATAATAAGGGATCCATTTTCTATTGTTTTTTCTATAGTACATGAGTCTCGTCATAGGGTTGGGAGAACTACTTGTGGCTTGATCGTTCTTTGAATTATTAGTACATAGTGCAATGCTCATCACATTAGTGGGGGTGTGGCGAGGTCGAGTTCATCTCAAATTGTTACAAACCCCATTTTAGGATTACACTTGAGAGGAATCCTCTAAGTACATGACAACAATCACAAATAAATAAATCTAGAAAGCAAAACCTCTAGAGGCAAGCGAGAAAGATCATTAAATCCACATCCATCACATACCACCAGAGGACATATTCAACCACAAATCTATTTTTCCTCTCGATGAACATGTCCTATGCACATTTCAAGCCCCCATATTTTACTAATAACTTGACAAAACCTTGATCTATTTCTTCCCTCAATTACATCAACTCGCCACATCATCTATACTAGCACTATTTTATTTCTAAATCCTAAACCCTAATTGTACTTTCAATCATTATCGTTGACAAATTTGTTGACACAATGAAGAGTAGCATAGTTTAGCGTTGTTTTGCTTAATTATTTAAGTTCTAAATTATCATCATTGCATAGTATATCTTAATTAGGTAGTAACCCAATTTTCATATTCTCCACAAGACACCACAGATGATTGTAGGTTACAAAAGTGCACGCGAATAGTATGACAAGGGCATGGATCGGTGTGGCTATGCATAAATCACTATTCCTTTTCTATGACTATTTTGAAATTTTATCAAAAATTAGACTTCACCTCAAATTGACTTTTATTCTAAGGAGCGAGAAATATCTCTAGCCACATTTTTCTATAGCCAAATTGAAAAACCTAAAAAAGAAACTCAAAATATATATCCAATCTATTTTGAAAACATTCTTAGAAAATTGACAAGTTTGTTAGTTTTTCCTTCTCTATTCTAATTTTTCCAATCCAAAAACTTAAGTCACATAGGTATTTGAGTCTCAAAATGACTAATATATGATTAGAAGCGAAAAGGAATGAAATAAATCAAAAACTAAGCATTAAACTTAAATAAGCTAAACCTTAACTAGATTTAGATATTAATATCCTCGAAGCCAAGAATGACGATAAATTAAGAAGACAAATATGATTCTAATATTTATAAAGACTATCAAAAACATCTCCCTAAAAAAAGAAAGCTAGAAAATAACATATATAAATAATTCAATTAGAATTAGATACCCGACATCAAATAACAAAAAAATGACACACTTGTTTTATTTCCTTTACAACTAATATCTTTATATGTGAGTTGGAACGATTTCTTCGTCAATTGTCAAGTCCTCAAAACTTTTTTGTTCCTTTTTTAATCCCTTTTTCCATTCATATAGATTACAAACCACTTAACTTTCCGAGTACAATTAAGAGAAATGATGAAAAGAAGAATGCAAATGGCACGATATGGTAGCCACCCACAACTTTTGGTTTCTTGATCCTCCTCTTGATCCACCAACATTTTTTTAATTTTTTGGATTGATCCACCTAAATATTCGAATAAACCTTTGGTTACACTGAACTTAAAATTAGATGATAGCATGGAACTGCTTTTCTCAAATATAAGAATGCGTGCCTAACTTACAAACGCTTTCTTCTACACGTGCAATCATATAGATACTGGAAAAAACCACGAGCGCCTGTGACTTGTGAACGGGGAATGAGCCTCAATATTTCTGCCACCTTCGAGAATCCAATATGCTGATGAGTTGGGACATCACATTTCATAGATGGTCTGGGGGCTTCTTTAACACATTCTGGGGGTGAAAGAGCCCACTGCATTGCCCAAATTGCAAGAGGCCGCATGTAAGCAAGTGATCTGTATTGGCCCTCACCATTCCATGCTTCTGGAGTTTGAAATGCATACCTGCAACCGAAAAATAACTCAGTAAAATCCAAACCTAGAAGAAAATAAACTAATCCGTTCACCATGTGTCTTATGAAGTGTTTAGTAACTTTTTGGATGCTTACACTAATTGTCCGTAGTAGAATAGAGGATCCTGACGATAAGTTTACATGCTGTCATTTTTTTAATAATAAGTTACTTGAAACCTGAGCTGTCACGTTGGTAGTCACAAAATGCTCCCAACTTTTGAAAAAAAAATCCATAGTCGTTTGTTTGGCACCATTTAATTTTTGGTTTCGTAAATTCCCGTTGCGGGGTGACCGTAGCCTTAGATGCCTCGACCAAGACGTTTATCAGATTTCAAAACATAATCATCGCATGCGACATTTGTTTGGCTCCATATTATTATGTTGTATAACAATAGAAGTACTCCATTAAAAGCATCGGCACAAGCATTTCAACTTTTGAGTTATATTAATGACATGTTCATTTTGTTCGTAATCTCAAATTTTCCTTTATTTTTATCTGGTACTGCTCAGATCTCAAACTTTCTAGTTGTGTATGTTGTACCATCCTTTTCGGCGCACATTCATGCCTCTTTAGAGTGTCATATTTTATGTCCTCTGTATTATTAACATAATTATTGCTGTGGCCGAGCCACGATTGGGTCTGCTTGAGAAATGATTTTTGTATAGAAAATAATGCATATAAACCAATGTCGTGCATTACTCATCTACGAATTCAATTCCGTATGCTTAACTTACCACATATCTGCTTGATTTTAATTCCACATTATTTGCATTCTTCTACTAGTTGACATTCATATTCACTTTTGCACAGCTCCCTTGAGCTCCGCTACAAGGAAAAATTAATGAGACTACATGGTAAAATAAATGGGGCCAGCTGTGGGACTCAAATATCAGTTATCATGGATAGACATCCAAATAATCCATATTACGTAAATCCAAAATCATTAGAATTTTTAAAAGAATGTATAAATTTTACACTTACGGTTGCATATTTTATTTAACAGAGTGAACTACTTCCCTATCTGCTAGTCATTACAATTGCCTGTTATTAGCAGCCATTGAAATGGTTAGAGATACAATAAAGGGATGGTACCTGTTGCCAAAATGACCTCACACTCCATTTTTGGGCAACTAGTTACAAAGCTTAGACCTAGACGTTTTAATCATGGTTTTTCATGCATTTTAGGCACTTTGATATGTCAAAACTTGTCAAAAGTGCTTCTGCTAGATAACTCGAAGTCTTTACAAGATTACAAGAAAATCTAGGGAACACTTAGTTAATTTCATGCATTTTGGGCCTTTATATGTTCACAGACATTCCAAAAATGGCTAAGTACTTTGATTTTCATTTGTGGCTAACCTGTCAAACTTAATTGTCAAAGCAAAAGACACATGGCAGCTTTCAGCATCTTGTTGCCTTTGACTTGGTCAGCTTTGGCGCTTAGACCAATAAGTGACAAGTGTCGCCTATCGGTATTGCCGTGTCCTGCAAAAACACTTGACGTTTCCTTCGGCCCCGGTTAAAGCTCCACATCTAGCAAGCCTATGATGATTGACAAGTGTCCAAAGGAGCAAGTGGCAGCCATCGGCTTTCCGGAGCTTCATGGAGTTGTGATCCAGTCAAACCCTGTCGCCTCTAAG
Organism: Taxus wallichiana var. yunnanensis; assembly: GCA_018340775.1. Taxonomy (NCBI): domain Eukaryota; kingdom Viridiplantae; phylum Streptophyta; class Pinopsida; order Cupressales; family Taxaceae; genus Taxus; species Taxus wallichiana. The sequence goes on from CM031235.1 coordinate 391,403,017, forward strand.
CTTTGCAGAGCACTGATGCTCAACGCGCGGAGTGTGGGCAGACACATGGCAAAGATCGGAGAGACGGTCTGCCCTTGGCCTTGGTTAACCCATTGAACCTCCGTAGTGGGGCACATGGCGGCAATCGACTTTCCCATGTATCTTAGTTTTGCCTTAGCTTTAAAGGCTTACCTGTTAGTCTTGAGGTATACCGATGGAGGACATGCCAGCATATGGAGTATAGGTATCAACAATCGGATCAACTATGCCCTTTAAGAGATTCCCCTCGGCAAGTGCCTTGCACATGCCACCAAGCCACCAATGAAAGGCACGTCAACAATGTGCGCGTGGCAGAAATCCGTAAGGCCTAAGATTCACTAGTCTCTTTCACTGAGTTAAATTTGACAGTTTGGCCTAATGTTATTTTGAGCTCGGGGATGTCAAATGGCGGCATGACAGAGCTCTTTTCTTTTGCTCATAACTTTTGATTGAAGTCTCTATTTTGCTTACGACCGGTCTCATTCGAAACATCTTCTAGAGGGCTACACTCAGAGCTTGGTTTCAAACAAAATGGTTTGGAGACTTGAAAGGATTCCTTGACATAGTTTTAGGTAGTTTTATCTTGCCTTCTTAGGCTTATGGCGCTCAAATTGATCTTGAGATGCTTTTGGTTGATCTCTTTTGTTTCATGATGCTTCTTGGACAGTATATACCCTTCACGACTCACCAAAACACGAAGGAGAGGTTAAAACAAGTTGTTGATCATGGGTGACCTGCTACAATGGTCAAAAGGGCTCTAATCATGATTGATAAAGGCAAATGACTGCCTAAGCTTCATCTATTCCTCACAATCTAATGGTTAGCCCTTAATCTCTCACCAAGTTACCTTCAAGGCAAAATATCTCTCAAGGTTGTGCATTCATGGCTTGAAATCGTCATAACAATTTGAGGAGGCATGTTGGAATATGCTAAGGAGTGCTCCTGAGATGATCATTTCAATTTAAGCATCTTCCAGACCTTCTAGAGCTTCCTGATCTTTTTGAAAGAGATAAACGTGGGCAAAAGAGATTCCCTGGCATCTTCTTGATCCCTTCTTCCTCCTCTCTCATCTTTCTTCTCTTCTATAAATACGATGAGTCTCATTTGGGAGAGGATCCTTCCCTTAATGTAAAGTTACTTTTCCCTTTTGAGTTCTTGAGCATTTTGAGTTGTAGGCCTCTGATTGTGGCTTTGCATCTGTGTAAACACCTTGAATTCTGTTATGACAAACTGTGCATATCTTGACTGATTAATATATTTGAGATTGTGGCTCACTTCTGCCCTTTCTTTTGTGTCAAAAGGTCTCTTACATCTCTGTCATGGTTATAGTTTATTGTGTTTAACAGCTACATAGTTTATTTTCACTGTGTCATTTATGCAGTAAGGAGAGTTTAATTAAAACGCAGAGTTAACTGTGGTTTGTATCTACCCTTTTGTCAGTATATTTGTCTTCTCATTTTCGTCTCAAGGGGAGTGGTCCCTAATTCTATGGTATTTCACCATACTTATCTGTTTTTTCAGTTCCTTTCTCCCCTTTTCGTTCACTAAAGATAGATAGGAGTAGATTAGTGATGGCACTTGAGTAATCTAGGGAAGGAAGCCAGCCTTCTCCGGAGGTGTATCTCAAGGGGCAGATTCTAGAAAATTTGAAGATAATCCCATTGTTGTTGATGTGTTAACCATTTTATCTCAGATTTAGCCACTTTGTATGGGTGCACACATTTCAGTGACAACGGTTTATGGCATGCCTAGTGGGACCTAGATCTCGCTTTGTTCAGATCTTGTCTCATTTCTCAAGTGTTCCTATAGATGTTCTCATGAATTTCAACTAAGATTTGGTGTGTTATTAGTTCTAACTGATTTTTTGACCTTGTTTTTAGCACCTGGCGACTCTGTTTTTTAATCCCTGACTTGGTAAGTCCAGTTCCCTTTGGCATATGAGAAAAATTGTCACAAGTAGTGCTACTAAGGAAAATCATGCTGAGTTTTTTTCTTTCTCGCCCAAAAGTTATAGGAGAAAATCTTTGCAAAGGTCTGAGAAAGCTCCTCAACTCCAAAGAGCCAGATCAACTCCTCCACCTGGTGGTCCCTCTCAAAATCTGCAAAAGACCATGGCTCATCCAAGAAATTTTGTCTTCCCAGCCTTCAATGTTGGTAGCCCTTTAGCCATTAATGTGTGGAATGACATACCAGTTGCAGCCCTCAAAAGCTTACCCTATTTCACAGCTGACAAACATGCCAACCCAGTTCACCACCTTTTAAGAAAATAATACATCTCTGCTCTGTCCACCACATAACCCAGATGGATGTTGCAATGAGGCTCTTGGCTGCTTCCTTTGAAGGCAAAGCCCTAGCATGGTATGGGAGTCTCCTCCCAACTCTATAAATACATGGGATGATTTTGGTGATAAATTGGAAAGGCATTTCTCAGACAAGAGTGATCACCTATCACTCATCGAGCATCTCACAACAATCAAGAGGGCAGCCACTAAAGAGATCTCTGACTTCAACTTCAGATTTTAGAGAACATGGGATAGAATCCCACTTCTGGGAAGGCCTTCTTCTCACTCTGCCTTGTATTACCTCGGGGCTTTGAATTCAGACATAGTTTTTATGATCCAATTCATGGGAGAGGTCAGACCTTTCTGATGCTTTTAGTATTGCTATCTTGCTGAAAATACTTGATCCGAGCAGGCAAGTTGGCTCCAAGACCTCCCATGCCTCTTTTCCCTAAGTTAGTATTCCCGTTGCAACCCAACTTCAGCCTACAATGGTCCAACCCCTAGCAGCTATTCCCAGCACCTCTGCAAATGAGTTGGATGATTTCAAAACCCTCTTAAGAAATGTGGCAAATTAAGTGATTAGTATGAGAAGGAAACAAGCTCCACCTGCTCCAGGACCTTACCAACCATACAACCCTACATACCAACACAATAGAGTGCAGCCTCAAAATCAATTTACTCCGGCTAGACCCATTCAACCTTCTTACCCAGCTCTCACAAATCCTATCAAGGCATTACTCCCTACACAAAACAACATAGTTGAGAAGATGATGTGGTGTTATCCATAATCCCAACCCCGTGATTCAAACACTAGTCCACATGGAGCAAGCACAAAAGCTTTGATAGTACAAAACTCCCTGGTCCCATCTAACCAAACAATTGAACCATCTCAGCAACCTTCAGCAGCAGCAGAGGAGAGCTTGGTAAACTAGCAAGAAGGAGATTTATGTGCAGTAAATCAAGTTGAGGAAGTCAAACAACCTCAAGTGAAGTCTGACTACAATACAAGATCCAAGAAGAGACTCTTGGAGCCGAAAGATCAGACTTCTAGTCCTCGAATGGCACATGGTCAAGTGGGAGGAAGCTCAAAATCAGTAGAGACTCCAACCAAGGTATCAAAGGTGAGCAAGGTACAGTCAAGTTTATATCAGCCTGCCCTTGAAAAACCAAAGAAGGATGGATTTGTTGATAGTTTGCACAAGTCTTCTGCAACACCCCTAGACGTTATTGAGCAAATGAAGAAGACTAACGTGAATGTCTCTATGTGGGATGCCTTGGCAATCACAGGACAAATGGATCTATTGCAAGAAGGGTTGAGGCAGTTCAAATGTGCTTCAAAGGCTTTGAAGGAGGTAAGTCCAGTTCCACGCAATCTTTATCAAGCTAGTACCTATAATGTGAATAGTGTACCTAAGCCCCCTCCCTTTTACATGTCTCTGATTATTGGAAAACATCCAGTCCGTAACTGTATGATTCATCCTGGAGCTAACAGTATAGTTATGTCTAAGCAAGTGGCTGATACCCTTGGGTTAGAATATGCCCCTGTCAATAAAGGAGTGGTTCAGCTAGATGGCACTGCTGTTAAAGCTACAGGGATCATTAAAAATATCAACCTAACCTTACATGATTGCCCTAGCATAACCATATCTCAAGATATCTCAGTTATTGACCTCCCACCTGTCTCTAGAGACTTTACAGCCAAAGTGGAAGGTTGTATGTCATCAAATTAGTCCCATATGTGTTTGAAGACTATGTATGGCACTAGGTTCACCATAAGAGCCCAATTCCATGTTGAGCACTATGAGCCAAAGCCTATTGAACTGAACCATGTTATAACTTTGAGAGTGAGGAAGATGCTGATCTAGAGCTACTTGAAATGAGAGCCAAAATCCCTGATGAGAAACTTGATGAATGGGCCAAGGACAGATGGAAGTATGACCCTTATGACAACTTTGAGGAGACTGGTATGGGAACCTATTACATTCAGGATGAGGGTAATTTCATCCCAAGCTTACTAAAGTCAAAACAAACCTGGAAGGTCTTTGGGAGATGTATTTTGACGGTTCTAAATGCAAAATAGGGACAGGAGCAAGTGTTGTTTTGCTGTCACTGGTTAAAGAGAATTTATTCTTCTCAGATAGACTTCATTTCAATTGTACCAATAACATAGCCAAGTATGAAGCCTAATTCAAGGGCTACTCATTGCTAAAAGGAAGGGAATCAAGAAGCTAGTAGTCTATGGAGATACTGAACTAGTGATTCAACAAGTCAGATTCCAATGCCAAGCAAAGAACCTCCTTCTCAAGGCCTACAAACACAGAATTGGGGATCTTCTAGAAGACTTTGATGCAATCGACCCGCTAACTGTTCCAAGAAAATAAAATATTAATGCTGATAGGATGGCCTCTATTGGTTCCCAATTTTATCCACCCAAAGTTCTTATGAGCAAAGAGGATCAGCATGTTAGACTGATTATCAGACTAGTTGTGCTAGACAATGACTGTCATTGGAAGATTTTTGAGGGTGACCAACAAATTGTCAACTTCATTCAGGAGGCAGAATTCTCACAAGAATTGCAACCAAGGTTGCAGGATAGCTATGGTGATTTGATTATTCAGCTAAAGACCAACAAGTTTCCTAAAGGACTGATCATTTTGGAAAGTGTGTTCACCCCCAATGATCAATTCAAAGGGGAAAAGAGGAACCTAAAGATCAAAGAAGAGGACTACCAAGAAGTGGTTGTCTTTGCTAATAAGCAATTGAAGTTAGGCAAGGTATGCACATCTTATCAACAACAGGATTTTTTCAATTATGTCAAAGATATGATGATGTTTTAGCATAAAACTATGATGACTCGAAAGGATATAATGTAATGCCCCTCCCGTTACCATCCTTTCAACTCTTGTTGCGTGATCTTGCATTGGCCTTGGTTTGATTGAGTTCGTCGTTCTAAGCGTCGTGCTTACGATTTGGATGATTCGGAGATTGAAACAATTAAATACGGTATAGGAAAAATAGTATCACCTTCCTAAAATTGAATATTAGATGTTGTTAAATGATAAAAGTAATTGTATGGATCTTTTATCTCTGGTGGCCCATCTTTCCTAAGGTCAAGAGCACGATTATCTATAATTAAGAAAGCTCTAAAATTCAAGCTTCCGAGACGCTTTATCTTGATGGGAGTCAAGTCTCTCCGTGCAATACGGGTTATTACCACCTCCGTGGTGGTTAGGAGGACTCTTGCGACCCTTGATGCGAAGTGCGTCCACAAATAACAAGGTCGCTTTCTTTGTATCATAATTACCTTTATTAAATTTAATGAAAATATTTACGGGATGATAATAAGTATCTTATCAGGGAGCTATTGAGGTTTGAGGAATAATAATTTGTAAAATAATAAAATAAATAATTCATTAATATTCTAAAATCTCTCCAAATTCTTAGGGCTTGGGCCAACCTCATTTCAAGAAGAATTAATGTAAGTTTTTGGCTATTGTGAGATTGCATCATTGAGAGGATTCTGGTAAGTTTTTCTCGGCTTCCGAGGATATGCCTAGCCTTGGGAATGAGATCTATTTTCTTATTCCCTGAAAACATCTTCTTGTATGCATCATTTCCTTAATTGCTTACCTGTTTGTTTTACATGGGAATTTGTAGGGCCTTGGGACAAACTCTGCTCCCTTTTGAGATCCTCCTTTCATGGGCATGCGTAATGGGAGCTCGGTCAGGTCTGGACCTGAAAACATCTTCTTGTATGCATCATTTCCTTAATTGCTTACTTGTTTTTTTTTGCATGGGAATTTGGAGGGCCTGGGACAAACTTTTGATAGCATCCTCCTTGCTGTGCGTAATGGGAGCTCAATCAAGTCTGGACAATCTGCCAAAGACTGAGGGACAGAGGAATTGTCATGTGTTGTGGCTGCAAGTGCCTTGGAGGACAAGTTTTCAAATGTGGAAATAGACAAGGCATGCGACCTATTGACAATAAGAAATTTCAGAAATGCACATAATGAGTTTGTTGAATAGGCATTTGACAGGTGTTAAGCCAAACTCACCTAAACTTTTCCAGCATACACCCAACTCGTACCTAAATGGAAGCTTTGGAATAGGTCATGGCAAACTTTGGAAGCATGCGCAGGGCCTGCAAATTGTTTGACAAAATTGCCTGAAAGAAATGTGGGCTCATGGACAACAATGATTGTTGGATGTGCAATATGGAAGCTTGCACAAGGCAAGTGGATTGTTTGATAAATTGCTTCTTGAAAAGCAATGGGGTGTGTGGACATGCTATCAAAGCCTAAGGGGAAGGGGAATTGTTCTTTTGTCAAAGGTGGAAGCAGGATAAGCACGTGACCTGATTATTTAAATTTCCTGAAGGAGATGTGGTCTTGCGGTCAGCAAAGTGGACAGACTTTGCACAAAATGGATTTGTTGAAAACAACTTGGAAAATTTCAAGCAAATGCAATTGACACTAGTCAATCCAGACTCCATAACCTATCCAGCATCTACCCACCCTGCATTGTTAGGAGATTTTGAGTAGGCCATGGACAACTGTCAAAGCATAATAAAAGAGGATTTTTGTCTCATGTGGTAGGATGCACGTAGCATGTGAACTATTTGACTAAAAGCCTTGAAAAAATGCAGCCTCACAGGCCTGCAATGATTGTTGGATGCGCACAAAATGGGAGCTCTGGGAACATGGTATGGAAACCCATTAAATGATAGTTTAAAGTGTATATTTTTCAGATGATTTGTTGCAATGCGAATACCCTCTTTGATGTATGAAAATGTGGAAGCGTGATCTTGGCACGCAAATGATTTGACAGAATACCTAGGGAAAGTGAGTGGGTCTTTGGGTTCACCTTTGGTGTTTTGATTTGAATTGGCCATTGGTTGGCCGCTCCATATGCTTGCCATGTATTAGTTGGTCGTTAGAATTTGGTGGTATGCTTGGTAATTTGGTTTTTCAGTGTTGTGAGTTGGACCTCTTGGTATGGAGCTCGATGACTTGGTTTGGGATAGATGCTTGCTCCTTTGATGAGCAGTGATTGGCATTGAAATGTCTCACTCCACCAACCCGGTTGTGAGCTCGGTTCTTGCTCGCTCGCCCATCGATCGATTTCAACCCGACCTTGACTTGCCATGTGTGCCTCGTCAACTCAATTTAGGCATGGTCATCTTACCCTCCTTGCATAATTTTAATGATTCTAGTTTTCTTATTTTAATGTAGTAGAAAAATCAAACTAAAGTAGAATAAATTATCGGTGAACTAAATGAGATGTAGTGGCTTATAGCAAATTTACCACTTTTGTTTTATACATAACTAGAAAAGTAACCTGGAATGTAAACTCTACTCCCAATCTACCTCGTGAGATGTTTGGAAAGTTCTTATATTAGTGTTAAATACTAAAACCACGCGGTTTTGTGGGATAAACAAGAACTAGTAAAAACTACTTCTTGACGAGTTTGTCTAATGTTAATAAAACTTGTTTTCTTGGAGGCGCAAAACATCCCTATAAACCCCAAAATGAGAAAAGCAAGCTTTGGCCGTGTACCTTGTCACTTGGAGTATCAACCGAACCCTAGGTGGTCCTGGATATTTGTTTGACCTTGTTTCTCATGCGTTTAGGAGCCCAACGGGCTAGTTCACAACTTTAAACAAGCTGCTGAAAGTTAAAAATGCAGTTTGGTTTTGACCCGTCGTTTTGGCCCTGGGGGTAGAAATGGTTTTGGCTTCCGCATACCTCTAGTATTTCTTCATGACAATCACTACAAACCCTCGGTTTGGAGAAAAACATCTTGCAAGCTAGTTTTCCTGATAGGTTTTGTAGGCCTCTCGGTCGTTGGGCGATGAGGCCGCTTGGGTGCATTTACGATCGGTAGCTCGGAAAGACAAGCGCCATTTTAATCATGTTTTCCAGTTAGGGGTTCTGTCAACTCCAAGTGTTTCCATGTATATATAGGGGAATAGGTAGGAATTTGTTCCCTTGTGTGTTTGAGTCTCGAAGATGGTTTTTGAATATTGATTTTTGAGCAACTTGTCTAAATTTGACGTTTTGGAAACTTGTGACTAAATGGAGAAAATTGTCATATAACCTTATCCAAGTAAAACAATGATCGGAAACCTTGTAAACACAAAAACATGACTGTAGGAAACCATCTTGATGCTTGTTTGAAAATATTTTGAATGTGAGAAGAAATGGTGTTTTCTCTCTCTCTCTCTATCTCTCTCATTGGCTTTGGAAACAAATGAAATGGAATTGTATTTCTTACTCTCCTTTGAAGTGTGTTAAATATAGTTTCATTATTGTTAGAAAACTATGAAATCGTATATCGTGCTTGGTTGTAGTTTGATGCCATGCCAACAATTGTGTTGACCATGTAGTGGTTGCAGTACACGTGGGACAAGAAGAAAATGGTAGCGTTGCTTGTGCTTTTGTAATATGGAATATCGTTGAAATATACATGTAATATTGAATAGATGTATCAACATTATTGTTATGAACATGAATGTTATTTATTGATTATTTTGTGATGAGTGAGAAATTGTGTTATATTGGTATCTTGGGAAAACATGCATTCTATTTGGGTATGATCTTGATTATGAGTTTGTATGTTGTTCTATGGTTTAGATGTTTTGAAACAAGCTTCTATAATGTTAATTATTGTTTTCTCCCTTAATACTTATGTTGATGGTAGAAACTTTCTATTCCTAAACTATCAAAAGGAACCGTGCTCTTAACCCTTATTGTGTATCTCTCTTAAACGAGTCTTGTATAGCTTTACAATACCCCTATCATTTAGAAAAGACTTAAACCTATCTCATGTCATTTCTTGCCTTTTACCTTGAATGATCTCATTGTGAGATCTAAGCGTCATGAGTGAAGTCAATACTTGTTTACCTTCGCATCAAATCCTCATGTTTGACTCCTTTAACCCCTCTCGCATCTAATTGATCTATGGGAGGTTAAATTTCTCTAATGTTATCTTGTATCAAGTTGTAGATTCCTTTAGCATTGTGCTTACTCGTGTGTCATTCACCGTATAGGTTTCTTGTGCTTGTGGAAGTATGCATGTTATTATAGTTAAGGGTGCAATACCCCTTTGTGACATGATTGATGTATTGTTATCAATGTTTTTAGATGGTTGTCTTTTATGCTTAGTCTCCGAGAAGGGCTAATCATTGTACGTGTATGGGATCTTAAGAGCAATAAGAAAGGTAATGTTTATTCTTGAAAATGTGATCAAGTATACCTTGGCAAACCATAAAGTGAGGTGGCACCTCACTTAGTACCGCAAACATAATCTTGACTCATGTAAACGTGATTGATATAAGACTGACATATAAGTGAAACTTGGAGTTATCTTATAACTTAGTTAGGCCTTCTTTTGTTATTGAAAGTACTTATAAACTGCTCCACATGAATTAGATCATTTGAGAACATAATCTCTTATCTAGAAAATGAAACTTATGATGTATAACTATTAGAAACGACTCTAACCTATTATTATATTATAGCAACAACAATAGTCAATTGTGAATGAATTTGTTAATAACCTTTAGAATTTAATTTGTATTCTTGAGGTGTAGGTTTTGAAAGAAATTAAAACTTGGAGGTTTGTGAGATAAAGGCATTCGAACCACTCCAAAATTGACTTTTAGTTGGACGTAGAGTCCTTGAGTGCAAATGGAAGTAAATTAAAACCTGGGACCCTTTCTTATGCTATTGGTGTTTAAACCTTTAGCCAACTATGTCTATCTAAAATTTGTCCCTAAGATGTTGTCCTTTTGAGTAAACAAAATATGGAATCCTTTTACTTTAAACCAATGTTAACTCTTTTTGTGTGATTAAGTGTACTTGTTATAAGTTAAATCTGAAACGAAATAAATAATATGTATCGTTGTGAATAAGATTACATGCTCCCATGATAAATGGTTTTGAGACCTATAAGGTTAAATAAGGGAGTGTAAATGGTAGTGAAGAGGGAACCATCTTAAATTAAGTGTTAAACGAAATAAAAGAAATGCAATCTAGAGGAGGAAAAAGTATGTTTCATGTCAAGTGCTCTTTGAACCTTAAAGGATAATAATGAAATATGATTACAATAAAGAGTTAAACCTGTGGAATATATCTATTCGTGAAGCTCATGTTGTGGTTGGGTCGTGGTTTCATACTTTCTTGTGTATATAAGTGTGGCATTGGTTTGCATCCCATGTCATCTTGCTATTTGCATGTCCTTCATGTTGGTGTAAACGTTGCATGTGGTGTTGAGCAATCTCTTGTGAATCCTTAGGGTGTCACATAGTTGTATCAAGTCAAATGAAAGTAAAAAAAAAAAAATTATCCTGGTATATTTGGTCTTGTGTTTGGGTCCCACATGGGTGGGCACTACATATATTTCGATATCATCTAGCACACCATTGAACTATCTCCAAATGCCAAGCCAGTGAGGCAGAAACAAAGACCAATTAACCCAAGGATTGAGCCCCCAACGAGGAAAGAGTTGAGCAAGTTGACTGAAGCAAACATTATCTTTCCTATTAAACATTCATATTAGGTGGCAAACCTGGTCCCCTTAAGGAAGAAGAACGGTGAGATTAGATTGTGTGTGGATTTCATGGACTTAACTAAGGCATCTCTCAAAGATCAGTACCCCATGCCTTCTATGGATTAGATTTTATAGACAATGTCAGGCTCTGAAGGTTCTCATTGTTAGTGGTTTCTCTAGGTACAATCAAATTCTTGTACAAGAATTTGATCTGTACAAAACAACTTTACTACCAAGCGTGGAACCTATGCTTATAAGAAGATGCCTTTTGGAATATCCAATGTTGGTGCCACTTTCGAGAGAGCCATGGAAATGGACTTTAGAGGGCTGATTAATAATATTATTATGATTTATTTCGATGACATTACTGTTTTCTCAAAAAGAAAAAAAAAGATCACTTTCAATAGGTGTAGAGAATTTGGTGTATCTCTCAATCCTAAGAATTGCATCTTTGCTGTCCCAGAAGGTTTCCTTTTAGGACATGTTGTTTCAAAACATGGTTTGACTATAGATCCGGATAGGATCGCAACCATTCTAGCCTTGTCTCTTCCCCAGCACAAAAAAGCCTTGCAGTCATTTCTAGGGAAAATTAACTTTGTGAGCAAGTTCGTCCCAGACTTTGCTGATCTAGTAAGGCCTATTACCTTAATGTTGAAGAAAGGAAGCAACTTCCAATGGACTCAAGAGGTGAAAAACAGCTTTGAACAAATCAAGCAAGATATAGTTCAAGCTCCTACACTCAACCCAAATTTTGACAAGGATTTCACTTTGTATGCTTTTGGAGGAACAAGTAGTCTTGTTGCCATTCTAACACAAGCTAATAAACAAGGTTTTGGGAAACCAATTGTATTTACCAGTTAGACACTTAAGGACTATGAGATAAGATATAATTTTGTTGAGAAACAGACTTATGCAGTCCTAAGGGGTCTTAAAAATTTAGGCAGCTTTTGTCAAATAACAAGATAAGTATAAGGAAGAGCATTGTGCCAGCACCTAACTAAAGATTTATGGCCTTCTCAGGAGTCTGATTACATACAACCAATTGACATTACAGAAGACACAAATTTTGAAAGTAATTGGTTTCAAAGCATGGTAAACTACCTTCACATTAGAGAGCTACCCAACACTTTCAACAGAGCCAAGAAGATGCATTTCAGATTACAAGCCATTCAGTATGAATTAGTTGATGGTATCCTCCTCAAAAGAAGGGTTGATGGTGTCCGGTTGAGGTGTGTAGATCCAAGCAACGTGGAAAAGATACTCCAAGAATTCCATTCAGGCCTCTTTGGTGGGCACTTCTCCCCACAAACCACAGCAACCAAGATCCTAAGAGGTGGATACTTTTGGCCTATAAAGAATGTTTGTTCTTCTTAGGAAGAAAAAGAAATTCTATCCTTCCCCTTTAGCTAATCTTAGCAGACCAACCCTTCTCTCAATGGGATCTTGACTTCATTGGCATGGTGAACCCTCTCTCCAACTTTGGGCATAAATGGGTCTTGACAGCCACAGACTACTTTACTAGATGGGTTGTGGCAGTCCCTTTGAAACAAGGAACTGAAGGTGTCATAATGTACTTGTTGGAGGATATTGTGACTTGGTTTGGGGTTCCTCACACCATCATATCAGAAAATGCCAAGGCTTTGTAGGTATCAAAGTAACTAACTTTGCTTTGAGGTATAACATTTTTTAAAAACATCCTCCAATTACAATCCTCGGGAAATGACCTTGTTGAATCTTCCAACAAGAATTTGATCAGAAGTATGGAAGATAATCAAAGACAATGACACAAAGGTCAAGACAACACTATGGGCTGAAAGGATCACACCAAAAAGGGTTATTGGCAACTCACCTTTTATGCTTGTACATGGAACAAAAGCTAGGTTTCCAATCTCCTTAGAACTCCCAACCCTTGAGCTAGCTCATAAGTTGGAGTTGGAGCATCATGATGCCATGACTGTCAGAATTGCAGAACTGGTAAGGCTGGGAAAAGTTAGAGAAGAAGCCATGAACAAACTCCAAGAACATCAAGAGGTTGTAGAGAAGTGGTTTGAGAAGAAGTCCCATCCTCAACAGTTTAAAGGAAGAGAACTAGTTCGCAAATGGGATGAGGATAGAGAAAATCCTGGAAGTTAACAAATTTGACACAATTTGGAATGGACCATATCAGATCATTGAATGCAAAGAGAGCAATGGTTTTGAACTAGCAAGGCTTTAGGGTGAATCACTTCCAATCCTAGCCAATGGGATTTTTCTCAAGCACTATCTTTGAGCTCTCTATTTCTCCATGTACATAATTGTATAGTCCTTTGTTTTCTTTGTTGTTTTTGCTCAGTTTGCTGTTTGGTTTTCCTTCTTGGTCCCAATTCTAGACTATGGGTGTCTTTTGTCCTAATCTTGATTATCCAGCTGTCTAAGCCTATTTTTGTCAAGTTTAAGGAAGACAAGAAGCCTTTGTTGCTGCTAATAAGTGTTTTGCACAGCCCTGCATGTTTAAGTCGAAACATGTATGTTTTTTCTCCTTTGTAAATAGGTTTCGTGAGCCTCTTGGAGCTGTTCACAGTCATGCTTCTTCTTAAACAGAGGTGTTTTCAAAGTTGATCAGTTATCTTCATCATGATTGAAGATAGTCTACTCAGTTTTCCATTTCAGTCATCCAATTTGTGAAAACTCAATGCAATACTCCAAGCAGCCCCTAAAAGCTTGCCTTACAGTTATCTTGGAGGATTGCCTTAGTCTTAGGCATATTCTGACCTATTTTATAGATATTTTGAATTGCAGGTATGAGGATACATCAATGGGAGTCTTGGTAGATTTCTGAGGCAAATCTGGAGAGTTTTATTTATGAGGTGCTTCTTTCAAAATTAAGTGATCAGTTTCCAATTCTGTTAGTGTTTTGAGCCTGTTTGAACAAGTTTAAGCTGAAGAGGACCTGCAATCAGAATTTCAAAGTAAGTTGAGTTTACATGGTGATCCAAGACTAACTTGCTTGGCTGAAAGATATCCACTAATCAGCCTGAAGAGGAGGAGTTAGAGCCAAGTCTGATAAAAGGAGAATCTGACTAGAAGAAGAGGAAGAGAAGTTTGAAAGAATCAAATGGCAACTTCGGCTTGAAAAAGTAAGAGTCCTTCATGCCTCGCTTTGTTTCAAAGACCAAAAACCATCTCAATAATGAATGGAACAACTATCAACCAGTCTGAGCATTGTCAAGTTTGATCAAGGCAGAGTTTGGTCTTAAGAGCAGTTTTAAAACAAATAAGAAGCCTTGAGAGTTTTCTTTACATGTTATAGCTTCAGTTTTAGACTGTCCTCAAGTTTAAGGAACAGAAGAGAGATAAGCTTAAGTTTTTCTAACGCTTAAGAATAGTTGCAAGTTGAAGGATGCCTTGAGAACTCTTCATACGATTAAAGACTTCAGTTGCAGCCAAGGGTTAAGTTCTAAGTTGTAGGGAAGTGAGCTTCAGTTTTCATGAGCCTTTTATGTCAAAATGCAAGTTGTTTTCAAATTTTTAGACAAGACTCTATACCCAATGGATACCAGAGCTACTAATCCGTTCATCTAAAGGTAAATGACGCCTATGAGTCTCCAGAAATGTTGCTAAATTGAGCTCACACTCCATTTTTGGGAAACTAGTTACAAAGCTTAGACTTGGAGGTTTTAATCATGGTTTTTCATGCATTTTAGGCACTCGATATCTCAAAATTTGTGAAAAGTGCTTTGCATGAGCTAGCTCTAAGTCTTTACAAGAAAATCCAGGCAACACTAAGTTAATTTCATGCATTTTGGGCCTTTATACATTCATAGACGTTCAAAACATGGCCAAGTCCTTTGATTTTCTTTTGTGGCTAACCCATCAAACTTAATTGTCAAAGCAAAAGACACATTGCATCTTTAAGCTGTCTTCTTTGGCTTTGACTTGGTCAACTTTGGTGCTCAAACCGATAAGCAACAAGTTTCGCCTATAGGCGTTCCACGTCCCACAAACATTTAAGGTTTCCTTCGGCCCTAGTTAAAGCTCCACATCTAAACAGGCGTTTGATGGTTGACAAGTGCCCAAAGGCGCAAGTGGCGACCATCGACTTTTGGGAGCTTCACGAGTTGTGATTCAAGATTAAAGTTGGTCGCCTCTAAGCTTTGCAAAGTACCGATGCTCAATGTGTGGCGTACGGGTAGACAGTGGCAAAGATTAGAGAGACGGTCTGCGCTTGGCATTGGTTAACCCGTTGAACCTTCGATGCATCAATTTGAGACATGTGTCCAATGGGGCACATGGTGGCAATCAGATTTCCCATGCATATCAGTTTTGCCTTAGCTTTAATGGCTTTCTGTCAGCCTTGAGGTACACCAATCGAGGACATGTCGGCATACGGAATACAGTGTCAATAATCGGCTCAACCGTACCCTAAAGGATTCCCCCTAACACATGCCCTCCACACGCCTCCAAGCCATTGATGAAAGGCACATCAGCAATGTGCACGTGGCAGAAATCCATAAGGCCTAAGATTCACTACATGGTGTCTCTTTCACTAGGTTAAATTTGTGATTTGGCCTAATGTTATTTTGAGCTCAAGGACATCAAATGGCGACACGACAGAGCTCTATTATTTTTCTCATAAATTTTGATTGAAGCCTCTATTTCGCTAAGACCGGTCTCATTTGAAACATTTGTAATGTCCCCTTCCTTTGGGCATTAATTAAAAATAATTATGGAAGACCTTTAATCCACTCCCCTTGGATTAAAGGAATTAATTGGGGAAAATCGACTATCCCATGAGCTTTTAAATTAATATTTAATTTAATTGGGGCAAGTCGAACTACTCCATGTGCTTTAAAATTTATATTTAATTCCCCTCTTGTGTTTTATTTAATATTAATTGGAGGGAATTAATATTTTATTTGGAGTTTGACCTTTTCAGGTAAAAGGCTATTATTAAATGATATCTCTCCCATCTAGAGAAATGCGCCAAAGAAAGGAGGGAATCTTGGAGATTTGAAGTGCAAAATCTATAAAAGGAGAAGTGGCGTCCCCTTTTTGGCATGTTGATGATTTTATTAAAAATTCTTCATGCTTGGAGAAGGGATGTATGCCCATTTGTGATCACAAACAAAGGTGTTCTTCAACACCACCATTATTGTGGAGAGTGTGAGACCTTCTAAACTTGCATTGAGTGGATATCTCATTATATATTCATCTTATGTGTGGCGCATTTATTTGAGAAGGATATTTGCTTGTTATTGATGTGTTTGGAAGGATTTAAGTGTGATTTATGATCTGCTGCTACTACTGAATTTATTTATGCCAAATCGACTTGCATAGGAGGTTATTTTGGTATGATTTGGTGGTTTTCAAGTTAGATCTACAATCTGATCTGTTTTATTATATTTTCCAAGTGTGGGGCTCATGATTTGAAGGTTATTGTGCTCATATTTAATGCTGCAATTTATATAAGGCAAATCGACTGGGTTTGAGGTATTTTGCATCATATTTTGAGGTGTTTGTGATAGATCTTCATGCTGCTGCAATTTAATAATTATTTCAGTTGTATGGGCTGATGTTTTAAGGGTTTTGGAGGGTTAGTAAGTGCTGGAATTTATTTATACAATTTCTCCTAACCCTAACAACTGGGTTTATGATTTTGGGGACTATTTTGGAAGGGTTACAGTGGTTCAAAAATTCAGATTGTTAGTTCTTTGGAAAGGCCTTGAATTATAGAATAGTCTGCATTTTATTTGGTGGAGAAATATTGAGTTTGGAGCAAGATATTAATTTTGGAAGTTTTTAGTTGCTCTAGTGTTTATATAATTAATTCACTGCTGCAATTAATTTCAGTTTTGGATAAGATTGATTTTCCTAACTAGTTCTCCCATCTAACCCACTACCTTGGCCTACTCCAACCCTATTTGGGTTGTATTAGTGCTGACATTGGGTTATTTGAGGTCGAGCTAGGAGGGTTTAATCCTTCTAGAGTCGATTTGATAAATTAATTTGCAGATTTGAATATTATCCCAAAAAGGAGATATTACGTCTTCCAGAGGGCTACACTCAAAGCTTGATTTCAAAAGAAATGGTTTAGAGACTTGGTAAATGGCCGCCTAATCTTCATCTATTCCTCTTGATCTCGTGGTTAGCCCTTGATCTCTCACCGAGATACCTTCACAACAAAATATCTCTCAAGGTTGTG
Organism: Taxus wallichiana var. yunnanensis; assembly: GCA_018340775.1. Taxonomy (NCBI): domain Eukaryota; kingdom Viridiplantae; phylum Streptophyta; class Pinopsida; order Cupressales; family Taxaceae; genus Taxus; species Taxus wallichiana. The sequence continues at coordinate 391,420,049 of CM031235.1, forward strand.
TGCAATCATGTGTAATGTCCCCTTTTTCAAGGACATCACTCTTAGAGCCTCATACTTGTACAAAAATATTTTTAAATACTTTTGTATGCTTGGAGGTCAGTCATGGAATTATTTGAGCATTGTTGTTCTAATTTCTCATTGGGGAGAGGTCGGTCTTGCATGTGGAGCATTCTATTCTTCCATTAAGGGTTGGTCCTCTTGGAAGTCTTCTAATTTAGCATTGGGAGGCTATAAAGAGGAGTTCGCTACACTTGGAGGAGGGATCGGATGTTTGTTTATTCTTCTTGGATTGTGCACGGTGTGCATCTTCCTTCTCCACCTTGGACGAAACCCCAAAGGTGTGGCAATCTCTCTTGAGGACGAAAACCCTCAAGGGATCCATTGGAGGCTTCATCTAGGAGTCTCATGTGAGCTGATTTGGCACTACTAGTGCATTCATTGTTCTTCCTAGCCCTAGGCGAATTGCTTAAGGGACTGATTTGGTGTCATAGAGAGCTGATATTTGTGATTTGAGTTCATATTCAGATTTATCATCATATTTGGGGATAGAGACTATGATTTGGTGATTTTTGGAGTAGGGTTTCATCCTTATCTACTCACTTGCAGATTTCGGTTGCATATTTGGGCATGATTTCGTGGTTGGAAAATTATGAGATTACTTTTGTTGGATAGCTTGTCTTCTCATGATCATTTTGAGCTATCATGTGTTCTAATTCCTATTTTCCATGGAGTTATGAATTTTAGAAGTTTCAGTTGTGTTTTACCCTAATATTTTGTTATTGAATTAATTCATTTCCAGCTATTCTAGTGGTTGTAAATTCAGTTTTATTGCATAAATAATATCTACAAGTGTTGCCGTGCATGTTGGTATTTATTTCATGAAGATTGGAGATGTTTTGACTAGGGTTTGAGACTCCCAAAGTTTCATATCAGTTCGCTGCCCTAGAGAAGGGCATTTCATTGTGTGAAGTTCATTTGTGGTTGATCTATTTCCATGTTCAGTTTGATGTGTTGCTGGTTTTGTTGTTGATTTGGATCAGATTTGTGGGAAAACCCCATTCGTCCCTATTCAGCCCCAAAAGGGACATTACAGTGGTATCAGAGCTTCGATTTTCCCAGTCTGAGGGTTTCTTACAAGAAGATAAATGGCGGATAGAATTTATGGTGATGCTAGATTCCAAATGCTTGCCCTAGGGAAAGAAATATTGGCTAGTAAATGGCTCAGCTGATCCATACCCTTCAATATCTAAATGGTTAAAGGAGCTCTTCAAAGGAAGTCAATAATACTCAGCCATCCAAAGTGGACAACATTGGTACATGGTATGAGGAGTATAGGGCTCTTTCGAGAGAAGATTCGTGATGCCATGTCATTTTTTGAGTTCGTGGGAGTAAGCAAGGGAAGATCAAGGCCCAAGCCTAGGTCGCGAGTTGCACAAGAAGAAAAATTAAGGCTGCAAGTAATGGAGAAGAAACAACCCATTGAGGAATCCACGGTGCAAGTGGAAGTGGGGAAATCATGGAGCATGAGTCCCAAGGTAAAATTTCATTGGTATTTAATGATATTCCTTTGGTTTCTAATGATTGTATGTGGCCTAGATTGCACGGAAACACCCTAGACCCCCTTGTACCAGGATGGGTACGTTTTGGGTACAGTGCAGTGCGGGTATGCCTTGGGTACATCCAGGTATAGAAATCCATATGCAAGACATACCTAGGGCCTGTGGGTACGTACCCATAGAGTACCCACATTTTTTTCTTTTTTAAGTGCAAAAAAATAAATAAAAAGAGTACCCAGAGAGTACCCATAGTTTTTTCTTTTTTAAGTGCAAAAAAAAAAAAAAAAACATGAGGGCTTTGATTGGAATTGAACTTTGGAAAGTTCGTGTGAGATTCAATATTGCCAATAGGCTCTGAAGGGTCAAGAGAGATGAAAAGGACTTCATTTGGTTGACTTACTATTTGGGGGCTTTCTTGTTGCTCCTCATGGGTCCTTTATTCTTCAGTCAATTTGGAAGGCATGGGAACAAGTGAAGCACTTGGTGGTTGGGCAGCCTATCTTCTCTTCATTTGACATTAGGTGCCAAGCCTACAAATCGATTTCGTCGAATCAGAAATATAATGACAAGATCCTTGCCTTGACAAGAGGCTGTTCTGCCCTCCTTTGGTTTGAGAAAGGAATTAAAATATTTCATGACTTTAAATGTTTTTTTAATGTCCAATGATACGTCTAACTCAAGCTTAAGGCATTAATAATGAATTATCAAATCTATAATACAGTCTATGTTATTAACTATTATGTTTTGAACATTATGAATCAATACAAACTCAAGTCTCAATTCTCAAAGTATTGGAAATTTGTTTTCATGTTCTATGAATGATTTTAAGTTGTATGAGTATTAAATTTCAATAAGTATGCAAATGTTTCTTTAAATTTATAATTTTATATGCGCACACACACACATAGATATATATATATAAAACATACCCAAAAGTGTACCGTACCTGAGATTTTTAAACATTTGTCGTTTCAGCATACCGAAATCATACCCGTATCCATACCCGTACCCGTATCCGTGCAGTCTAGTATGTGGCAAAGTGTTGAAGAAAACTCATATTTGCATGAAGATGATAAGGATGATGTAGGGGGCAAGTTTGTCTTGGAAAAGAGTACACTTCCGGTTGCCCTTGATCATGATCGATTCACTGAAAATTCCCAAACAACAGTTCATGATGAGCTGATTGAGGAGTTCACACCATGGAAGGAAGCTACGAAGAGTTTCCAAGTATGTGCCCACAAGATTTGGTGATTGGGGCTCACTTACTGGAAGAAAATAGCGACATTCAGCTTGCTGGTCTGCACAAAACTGCAGTCCATATGAAGCAAAAGGATGAGGTTGGTAACTCAAGCACAAGCCATGAGGATGATACATACATGTGTGCACAAAGTACGGATGATTGCATGGCAAAAGTAGCTCCATTTGTTGAAGATAAGTGGCTTCAAGGGGGCATAGCATCAAAGGGAGCAACACATTGGATAGCATAACATGGGTGGATAGCCCACGGATTGGTATGTACACTTCCGGATTATTGTTTCCATCTTTGCATTCATTGGGACATGTCTTGAGTAGTGATAAGAGGATACTAAAGGAAATGTTAAGCTTGCAAGTTCCTAATGGCATGCACATGAAGAAATGGGATCCAGGTGATCCTAAAGGTGGATTGGAAGAGAAGCCATTCGCTGATTTTCTGAACAGCAATGAGGAGAAGCGAGTGGTTGACATGCCCTTGAAGCAAATCATGCAAGGAGGAGAAGAAGGTAAAAACCCTTTGATATTTGATGATATTTCCTTGGTTACTAATATTGGCATGTGGTCAAATGATGCAAGGAAGTCAAATTTGCATGAAGGGAAGATTGCCAAAGATACCCCACACAAGTGCCATCAAAATTTGGGCGAAGATAAGAGGAAGAAGAATGTTGATCCTAACTCAGAAATTCTGAGTTGTTATGTTCTTCCGGGCAGTCCTAACATGTTGTACCTTTGTAGGGGAATTCAACCCTTAGCATGGATACTACATGGTGGGAAAGGCTTCATACATGCAATGTTGGTACGACAGTCATTGGAAGAGGTAAATTCACCTTTTGTAGTGTTGAAACATGATATGATACATCCTCTACATCCAATTTTACTACAACAGTCCCTTAGTAAGTTAATTGAGCTCTTTGGGGGAAGTACACATAGGGAAATTCATCTCCAACACCCCTTGTTACACTCAAATTTGGAACAACAGTCATGTGGGGGAGAAATTTCATCTTTTATAGGGTGGAAACATGATGAAATACGCCCTCTAAGTTCGGTTTTGCTACAGCAGTCATCCCAAGTTGAACTGCCATTTTTGGAGCACTAAAACATGATGTAAGTCCCTCTCTTATTTCAGTTTTAGCACAACAGTCATTGTATGGGTTGTTTTCATCCTTCTACATAATGTATGAGAAGAGCCCATCCATGCCAGGGAGCAAAGGGCTCATGAAGGTGGTTGAAGAAAGGGTGTTTGATGGACACTTCATGGCCATTTTTAGCCACACAACTCAGTCGGGCATGGAAGAAAAGAAGGCAAGTGTAAAAATTGGTGAACTGAAGTTTTGGCATGCAAAGGTGAATGTGAATACTGCTATACTTTTCGCCACTATAATCAATATTGAAATGACTACCATACAAAGGGATGTGATCACTAATGAGGATGATTTTCAATTGAGCACTTGTATTGATGATAGTTCAGTCAAGGAAGGTATGTGCATACATAATAGCTCCATCATTTCTGATTTTTATACTGCTGTCATACACATTTCCAGTTTGCATAGGGACATGTGGGCAAGCTCACAAGAGAATTCAGTCAAAAGGTGTGCTAATTTTCAGTTTGTAGCATCATTGGCACATGGTATGGGATCATTTCCAGCCCCTATAACACTGTTGTTGTGTTGGGATCAGCAAAGGGTGAGGTATGATTTTGGTTTTTCATTCTATGTTTTGGGAAATGGAAGCAATCATGATGCATTTACAGCTGTCCTTGCAGCAGTTCTAGAAGAAAGGGATGTTGTGCTTCAAGGTAAAAAGAGTGTGCACACTTTTGAAGTAAGTAATATGATAGAAGAAGCTGAGTTCATGCACGTTGTGTCTCAATTTGATTATGATCATACATGAACTCGTACATTGGAGGAGTATTGGAACATGCAGGGTCTATGGAGCACATACATATATCCGCAAATGATAGAGCTCCTACATAATACTGCCTCAGTATCTCAAAACTTGTGCCTCTCTCAAAATCAAGTAAAAAACCAATATATGTCAATGCAAAATAATATTGGGAAATAATTAGGAGATGGAAGGATCGAGCAAGGATAGAGACCATGAAAAAGAATATACAAAGCTAGAAAACAAGTGCTACATCAAAAACAGGCTTATAATTAAAAAACAACCAATGGTCTTGCCCAAAACAGAACATGTAGGTCATGGAAATGAGAAAAATAAGAGCACCACATATTGGTATCAACAAAGAGCATACAAACAAAACAATGCAATGATAAAACTACCAAGAAATGAACGACAAGTCGCATAAATCTGGAGGTGGATGTCTCCCTGAGGACATCCAGGATGAGGAGGAAACATACAACCCCACAACAACTCCGCTCATTTGGTCACCGAGGCTTTATGCGTAAGGACTAATAATGTTTAAACAAAGACTAGAAAACACGGAAGCAAGGGAAAAATGTTAAAATAGAAGAAATGATAAGAGCCAAGTAAAGGTTGGAAGAAGACAACAACATGCTCAAAGCACAAACCACAAAATTGTAAGGACTCTCCAATGCTTGACAATAGGAATGGCATGCCCTCAAACAAGTATTCACTCTCCAAAAATGCCAATGTAGGAGATGAAAAGGTGAATGCAATGCAAATGAATGAAGTAAAAAAGCCACTTCAAAGAAAGAAGAGAAAATGATTTAAGGAACCAGCTAGAAGAGGCCACAATGTGGGTACAGCTAGTAAAAGAGCCATTGGGTAAACAAAACGAATTCATAGAGAGGCAAGTCAAGAATCAAATGATAGAAGAAAGAGAATGGTATGATAGACTACCAAACATAATCATCAAATGGCTGAAGGATCATGGAGAAAGAAGACACAAGCAGCCTAGTAAGGGATTTCCTTAAATATCAGCTACAATGGAAAGGTCAGATTAGACAAACAAGCAAAATCAATAAGCTCGGAGAAGGGGGAAGGGATGGGCATATTCCGGTTACAATGCTGAGCTCTGAAGATAAGACAAGGGTAGCAAGAAATATATTTCGGCTGAGAGGATCAAACTATTATCTAGATGAAGACTTAACCTTTGGCCATTGTGTGTTTGTGTTGTCATTAATGTCAATTCCATTGATGGAAAAGGGTGTCATAGTGTCATATGAGTCTCCATGAGGTGTTAGTCAGATGTCAAACATGAAGGTTGATTGGTAGTGTCAGGATTTGGTGAGTTCTATGAGGTCCTAGTGCATGGTCTAGTGAGCCAAGTCATAGTTTGAGTTCTCCCAAGCTAGTTGAATGTTTTCATGAGGTCACACATGGTCATAGAGGTGTGTTATAGGTGTTAATGAGTCTGTAAGATGTCAACATTTTCAGTTCATGAGGTTTCATGGTTGAGTCAAGTCATTCCAGGCCTACTCCTAGTTCTAAAGCATGCATAATGGTAAAGAGGTATGAGATTTGGAGTTGATCAATCTTGGTGAAGCATGGTAGCAGCATGGTGATGGTATACAAGGCATGTATGGTGAGTTTCAAGTCAGTACTCAAAGTTACAGTGCATGTTTGACGTCCTTGGGCAGCAAGAAGGTGAGAACAAGCAAGATAACATGGGTAAATGAGATTGGCAGAGAGTTTCAAATCTATTTGGGCTAGATGGTGAGTATGGATAGTTAGAGGATGTTGTAATGATGCTTCATGACAATTTCCAAGTCACTCTGAAGAAGATTTTGCAAGATACATCAGTTTTATAAAAACCAGGTAATCTAGAGTGTGTTTTTGAGGCAAAAGTTGACCTTTTGATGTTCGTTGTGAGTTGTGTGCTTTGCATGGGGACTTGAGCTCTTTGGCATAGCTTTTTAGGTCAGTTATGAAGGTTTCACAAAAAGAATGAGGTGGTTTGATCGTCACGTTTTTATGAACGATCGTTAAGAAGGTAAGTTGATTTGAAACCCTAGCTCAAAGTGACTTGGAGGAAATTGCTTGTATCATCCCAGTTTTGATTTGTTTTGCAAAATTGATGATTGGATGATGTAGAGGACTCTTCCAGATTTCCAGAAAGGTGTATTAGTGTTAGTGACAGTATGTGGCACCCACTTGAAAATGCTTGTTTCTGAAGAAGTTTGGTTTGTGACAAAGTTCTTTAAAGAAGTTGTAAAATAAATTGAAATTGTTTTTAGCATGGGAGTTTTTATTGATGTCCATGATTATTTCAGATCATGGTGATGCTTCTAAATGAAAAAGTGTACCCTATTTATGATGACTGGTTATAAGGCAGTTTTGAGGAGTTTCAGGCAAGTTTCAAAGTTGGTCTTGGTTGAAGGCCTTGCATTGGGAGTTGGATGGAAATCTAATATGTTTTGGAAAGAGGATTCAGAGGGCTTTCTAGTGATATATGGTTTGTCTCATGATGATGAGATTTGATGGGTCATCAACTTGATTTGTGGAGAAGAAAATTGTTGGTTCTCTAGGACAGAATTGTTTTTACTGAAAGAATGAGTTATAAGATGCATGAGATGAATGGGTTGATGCTTGCTATTAGTTGGAGAGTGAAGAGGGATGAATTTTTTTCCTAGTGAAGGCCTTTGGAGGTCTTGGAAGTGACAACAAGGGTGCAAACTAGTTGAGTTTGTAAAACTGATTTCTGGGCAGCTTGATTTGGTGAAGAGGAAAGTTAGTGTGGTTTGCACATATGGATGTTTGTGGTTTTAACCCATCCATGTGATGGGGTTTTGAGCTAGTTTTGTGCATGTTTGGTGGTTTTGGGCATGGATGACCTATATGGGTCAAATGTGAATGTTTTAATGAATGTATTGGAATGTTATTAAGTTTTGTTGGTCGAATTAGTCATGAAGGACCGACCTCCCTTATGTTTGTGAAAAAAAAATGGTATAAAAGTGAAGTTTTAGTTCATTTTTGAACTAGTTTCTTGAGAGGGAAAAAGTGCGACCTATGTGAGTGTGTGTAACAGGTATGAAGGCAGTAATTCAAAGTTGAGGATGTCTGAAAATGTTTGAAGAATGTTAGAGGGCATGTGAGCAAGGGTTTGAAGCCAAGACAAGGTGTAAAAGAAGAAGAAAGAGCGAGCTAGGTGAATGAGGGTTTGAAGGTGAATGTGTGAGCTGAATTAGTGATCTTCATCAGTTGTGGTGGAAAATTCAAAGATCTTCATATTCAGGTGGCTAAGTTGGTGCTTAGTCATCTTAGGGGTTTGTAGTTTCCTTGTGGAGTGGGTGTTTCATTAAAATATGGGTTGGTGCTCCTTGTAGGTTTGGTGCTCTACTAAACTAGGGGTTGATGCTTTTGCGAAGTTGGTGCTTCACTAAATCTATTTGCTTTGTGTAATATAACTAGAGTTTCAGTGGGTTTTCTTCCCGTGAGGGTTTCCCACTTACATATGGTGATTATGTGTTGTGTATCTTGCATTATGCTCTTGTAATTGAATGTTGAATATTTTAATAAGCTCACATGGTTATGAATGATGTATGGACAACTTAAATGATGAATGTATGGTTTGGTAAATGAAATAAAAATTATTGGAGGACTGATTCACCCCCTCAGTCCATTGTGCTTCCAACGATTGGTATCAAAGCAGGTCCTTGAGAAGAAAATTTAACAACTTGAAGGAGATCATGTGGAGCACAAACATGGGCAGGTCTTCAAATATTGAGACAACATTAAGAATGAAGTATGATGTTGTTGAGTCAGTGATTCATAGCTTGCAAGATCAAATCAAGTGCATGGAGATAGAGCATGGTCAAGTCATCAAGGGTTTTGAATCTCAAGTGGAGAGTATGTCTAAAGCCCTAAAGGATAAAGAAGACACTTGTTCCAAGTATGAAAAGAGGTTGAAAACTTTGGAATCTGATTTAGAAGATGTTTCCAATAGGTTGAAGATGTATGGAAAGTTAGAGAAGAGTTTTGAAACTCTTGAGGGGATCTTGGAGAGCCAAAGAGTGGCTAGTGACAAGACAAGCCTAGGGTTTTGTTATCCAAAATTCACCCCCTCAGGGTAAATTTTGATAACATGCATCAGATCTTGGGGGCCAGGAAAAATCATGAAAATCGGCTAAGTCCTAAGTCCAGGCAGTTGGGACAGTTGGGACGTTGGGGCGCGAACCGGCCGAAAAGCCACCAGGCAGTCCGCGCAGTGATTGGGACATCTGGGCCGTAGGTACACGTGGGACGCGAAAAGCCCGAATCGGCCGAAAGAAAGAAAATTTGCCTAAGTCTTTGTTCCGGGGCGGTTGGGACAAAAAAATGCAGCGGGGACGCGAACCGGCCGAAAAGCCGAAAGACAGTCCATTTCGGGCGGGCCGGAGAAATTTGTCCCAGGCAGTCCGGGACAGTTGGGACAAAAGTACGCGGAGGACGCGAACCGGCGGTTCGGCCGAAACAAAGGATTTTCGTTTGGGACATCGGGCCAAAAGCATGCGCGGGATGCGAAAAGCCGAAGGAGTCGAGAGCGAATCAAATCTTGCCACGTGTCTTCGCGTCAAAGAGGGACAAGGAAGCCCGAATCGGGCGGTTCGGAGAAATTTGTCCCAGACGATTTGGGACATCCGGGCCAAAAGTACGCGTGGGACGCGGGGAGCCGAAAGAGCCGCCAACGAATCAGGTTGTGACACGTGTCACAAGGGGAAGCACAATGTAAATTGGCTAAGTGTTTTTTGGCCCAAAAAATTTCAAAGGGCAAGGTTTGAAGGGTCGGCCCGAGCCAATAGACACAGGACACGTGTCCTAAGGAGAAGGGGAGTGTGGAGCTCGGGGAGGACTTAAGAGAATTTGGCAAAAGTTTTGGCCAAAAAACTAAAAGGTAAAAGATGCCCCGCACCCCAATCAACAAACCAGCACCTGACACGTGGCATCCGACCAGTGATCATGGAAATTTTTCAAAAAAATTCCAAAATGCAAAAAGGTCAAAATTTTAAAGTTTTGCCCGCCGATCCATTTTTGGGCCGTTTTGCCCTAAAACTTCAGACCTTCATATCTTTTGATCCAGAGCTCGGATTTGCACGTTCTTTATATCATTGGAAAGCTTATGAAATTCTCTACAGGATTCCATGGTCAATCTCGAATTTTGGTTCAGTTTCAAGAGAGAAAATTCAAAAGCGGCTCTGCCACGCGTCCATGGCCAGAAATGACATTTCAAGCGACCAAATTTAATACAGAATGGGTCGCATTCTCCTCCAATTTGGTCAAAAATGACAGGGTATGGGTTTGTAAGGTCCTCCATGCTGATTTAATGCATTTGCAATCAATGAGGAATGGGCTCCCACGTTTTGTATGTTTTCTCTCTCCTGGGCTCGACCCATGTAATGTAAAAGCAGATTTGGCTCATTTCTTCAGGGTGGAACACTTTTTGGCATAGAAAACTTCTTCTTTCACCTCCAGCAAGTGATTGTTGCAAGAATCAAACCTCTTCAAAGATTGAACAGCTTTTTCTACCTCTCCGAGGTTGTAATGCGATGGTTTTGACATTGGAAATGATAATGCAAGCTTTGTGAATGGGTTTGATCCTTTGTTTGTATTATTTGCTTCATTTCAGATCCTAAATTATATCTTATCACTTTGTGTATGTTTTATGTTGCAATCTTTGGTTTGTGTCTATTTCGCATGACAAAAATGTTCACCACTCCTTTGGTGCATCACCATCTTTAGTTAGTTTCAATTTTTGCATTTCTATCCCTGTCTCCTTGCAATTTAGAGTAGGATTAGGATCTGAACCTCTGTAGTTGTGCAAATATAGATCTAAATCAGAGGAGTTTGAGGAACCAGCCTCTAATCTGGAGATTCCTCTCTCAGTTTCACAAGTCCCACACTTGGAGAGAGGTTTCCATGTTGTGCAATCACACTGGATGCCTAAGTGATCAACCTAGAAATCTGATCAACATCCAGGGGTGTTGTGATTTTGCACTAATAGTTTTGGCACGCCGGTGGGACACTAGAGGTCTCATTTTTATTGCAGCAAAGTTGATGTGCATCTGCTGCAATTTTCTTGCTTGAAAAGAGCTATTATTTGCATATCTGGCGACTCCAAGGGGAAGAATCAACTGGTTTCAGCAGTGCAGGCCTGAAAACTCATGAGAAGAGTCACCACAAGGTCAAGAGTTGGAGAAGAAGAAGTGTTGTTTGAATACCTGCAATTATCTCCAAGAAGAAGGCAAAGAGGAAGGACTCAAAGGTCTCCATCTCCACCAAACAGAACTCTCTCAACTCCTCCACCTGGTAGGCCTTTCATTCAGTATACAAGGGTTTTAAGACCAATTAGAATGGCACAAAACAACCCCTATGTCAACTTCACAGGCAGCAGCCCACTTGCCCTCAATGCACAACATCCAATTCCTATTGCAGCCTTGAAGAACATTCCGTACTTCACTGGAGAAAATCAGACTACTCCAGGTGATCATGTTAAAGATATTGCTAACCTTTGTGCAATTCATGAAATCAATGAGATGCAAGTTACTGGCATCTTCATTCAAGGGTAAAGCATTGCAATGGTTTAGGAGCCTTGGAGCTGGTTCTATCACAAATTGGAATCAGCTGTGTATAGCACTTCATGAGCAATTTGGAGAAAAGGGAGACAACTTGTCTCTTTTGGAGCAGCTGACAACCATCAAGAGAGCTCCCAATGAACAGCTGACCGATTTCAACTTCAGATTTCAAAAGACTTGGGAGAGAATTCCAAAGTGGCGGTCGGGCCAACCGAGAAGGTGCTTTTCTCTACTATCTCAAAGCTCTAAATTTGATATTTCTATGTTGATTCAGTCCATGGGAGGCATAACTATCCCTATGGCTTATAGCATTGCCATTAGGGCTGAAAATTGTTTGATCCAAGCTGGCAAACTTGCCCCTAGACCTCCCATGCCACTGTTTCCAAGTTTAGAGAGTCCAAACACCAATCAAGCACCTAATTTGGCTCCTTCTCCCACTCCTAGAAATCAGAGTTCAAATGAAGCTTCCACTTCATCTCCAAGTGCCCCAAATGAGCTTCAAGAAGTCATGAAGCAATTGCAAAACCTAGGCAATGAGCTGGTTACTCTCAAGAGGCAACAAGCCCAAGGTTTTAGACCTTCTTATCAACCCCAAGCTCAGCCTAACAGGCAGCCATACCAACCACAAAGGCCTCCTAATCCAGCTGCAAATATAAATCAAACAAGGCCTCCTGCCAATAGACCATTCCAGCCCTATAATCCAAATGCCATATCTGCCTCTAAGGCATTGGTGCCAACACAAAACAACATTGCCCAGGAGTACGATTGGTGTTTTCCATGTAATGAGCCTCATAATCAATCCATGTGCTTCAATGGTGCTTTGACTCAAGCATTAATGGTGACAACTACTGGTGTGGAGGGTGAGAGCAGTCAAGAAAACAACCAACAACAAGAAACATTCCAACAAGCAATCAGCCCCAAATGACACCACATTGGTAAATTGGCAAGCAGAGGATTTTGTGGCATGAATCAGGCAGTTTCTCAAGGTGTTGCAGCCAACACAAGGTCAAAAAGGAGGAATTTGGGTGAAGAACAGCCATTAGCCCCAACCAATCCACAACCTTCCATGGCTCCACAAATGATTGGCAAGCAAAATCCAATTTCAAATGCACAAGGGCAGCCAAGAACAGCTCCTAGACCAACTCAAATACCAGTTATTGCTGCCCACGTGCAAGGAGTGAATGTACAAGCAAAGGGACAGCAAAAGGATACTTCATCCCCATTCAACATCATTGATCAGATGAAGAAGACAAATGTTAATATATCAATGTGGGAATCCCTATCTATCCCAGGCCAAAGAGATCTGCTACAAGCTGCCATGAAGGACTGGTCAACTTCAAATCAACAGGTCCAAAGGCAAGAGAAGGTACTTACAAATGCTGCCCAGCCTGAGGGAAATCATGGAGGACAGCAAGGTAAAATGTTGAAACCCCCTCCTTTCTATGTTTCATTGATCATTTGGAAGCCAGCTAGTGCACAATTGCATGATAGACTCCGGGGCAAGTAGCTCGGTAATGCCTAAACAAATAGTTGATCAGTTAGGGCTCCAGATGAAACCATATCCAAAGGGTAGTAGCAGCTGGATGGGACAGCAAAAGAATAAAAGTTGGGGTGATTAGAAACTTGAGTCTTACCTTGCATGCATGTCCAAATGTTTTTGTTTTACAAGATGTATCAGTCATAGACCTTCCACCACTCTTTGCCCTATGTTTGTCAAGGGACTTCACAGCCAAGATTGGGGGATATTTGTCTGCTGATTGGTCACACATGTTGTTCAGAACGAGGTATGGAACCAAAGCCACAATCAAGTCGAACCTATTGCAAACTTTCACATTGAGTTTTACACTCCAAGTCAGATTAATGCCAATTGCTCAGCATTTGATCAAGAAGATCACCCAAGCACTGATGAGGTTGACACCAAGGTTGGAAGCATCCCGGATCTAACTCTTGATGAATGGGCAAACAAGGTACATGCATTTGATCCTTATCAAGAAGTGGAAGAATCTGAGCTAGGGGTCTATTGCATACACGAAGAAAATCAGCCTATTCCTAGCATCACCAAGCCAAACCACAAGGATGACAACGAGGTATGGCAGCTGTTTTTTGATGGATCAAGAGTAGACAAGGTGCGGGAGGTGGAGCCATGCTTGTTTCACCTCAAGGAGTAAAGTACTATTCAGCTTTTAGATTTCAGTTTGCATGCTCCAATAACACCGCTGAATATGAAGCCTGGTGCAAGGGATGCATTGGGCAATAAAGAAGAAAATAAAGAACTTGCAAGTCTTTGGTGACAAGTGAATTGATTGTAAATCAGGTCAAGGGACAAGCATGCTTTGCCAAGAATGATCTACTCAAGTGCTACAAGAATAGGTGTGGGACCTCATGGAAGATTTTGAGGGTTTTGGCATCAAATCCATTCCTAGGAAAGAGAATCAAGCTGGCTTGACAAGTTTGCAGCAGAGGGGCAGCCTTTGACATTGTGGAAAGCATTCAACAAGACAAGGTACAACCTAAACATCCACGTGATTGTGAGGCCTTGAGTGCCGGATAACAATTGTTAGTTGGCAAGTGTTTGAGAATGACCAGCAAATCATCCATTTTCAGAAGAAGAAGCTGAGTTCTCACTAAGAATCAAGAAAATTGGAACAGCGAGTATGGTGACCAGTGGTACAGTGAGAACTAACAAGCTGCCCAAAGGACTTATCACTTTGGAGTCCATTTTTAACCCTAATGATCAGTTTAGAAAGGAGAAAGCAAACATTCAAGTCAAGAGAGAGGATTCAGTATCCATCTTGGTAGAAGAGAACAAACCATTGCAAATTGGAAGGATGACAACTGAACAAGAAAGGTATGAGTTCATACAGCTGTGTCAAGAGTTCCCTGATGTGTTTGCTTGGAGCTATGAAGACTTGAAAGGTTTCAATCCCAACTTAGCTCAGCATACCATCGAATTGGATCCAAATACTAAGCCTGTTAGGCAAAAACAAAGACCATTCAATCCACACATGGAGCCTCTCATGAGGAAAGAATTGGACAAGCTGATTGAGTCAAGGATCATATTCCCAATCAAGCATTCTAGTTGGGTTGCCAACTTAGTTCCAGTCAGAAAGAAGAGTGGAGAGATCGATTGTGTGTTGACTTCGAGAGACTTGAATAGAGCCTTTCTCAAAGACCATTACCCACTCCCTTCCATGGAGCAAATCTTGCAAGTCAGGCGGGCTCCGAGAGGTTTTCACTACTTGATGGCTACTCAGGCTACAATCAGATTATGGTGAAGGAAGAGGACCAGTTCAAGATAGCCTTCACAACCAAATGGGGAACTTTTGCATACAGGAAAATGCCATTTGGGCTGTCCAACGCTGGTGCTACCTTCCAAAGGGCAATGGACATGGCATTCAAAGGTTTGATTAACAACGTGGTGCTGATTTACCTTGATGATATCACTGTTTTTTCCAAAAATGCAGCAGACCACCTCTCTCATTTGAGACAAGTCTTCACGAGGTGCAGGAGATTTGGAGTGTCTTTGAATCCTAAGAAGTGTATCTTTCTTGCACATGAAGGAAAGCTCCTTGGCCATATTGTCTCCAAAGAAGGATTAGCAATTGATCCAGAGAGGGTTGAAGCCATAAGAGCACTACCATTGCTAAGCCACAAGAAAGCCCTTCAGAGTTTCTTGGGAAGGATAAACTTTGTTCGGAGGTTTGTCCCAGATTTTGCAGCCCTTGTCAAGCCCATCACCAAAATGTTAAAGAAGAGCATGGCTTTCAAGTGGACAGCAGAAGGCAAGGAGAGTTTTGAAGCAATCAAAGAAGCCATCTCCCAAGCACCAACTCTCATCAACCCGGACTTCTCCAAGGATTTCATCCTCTATGCATTTGGAGGTAATGACACTATTTCTGCCATTTTGGTACAACAGAACAAGGATAATGATGAGCAGCCAATTGCCTTCTTCAGCCGGAGCCTAGATGACTATGAGGTGAGGTACTCTTTTATTGAGAAGCATGTACTTGCAGTAATCAGAAGCTTGAAGAAATTCAAGCATTTAGTCTCAAACAACAAGGTCCAGTTGCTGGTCTCGCATGCTGGGGTCAAGGACTTCCTCCTCAACAAGGATTTGAATGAGAAAAGGGCAGGTTGGATCACCCGTGTCATGGAGTATGACATTGAGATCAAGATCACCAAGCTAGTAAGAGGGAAAGGATTGTGTGAGCAGCTGGTTTTGGGGAAGCAAAAAGAAGTATGCAATGAAGAAGAGGCTGTTTGTGAGTCAGACAGCCATGAGCCAAGTGGCAATCAAGAAGAAGACAATGCTGCCCCCACTCCCTGCTGGACCCAAGGTATTATACACTTCCTAGGCACAGGCCTATGCCCTCCGGAGATGAGCAAGACCCAAAGAAGACACTTCAGATTGCAGGCTGTCCCGTATGCCATTGTTGATGGAGTTTTGTACAAGAAAGATGTGAATGGAGTGCTGCTGAGATGCATTAGCACAAATCAGATTCAAAGGGTGTTGGAAGAGTTCCATGGTGGACCAGTTGGTGGTCATTTTGCACCAAGAGTGACAGCTCTAAAAATCATGAAGGCTGGTTATTATTGGCCTAAAATCTTCAGTGATTGCTATGCATGGATCAAGAGGTGTAAGAATTGTGCATTCTTCATAGGAAAAGAGAGACTTGCTGCCCTTCCATTACATCCAATCTCAGTTGACCAACCATTCATGCAATGGGGTTTGGACTTCATTGGAGTCATTAATCCCAATTCAAGCCAAGGGCACAAATGGATTTTGACAGCCACGGACTACTTCACCAGATGGACAGAAGTAGTAGCACTCAAAGAGGCAAATGAGTCTAGCATCTTAGACTTTTATGAGGGGATAACAACCAGATTTGGTGTACCTGCTATAATAATCTCTGATAATGCATTGGCGTTCATTGGATCTAAGGTGACTGAGTGGGCTGTCAAGAACGGTATCTACCTAAGCACTTCATCAAACTATTACCCTCAAGGTAATGGCCAGGCCGAGTCTACAAACAAGAACTTGTTGAGGATCATTAGGAGGACTCTTGACGAGAATCAGAGGTCTTGGCATACCAAACTGAAATCAGCCTTATGGGCTGATAGGATAACTCCCAAAAGATCCACGGGTAACTCCATTCAAACTTGTCTATGGAAGAGAGGCAATCTTGCCCATGTCACTTGAGTTGCCGGCATTGGAACTCATGAAGCAGTGGAGTTGCTAGAGTTTGAGCCCATGGAGGTGAGATATGCGAGTTGATGGAGTGCGCAGGAGGTCGAAATCAGGCATCCCAAGCAATGGAAAAGGATCAAGCTTTGATCAAAAAGACCTTTGATAGGAAGGCCAAGGATAGATCTTTTCAGGTTGGAGATCTAGTGTTGAAATGGGATGTGGATAGAGCAAAACCGGGAAGGCATTCAAAATTTGATGCCATTTGGAGTGGCCCATACATGGTCACGAAGTGCAAGAACAACAATGCTTTCCAATTGGCCTCATTGGATGGTGAAGAACTGCAGATTCCAGTCAATGGAATCTATCTCAAGCGTTGCTTCTAGAGGGAAATTTACCACCTTGTAAATATTAGATTAGATTTTCATTCCTCCAAGTGCTTGTGCACATTGTTTTGCTATAGGTTAGTTTCGTTTTCCCTAAGTGCTTTGGCACAGCTTGCTGTCCATGGAGATGTTTTGCAGTCCTCGCTCCCATCAGGTGATATTCCATCTTCCTCCTTGCAATGTTCTAGTCAGTTGGGGTATTAAACAGAGAATCAAGTGACTCCATGCCCAATGGATCGCTTCAGGCTACTGGTCTTTCATCTAGCAGGCAGATGACCCCGCTGGGTCGCCAAATTGTTATCCAAAATTCACCCCCTCAGGGTAAATTTTGATAACA
The DNA here is from genome assembly GCA_018340775.1 of Taxus wallichiana var. yunnanensis. Classification (NCBI taxonomy): domain Eukaryota; kingdom Viridiplantae; phylum Streptophyta; class Pinopsida; order Cupressales; family Taxaceae; genus Taxus; species Taxus wallichiana. The sequence continues at coordinate 391,437,238 of CM031235.1, forward strand.
TGCATCAGATCTTGGGGGCCAGGAAAAATCATGAAAATCGGCTAAGTCCTAAGTCCAGGCAGTTGGGACAGTTGGGACATTGGGGCGCGAACCGGCCGAAAAGCCACCAGGCAGGCCGCGCAGCGATTGGGACATCTGGGCGTAGGGACGAAAAGCCCGAATCGGCCGAAAGAAAGAAAATTTGCCTAAGTCTTTGTTCCGGGGCAGTTGGGACAAAAGTACGCGCGGGACGCGAACCGGCCGAAAAGCCGAAAGACAGTCCATTTTGGGCGGGCTGGAGAAATTTGTCCCAGTAGTCCAGGGACACTAGGACAAAAGTACGCGGAGGACGCGAACCGGCCGGTTCGGCCGAAACAGAGGATTTTCGTTTGGGACATCCGGGCCAAAAGTACGCGCGGGACGCGAAAAGCCGAAGGAGCCGAGAGCGAATCAAATCTTGCCACGTGTCTTCGCGTCAAAGAGGGACAAGGAAGCCCGAATCGGGCGGTTCGGAGAAATTTGTCCCAGACGATTTGGGACATCGGGCCAAAAGTACGCGTGGGACGCGGGGAGCCGAAAGAGCCACCAACGAATCAGGTTGTGACACGTGTCACAAGGGGAAGCGCAATGTAAATTGGCTAAGTGTTTTTTGGCCAAAAAATTTCAAAGGGCAAGGTTTGAAGGGTCGGCCCGAGCCAATAGACACAGGACACGTGTCCTAAGGAGAAGGGGAGTGCGGAGCTCGGGGAGGACTTAAGAGAATTTGGCAAAAGTTTTGGCCAAAAAACTAAAAGGTAAAAGATGCCCCCGCACCCCTGTCAACGAACCAGCACCTGACACGTGGCATCCGACCGGCGGAGCGCGGAAATTTTTCAAAAAAATTTCCAAAATGCAAAAAGGTCAAAATTTTAAAGTTTTGCCCGCCGATCCGTTTTTTGGGCCGTTTTGCCCTAAAACTTCAGACCTTCATATCTTTTGATCCAGAGCTCGGATTTGCACGTTCTTTATATCATTGGAAAGCTTATGAAATTCTCTGATTCCATGGTCAATCTCGAATTTTGGTTCAGTTTCAAGAGATAAAATTCAAAAGCGGCTCTGCCACGCGTCCATGGCCAGAAATGACATTTCAGTGACCAAATTTAATGAGAATGGGTCGCATTCTCCTCCAATTTGGTCAAAAATGACAGGGTATGGGTTTGTAAGGTCCTCCATGCTGATTTAATGCATTTGCAGTCAATGAGGAATGGGCTCCCACATTTTGTATGTTTTCTCTCTCCTAGGCTCGACCCATGCAATGTAAAAGCCAGATTTGGCTCATTTCTTAAGGTGGAACACTTTTTGGCATAGAAAACTTCTTTCACCTCCAGCAAGTGATTGTTGCAAGAATCAGACCTCTTCAAAGATTGTAACAGTTTTCTACCTCTCTGAGGTTGTAATGCAATGGTTTTGACATTGGAAATGATAATGCAAGCTTTGTGAATGGGTTTCAGTCCTTTGTTTGTATTATTTGCTTCATTTCAGATCCTAAATTATATCTTATCAGCCTGTGTATGTTTTATGTTGCAATCTTTGGTTTGTGTCTATTTGCATGACAAAAATATTCACCACTCCTTTTGGTGCATCACCATCTTTAGTTAGTTTCAATTTTTGCATTTCTATCCCTGTCTCCTTGCAATTTAGAGTAGGATTAGGATCTGAACCTCTGTAGTTGTGCAAATATAGATCTAAATCAGAGGAGTTTGAGGAACCAACCTCTAATCTGGAGATTCCTCTCTCAGTTTCACAAGTCCCACACTTGGAGAGAGGTTTCCATGTTGTGCAATCACACTGGATGCTAGAGTGATCAACCTAGAAATCTGATCAACATCCAGGGGTGCTGTGATTTTGCACTAACGAGTTCAAAGGAGAACATGTGAAGAAGAATGGCAAACCTGGACCAAGTTCTCAATCTGATGAGAAGGTGACCAAGAAGGCTGATTTGAGAAGGTCTAACCCTGTTAGACAACCTAATGCTATGAGGTATGGTTCTTCATTCAATGGATGTTATTCTTGTAATGATTTTGGTCATAGGGCTAGAGATTGCAAAAGAAGTTTCTCTAGGAAAGTTGAAAGTCTCTTCAAAGGTGAATGTTATTCATGTTGTGAGTTTGGGCATAAGGCCAAGGATTGTGGCTAGAATCTAAGTATATATGAGCAAGAGGAAAGAAGAATGGTATTGTGTATTTCAAATGTCACAAACAAGGACACATTGCTAGTTCTTGTCATAAGCGAGAATCTTCAAAGGATATTAGTAGGTTTCAATCCCAAAATGGAAGAGTTTTCAAGAAGAAGACTCTCATGAATGAGTCTAAGGATGTCATGTCAGATCCTAAGGCCAAGAAGATGGTTGATCAAGCAAAATAAGTTAAGAGATCAGATTTTCAGTCTGAAATGCAGCCTAATCCAATGAAGTTTGTCAAAGAGGGTTCTAATGGTATCATGATGGGAGACAAATCAAGTCAAGGAAGTATGTTTGCTGTTGTTGAAGATCTTAGAACTAAAGAAAGCCATATGTGCCTATCTGTTATGCAATCTCCAGTGCATGAGAAGTTGAAGAAACTAGGTTTTTGGGACACATCAAAAGTTGTAAGATATGTGATCTGATTCATCCATGAATTTTGAGTCCTTATTACTTGTACGTGTCTGAGTTTGTCATGTTGTCATCTAATAGTAAATTCAGAAGGTATGTTATCACGGTCTCAAAATATGTTTTTGTGGTCTTTCTTTTGTCGTTCAAGCCATGAAGATGTTAGTCAAAAGTTTCTAAGCATGTGAAGTTCTGATCTTCATCTGAGTTTTCCTTGTAAGTCAAAGTATGTGTGTCTAAGTTTGAGGTCTTGTTGGATCCTTCAAAAGGTATTTGAGTCTGTATAGTCATGTTGTTCAAGTATGTGCTGCTACTACTGATGTCATCTAGTCTTGATATTGATCCTCAAAGATATAAGTAGTGATTTGCTTGTGTGTGATCAATGTTGTAAAGGGGTTTGATATGAATAAGAGGTTGTCAATAGTCCATCTTGAGGAAGTGTCATGGTATTGTATCAAGGGAAGTTTATCATGATTAAGGAGTCAAGTTGTTGTGTCATTAAGTCAAGAGTAAAGGACTGTCATAAGCCATGTTGTCTCTAGGTCAAGTATGATAAATATCTTAGTCAGCTTGTCAAATTCTTAAGTCCAATATCCATGTCATAAGTAAGGCTCTGTGAGTTGTCAGTATTGTAAAGAGTATAGGTCTTGAAATCAAGGTTTCATTGAAGTATCATGCACAACTAAGGAAGTGTGAAGGTATTTATCATGATTTGAAGATGGTTTAAACACCAAGAGTGTATTGATATTATCAATGAGATGGTGTAAAGTATACCAGAAGGTCAAAAATAGGTTCTACCATGTACATCCGAGTCTACAAAGGAGGAAGCATGTGTTCTTCATGATGTCATGTGGACTACAGGCCTGAAAGAGGTGAAGTTGCCATGGAATGGATAAATGTAGCGAGTTAAGATCAAGGTGTGTTTTGAATTGTCAAGAGTTCTAATGTTGAGTTGAGCTCCAAGAAGGTCTTCAAGTAGCATGATGCTTCAAGTCAGTATGAGTATGCTTCAAGATGGTTACATGGTTGATCCAAGAAGGTATGATTCCTATCTATGTCTTTGAGTTCATGAAGGTCTGAGTTTATACACAGGTTGGTGTTCATGAGACAAATTGCATGAAGCATGGACTGTGTAAAGTATGGTTTTTAGAGATTCTCTCCATGTGGTTAAAGGTATGTACATGAGTTAACTATGCTTACAAGGTGGTATTTGGTCTCTTGGTTCAAGCTTGAAGTGTGTCAGAGTGTTTATGCTTCATAAGAGTTTGATTGGAGAAAGTCAAGGAAGTTAATTGAGTCCACAGGGTGCTCTTGCTCTTCTGCTGCATTTTTGATGCATTTTTGTTGTGATTATGTTGCTTTTTAACAGGTTACAGAATTGGGCTTCTAAGTTGATGTGCAATCTATCAAGCCTGCATATGAGTGTTGGAGGTCTTAGTATGATGACATAGGTTGAAGGGGAGGTTGATTAGATCCTTGACCAAGTGAAAAAGGTCTATAGAAGCTTATTGGAGCAGGGGAGTTTTTATGACTTTCAACAGGTGTGAAAAGTGTCTAAGTGGCTTGAAAGGCAAGGTAGGAGGTTTGTATGGCAGTGTTCATGATTTGTTGCAGGTTTTCTTCAAAGAAGAGCTAATCGAGTGTTAAAAATTCACTGTAGCAAGCTATAGACTGTTATGATATACCACAAGTATGAGAAAGGTTATCAAGATAGGGGAGCCCATCTTGATCATATATCAAGAATGAAAAGATGCCAAAGAAGTTAGAAAGGAAGAATAATGAATGTTTGTAGGTACAGTGATAGGTAAAGAAAGTCATAAGTTCAAATGGCATGCAAAGAAGGTAAAGATGATTGACAAAGTATTTTAGGACAGGGGCATTGAGAAGGATCACTCCATATGGCACTCAAGCAAGGTAAGAACTAAATTGTTTGAGTTTTCAATCAGAAAATGGTGGAATTTTGTCAAAGGGAGATTTAAGGTGTTGATTCTTGTTGTGTGTGAACTTCTAGAAAGTGGTGAAGATTGTAATTTTAGAACTGAAGATGTGCTTTAGGACTTTCAATTCTAAATAGTGTTTTTCTAGCTTTGAAGACAAATTGTTGTTGATTTGACATTCTAGTGGCCTAGAAGGAAGTGAATGACAAGTATGAAGATAAAATTGGAGAATATCAGTCCAGGGGGAACTAGTTTTTATGATCATAGCAGGCCCATGGATAAGTTTTGATGTTGAAGTCAAAAAAGAGAGTACAGTCCAAGGGGGAGCCATTTGTGCAAGTAAGTTTGGTGTTGTTCATTGTTTCAATTGTTGTCATTTTTCCATGTCTTTTCATCATTGTAGCCTTTGTCATAGATGTCAAAGGGGATAGAAGCATCAGAAACATGGAAAAGAGGTATAATAGATGTGTTTGGTCTTGTTGGTTTCCATCAATGTTTCTAAAAGTGGTTGCCATCAATGACAAAGGGAAAAATTGTTGGCCATTGTGTGTTTGTGTTGTTATTGATGCCAAGTCCATTGATGGAAAAGGGTGTCATAGTTTCATATGAGTCTCCATGAGGTGTTAGTTAGATGTCAAACATGAAGGTTGATTGGTAGTGTCAGTATTTGGTGAGTTTTATGAGGTCCTAGTGCATGGTCTAGTGAGCTAGGTCATAGTTTGAGTTCTCCAAAGCTGGTTGGATGTTGCCATGAGGTCACACATGGTCATAAAGGTATGTTACAGGTGTTAATGAGTTTGTAAGATGTCAGCATTGTCATTTCATGAGGTTTCATGGTTGAGTCAAGTCATTCAGGCATATTCCTAGTCTTGGAGCATGTAGAATGGCAAGGAGGTATGAGATTTGGAGCTGATCAGTCTTGGTGAAGCATGGTAGCAGCATGGTGATAGTATACGGGGCATGTATAGTATCTTTTGGTGTTAATGAGTTTGTAAGATGTCAACATTGTCGGTTCATGAGGTTTCATGGTTGAGTCAGGTCATTCCAGGCATATTCCTAGTCTTGGAGCATGTAGAATGGTAAGGAGGTATGAGATTTGGGGCTGATCGGTCTTGGTGAAGCATGGTAGCAGCATGGTGATAGTATACGAGGGCATGTATGGTGAGTTTCAAATCAGTACTCAAAGTTACAATGCATGTTTGAGGTCCTTGGGAAGCAAGAAGGTGAGAACAGATTAAGACAACTTGGGTAAATGAGATTGGCCAAAGAGTTTCAAATCTATTTGGACTAAATGGTGAGTATGGATACTTAGAGGATGTTGTAATGATGCTTCATGACAAGTTTCAGGTCATTCGAAGAATATTTTTCAAGATGCATCAATTTTGGAAAAGCTGGGTAATCTGATGTGTTTTTAGGCAAAAGTTGACCTTCGATATTTGTTGTGAGTTGTGCGCTTTGCATGGGGACCTGATCTCTTTGGCCTATCATTTTAGGACAGTTATGAAGGTTTTGCAAAAAGAATGAGTTGGTTTGATCATCACGTTTTTATGAACCATCGTTAAGAAGGTGAGTTGCTTTGAAACCCTAGCTAAACCCTAGCTCAAAGCGACTTGGAGGAAATTGCTTGTATCAGCCCGGTTTTGATTTTTTTGCAAAATTGATGATTGGATAATGTAGAGGACTCTTCCAACATTCTAGAAAGGTGTATTACTTGCTTGTGAAGTATAAAAATCCTTGTTTCTAAAGAAGTTTGGTTTGTGGCAAAGTTCTCCAAAGAAGTTGCAAAATAAATTGACATTGTTTTTAGCATGAGATTTTTTCTTGATGTCCATGATTATTTCAGATCATGATGATGCTTCTAAATGACAAAATGTTCCCTATTTATGATGACTGGTCATAAGACAGTTTTGAAACAGTTTTAGGAAGGTTTCAGAGAAGGTCTTGGTTGAAGACCTTCCACTTGGAGTTGGAAGGAAATCTAATATGTTCTAGAAAGAGGATTCAGAGGGATTTCCAGTGATATATGTTTTTCCTCATGATGATGAGATTTGATGGGTCATCCAGCTTGATTTGTGGAGAAGACAATTGTTGGTTCTCTGGGACAGAATTGCTTTTTATGAAAGAATAAGTTATAAGATGCATGAGATGAATGTGTTGATGCTTGCTATTAGTTGGAGAGTGAAGAAAGATGAATTTGGTTACTAGTGAAGGCATTTGGAGGTCATGGAAAAGACATAAAGGGTACAAACCAGTTGTGTTTATAAAACTGGTTTCTGGGTAGCTTGATTTGGTGAAGAGGAAAGTGAGTGTGGTTTGCACATATGGATTTTCAAGAGCTCTAAAATTCATGGATGTGACCTATGACTCCTAAGGATTCCATAGAGTAATTACATGCCATAGTTTAGTTGTTATTTGGTGGTCTTGAGGCCCAAAGGTGAAGACAGGGTCTTGGAAACAACTGTTTTGTGAAGGATATGAGGCTTTTGAGTTGTGTTATGAATTATTTGATTGGTGCAAGATAATTAATGACCATGGATGATGTTGTTATGTCATATTACATATGTATGATGAATTTTGGAGCTTTACTAATCATGGTTTTTCGTTTGTGGTTTTAGCTCATCCAAGTGATGGGGTTTTGAGCTAGTTTTGTGCATGTTTGGTGGTTTTGGGCATGACCAACCTATATGGGTAAAATGTGAATGTTTTAATGAATTTATTGAAATGTTATTAAGTTGTGTTGGTCGAATTATTCATGAAGGACCGGCCTCCTTATGTTTGTGAAAAGAAAAGTGTATAAAAGTGAAGTTTGAGTTCATTTTGAACAAGTTTTAGAGGGAAAAAGTGCGACCAATGTGAGTGTGTGTACTTGTGTATGAAAGCATTGTTTCAAAGTGAGGATGTCTAAAAATGTTTGAAGAATGTTAGAGGGAATGTTAGCAAGGGTTTAAATCCAAGACAAGGTGTAAAGAAGAAGAAAGAGCGAGTTAGGTGAATGAGGGTTTGAAGGTGAATGTGTGAGCTGAATTAGTGATATCTATCAAGTAGCGGAAGAAAAAAATTCAGGGATCTTCATATTCGGGTGGTTGAGTTGGTGCTTAGTCATCTTAGGAGGTTGTAGGCTCCTTATGGAGTGGGTGCTTCACTATAATAGGGGTTGGTGCTCCTTGTAGGGTTGGCGAGTCCACTAAACTATTGGTTGGTGCTCCTTGTGAAGCCGGTGCTTCACTAAATCTATTTGCTTTGTGTAATATAAGCACAGTTTCAGTGGGTTTTCTTCCCCGTGATGGTTTCCCACTTACATATGGTGTTTATGTGTTGTGTATCTTGCATTATGCTGTTGATTGAATGTTGAATATCTTAATAAGCTCACATGGTTATGAATGATGTATGGACAACTTAAATTATGAATGTATGGTTTGGTAAATGAAGTAAAAATTATTGTAGGACTAATTCACCCCCTCAGTCCATTGTGCTTCCAACAAGGTCGAGATGAGACAAGCAAGCAAAATCAATAAGCTCGAGAGAAGGGGAAGGGATGGTTATATTCCGGATTCTGATGGTGAGCTTTGAATATAAGAAAAGGGTGCCTAGAAATATATTTCGGTTGAGAGGCTCAATCTATTGTCTACATGAAGACTTAACCTTTTCCAGTTAGAAGAGAGAAAGAACGAATGGGAAAAAGTTAAGGCAGAAAGAAATGAAGGTAGACACACATACCTAAGTAACAGGAAAGCCTATCACAACTAGGAAAACCCGAAATAATTAGGATGTAAGGCCTGCTTGGAAACATCTTACATTGGTAAGTTGGAATTGTATAGGATGGATCTGGATTAAGGGCCAATAGCCATAGATAGATATAATCATTCCAACATATACATGAGCGAGATGGATGCATGTAACGCCCCTTTCCGAGATCTAACTGAAACAAAAGGGAAATTGCACAAACCCTAATAGATAGTAAATTGAAAATTATGACAACCAACTAAAATTTATGACAGCAAGGTACAGCAGTCTGATTTTTATAACAGCAACAAGGAAAATGCAATATCTCTCCAAAAATGCATCTTTTACACAATCCAAAGCATGTAGGGAACTTTAGAAATATTTTAGAACAAATATAAACCAAGAAATGAGCCTTCAAACCCCAGCTGGAATTTATTTAATTAAATATAATAACAACAATGAACACCCTTACAAATATGGCTGGAAATGAAGGATTCCAAGCCCCAAATTGAAGTACAAATGTAGATTCCAGCTGCTAAAAATAGGAGAAACACAATGATGGCTGAATTTGAAGTTTCCGTGCCCTAGAAGACCCCAAACACCACCTTAGGGAAAGTTGCCACCCTAGGAGAGGGCTGGAAATGCCTTCAAAACTGAATACAACTCCTTATGAGATCACCTTGTTGCAAGCTTGAGGGGTTTCGTCCTCAAACCAGCCCACTATTGAGAGGTTTCATTCTCAATAGGTTTTCCAAGAGGTTTTCATCCTCAATGGAAGAGAGAGAAAGCAAACATGCTCCAACTCCAAGAGAAATAATTTCCAAAAGTATGCATATCCTCCTCCAAGCCAAGCAACCCCTTTTTATAGCTAGATGTGGCGCCAAAAACCAATTAGAATCCTCTAAAGAGGACCGACCTCCTTGGGGACATAATAGTTCCTTTTCCTCTTCTATTTTTCATTTGGCTTTTCCTCTTTTACCCAACCGACCTGACTATACTTAGAAAATTACTAAAAAATAATGCAAATCTCACAAAAACAACTAAAAATCATGACATTAGCTTCCCTTGCTCATTCCCTTTTTGCCCACGGGAAGTGGAATGGGCTCAAGGTCTTCAAAGAGGACTAGCGTTGAGAAGGGGACATTATAATGCAAGACTCTCGAGACTTTGAAGGCTACCACAAAGAAGCAATGTGGAATAAAGAAGCTGAAAATGACAACGGACATGGGGAATAATTGTATTAATAAAAAAATCTTGAGCAAGAAATATTTGAATAGAAAAAAAGATGAAAATAAACAATATATATGGATTATAATCATAGAAAATGGCGTAAATATTAGCATAGACGCATGTTATTTTCCCCTATAGATCCAAGTTCTACAAGAAACATGACTTAGACTACAAGAATCCATATTCTTCTTTAAAGGGACATATAGTTTACAGAAAAATTGGGAGATAATACTAGTAGGGAATTCCATGCAAAGACATCAAACAAACAAGCCAACATTCTAGGAAGCAACAAGGACGTAGATATGAATCTCATTTGGCTAACAAAAGAAGAAAATCAACAATGGACTAGAATCTCAGATGATGAGCATGGGGCTATCATGCACTTCGGAGAAGAATTACTAAGCCTATGTAGCATATACAATTTGACCATATGCAATGGTATGAGTACATGAAAAAAATTAGGGAACTATACTTGTAAAATCCACTATGGGTAGAGTGTAATCAAATACATGATGTGTTCTCAAAAATGTATATCAAGAATAGAGTTGGAGGTAGAAGACCCTGTCGAAGCTATAATATGACCACAACACAATATATATGAGATAAATTCCAAGGAAACAAGCAACAAGTTGAGAACACTTTGGCTAATCAAGGTAAACCACCAACTAAAGGGAACATCTTCTTAACAAAGGAAAATCAAAAAATCTTCACGACAACATTGAACAACAAACTGCAAAAGGACAAAAAAAAGAGGGCAGCCGACATGTAAATAGAATCACTAAGAACGAGGGGTTAACACATGCAATTCAGGAAGCCCTAAATGAATGCAAGAGAGAAACATAAAAGAAGGAAAAACTAGCTTTCAAAACAATTATTGGTATGATGAAGAATGCAAGGCAGCAAGAAAACTAAAGGAAACAATGAGATAGCACAAAGGCAAACAAAAAGATATATGAACAAATAGTGAGAACAAGAAAGGAAGACTACACAAGAACAAGAAAGAAAGAGTTGATTTACTTAGGGAAACATGAGCCAAAGACATTTTGGAGGGAGTTATGTAAGGGAAAAATGCAAAGAACAACATTCCAAAGCATCACCTTTGGTGGAGTACTCAAAACAACCTTATGAAAGTAAAAAAAAGAGGGTGCCTCATATAATCAATGTCGGACAATAAATGTGTACAACTAAAGACATCAAACATGGGATTAAGAAACTAGCAAAAGGTAAAGCTCAATACATAGACAAATCGCAAGTGGAAAATCTAAAATGCAGAGCGAAAATGCTAGCACCTCAAATCAAAGAAATTTTCAATGGGGTCATCCAAAATGGTTTCCCCACAGAGTGGACAGCCAGCCTAGCCATAACTCTGTTTAAAAGTAGAGATGTAAACAGTCCCTCAAATTATCAAACCATCATGGTCAATCCTCTTTTACAAAGCTCTTTGGGAGCATGAGTGCGTAGGATCAACAATTGGGCTGAGAAAAAGGAAAAAGAGAAAAGGGAAAAACAGGTTTCAAACCCAAACATTCGATGATAGATCACACTATCATGCTAAAATAGCTTGTTGGAAAGCTTAAGGTTTAAAAAGGTGATGTGTATAGTTTCATAGATTTCGACAAGGCGTTTGACATTGTTCTAAGTCACAAACATTGGAGCAAAATAGAAGAGCTAGGGGTCCCAATGCATTATAGGGCAGCAGTTCACAAATTATACAAGAAATTCAACACAAAAATCAAAACACAAGAAGGGTTGTAGGAGTGTTTCAAGAGAAACATAAGTGTCAAGCAAAGTTGACTGTCTCCTACTTTGTTTGGGCTTTGTATCGACAAGCTAGAAGAATATATCAAAAATTTTGGAGGTGGAGGCGTCCATTTGGCCAAATATGTGGTGAAACTCCTGCTATACACAGATGACCTACATCCAATGTTGTCAGATACTCCATCCCTACTGTTGGGGCATGTGTATCCGCATGTCCAATATGAATACGGCTCATATACCGTGCCCAGCCGTATCCAAATACAAACCTGTAATTGTGTCGTATCAAATACAGTCGGACACGGTAAGCAAGGCAACTATAACCATATATGATTTAACGGTTAAAATTTTTCCAAAAAAACCCTTCAAAAGGTTAAAAGCTAGAAGCGTAGGGGTGCGCTTGGTATTGCTTTGTACCAACTCCGAAAGCGTACATGGCATGGGTACTAATATTTGTATGTATGTACCCACATGATCGTGCAGTACCCCGAGTATGGAAAACCATACCCAAGATGTACCCATGGACAAAGTGTGTACATACCCACATGTTTTCTCTAAACTGAAAAAAAAAAAAAAAAAAATTAACTCTAACTTAAAAACAATAAACCCTAAACCTAATTTACCTACCCACCCCTCCTAAAGACACCACTACAATGTTATTTATACACCCCTTTTTCCTCCATTCTATTCACACACTCACATTTTCATCTTTTGCAAATTGGGAGCTTGAAAGTTGGAGGGAGACAAAAGCTTGGAGGACAATAAGAGTTTGAAAGAGGAGGATCAACTTCAAACAACAAAGAGGAGTGATTTCAGGTATTTTCCATGCATCCATTGTTCTTTTTGTTATTTTTTTATGTATTACTATTAACTGGTATGTGATCAATGATCAATGACCATGAATGATGTGTTTGCACACATCATTCATGATCATTGATCATGATCTATCTATATTTATTATTTATTTTACGTTTTCTTTTTAATATTAATTAATTTTTAAATTTAGTTTTGTATTTGAAGTTTAAAATTTCAGGTTTTTAAAGTTTTAATTTGTTAAACGTCTACCCTTTGTGTATGCTCTCACCTCGCACCATTTATGGCGAACTTGGTGATCAGAATCAAAGAATGACATGTAGGGGTTAATAAATTAATTAATTTTTAATTAGTTGTGTTTGTTTAAAATTTTAATTTGTTAAACGTCTACCCTCTGTGTATGCTCTCACCTTGCACCATTTATGGTGAACTTGGTGATCAAAATCAGAGAATGACGTGTAGGGGTTAATAAATTAATTAATTTTTAATTAGTTGTGTTTTTTTAAAGTTTTAATTTGTTAAACGTCTACCCTCTGTGTATGCTCTCACCTCACACCATTTATGACAAATTTGGTGATCAAAATCAGAGAATGATGTGTAGAGGTTAATAAATTAATTATATAATTTGTATTTGTTGTTTTTCAGTAGTTTATTAAATTATTTTGCAATTTTTTTAAAAATATCTCTCATTGTAGGTTAAAGCAAATCAAAAACTGTAGCCATGGCATCAAGTTCAGCTTCGGGGGGCATGGGGAAGCAAGTCATGAGGGAGGCACACAACAAAGTGTTCCGGGTCCCACGAATGTGAGACTTGATTCTTCTTATCCTTTATGGAGGCATGTAGAAGTGTTAGATTGTTGGTGGTGGTGTTCATGTTTGGATGTGCCCCCATTATAACATAACATTCAAGTCCTCATATACCCAAATGAAGGCTCATATAACTGGGGTAAAGGGAACAAGCATTAGACCATGTAAGAACATGGACAAGAATAAAATATCTATGTACTTAAAAGAGCGAGAGGAGGCTACCTTGCAAGTTGTACGAGATCACTCTAGAATTGTTCATTTGCAATAGAGGGGTATAGGAAAACCACCAACACCACCATTGTCATGTCCCCTTCTAGTTGACATCTCTCAGAGCACAGGATTAGCCTATTATGCGACCCTCGTAGGCTGATAGGTTGGATAGGGGGTCATGTTGGAGTTTGGCTCAGTTTCAGTTGGCAGTATTTGATCAGTTGGCTTTCGTTCGGGCTCGTTCGGACACTTTTAGCCTGCATTGCTATTTTTAGCAGTATTCAGCACTCAGCGAGGGACCCCTGCTATTTTTAGCAGTATGGATTGATCACGTGCAGAATCACTTCAGTGTTCGTCAGCTTCAGACGGTTTGTGCATCGGGTATATATCGAGAGAGATATTAATATTTAATTGATTTAATTAAATATTAATGGTGGGAGCATTATAATATAAAGTTATAATATTTTATTATAACTTAAGTGATTTCGATGAAGGGTCGCCCATCATCAGAAAGGGCCATTCTTGATGAATATATTTTATTATTAAAATTTGGCTGGAGACTATTGAAAGATTAAAATTAAAAGTTCGAATTATTTTTAATGATTCCCTATTATTGAGGAATTCGCACTTTTCATGAGTATAAGCCATTTTGCTTGGGAAGAAGAAAATTATTATTATTTGGGAATAAAAAAATTGATCAAGTCGGCGAGCACGGGAGCCTAGGGTTTCGGTCTCGAAACATTGGGAAGCGAGCCATCTCCGGTGAGTGCAATTCGAGAGGGTGTGAAATATATCATCGATTTATTGCAGCAGAGAGGATTTCTTCATCCGGAAGAAATTACGAGCTTCACATTGAGTCAAAATTACGGGGTTTTGGATAGCGAAGTTGTCGAGAGAGGTTTCTTACATCAGGCGCCAACTTCCATAAGATCGGAGATCTAGAGAATAGCCGTACAATTATTTATTATTTGCTCTGTACTGCGGATCAAGGGTTTTCTCATTTCGCTACAAATACCGGGTTATTCACCGCTGCTTTGCACTGCGGATCAAGGTTTTCTCATTTCACTGCTGCAAATACCGGGTTATTCACTGCTCTTTGTACGCAGATCAAGGGTTTTCTCATTTCTGCTGCAAATACGGTCGAGAATCGAGAATCGGGGAAACAAGGGTTTCTACAGTGGTATCAGAGCTAAATCCTTCCATCCTGAGGGTTTAGCAGTCTTATGCAGCCAGAACAGATTGGGTCTCACAGGTATTACACACGCAGGCGTGCTCTGATTGATAGGCAACAGAGTTCGATTCGGCAGCCGGAAAACATGGCTGACGGGAATGACAGAGCTGGCAGGGCAGAGATACCTCATAATGACAGAGATCAAGACAATGCAGAGGTTTTGCATGCACTCAGGGATTTACGTGCAGGTCAACGGCAGTCCAATGATGTATTACAGCAGTTGACAGTAGCACTTCAGAGACTGGGGACATCGAGGAGACCGTCACCACATCGTGACGATGACAGGAGTGATGCAGGTTCACGGAGAATTCCTTGGACAGCTTCACGGACAGCAGACAGGCCTACTAGGCCTACTTTCATGAGACAGGAGCCCGACGAGGCTATAGCAGGTGAAGAGCATGAGGAGTTGTTCGCTGATACGCTTATGGCAGCGAACGAGGAGTGGGAGTTGGTACCACCCGAGGTCCGAGAAAGGATTCCTTTTGACCGGTTTGTCACTCAGAGGAGAGAACACAACAGAGGTCGACAGGATTGGAGACCTAGGCACCAGAATAATGACCTAAAACATGCTACGAACCGGCTCACATTAGCGATGTTCGATGGCAGTGGCAAAGTGACAGCCCAAGCGTGGATTAGTAAGCTTGACACATTCCTTACATTGCGTCCGATGGCGGAGAGAGATGCAATCAGGTATGCGACACTACATTTGGAGGGAGTAGCTTACGACTGGTGGCACCACGGAATGGTGACGCTACAACATGATAGGATCACTTCCTATCAGGAGTTTGTTGACAGGTTGGTAGAGCGTTTTGACAGGAAGGATCCAGAATCCTACTTCAGAGACTTGGCTCAGTTGAGACAGAGTGGCAGCTTGGAGTCATATATTGGTGACTTTCAGAGGTTATCAGTTATGGTTCCGAACATCTCAGAGAGGCGATTGGTAGTGCTCTTCATGGAGGGATTGACAGAGCCATTGAGAGGCTGGATCAAAGCCTTTGATCCTCCTTCATTACAGGAAGCGATGAAGAAAGCACGGAGCATGGAGTTGGCAGCACCGTCTAGTAGATTTAACTCCAGAGGTAATTCTTCATTCAGGGATAACAAGGGCTTTAACAAAAACAGGGACAAGTCTGATTTCATCAAAGAAAAATCAGATGCTAAGAACGATTCGAAGGGTAAATCAGCAGCGCCACCTTTGGATCGTGAGGCCCTTAACGATCTACGCAGGAAGAAGCTTTGCTTCTACTGCAAAGGCCCCTACGACGCCAATCACGATTGTCCTCTAAGACCTAAGGGCAAGGCAAATCGAGTGATGTGGGCGTATTATGAGGACTCAGAATCAGAAAAATCCGAACAGCATGAGAGTTCCGAGGATTCAGAGTCAGAGGCTTCAGAGCCTAGGGCAGAGACAGAGCCAGGGCTTCAGATACAGGAGGCACGCCTATCTAGCATTCAGCAGGAGGGTTCTTTCAGGATTCGTGGAGTGTTGGCAGGACAGAGGGTCATTACCCTACTTGATACAGGAGCCACACACAATTTCATAGATGCTAGATTCGTTGAGAAACGCGGACTCATCACTGAGGAGTTCGAGGGCATTAGGGTTAAGGTGGCCGACGGATACACTTTGAGGTGTGAACGCATGATTAAGGATCTCCCTTTACGCTTGAACAATTATGAGTTCAAGGCTGATTACTACGTAGTTAACATGGGAGACATTGATTTGGTTTTGGGAATGAAGTGGCTTCATTCATTGGAGGAAGTCACTCTTCGTCTCAAGGACATGGAGATCCGTTTTGATGTTGACGGGAAGACACACATTCTAAAAGCAATTCGGGACAGCAACATCAAAACAATTTCTTTTCGTCGGATGGAGAGGCTCATGCGTCACGACATGGTAGAGTGGGCTGCCGAGTGCACATTGGCACCTATACAGGAGGGACAGCAAAAGACTGAATACCATCCCGACATACAGCAGTTGAGAATCAAGCATGATAAGGTATTCAGTGATATTCCACCAGGGAGACCTCCAGACAGGGGCATTGAGCATATTATTGAGCTTGAGGAGGGCGCTAAGCCCGTTATGATTACGCCCTATAGACATCCTAAACGGCTGAAGGATGAGATCGAGAAAACGATCAAGGAATTACTTGCTATGGGTCACATTCGGCCTAGCAAGTCACCATTTGCTTCTTCGGTTGTGTTGGTAAAGAAGAAGGATGGCACATTGCGCATGTGTATTGACTATAGAGTCCTAAATAAGAGGACGATCAAAAACAGGTATCCGATACCGCGTATTGACGAGCTTATTGATGAGCTCCATGGTGCATGTTACTTTACCAAAATTGATTTACGGTCAGGGTATCATCAGATCAGGGTCCGTGAGCAGGACATAGAGAAGACGGCTTTCCGATGTCATTGTGGACACTTCGAGTTCGTGGTGATGCCATTTGGGCTCACTAATGCACCAGCTACATTTCAGTCCACGATGAACAGGGTTTTTCATTCACTGTTGAGGAGATTCGTATTGGTCTTCTTCGATGATATCCTTATATACAGCAGGACTTGGCAGGAGCATCTGGGTCACCTGGAGACCGTGTTGAGTATTCTTGAGAGGGAGTCCTTGTACGCCAAGGAATCCAAGTGTGACTTGGGGATGACCGAATTGTTATATTTAGGTCACATTATCAGTGCAGATGGAGTGCGGATGGATCCTGAAAAGATCCGCGCCATTATTGACTGGCCTACACCGACAAACCTGACACAGTTGAGAGGGTTTCTAGGGTTGTGTGGGTTCTACCGTAGATTCGTGAATGGTTATTCACGACACGCAGCCCCTATGACAGATTTACTGAAGAAGGGTGCATTTATTTGGACTCCTGAGGCACAGGAATGTTTTGAGAAATTCAAGGAGTTGATGACTACATGCCCTGTTTTAGCACTACCCGACTTTACGAAGCCTTTTGAGCTTCAGTGCGATGCATCAGGTGAGGGCATTGGTGCGGTGCTTATGCAGGACAAGCACCCGATTGTGTATGAGAGCCGAAAGCTCAGAGGGCCAGAGAGACTTTATAGCATATATGATAAGGAGATGCTCGCAATCATGCATGCCTTAGCAAAATTTAGACAGTATCTTGTTGGCAGCAAATTTTGCATTAAAACTGACCATAACAGTTTGAGACACTTCTTAGGGCAGCGAGATCTCAATGATCGTCAGCAGAAGTGGGTCAGTAAATTGCAGGCCTATGACTTTGATATTTCGTATATCAAAGGTACACAGAACGTAGTAGCTGATGCTCTTTCACGTAGGCCATACTTGAGCTCTATGGTTCATATTACGGAGGATTGGAGGCATATGATTGTGGCAGAGTATGCCAAGGACACTTGGGCTTCCAGCATTGTTGAGGGATCGACGGTTGATACCAGGTATACACTTGTGAATGACTTGATCATTTACAAGAACAGGATTTATTTGATCCCAGATTCAGAGGTGAAGAACATAATCATGCGAGCCTTTCATGATGTACCGACTGCAGGACATCCCGGGTATTTCAAAACCTATAGACAGATACGGGAGAGATTCACATGGAAAGGACTCAAGGCAGATGTTCTTCAGTACGTGCGTGAGTGCCCTGTTTGTCAGCAGAACAAGCAGGAGAACACGTACCCGGCAGGTTTATTGCAGCCACTTCCGATTCCTGACAGGAAGTGGGAATGCCTGTCGATGGACTTTATTACGGGCTTGCCTAAAGCCCAAGGGCGAGATTGCATATATGTAGTTGTGGATCGGCTGACGAAGTATGCCCACTTCTTTCCGATTACCACTACCTACACAGCTACACAGGTGGCAGAGGTCTTCTTTCGTGAGGTATTCAGACTACATGGATTGCCTCGGAGCATTGTGAGCGACAGAGATAGTCGGTTCTTGAGTCATTTCTGGCAGGAGGTCTTCAAACTCTGTGGAACCGAGCTTACACCGAGCACCAGTTACCACCCTCAGACAGACGGGCAGACGGAGATAGTGAATAAGTGGGTGGAAGGATACCTCAGAAATTACATTTCAGGGCAGCAGAAGGCGTGGGTCAGATGGATTCATTTGTGTGAGTATTGTTACAACACGACATTCCATATGACCATTCAGATGTCACCTTTCATGGCGTTGTACGGGTATGAGGCGCCGAGTTTTCTGGATTTGCTACTGAGCGACAGTAGAGTGCCGAGTGCTGGAGACTTGTTGCAGGAGAGTCAGGATACTATGAAGGCTCTCAAAGAAAATATCGCCAAGGCACAAAATCAGCAAAAGCAGTATGCGGATCAGAAGAGAACAGAGAGGCATTTTGAGGTGGGTGACATGGTTTACCTTATGCTGCAGCCCTACCGTCAGTCCACTCTTAGGAAGAGTGGGTCAGAAAAGCTTAAGCCACGGTATTACGGTCCTTTCAGGATCTTGAGGCGAGTTGGAGAGGTGGCTTATGAGCTTGAGCTTCCGGCAGAGAGCAGGGTACACAATGTTTTTCATGTATCACGCCTCAAGAAGGCGTTGGGACACCGTGTGGTACCATCTGCAGTTCTACCTCCCTTAGATGATGAGGGAAAGTTGATTTTAGTACCTGAGTCCATCCTGGAGTACAGGGAGAGACAGTTGCGTAGGAGGACTATCAGGGAATACCTAGTGAAATGGAGAGATTTGCCTGTTGAGGATGCTACATGGGAGAGCGAGGATATTCTGCAGCATCCGGAGTTGAGATTGCTTGAGGACAAGCAATTTCAAGAGGGGTGGACTGTCATGTCCCCTTCTAGTTGACATCTCTCAGAGCACAGGATTAGCCTATTATGCGACCCTCGTAGGCTGATAGGTTGGATAGGGGGTCATGTTGGAGTTTGGCTCAGTTTCAGTTGGCAGTATTTGATCAGTTGGCTTTCGTTCGGGCTCGTTCGGACACTTTTAGCCTGCATTGCTATTTTTAGCAGTATTCAGCACTCAGCGAGGGACCCCTGCTATTTTTAGCAGTATGGATTGATCACGTGCAGAATCACTTCAGTGTTCGTCAGCTTCAGACGGTTTGTGCATCGGGTATATATCGAGAGAGATATTAATATTTAATTGATTTAATTAAATATTAATGGTGGGAGCATTATAATATAAAGTTATAATATTTTATTATAACTTAAGTGATTTCAGTGAAGGGGTCGCCCATCATCAGAAAGGGGCCATTCTTGATGAATATATTTTATTATTAAAATTTGGCTGGAGACTATTGAAAGATTAAAATTAAAAGTTCGAATTATTTTTTAATGATTTCCTATTATTGAGGAATTCGCACTTTTCATGAGTATAAGCCATTTGCTTGGGAAGAAGAAAATTATTATTATTTGGGAATAAAAAAATTGATCAAGTCTGAGCAGAGCACAGGAGCCTAGGGTTTCAGTCTCGAAACATTGGGGAACGAGCCATCTCCAGTGAGTGCAATTCAGAGGGTGTGAAATATCATCCGATTTATTGCCAAGCAGAGGGATTTCTTCATCCAGAAGAAATTACAGAGCTTCACATTGAGTCAAAATTACAGGGTTTTGGATAGCAAGTTGTCCAGAGAGGTTTCTTACATCAAGGCGCCAACTTCCATAAGATCTGGAGATCTAGAGAATAGCCGTACTCTTATTTATTATTTGCTGCTGTACCAGATCAAGGGTTTTCTCATTTCTGCTGCAAATACCAGGTTATTCATTGCTGTTGTACCAGATCAAGGGTTTTCTCATTTCTGCTGCAAATACCAGTCAGAATCAAAATCAGGGGGAAACAAGGGTTTCTACAACCATCATACCATCCTTTCATTGACAATCACACTGAAACTCTGTCAGGTGAAACCTCTTTGGATGAAGAGGCCATATCATGAAATAGAACAAAAGAACCTCTAGAAAAAGCATTCAACTTGGAGAAGAGAGACATTACAGATGAATTGGTAGCTCGGTGTATTTATGCATGTGGGCTACCCTTCAATGTGTTGAGGTCACCATATTGGCAACAAATGGTGAGAGGCATTAATGAAGCGCCACAGGGGTATAAAGGCCCTAACTATGAGAAGGTTTGCACATCTCTCTTGGTGAAAAAAGTGGACCACATACAGACTTCTTTGCAACCGATTAGAGATTCCTAGAAGGATTCAGGAGTGTCTATTATATCGGATGGATGGAAAGACTCCCGAAAACAGACCTCTTATCAACATTGTTGCAGTAAGCCCTAAAGGGGCAATGTTTTTTAAGGCTAGTTGATTGTGAGGGGGAAATAAAAGATGCACAATTTATTGCAAACATTCTAATTGAGGCTATTGAGTCGGTGGGCCCTCAAAATGTTTTCCAAGTCATCATGGACAACACAAAAATTGCAAGGCAACAAGGTTGATAGTAGAGGGTAGATATGAGCACATATTTTGGACACCATGTGCAATACACTCCCTCAATCTGATGCTGCAAAAGATTGGGAAAATCCCATGGATTGAGAAAATATACACAAAGGAAAACAAAATTTAGATTTTTTTCACCAACCATCACATGTCTCAAGCCATTTTCAGAAGATTCTCAAGTTTGAAGCTATTGAAAGTAATGGAGCAATTCATTAGTTTTAAGGTTTTAAGTTTCTAGGTTTTTCATTTTAAATTTTAGTGCAAAATGAATTTGTAATTTTGTCTTGTTATTGAATTCTTTTCATTCCTTTTTAATATTTTATAGGTTGTTGAGACTAGATTTTCCTCTACACTCGTCTTGAGATGACTTGTGAAGGTAAAACATGTTTTGAATAGTATGGTGATTTATAATGTTTGGGATGCGGAGGCAATCGAATACGTAAAGAGTCCATAAAATAATGGCATTGATCCTTGTTGATGATTGGTGGGCACAACTTGAGTATTTGTTGAGTTTCACAGAGCATGTTCTTTCTGTGATTAAATTTATAGACAAAAATAGTGCTTGCATAGGAGAAATTTATGATGGAATTGACTCCATGCTTGAGAAAATGAAAGAAATCATACAAGCCAAAGAGAAAGACCCTAAAGAAAACTTCTATAATGAAGTTAAGAGTGTGGTCATGAAGAGGTGGAACAAAATGACCACCCCATTGCATCTCCTTGCCTATGCCTTAAATCCCAAATATTATAGCAATGAAATAGTTGGGTTACGATAGGCAGACCACCATATGATGACCAAGAGGTTGCAAATGGGACTAGGGCAGCATTTAGGAGGTTGTTTCCTAATCCATCTATATCTAGTGCAGTCCCATGATGAGATGGGGATGTTTGTATCTTGTAAAGTAGGGTGGTAAAGGTAGAGGCTCTTTGTGAAAAGTCTAGCATGACTCAATCAAGTGGTGGTTTGTACATGGCCATGATGCGAAGTACCTACGACCTATTGCCATTAAACTTCTCTCACATGCTAAGTCACTGCATTCGAATTCGTGTTCGGATTCGCCAAGCATAAAATTCGTAAAAAAATCGTCACTAAAAATATCAACGATAAAATTCGCGATTAAATTCGACTACAAAAAATCACTTATATTTTTAAAAATATAAAATATAAATATAATAAATACAAATATAATAAAAACTCTATATATATATAATAAAAATATAAATATATAATAGAAATGTTTAAGTATTATATATAAAATATAAATATAATAAAAACGAGTTCAAAACTAAAAAATAGTCGGCATACAATTACAATATAACTAAAATCTGTATTCCTTTCGCACGGGCATAAAAACCTAAAATAAAACCTAAACTTAACTGAAACAATAGAATATAAGAGTCGAAGAATACAAAATAATGCAACATGAGACAGCGCAATGAAGTGGCAATGGAATTGTGCAAATTTGCGGGCACACGATAACTTTCAGGGTATGTTTGCTTCCGGTCACACGATAACTCTTTTCTGGAACTTAAAACACAGTACGGCTAGGGAAAAACGGCCATAAAGACAACATAGTTTCATTTTTTTAAGGTGTTTTTGGCATGCAAGATTGGAAATCGCGAATTTTGACGAATTTTGTATCCCAGCATGAGATTCAACAAATTTCGCATTTTATTCTTTAAAATCGGCGAATGCGGTGACACACTCATAGGTATGAAGTTTGTTATTTGATATTTTGATTACCAATTAAAAATTAAAATTTAAGATCATAACACTCATTTTTGTATATTAATGTCACTTTTTTTGTGACAACTGGCTAGTAATTCTTGACTTGAGGCTTAAATCAAGTACTTATGGCTTCATTCACTCAGCCAAACGGACCATGTTGGCATCCAAGAAGGCTGAGGATTTGGTATATGACATTTCAACTTGCGCCTCCTAACGCACAAGACGAAAGAGTATACTAGAGGTCCTAACAAACTTTGGGATATTCAACCTAAAACCACTAACTTTGAAGCTTCCGTTGGTTGTTTGTCCAATGTTTCACTACTTGGCATTGATGATGAACACAAGGAGCCCTTCACAAGGGTTGGACAATGGAGCTAGTGCAAGTGGGAGTGGAGCTGCAAGTGCCATTCATGGAGATGATTTTGAGGATCATCTAGATGATATGTTCTAGGCTTTCTAGCCTTGAAGCAAGTTGAATGTATTATGTTTTGAACTTTCATGAATTAATACAAAGTATTTGAAATCTGTTTTCCATGAATGATGAAATTATGAATCCATATGAATTTATGAGTATTAAATTTTAATAAGTATGCATTTTTTCTTTATACACACACACACACACATATATATTTATTTTTATTTTTAAATATATATTATGACGACATACCATTGCATATCGTACCCAGGGGTTTTAAAAAAATCATTTCAGCATACCGTACCCGTATCCTAGAAGTCTAGGTTAAGAGGATGCTAAAAAATGCAAATGATAATCTATAATGCATTTTAGTATCAATAATTGAGCACATGGAGGTGAGAGTGTTGATTCACTTTTTCACTTCAAGCCTTCAGATTGCCTCTTATCAACATGCAATTCTTTTGATTTGTTTCTTTTGGCTTACTCTACTTCTTTTCTTTCATTTCATCTATTTTCCGCTGGCCTACAAAACCTGCAATTTTTTTAATCCATTGAATACCAAATTTCATACCTTCCCGTGGGCTGGAAGTGTGTAATTTGCGTGTAATTTTAATCTAATGTACAAGTTCGTTTATAATTTAAATTTGATAATCATTATTAATATATTCTTAATTTATAATCTAGCTACTAAATTCTTAATTTATGATCTAGATCGTTATAGTAATTTGAAGATTATATATTGTGTCGTATCCAACCATATCCATATCAAGGGGCATTAAAAACTAGTCGTATCCGTATCCACATCCATATCCGAATCCATGCAACTCTTCCTAAATCTAGTGAGAGATACTCCAAAACTTAAGAAATCACCCTAGGGCTCTAGAACTATTTTGTAAAGAGGTAGGGATACTAGGGAACATCGACAAAGCTAAAATTCTGATCTTCTCTCTAAAAATGAAGAAGAAGCATCTCAACTTTCAATTTGAAGAAGAGTCTCTTGAAGTGGTATCAGATCTTGGCCTAGATTTCCACAACAACCTCAACTAGGACATGTGTAGAATGAAAAGAACACAGGGAGGGTGGAGAGCTCTGTATGCAATCCAATGCAGATACAAGAATGCTGAGCTTTGGGATTAGAAGACCATCAAGGTCCAATTTGGGTTATTAGTCACACCGATTGTACTGTATGGGTGTGAATATGGGTACTCGCATGTCAAGTTTGAAATGGAGACAAATAGAAAGGATCCAAAAGCATTTAATCACAAAAACTTCAGAATTAAGGCTTCAATTCCCAATGAAATAATCCTTGTAGAAACACAAACTTTCCCTTTAGAAGCAGCCACCATGACTAAGCTACTCTGTTACTTGAAAAAACTGAAAACATGAAAGCTAGCGGATGGCCTAGGGCCACAAGAGAAGAAGAGCTCCAAAGAACGAAGAACACGTGGATGAAACAGAACTGCAAATGGATAAGTAGATGGGATATTAGCCTAAATGATTGCCCAAACCTTACAAAGAAATAAAAATTATGTGAATGAAAGGTTTAGAACAATCATGTGGAGGAAGAAAACAAGAAAGAAACAACAAAATTATATTGCAAAGTTCAACCTGCCTCTTTAGCATTCCTAAAAGGCTAAAAGGCATACATATGGGCTGAAATCAAACAGAGGGAAAAGATTCTCATAGCTTAGTTAAGGACCAGCTCACACAGGCTTCGGTGACAAACAGGCAGATGGACGACACCTAAAAAGGGGTGGGAGGAGAGAGTTTGTATTCTTTGCAACAGGGGTAGTTGAAATGGAGAAACATTTTATCAGTTGCCAAAGTACACAGACATTCAAGTCAAATGTAAGGAAATATTAAGAGTTGGTTCTATGATGAAGTTATTTGAAGAAGGTAGAATAAAAGAAGTGAGGGAATTCTTCAACTAAATCAATAAGAGGGCAACTACCTTAAAGATACAAACTCTCCAGTGAATCTTGAAATCTCTGGTCCCATAGACCATATGGTCTCATGGACGTAACTAAAATTATTTCATTTCAAGGCTAAATATGAATCCTTCCCTTCAACATTTCACTAAATCTCTGCCTATCACAGAGAATAACTTTGATTTTCTATTGCAGGTCAATTTGAAAAGAAGAATGACGATATTTCAGAATCTAGGTATAAAGTAATCATTCAAAACAGCATTAAAAGATAAGTCATAAACGAAATGCTCACCCAAGGCCATCCTCTGACCAGCCAGCTTCAAAAACTCCCGATGCAGTTTTAAAAGCCTGTTCCTCCATGCCTTCGTGTATCATAGCAGCAGCAACTGCATAGGTTACACCTGTCCATATCTCTCTTGATTGAAGTGCTGACACATCAACTTTCCCATTTGGTTGCATTCCATTAACTGCACCCAGTTTCCCATGATTTAATTTTAACACATTGAATTGATAAACCTTGTTAAGTGCACTCTGAGCTTTATCATCATCAACAATTGGTTTCAGGCCTGAGGCTCGTGCATACCACTGTCCAGCCAACTGATCTGCCTGAATGGAAGTATTGCAACTACTGCCGCTGCTGTCATAGTTGAAATATGAGCCATTCCACAAATTCTCATATGCAACTTTGGCCTTCTGAAATATGATCCTAAAATGCTCTCCAGAAGTTTTATCACCAACTTCATCTGCCATTGCAGCAGCTGCCTGAAGGGCTGCCAGCCAAAGCCCACCACAATAGGCACTGATGCCAGAAACAGACCATGCGTCATATGTTTGATCTGGAAAACCCTCATTTTCTATCATTCCATCTCTATCTTTGTCAAATTGGTCCATATAAGCCATTGCACTGTAAACAGAAGGCCAAACAGCACGGGCAAAGGATTTGTCACCAGTTGCAACCATGTCCCTGTAAATCTGCAGAACGAATTTGGGGTTGAGATCTTTCCATCTACTAGAATCATGAAGATTGTAAGCATTCACCTCAAACCATGGATCATTCAGTCCAAGATCGTGTGGCACTGCACCTAGGACCTTTCTGACACCCCAATCACCTTTAAATAAAAATTTCACTTTTTCCGAGTCATGCGTCAAAACAGCTGCAGCAAAATCCCTCTGAATGCTGAGTTCAAGTTTTGGAAACAGCATAAGCAATGCAAAGGATGCATAGAAATGCACATCATATGTATTCCACATAAAGTACTCAACTCCTTCCAGGTAAAGAAACTGCCCGACATTCTCCTCTTCCTTGTCTAGCAAGGAGGGTCCATATGCTGAACAAGATATAGCCGAATTGTGCCTTTCAGTCAATATCGAAGTTATTTTATTTAAAACTTTCATTGCTGTTACATCCCCTGCATTTCCAAAAGTTCTAATGGAATCTTCATCAGCACTTCCCATTTTCTGAGATTGGAAGTGGCTGTTCAATTCAATATTTTCAATTGCTAATTCATCATGTACCCTTGCATTGTTGCTACTCTTTCCCTTAAAAGCATCAATTTCCTCTGATAAAGATCTCTCTGTAACTATTTCTCTATCCTTGAGTGGAGGTGAACCATCTGAAAATAAGAACTAGTCATCAAAAAAATTGACAGTTAAGTAATAATAGCATTTGATATGTACCCTCAAGAACCATTAAGCTAAAAAAGTATTCGAAATGCACCTGTCCAAAGAGTACCCCCAGATACCAAATAGTATAGTTCGTTAAATAAAGTAACACGATACCTGCAACAGAGCAATTAATTGCCTGCTTGAATGTCCCTTACAAAATTTCAAGGATGAGAAAAAGTATTAGAGCAGTAATCTATCAGAATATTCCCATGAACTAAAGCATACCATTCTGGAAGTTTTTCATCTTCTAGTATGGGTCTTTGCCAGCTTTCTATAGCTGACTCCCAATTCTGATGCTCTGCAAATAACAGCAAATACAAGTTAAACACGTGCAAAAGTTCAAGCATTTCTTATGCCAGAATTTAAGGTGACATAATAACTATAATATGGGTACTGGAGAAATTTTATGAGATTTTGTGAGGAGAATGGCTGCAAGCATAACCAAAACAAGAGCTTGA
Organism: Taxus wallichiana var. yunnanensis; assembly: GCA_018340775.1. Classification (NCBI taxonomy): domain Eukaryota; kingdom Viridiplantae; phylum Streptophyta; class Pinopsida; order Cupressales; family Taxaceae; genus Taxus; species Taxus wallichiana. The sequence continues at coordinate 391,464,142 of CM031235.1, forward strand.
GAAAAAACAAGATTGTTGTGGGCTGTGTGACTGAGAATGAAAGATCTCATAGCCAGTGGCAATTAGATAAGTAGGAGACTTGAGAAAATTAATTTCTTCCCTGTTCAAAGAAATCAGAAAAATAAGCGGGTTGCAAAATTAGTGATTGCTGATGTGCTGCATAAGATCCAAATGAGTCTTGAATGGGCACAATGTATCATGCCAATGGCAGTGGATAATCATGCAGGCATGTGTAATTTTATTCGGTGTGCTGTTGTTGGCTATTTTTATACTATAACTGGTGCACATAACTAAACAGCGATGAATTAGCGGATACTTAAGAGCATTGGCAAGTCACTTTTTCAAGAAGACATTATCACTTGTAAGATGTCTCATTGGAAGTGGTTCAGATAGCCAAGTCGCTCTCATCATTTTATGGTAGAGGATTCATTAAAGAAAGAAAACACATAACTACTTTAATGTCATATCTCATATCTATGCCATTTAGCATACATATTAACATGTAAAATGAAAACTTATAAGCAATCACTCATACAAATAAGCAAAGCTTGCACCATGTATTAACCCATAAGAACTCATGTGTTACAGTGTCAATAACCAGTACGAACCAGGACATTAATGCAACAGTCTTCCTAGCGGCATACATTCCAGATGCAATATAGTAAAACCTCCCTAGAGTATATGTATTGCTCTTGTAGGGAGTTTGATGATCCGTGGGTCGGTGGAGGCAGGCAGGGAATTGCTGCGGTTTCCTATCACGAAGAACGTCATTTTTGTTCCCATCCAGCCAAGGGAGGAATGGAACTTCCATGTCTCCAAGGGGGAAACTGGTAAGTTCACTGGTTAGGCCCAAAGTTTTCCTCAACTCTTTTTCAATCTCTTCTAAGGAGACACTCATCCATTTGTCTCCTGGTCCTTGTCACTCTGCTGGTGGTTAGAGCTTTCATCCAATATTTCTGCAGTGACATCTTCATCTTACCCACCAGATTCTTCTCTCCCATTTGGGTGGAGTCTCCAGTAGTGGCCTACTCTCATGTCAGCTTCTCTCTGTCACCCTTTTTCCTTGTCTAGCTGCTTTTCCTTTTTGCCTTGGGTTCTTCCTTGTTGGCCACTTCTAAGGGGTTTTCTGGGGTTTCGGTGGGTCTCGTGAGTGTCCTTTTCCTCTTCCAAGTATTTGCAGGCTTTTCGTAGCTCAGCACTAAGCTCATCTAGTGACCCTGTTTGTCCCTGTTAGCATATGGATTTGCACGCATGCAAATGACATGCAACAGTGTGGGAACGAAGTCCCTCCTCAATGAAGGTGAGGCTACCTTTATTGAAAACCAAAACTGTATTTACATCTGTACATTCAAAATTGTATGTGGGGGGTGTTTTGGAACATCAATGGAAAGAAAAGTGAATGAAGAAAATGGAATGGAATGAAAGAAAACAGTGGAAAGGAATGAACTGAAAGAACATGCAAGAGTTAAGTAAAAACAGAGCCTAATATTGCATGAAGAAGAAAGGTGAATAACTAACACAAATAAAACGGAGTTTGAATTAGCCAAACAAGAACGTGTAAAAGGGAACACACATGAGCAAGTAGATAATCAGAGTTTGATCACTGTGAACTAGAACAACAGATTAATAACGTTGACAATAAGATCAAGGACAATATTTGCATGCAAGATTCAAACACTAACATCTAATGAACATAAGAACATCAAATGCTATAATGGGACACAAAGTTCATATTTCATTAATGTCTTCTCAAAAGAAAACAAAGTTTCTTCCTTTGAAGTAAAGCTTGCATACAAAAGTATTTTCTTCTCCTCTCTCAAAGTCACCTTTACAAATGAGCCCCTCACTTCCTTTTATAACCCAAAAGTTGGTTACAAAGTAGTTAGGGTTTTACATGATCATTAAATAAGGCACTTAAGTGACCTTTGACTTTTTCAACCAACTTTATTAAAGACAACCAAAAATAGAAATTACTTAAAATATCCATAGTTTCCGAAAACAAATAACAACTTTTAAAATATACAATAATAACCAATGCCTTATCCATTGAAATGGGGTCCGCCTATCTCAAGCGTATGAGAAATGGACTCTCCCACTTCGTTAGATACCAAGAAAATTAACTCCCTGAACCGCCGGTGAAATTAGGATTTGCTTTTGCCAGTTGAAAGGATCTAAACCTTCCCAAAGTTTCAAACATCTTTTCTTCTTCTGGAGGTTCATTTGGTCGAAGAATAGCCTCACAAAATACCTGCAATTCAAGAATTCTACTTGGCATATCATTTAAATTAACAATTTTTGATTGAGCATTCTCAAATAAGTTCTTTAATTTAATGCACCGCTCCATCAAACCGACAAGATATTGTTGGCGGGAGTGTACATGTCCTTAAACGATTGTGAAAATTGCTCCTCCACGTGCTCTGATGAACACCTTTGATTATGCTCATTTATGAGGTTAAGGAATCTCACTATGAATTCTTGAATCAAGGAGAGTGAAGTGAAGGCTTCATTGCACATGCTCTCATAATAGATCATAGAATCCTCGAGAAGCGTCTTCCTTGATTTGAGATACGAGATACACCAAAGAAAATGTGTCCCTCGATGTTCAAATTCGAGAATTCCTTTAATGGCTAAAACTGAGGATTCCATACTTGTCATCTCCTGCAAACTGGGCAATATCTCATCCAAATTTGATATATTAGAAACAAAAGTTTATTTGAAAGAAAGAATTGGATCAAGATACGCACTGACATCTTCATGAAGCTTAACCGCGGTCTTGATAGTCCCTCGCCTAAAACGAGAATCTCTGAAAGTCAAGTTTTAGTGACATGGCCTAATGTGTTTATTTATTTTGACAAATTGAGAGTTTCTTCATCAGGGGCAGCCACTGCATCAAGTACTAGGAAAGTGGATGATATGGGATTTATCAAATGTTGAACATATTCCACCAATTGATTCTTTTCGGCCTTGAGCTGAGAGTTCTAAGACTTATATTTCTCAAATCTCTTTAACATGATATCAATTGAATCTCGAGCCATCGCCATGTCACTTTCTAATGTAGACCTCCCAAGTCCAAGTCTAGAAACTTCATAATCAGCAGGTGTCATGGCATCACGCTCCTTATCAACTTGTGGGATGGCGAGGTTTGCAAATCTATTTCCGTCACTATCCACCATTATTCGAGAAAGCACCTTAGGCTTCTTTGGAATGACGTCGTTTGAAAGTTTGAAAAGGGCATCAAAATCAATGTCAATTGCCTTGACAACCCTTTTCCTTTTCTTAACCTCAGAATCAACCCAAGGAGTATCATGCACTATTTCCGCATACAAAATCCTAGAGCTCAAATCAATATTCTCATTGTTCTCGACATCATGAGATCCTACTTGAATCCTATCTATGACCTCGATTTGAGGAGAAACAACCTCAATATCCACCTCTTGATTATTCGGGAGATTTTGGGAAATCCCTTCATGAACTACATGCTCCAAAGTGTTTGATATTTGAATTACTTGCACCTGAGTGGACGTTTGTTCGAAGCATGGCTGAGGATCGTTTTCCATGAGCTTCTGAGCACTATTAACAATGTGGGTAGAAGAATCTCTACTCGAGGTAGAAAATCCTGATACATGCTCTCTTCCTTCTTCGGGGTTAGGATCTTTAGATTTTTCTCCTCGTGACACGTTACTTGCGCAAAGTGGATTTTGGTAACCACTCCTTTCTTGCTTGTTGTGTATGATTGGATGGTACAGAGGTTGATCGAGAAGAGGCTTTGGTCAATGAGGCCTCCTCGTGTTGGCAATTTTTGTGATCCCGAAGCATGATCTTGAATTGATTGTAACTTGGCAAGTTCTCTGTCGTACCAAGATATGCTTCTTTCAATAATTGGTTGATTCTTGCTATCAAGAGAAAATTCATCTCTTTTGGTCCATTCGATTCGAGGCAATGGGGTAAAATCAACTGCATCATATGAGGGATCAATGACATCTTCATCATCATTTATGAATGAATCGGGAGGGTTCTTGATGCGGAAGGCCTTAATCTGAGCAAGTGTTAAGCGAGAAAACTCTCGTCTTCTTACTTCATGTTCGTCCGAACAGGAAGCCCAAAAATCTTCCATGGTAGGGTTATGTTGATACTTTGCTCCAAGAATCTTCTGCATATATCCATTGATATCAAACTGGGATCTCTTCACATATGGATGAATTGTGATGAGGGCGAACTCTTTTTCCATGAGTTATGCACTGAAAAGATTTGGACATTGGTATTCCCGATTTGGATGGGAAATGAATTCGAATGGTGTCTTGTCACTAAAAAGACAAAGTGAACTTGGAATAGTTGCCGCGCAAGCTCCATTAATGCCCATCACGCGACGTACTTAGGAAGCTTCCACGGGTACCAAGAAAGCCACTCACGCGAATGTAGGAAAATGATGAAAATTGAATAAACCAGTTCCCATTGGGAAATGACACTCATGGCTTCTTTAGAAAACCTTTCCTCAGTATTCGATTCAGGTTCCGAATCACGCGGAAGGTGAATGCATCGTTGACTCTTCTAAAATGGTGAGAACTATTTTTGAAACTGAGTTGAGGGTAATAATGAAAAACACTATTTGACGGCCCCATGACTCCTCTCGTTTCAAGTCCCGAAAATAGCTTTCTTCTTGCTACGCATAAGTCAGATACGATGTCATGTAGAAGCATCTAGTCATCTTAACTTCTATCAATTGTTTGTGAAGGGTGTTATTGATGATGGTGGCCCAATCCACAAACTCTTTCTTGGCTAGGATGATACAGATAAACTGATACATCCATGGGTGGAAAATCCTAGCAGAGGGTAAACCGAAAACTCGACTTAGGAGAGTAATCATGTCCCCGATTTCTTCCACGAACTCAACGTGGTACAATTCTTTGGGAAGCCTTGTCAATTGAGGCCTCTTGGTTACTAACCAGTTGTTATTAACCATCTTGCTCCATCTCAGGGGTTCTTCATCCTAGAATTCTTGTGCTGATTGGCGAGTGATATCCACATTCTCAGGAAAGTCAGGTATGCCGAGTAATTCCTCAATGTGTTATGGTGTGATTAAGAGGAAAGGCTCGCGATTATCTTTAAAAATTCCTCGTCTCTCAGGATCATAGTGCTCAACACAAGCAATAACCAACTCTGGACACTGCACCGAGACAGGAAATGTTGTTGCTTGAGGTAGACCACTATGGTAAAGCCTATCCGAGAATATGGTTTTGCCTTCAGTTTTCACCCATTCACAAAATTGTTGCACATTGATGTGACCCAGATTTGTATCAGTGATATTGTCATATGCTGACTTAATGGAATTGGGAGGGATGATTCCTTGGAATTCATACTTGAGTGCGGATTTGTTCGATTTCTCCACTGGCTTCCTCGACCTTCCTGCAGATTTGTTAGATTTTTCAGCCATTATGAATTTTATAGAAAAATGACTCAGGCATGCAAAACAATGCAAGTGGGGTCGGGTCTCAGTCTCGAAACCCCGTCAAGTGCAAGAAAAATATGACTCACTTTAATTTTATTATTATTATTATTATTTAAAAACAATAATAATAATAATAATAAATAGTCCTGGTTACAATTTTTTATTTATTTTTAAATACACACACCGAGACTCGGTTTGAATTCCGACTTGGGCGACAATATTTTTTTTTTTAAATAAATGAAATCACCCGATTTCGATATCTTGATTTTTCTTTAATTTGCCAGAGCCAATTCTGCCTAGTATGTGTGAAAATTGCCTGATTTAAATAGTTACGTACTTTGAGATTCACTTCTTCCTTGCGATCGTCTGATCGATGTGTGATTGAAACTTCTTGTAAATGTGTTGATACCCCTGGAGAATGCGTGATTTCTTGTGTCGGAAATAGAAATGATTTAATCTTTGCTCAGCTGGGAAAACGTGTTCTTCTCTGCAAAATTTATTATTTTCTTTATTTCCTGGACAACTCCACCTTCTCCTTGGCAAATGCGTTTAAAATTGTTTGGGACTGTTATTTTCCAACGTGGCTGACTGTTTGCTGTTGATGGTTGCTGGAACTTTAGCGTGAAATCCTCCTTGGCAAATGTGTGGGTATTTTTACCTTGGCTAGGCGTTAAAAACTGCCTTCTCCTCCCTGATGTGTGGCCTCCTTTGGTCTATGTTTTACCTTTGTAAAAAGCTCTTTAATGAATGCGTGGGACTTTTGGACTACTCTCCTTTTTAAATTTTCTTGTCTTCCCCTCCTGCTCCTGCGTGGGATGTGGAAAACTTGTTTTCTTGAAAAATGCGTGAAAAATGCTTCCTTTTCTATTTTAGACTGTTCTCTTTCTTATGCAAGCGTGGGTCTTTCTTCTCCCTGTGGACAGACCTGGTGGGTGCGTGGTTTGCCTTGGGAAGTTGTTCTTTACTCATGCGTTGAAAACTTTATTATTTCCTTTTTGCTGAAATGTGGACTGTCCTGGCTTGCTGTGCGTGGAAACTCCTTTGCTGGACTGTACCTCTTCTTTATTTTTATTTTTACTTGGCTGAGCCTTGTGCATGCGTGGAGAACTGAATTTGACTGTCCTGCTTTGAAACCTGCGCAACTTTTGGCTTTTCTCTCACCTGCTGCCCTCCCTCCTATGCATGGAAGCTTGTCTTTGTTGTCTTCCTTTGGCTTTTGCTGTCTTTTTTTTATGTGTGGAAACTTGTTTATGTTGTCCCCCTTCTCCAATGGTAATGCGTTGGATTTCTATGATTGTCTTCTCCTTCACCAGCGTGGAAAATTGATTTGGTTTGGACTGTCCTCTTTCACCAATGCGTGAAAAATGATTTTGCTATCCTCCTTGTATTTCTCCTTCACAATGGCGTTCACAGTATTGTGGAATGTGATAAAAATATTATGATAAGAAGTGAGAAGCAATTTTAGAAAGCCTCGTACGACTCTTTCCAATGAGTCCAACGGAGGAATTTATGAAGGCTAAACCGACTTCCCCTCTTCCCGAGTAGTGGAATTAATTGCCAAGGGAAATGGGGAAAGCAACGGCCAATTGCCAACGGGAATGGCAAAGTGGGCTGGCAATCTCCGTTCAATTTCCCCATGTGGGAAATCGGGAGATTTCTTGCCCGTTTGCCAATTCATTGATTTGGCAATTGGTGGAGAAAATCCCACAAGCGGGAAATTAAAATAAATTTTCCAGGAAAGGGGAAATCTAGGTTCGGGAAGCCAATTTGGCATTCCCGACATTTGGAAGCACAAGCTTACTTCCCCGGCAAAAAAAAAAAAATTTGTCGAATGACTTTTAATTGATATTTATTTAATTAAATACTCCCAAGTCATTAAAAATTAATTTTATCAAACAAAGAGTAATTAATTAATTAAATATTAATTAATCAATTTTAATGCAGTTTAAAGCCTAGCGGGAGGAGTTCTCACTTGAAATGGATGAAACGAAGACCGAACGATCAAAAAAATGAGACGATCACGATGAGAGCGATAAATCACGCAAAGTAACACTTTTGAAAAATTTCAAAATTTCCATTTTTAATAATTTTGCGAAGTCAAAATTGGTTGATAATGATCCCTTAGCACCGCCCAAACTAATTATTGAAAACCTCTCATTTGCTAATTTCTCAACTTTCTTTTCATCTTCTTCTTCTATCAAAGCAATTCTTACGGGATGACTATTCTTGTTACTGGGACTTGCACACAATAGTATTCTTAAGGTTTAGGTTCCTCTGCGATATGATCTTGAGATGATGATTGATTGATTGGCTTAGAATTATAAGGTTCTTTGTTCTTCTTGAATTCTGAAGTGAATGCCACAGCACTTCTCTCACCATTGTAATTGCTGATCCACTATTCTTCATACAATAATAACTCCTCAAAGAATTATACCTTGGATCTCGGCAGTAAAGCATAGCCTAGTTACAAAATATAATAGCCTTCATGAAGGCTATTTTAGGAAATTGTTACAAATTTTTTATCCTTGACCTCATCACCGTATGCAACTATCTGATCTCTAACCTTATCTAACCTCGAAGATGTGAAGAGAGAATCGCCAACAACCATTTTATAACATTCTCTACCATTTAATTTGCGCCCAGCAATGTTGAAATTTAACATATTGACTTTCGCAGAAAACTATCTTAAACATACCATAATCATGAAATATAGAGGCTGCAAGATCTGTTTTAAAAATTGACCAAAAGTGACAAGGAAATGAAAACAATATGGCTAAGCATCTTGAAATAAAAGCCCTTATGTCATGTGACCTTAAAATGAGATGCTAAGCACCCCTTGGTGGGCTATCATAACTAGTATTAGAGGGCTTGATGTATTACTTCTTTGTTGTGATTGAAGATAAACATCTACACCTCCCTATACATAAAAATTATTTATACACAACTGATTATTGTTTTAGACAATACCATAAAACAAATTAAATTTATGTTTAAAATTTCATATTTTTAGGCCATACTTGTATATTAAATATAATGTTTATATTTAAAGACTAATTTTTTTTTTATTAGATAAGGTAAGAACATGGATTATGGCTCCAAGGGGCCTTACAAAAGATGCATCGTAAACGAGAACAAGAGGAACAAAACAGAAACATGGCCCAAAAACATGTTAAAACAGCTTAACCCAAACCACAACCCATTACAAGATACAAAAAAATCCTTCCACCAGGAAGAGAACGAACAGGCCCAAGCCGACAAAACCAAAGAAAGAAGCCCTCCCAAAAACAAAAGTCCGCCAAAAGCTTAGAAATCCTTAGACTGTTTAGGATTCAAATGCTTTGAGTCTTTGACATACCAGTGTGGAGAACATCTTGACCTTCCTGATTGGCATCCTTGTCAACCAAGGTATGAGTACCATCCTTCGACCCCTCGTCATCAAAACTACTAAGACAGAGCTTTAACCTGCAGATCTTGTGGCCCTACTCCACTTTGTCCAACCTCCCTTGCATATTCCTTACCATATTCTTTAGCCCAGTAAGATCCTCTCTACAAGTATTTTGAAAATTACAGATTCTCTTGGAAGCATTAATATTATTCTTCACTCCCCCAAATCAGTCCCCGCCTCGCCAAGAGAATCAACATCTTTCTCCACCTACCTGGACACGGAGAGTAATTTTGTCAAGGGCCGGACCCTTGTAATAACCCTTTTGAGGGTTTTTATTGAATATTCTATATGCAGATCTGAAAATGCAAATTGCAGCTGTAGACAAAAATAACGACTTATACTAGCTTAAAAAGATGCCAAAAACACCATGAAACACATCCACACAACTCGCCACTATTTTATATATGATATTTGATATTTTTAGAAGCCAATATAACCAACAAACACTGAAAACACACTGCTGGAAATGAAATACACACTGGAAATTGCAGCCACGAAATAATTATGAAATATAGATATAGAAGTCTCCAAAAATCATGCAACTCAAGATTCCGGCCTTTAAAAATATGACAAATCTGATTACAAAACCAGTTTGCTCCAATTCTTTGCCTATGTCCTCAAACCCTACCCTAGGTAGGTCGCTCCACCCTAGAAAAATAGTATAACTGCTGGAAATGCCAAAAAGATCTTCAAATCAGCTTCCTTCTTCAATGCCAAATGGTGATGAAGGGTTTTCGTCCTTCACCCAAGTCTAATGAAGGGTTTTTCGTCCTTCAAGAAGACCTCACATGAGGGTTTTCGTCCCCAAGTGGATGACTAAGGAGCAACAAGCTCTCTTTGCCAAGTATAGAGAAAATACGCCAAGCTAGTGTGCAAATGATCTCTCTCTTCTCCTTTTATAACTTCCCTTTGGCGCCAAAACTCATTTAGGCAAGGCCGACCTGTATAGAACAAAAGAACACTAAAGAAAACATTATAATATTAGATAAAATATATTATAAAGTGCCCAAGGGTCTTCTCCTTCATTTCTTCTTCTTTGCCATGGAGAAGGGATGGCAAGAAGACCAATTTCCAACTCTTAGGTGGGAAAAAGGGACATCATAACCCCAATCAAAGCATCCAACCTATCTTTGCCTTTGGAAGACTCCCTTTCACGCCAAACAAAGTAACCGCAGCCACTTTGTAGTCATTTCCTTCCCCATGAGTGACAGTCCTCTTCTTCTTACACGGCTACTCATGTGTTCGTCCAAGGTGCAATTGTCGTCCGAGTCTTCCAAGTTGGGATCCATGTCCTTGGCCAAGATTGTCTTACCATTTTGGTAGAGAAGGAGAATAAGACCATGGTGCAGGGGGGTCTCCACCCGCCTCTACCGGAAATCCTTAATAGATCCCAAAAGAGACATAAAAAGATAAACGGCAAGCTCATGGCAACATTATGACGAAACATATTGAGCATGGACAAATGATGAGTATAAATTTTCCTATATTTTCCCTCGAGGGTGATATATCTCATCAAATGCAAACATATTGTATTCTAGATGCCCGAGATGCGTGATCGGGCAATACCATCCATCAAGAAGTAAACTTTTCGTTACCTTTGAAAAAAGTTTGGATTTCATGATTTCGTCGGGTCCTGTCTTTAAATATCTTTAATCCATTCGTCTCGTTCGATCGCCGACGCAATTGAGAGTTCGAGAGACACGGATTTCCATCCCCGCAAAGCCACTTTCCTATTGTCCCAAGCACGAGCAAAATCCGGCGAAAGAAAAGGATCCGACCCATTGAGCCTGGAAATGTAATTTCTAAAGCCCCCTATCTTGAAAATTCACCACGGCGAAGGGTTATCCTTCAAAGCCCCATAGGATGTAGGTTCGGTTCTGAGTCTGCGGCCTCCCATGATCTCACAACCAGTATGAACATGAGAAATGAAAACCAAATAATCGGTACAAACCATAATCCCAAGATTAATAGCAATCCTAACAAATTTGTTACATGTGCTACTAGTCTAAAATAAGATCTATATATATCCACTCCCTCTTGAATTTTGCAAATTAAATTTCGACAATCCATCGAAAGGTAATCCCGGCTTATCGGGAGGGGGTGTTTGATTAGAGATATTATGGGTAAGTTTGTTATTGCAGGTCCTTCCCCTTGAGGATGGCTCATGTAATGTTGCGGAAGCTCAAGCCCTTTTAGAGGGCTTGAAGCTGGTGGTCTCTTCTGGTTGTGAAGCTCTTGAAATCGAGGGGGACTCTCAAGTTGTGATAAATGTCGTTAGAAAAGGGAAGGCTTTATCATGGAATTTGGATTATTTCTTAGGTAATATATTGTTTTGGCTTAACAAAATTCCTACTTGGAATATAAGGCACGTGTTTAGGGAGGAGAATGGCACAACCGATTTGCTCGCCAACCATGGCATTCTTAATCGTGATGGCCCGATCGTTTCCGCTCGTGTGGGAGATTGGGAGAATTTGGAAGCAATAATTATAAAGGTAGCCCCGAGGCTCATTAATCGCGGTTGCTTTGGCATTTGTTCCTTCGTTTTCATTTGAAGTTTGCATCGGCGGTGGAACTTGTGTTCATTCGGTGGAGGAGTCTGGTATCTGTCATAGTGGCCATGCCACTTCCATTGCTTTTTCTGGAAGGTGAAAAGAGGGAGATGGCATTTTGTGGAGGGGTCGCGTAGTCCTGTTTGAAGATTATTTTTCGGGCTGAGTCTAACCCATTAAGAGAAGTTATTTCCTGCATCCTGGGGGAAGAATACCTCGATGAGTCGGCTCGCTCTCATGTCAACTCTGAGATGGCTTCATGGTTCCTAACGCGGTTGTTGCCGATTCAACAAAACATTGCAAAGGTGCGGTGTATTGCCATGCATTTTATAAAACCCATGGATAGGGTTAATTTGGTGGAGGCTCTGGAGGAATTTAGTTAGATCCATTCCCTTCTAGACTCTGTTCGGGAAAGTCACGCTTTAGAGGAGGCGGGACAAGTCATTTGCGCAGAACTGTCGGCGTGCAATTTGGTCTTGTTGAAGTTTGTTGAAGGTGTTCATGCGGCATGTGAGGAAGGGAATACGAAGGAAAGCACCTAGATAAGTTGGATCTCCCAGGTCTCTCAGCTCCAATCTTCACCGCTTCTTCCGGGTGCAGGTCTTCGACGCAAGCTAGGATTCTCTTACAACCTTACGCTTCGCATTGCTGTGCTGGTCCGACGATGGGAAGCGAAGGTGCTCGGTCCCTCGAGCTCGGCGTCGGTGGAGTAATCTGGTTCAGCTAGCTAGTGTTTTAGTATTTTGAGTTTTTGGTATATGTTGTTTTTAGTTCCTTCGCTCCTTGCATCTTTGTGGTGTTTCATATTTTTGTTTTAGTATGAATTGCTCTATGTATGGCCGTTAAACTCAGGTGGGATCCCTCCAATCCCCAGGTTCTAAGCTCCTGTAAAAAGCGTTAAAATATCTTTTTAAAAATGATCTATATATTGTTATTGTTTTTAAATTTTAACATAATTTTTTTGTCTTTTTTGTTTTATTGAAAGTTATAGAAAGAAATAGAAATCTTCTCTTTCTTTTATTTATGCTTTTATATCTTTTTGTGTCTTTTTACTTATGCTTTAAATATTTTTCTGTATCATAAAAAGCAACAGATCTGCTTGATCATTTCATGGAAGATTAACAATTGATAGACTTTGCATTGGCAGTTTGTGTCATTTCCATAACAAGGGTTAGAAAGCCACTCTTTTGCATTTGGTTCCTGCCATTACAAACTATAGAATAAATCCATTGTTCGAATTCTACCTCGTTTTAGGACTCTTGTGCAAATTCTTTGAACCATTGTATTGTATTTTTACAACTTTGGTATGCTAATTATGGAAAATTTGGAGAAACCTCAGTTGGATGTTATTATGAATTTTATGATTGTTGTTCATTCTTTAGTTTTACCATTTTTGATAGCCTTATATGGGTTATAACTACTAATTTTGGAACCTTGGTGAGATCTTTGAAATCACCATCAAATAAAGAATAAGTAGGAATTATATTCCTTCCAAATGTGTTAGTTTTCTGAATCATAGGTTCGTTGAAATAATAGAGTTATATCGTGAGCAATTTGGAGCGTATACTCATTAGTACATAACTCCTTTATGGAATTGCTAGCCTCTTGTGAAACCATATTTATGTATGTTTTAGCTTCATCTACCTTTGACATTTTCAAGACTAAGTAGAGGCTATTTATAATTAGTATTACGCAAGGATGCATCCCTAGATTTCATTGACATCTCAAACATCGTAAACATTTTGGGGACTTGGAGGGGACATCCCCACATAATTTTAATTTTTTTAGCTGATGCTTTTATTTTTGAAAAGTTGTTATTTTTACCAAAGACATAGAATTATAATCTCGAAACTTGAAAGTACCGAAATAAAGTTAATATATTATTTTAATAATTGTCCTCTTAACATCCCCAAAATATGGAATATTTTCCTTTCCAAAACCCCGTAGCTCTGTCCCCTTGTACCTCGTCCCGGGACTTAGGTAGCTATGTTTATAACATAATCTTGACTTGTTAGTGTAAACTAGGAAAAACAAGATAAAAAACCCAATAACCATATCAAGCCATGCAGACCAAGTGGCATAGTAAAACAAAGCATTACCCATTTGATGATCTAATATGAAGATCGAGTAGATGATATTAGTGATTTTATTCATTAACCAAGCATTACAAGTCAAGATAAGATCATCAAATGAGTAATGCTTAGTTTTACTATGCCACTGTATGCATGACATGATATGGTTATTGGGATTTTTCCCTTCTTTTTCTTAGTTTACACTAATCGATGACTTAATATATTAACAATGAAGGTATTCGTTTCTATCATAATTTTCTGATATAATTTTTGAGATCTGTCATGTCCCTTTTTGAAGGCTGATTTTGAAAACCTTAACCCATTCTTCTCCCTATGGGTCTAAGGAGGAAAGCAAGAGGAAGATTTGAATTATATTTTTATTATTGTTTAGGTAGTTGTTTTATTTATTATCATGTATCCTATTGGGAAGCCTAGCGCTCCAATAGAAAGACTTAAGTAGTTAGGAAATAAAGGTATTATGAGCATGTAGGCTCCAAATACCATTTGAATATTTAAAAGCACTTACCTTAAGGGGTCAGCCATCATTTTTATATTGTAAAGCACTCCTTGTGGTTATATAAGGAGGTCGCTTGGGCATTATTGAATTATGTTTTGGTGAATATTCATATCTTGGTTAAGGTTTTCTTGTGAAGCACCTTATCTACCTTTCTCAAGGACAAAACCCCTTGATTGAGGACCTTTCCCAAGGATGGAAACCCTTGGTTGAGGACTTGTGGAGGATGGAAACCCTTCCATAAGGTTTTATGTATGCAAGTTGGTTTGAAGCATAGTTACGAAATGGGGGATGGGGGCACGACTAATTAAAAATATATAAATATTTAAAATATAAAGATGTAGTGACTAAATTATATAAATAAGCTGAAATAAAACCATTTGAGATTTAAATAAGGTGGAACTTGAACTCATAAACATCAAATACATTCCTTAATACTATAATATCAATATGTTAATGTCATAAATTGAAAAATCATAATACATATTTGAATTTTGAATTTGAGACAAGTTGAAATTTCAAATATATTATAAAATATTAAAATATAAAAGTAAAACCTATTTTAAATTACGATTGATCAAGTGACAATAGTTGATATTCATATCATTAATCTCATAGCCAAATACACCAACAATTGTCTATTGTCAATATTACAAAAAAAGAGGACAACTACAAGTATCAGCCTAAAAATCAGAATCAACATCTGAAGTAATATCCATGAACTCCTCCTCGTTGGTACTAGCATCCTCGTCCTCAAAGGTAAGCCCAATCAATCCTCATTGCACAATATTGTCCTCTTCAACCTGCCTCGGCTCCTCGGGATCTACATCCCACCGTAATGTTGGGGTTTGTTTGTACTCAAGTGTCTTGCGATCCATAAGACGCAAAGCACGTGTATACTGCCTACAAGTTTCTCCGCTCTCGTAGAGGTAAGCCTATTCCTCTTAACAGAGTGTATCCAACCATATGTAGACCAATTCCTCTCAGAGGCAGAGGAGCTAGAAACCTGGGAAAGGAGGCGAATGGCAAGTGGTCGCAGCATTCCTGGAAGCCCATACAGTCGCCACCAACTCATTGGCCTCTCTTGTGCTATTGTTACCATGTCTGCCTTTGCCGATGTTTTGTACCCATCAAGTTCAGTGAAGTCAAGCAACTCCATTCTGATCTATGAAGCCTCCTGTGGAGTGTACATTTTTTTAAAGGCCTTCATAAGGCCCTTCTTCACCTCATCATCATCCAATGGGATAACTCTGCACGGCCTCTTCACATACCATTTGAGATTTAGTGCTTACGCTGTGACCATATGAAGAGGAGTGTTCAACTTCTCCCATCTCTATTGAATAATGGGTTGTATATGTTCATTATAGAACTCCAAAGTGGGGTCCCTCACCCGAATAGCTTCCTTCATTTGCCCAAGCATCTTTGCCAATGCACTCGTAGATCTTACCAATATTGGGGCTGTTAGAATCCCCATATTTGATGACACTTAAAACTGGAGCTATGATTGATATGATGTATTTCATATCAACCCAAAATGTTTCCCACAACACCACTTCCTTCACTCTTTTCCCTTGATTTGTCTTGGACTCACGCCACCTAGTCCAATCCTATGTCATAATCATAATTTGCAGGGGCTCTTGCAACTCAAACATCCTCTCCAACAAAATAAAATAAGATGCAAAGCGGGTGTCAACTGGTTTCAAAAATTCCTTCTTCGAAAAATTTGAAAAAGTGTCGATTATGTGTGGTGATTACATATGAACTTCTGCACATCCCTAGTCTCGATCATTATCTAGTTAACCCATTGAATCTTCCCTATGTCTTTCAGTGCATTTTTCATGGCATGCACACAACATGAAGTCCAATAAATATGCCTATATTCTGCTCCACTAGCATGCATTGCTCTGCACACATAAGTTGCATACCTGCAATGACAACTGTACAACGCGTTGGAAGGTCCAACCTCCTCAATGGCATTCTTCAAAATCTGATATTGAAACTCAGCATCTTTCCGCTTCCCAGAACAATCAATTGCTCTCAAGAAGTACAGTCCATCTTTGCAAGAGACAATGATATTGATGAGAGGACAGTGTCTAATATCTGTCCACCCATCCATGATAATGCTACATCTATGTGACACCTATGTTGTAACGCCCTAATTTTTGTAAGCTATCATGGTAATCACTTTTCATGATGTTGTAACTGCAGAAATGAAGATAAATATGTTAAGATATATCTTTTAATCTTAAAAGGAATGTGTTACTAATCTGGACCCTTGTTTGCTGTAATTTGTTTACTTGGGACGGAGGTTATTATTGCTTGTGTTTTGCAAAATGAGACAACAGACTTGTCGTATGTTTGATGAACTCTTTTCGCTGATTGACAACACACCTTGAATCAATTCCATTGATCCAAGGTATGTTGGGGCCTTCTTGAGATCGCTTTGTCGATTTACTTCTAAATTGGAAAGAAGCCTGAAACCAGACTGAAGGTTGATATAATGTTGCAGCACCTGATTTCAGGTATGAATATCTGGTACGTAGATGCCAATGGAAAAGGTTCGATTCCTGAACCACATACAAGTTGTAACGCTAGACAGTGTAAGACAATAGGAGTCTGGATGCAAGTGACACAGGTATGTGTTGAGCATAGGACGAAACGTCCTGCATTGTGTTGAATGTGAACGCCAGTCGGTAAGACTCGTTGGAAACTATTAATTAGACGCTATGGAATTAAATCCTAACCTATAACTATGTTATAACCCATAGCCTAATTACTACCCTACATGGATTTTAAATTGCATAAGGATGAAAATTGATGCAAATCCTAATAACTTATGAACTAGGTGAACAACCTAGCTATGGACTATAAAATCCTAAACTATTACTAACCTATGGAAGGGGACTTATGGACCCATGTGGATGGAAAACGGATAAGAAGGGAAGGTTAGAAATTTATTAAGGACAGTAAATGCAGTCCTTACAAGTTTCAGCGCCAAGTTTGGCGGGAACATGGGAAAAGATGGAGGTATTCAACTAGCTAAGTAGCTAAGGAAGAATTGCATGCAAAAATTTGAAAAGGAACTCGCCAACCTGAGTCGGCGGTGGCGTGAGGATTGAGGAAAAAGCAATGCATTCAATGCATTCAATAATCTTGGTCTTAGCGACCAGCTCGCCTTGGAAGGAGGATAGAGGAAAAATTGTTTGTTATTGTGTTCATTCGGGTTTTTAGTTGCTCTGCATTTCTTCCATGGTTCTTTCGAACCTGCTACTATTTTGATGACTGTTGCTATTATTTGGAGAAGCCACGGCTATTTTTGAGCCTGTGGGAGTTAGTGGACTGTTGGGTAAGCCTTGCTGTGGACGCCGTGGAGAAAAATAGCTCCAGTGGACGCGGTTTACTTCGAACCACAAAAAGAAATACAGGCATGTTAAGCCCTTCTCCTTAAACCATTTGCTTTTGTTTAAACGTCTCATTAAAACAACCCTGCTCTTATGATGGGGGTTTTGGTTATATGATTTTGCTGATATGTTGAGGTGATTTTTGGGTTGAGTCATTTTCTTTTGCTGCATGCGACTTGAGCATTTCTTTGCATAATGATTAAGTCGAATAAAACTGTCCATGCTGTGTGGGTTCATTTTGACAGTGTTGGGTATTCATTTTATTACCCAATATGAGTTTGTCTTGTGAATACATTAGCTATGCATGTATTAATTTTGAGTTCTGTGCATTCTTGTAAAAATGGAAGGATGAGATGATTTTGTATGCTCTGGTTTGAACTGTCATTATAAAGATGAATACGACTTGGGTATTCTTGTGCGTTTTGAAGAAAACGAGTGTTTTTCTTACTGAAATTATTAATGAATTAAGTTTTCTCTTGTTGTTTTGAAATCTGAAGGTAATGGTAAGTGGATTTTATTGTGCATTATGGATTCGGTTTTATGTAAATGATACTGATATGGAGATTGTTTTTGAATTCAGTGCGTGAATGGTTTTTGAAGAACCGTGAGAATGATAGATGGAACTGTTGTGTGAGTTATTTTCCCTGAGGGTATACAGCGCATAGAATATAAATTCTTGGGAACAGTGGGCTTGTTTCATCGTTTTACTCTCACGCCCTTTTAAAACGATTAAAAGCCTCCGTATTTGGTTTGAAATCCATGAAAGATTTTGTTTAAGGAATTATTTTCCTAATTCTGGAACTGAGTATCTGGATATTTACCGGATGGATTAGAGTTTACTATTTCAGTCTTCTTTGGATTGGATGATGAAATTATTTGCATATATATGTATGTATATCTATACGAACTACCTTCTAGACTTCTTGTTGTTTCATCAAGACTGAACTGAAGTGGAATTCTTACTTTGAATGTTTGGAAAATGATTCTTTTTACTATTATGATGAAACTCATGATTTCGTAGCTAGTTGTACATTCTTGTTGTTCAGGTCTAGCTGAAATGCTTGTTTTTGATGAAACGTTGCTGATAAAACTAGTTGTATATTCTTGCTTGTTTATATCTGGACGAAAGTCCGTTGAGTGAAATATATGGAGGAAATGATTGTATTTAGAGGTTCTTTTGGTACTAATGCTTACGGACCAGTTGCAATGAACTCTGGTCAACTTTTTGGAAAGGTAATTAGTAGTTTTTGAATACTGAAATATACTATTCAGAATGAATCATACTATTGGATTATGTCTGTTCTAAATAGTGGATATTTGGTTAGACAGTGAGAAGAGGTAATATGATCCTTCTTCCTTTTATTCGATTATTGATTTTATTTACTTCTCTTGGAATCTGTTATCATTGATTGATATCACGTTTGGATTAAATTCTCAGTATAATTATGATGAAAGGAAAGAGAGTGTTGGATGGATAATTTGAAGTAATGTTCATTTCTTCTCTCATACAGTTGGAAATCTATATTTGTTATAGAATGAATTTTGTACTGCCTTGGTATAAGCATCTGCATTTAATTGCTGTTTACTTTCTTCTGAATTGAAAGAAGTATTATTCTGTTGTTGTATTTTGAGGATTGACACCAATGAGTTCATGGTGAATGACTACTTTTCTCTTCAGCGTTTGATTGTTTGAAATTAGACGAGTAGTAAGAAAGGAAAGGAAAGTGGTTCTGTTGGAAGTCTTATTTAAAATCTATTACGTGAATCCTTTCTTTAACTATTGTAAGGGAATGGAATTGATAGCATTTACATTGGAACAACAATATATACTTAGGTGTATTAGTTCTTACAGATGTTTTAATCTGGAACTGTTTGAAGGAAATTACTTCTTGTAGTAATTATTTGGGAAAATGGGTAGTAATCCTTTTGTCTGATTGGGATGGTAATTAGATGATTGGGTTGTTAGGCTGTTCATCCTTATCAGCACTTAAATCTTGGATGGTGTTCATCTCATATTTTGTTTACGTTTCATAAAAGCAGGGTTCTTTTATTGAGACAGTTAATTAAAAGCACCTCATTTTAATGACAAGTGCTTAATATGCTCAGTTCAATGAACTGACCCGTGCAAGTAATTTTATAGATGGATCTTGAGTAAAAACGAAGACATGGTTGTTTTCTGATACTTCTTTTGATTAGCTGAGGATGGATCGTATTTGATAGCTATTATTCCTCTACGAGGAAATGGGAAAAGAAGAAGTTACATTCTTCTATCCTTATGTGTTGAAATGTTGTTTGATATAAACGAAGTCCAGTTGTTTGGACTGGTGATTGTATAGATTGTAAATCTTATGGATGAATACAAGGAAAAGTGTGATATTTTAATGGCTGTATCATTTTGAAACTGTTTGAATAAAGATTGAGAATATAGTGTTATTCTTTGATTTGGAGTTATTCAAATGATAGTGGATAGATTTAAAAGGAAATAATATCTATTCTTTACTTGAATGCAACTTTTAAGTTGGAATGTGCAATTAGTTCATACTTGGGTTAATATGAATTTTAAATTGACATTAAAATGGATTTAGGTGAATATGAACTCTTAATTGAATGATATTCGGGATTAGCTTATAAGCTAAGGAATATCAAATAACATAGGAGTAGCTGAACCTTGTATTCGGACTCCGTTAATATCCTCGAAATGTTTAAATTCAGAAAATATTAGATATGGGAAAACATATCTATTGTTAACAAACCTTAACTGAAGTAAGGTTCAGGAGGATAGCTGAATACCTTCTTTTAAGAAGGGACCTCGTGTAAATGATATCTAATAAGATGGAATTCTAAATTTAATTACAGTTGGGAGTAAAACTTGGTTAAGTTTAAAAGGTTGAACTTACTACGTTAAGTTGTAGTGGACTATTAGTCCGAAGCTTAAAGAAAGGAACCAAGATGGAAATATACGATCCTTCGATATGGAGGAGTAAACGTATATTAAGCTATAAGACAAATTGAGTCTCTCTTAGCTATATACAACTGTAATGAACTGACGAGGTTAAAGGATCAACGCGGTTGCTGAAAATTGATCTTAAATATTAAGATTATAATCCAATCACTCGAGCTGGATGTGTACTCCTTGATGAGAGGATTCCGTAGGACCTTGGCACACGCCAGCTGCAATATGGTGTCTTCATGAAGGCGGGGCCTTCATGACACAATGTTGTAGCTGACATGTTACAACGCCCTCTCGAATCAATTCATCAAGTTTACATAAGTTGGGACTAAGTTTCTTAGACAAGGATAGGAATGTGATCGCGTATATGGAGTGACTCCGGAGGACTAAAGGTAACTAGACACACGGAGTCGCCTAGGGACGACACAGTATGTCTGCGTACCTTTAGTTACCATGAGTGACTTCCTATACTCGTTCATATTGCTAGTTGGGGTTAGAGCTTGACCTTAGACGGAAGGACTGACAGAGATCAGGAAAGACCATTCTAGATAATAGACGAAGTGAGGTGAAGGACGTATTCCATTGATGTGTATAACATCTAGGAATATGATCATGCAAAGCATGTGAAAATCTTTGGCCAAAGTATCACAAGTTGTTGGTTGCGTTGTCCTAATCACCTAGTTTAAGATGCAGGATGTCAGATGAATATCAGTAACAGATATTCAGATAGGCCTCTTAAATGGATCACTTCGATAACCGGAAACGGTAAAAGAACCCTGTATACTAATTATACAATGCATGAATTGACATGAAGGATCGGTAAGTCGCCGAGTCATGAAATGAGAGATCGCTGAAACTCCGAGCCATAAAATGGGAGATCGGTAGTTCTTCGAGTCATTTCAGACATATGGTATCTATTATATGATTGAATGGCATTGAATGTGTGTTCCATATTGTAAATATGCGAACAAAGAACATTGGTTTTAAAAAGAAATTGTGTGATCGAATTACATTAATTGGACAAAGAACAATTATTAAAACTTGAACGTGTGTTTGAATTACATAATTCAGAACAGAGAACGTTGTATTAAAAAAAAATTCCCTTGTTCTAGTATCTTAAAATGGGGATGTTACATATGTCACCTTCATCTTCTCCATCAATGCATTAACCTTGGAATAGTTTCTATCCAAGATTGTCGTCCTCAATTTTGTGTCTCAGGAGGCACATAACTTAGCATACCTACTTTTGCAACCTTAGCCATAACCTCCTTGTAATAAGGAGAGCAAGTGCCATTAAATGGAATCCCAACAGCATAGAAAAATTTCCCAATAGCATCATCTGCCTCTTCCCTTGCCTTTGAATCAAACATGTCAACAATTGAATTTGGGGCTGCCCCCACGGCCTTTCTCTTCCCTCTACTTTCCACTTATTACTATGTTTGTCACCCGAGTAGAACCACAAACTTCTAGCACATTGTCTGTAGTATATCCATCGAAGATTCTCACCATCTCAGCTCTTTGTTCTATTGAAATCCCCTTACAAGTGCCAACCCCCCTTCTTGTAAGGTGCAACAAGTGTGCATTGGTCCTAGTGATACTGCCATGCCAAGTCAGTGGACATATGTTGCACTTCCATACTTTTCTCCCCTCGAAACTTGGAGGCGGGGTTATCAATTATTTGGGCAAATTGTTGCAATGGCTTCTTCTTATCAAATGGTCCAATGGCAAATTTGGACAACATTTGAGAGGGGCAATTGGTAGCACTACCAACTGAACTACCGATTCACTGCAGCAATTGCCGCCACTACATTTTGTGTCCCTTCTCCACTCTCCCCCATTGTGGCATCACCAACTCTTCCACGGCCACCTATCTCAACTTCCTGTTCAACCCTCTCCTACTCTGATTCATGCTCTGATTCATACTCATACTCAGAAGAAGAACTCATGGTGATGATTGCTGCAATGAATTAAAAACAACCATAACTATATGATTGATTGATTATGTAATGAATTAATTTAAAAAAAGTAACCAATATGCATTTTTTTAAATCCTACAAACTATATGCGACGTGCGTGATTATATTGTGAATGTAGATGCAAATGCTAAAAACCAGTCCCTAAAAAATGCAAATATAATATAAATTTTAAAAATAAAAATAAAAATGTAATTTTAAAACAAACCGTAACCATTTACAACCAAACCCTATGCAATATGCATTTTTTAAAATCCTACAAACTACATGCATGATTACATTGTGAATGTAGATGCAAATGCTAAAAAACAGCCCCTAAAAAATGCAAATATAAATTATAATCTAAATTTAAAAAAAAAAAAAAAACTTTTACGGGTATTGTAAGCAAATAAAATTATAAATATAAATACCTCTTGCTTGCTCTTGTTTTTGCTCTTGCTCTTGCTCTCCCTCTCCCTCTTGCTCTTCCTCTTGCTCTTGCTCTCACTCTTGCTCTTGCTCTTGCTCTCACTCTTGTTCTTGCTCTTGCTCTTGCTTGGTGTGAATATGAAATGAGCCCATAATGTAAATTTATAACATAAAATTGCACTTTTAGGGTTAGGGTTAGGTTAGTAATGTTTTTTTATATTATAAGTGATTTACAATTAAAAAAATAGTTTAAAGTGTTGTTTTTATGTTTTTTTGTTGAAAAAAGCGGCAGACCACGTGGGGGACGTCTGGATGTCCCCCCACGTTTCCCCGTCCCCAGGATGTTTCCCAACATCTTGGGCGTCCCAAGACGTTTCAGAACAAAAAAACATCGTAGGAAACATGGGGGAAACATTTCCCCTAGGTCCCCACATCCCCAAGACGTCCCGAGGCGTCTCGAATGTGTCAAAATTGGGGGATGCGTCCCCACGCAACTATGGTTTAAAGAGTAATAAATTATCATGTCCTTGCATGATTTACCTTTGTGGTTGATAATCTATTTATTTGGAGTGGAGAAACCCACTTTAGAGTGTTATTTGGTATATGTGATGATGATTTGGCAAATTTGAATTTACTATCGTGTTCTCCATATTTTCGAGGCCGAGATCTCGAGTTTCGTGAATTTTGGAGATGTTTTACTATTTTTCCAAGCTTGATGATGTTTTCTAGTTGAGGGTTCCATAATTAATTATTTTCAAGCTCAATTCTGATTTCTAACAGTTGATGGTGTTTGCTAAGGGTTTCCTAATAAATTTAGTATAAGATTTGAAGGGCATTAGCAAGGTTTGACACACCTTTGAGGGGTTTAAATCCTCTAAGGAAATCGCTGCCCTAGGAAAGGTCTAATTTGCAGATTTGTGGGGTTATATCAGCCACCTAACAGCAGCTCCATAATATGATTTTTAAGTTACATCTCAGCTTTTGGTCATTTCTTGAGTCCCCCTAAAAAGGGACATTATAGTGGTATCAAAGCTCCATCCTCCCATCCTGTGAAATATGGCAAATGACAATGGTATGCAATACTACTACGAGAGAAGCGAAAAGAAGAAAACCACGGAGATCGGGGAAGGAAAATTGGAGATGATCGTGAAGACACAAGAAGGAATAATGGATGCACTGGAGAGGCTTTCCTAGCCATCCAAAACATGTAGGGTAGTGGTTCGGTCAAGGGGAAGAGGATTCCTACAACCTCGTGAATCAAAGAAGGAGAAAATTTCTTTTGCAAGGCCCTACAAACCCTAGTTCGTGACCAAGAGGCGTCGCTCCACATGGGAGCCCTAGACAAGCCCATGACTACACCATATGGCTTGAAGAGTACCAAGCAATGCAGAGGAGTTTTGGGAGGCAATGTCTCTCACGGATTTCATCAAATTAAGGACGGAAG
Organism: Taxus wallichiana var. yunnanensis; assembly: GCA_018340775.1. Classification (NCBI taxonomy): domain Eukaryota; kingdom Viridiplantae; phylum Streptophyta; class Pinopsida; order Cupressales; family Taxaceae; genus Taxus; species Taxus wallichiana. The sequence continues at coordinate 391,488,344 of CM031235.1, forward strand.
AAAAACATTATGGGCAAAGAACCCTAACGCCAAAGGGAGAAGTGCAACATGCCTTGGGTAAGATGAATCTTCCTACTTTTGATGGCTTTAGAGTCTCCAAAAGGATCAACTAGGGCATGGATCCACTATGGGGAAGAAGAGGAAATTAAATTTGCAACCCTTCATCTTGAAGGAGTTTCCCATAATTGGTGGCATCATGGAATGTTAACACAAGGGCATCACCACATTCATTCCTATGAAGAGTTTCGCACAAGGTTTGTGGAGAGATTCGAAAGGATGGATCCAGAAGCATACTTCCATGACCTCGCCCAACTCAAACAAAAAGTACGGTAGAAGAACATGTTAATTTTAAAAAGATTTCAATCATGGTAGATATTTCCGAAGGGAGACTCATGGTGTTGTTCATAGAAGGGCTAACTGAACCCCTAAAGAGTTTAGTAAGGTATTTTGACCCATTTTCCTTGCAAGAAACAAAAAGGAAGTCCTTAGACCTCGAAGGTGCAATCTTGTAATGTCCATTTTGGGGGCAAAACTGAAGAATAAGGAATTAGCACAAATCCCAATTATATCAAATCTAATTTTTAGACCAGCAAACTGAAAATTAAACCCAATTCAAATCAGCGATCATATTTTTAGAACGGTAAAAAAATGGATGAAAAATACTTGAAACCTCTCAATAACTTTGCCAAAACATTAACAAGTATTTTTAGGCATCAACCAAACCAATTTTCAATATGAAATCTGATAGAAAACACTGCTGGAAATTAATTAAAAATCAGTGAAGTACAGCTCCAATAAAAATTATGAAATGAGGGTTTACAAACCCCAAACTTCACAAAGAATTATTGATTCCGGCCTTACAAATAGTGGCAAATACTAGATTCGTGCCCTAGAAGGCACCAAATAACACACTAGTGCAAGTCGCTCCACCTAGGAGAGGCTCAACAATGCATGTAAAAATCTGAAAATGACTTCTCTTCTCCCAAATCTACAATATGCCTTCAAACCAATCAAGGATGGAGGGTTTTCGTCCCCCAACCAGCCACAAGAAGGGTTTTTGTCCTTCTTGGAAAGAGCCACACACTTGGATTTTTGCCCAAGAGTGGAGAGAACAATGAGCAACAACCCAAAAGTCCAATTTAGAGAAAATGCGCCAAAAGTAGATGCTCCAAATGAAGTCTTCATCTCCTTTTATATCCCCAACTTTGGCGCCAAGGCCCAAAAGGACAAGGCCGACCCATATAAAGTTATTTTAATTTGCTTCTTAAATGCACCAAACCCAACCGACTGCTGAAAAAAAGAACATACTAAAAGAAACATTAAAAATTAGAAAATAAAAGTGCAATGAGAGTTCACTTCCTTTCCCAGCTCACTCCACTTCATTGCCATGGAAAAGGGAATGACAAGAAGTCCAAAATCATGCTCTCAAGTTGGAAAAGGGGACATAACAAATCCCTAGGACTGGTTTTCATCAAAAATTATGGGCGAAAAGGGGCAGATCAGACCAGCAATGGGAGGGCAGCCAAAGGGTCTTCTATCTCAGCCTAAAGTACCTATTTTGGGGCAGCCTATGAAGCCTTTTCAAGGGGCTAATAGCCAAGAAGGACAGAAGCAAGAAGACAAGAACCAAGAGTCCAAAAGTGAGCTGAGAAGGAAGAAGCTTTGCTTCACATGTAGAGATCCGTGGTCACCCGGACATAGGTGCCTTGGAAAGGGGCAAATACACTACATAGAAGTGGTGTCCGATGATGAAGGAGAGGGCAATGAAGAGGAAAAGGTGACAGCAATTTCTGAGCTAGGAAAAGAAGGAACATCAAAGTCTGATCCAGTTATAACCAGCACTCTTACATCTCTAGAGAGTGCCCAAGCATACCATTCCTTCCGGGTAAGAGGACACATCAATAGTCACGAAGTGGTAGTTCTCATTGATAGTGGCGCTACCAATAATTTCATCAATGAAGGACTTGCAGACAAGTTGGGATTGAGGGTGAGGAGTTTTGAAGGCTTCCAAGTAACCATTGCCAATGGGACCACCATACCTTGCACAAAGAAAATAGGACAGCTATCACTTCTCCTAGAAAATTATGAGGTATGTGATGAATTTTTTGTGATTAAGTTAGCTAATGATGAAGTAGTTCTTGGAGTTCAATGGCTGCAATCTGTGGGGGAATTCACCCTCAATTATCATGATAGAGAACTGAAATTCTATGATAAAGACAAAGAAATCAGAATTCAAGGTATAGAGGATGAAGGAAATATAATGGCAAATGCTTGGGAATCACATTGTGGTTTGCTTTCTCACATAACAGCTGATTGGAAAATATTATCACAGCTGAATATGCCAAAAATCAGTTTGCTAATGACATCATGGAAGGGCATATAGTG